>OW569415.2:40730364-41980364 GCA_937662695.2 Halyzia sedecimguttata
TACAGGAGAATAGACAATAGAACATACGCGCAAAAGCTCCTGACTTCACGTCAGTGCTTGAACCAATTTTATTATCTCTCAATTCAGACCCAGTTCAATTTCGAAAGTCTTATTGAACTCCATTACTTCAAAGTGGGCAACTCTTCCTAGCATCATCCAAATAATATTCTCTCCATCCCCCATCTACGTACAATATAATCTCTCCATCTCCAATAAATCTACGTCTCTATTGGTTCAATCATCTTCCAGTTATTCCTCCAGACGAGGTACTTAACTAGTTATCCGATCGTTATAAAAAATGATCATTCATTTCAGTCTCTCACCGTTTCAAGTAAAGACATTCAATCAATCTGAAAAGCGGACTGATTCAAATTGGGAATGAAGAAAAATGACTTTGAATCAGTCATCAGAGCGGAGCATCCAGCTCAGAACGTCTCTGGAAATATAATACCATAATACTGCTATGAATTTCCAATTTCTCCAGCGCCTATGGTAATACTCAAAGGAATACGAAATTTGCGTTTATCATGATTCAATTATTGAGGAAGCGATACCAGGAATTTAAAAGGCTGCAGTTATGTTTTGTCCCATTTCAGAACTGAGTCCTAGGGGGACAACGTTGATACACGAAATTGAAAAGTTGCTCGTATTTTACTCCATTATATCAAACATTCAAACCCATGGAAAACTTAACGAATGTTTTTTGCGCGAATGTTCTGTGGAACATCGCGTTATCATTTTGCCCAAATGTCTGTAATTTTCGAATGTTTTGCCGAGAATGGTCTCAAACGACTAAGTTCAACTCACTGATGAAGAATTCGAGATCAAATTTGATTCTGTCCGGCTGGCCATTGCCATGATACCTTGAGAACGTAAAGAAATAGCAACTTGAAATGTTCAGGGTCGGTGGCGCATCCCAATGGGACGTTAATGGGCATAATCGGCCCAATGGTTTCCGAGTAATAATTTTGTCTACAACCATTACTGATCCGATCGAATTGAAACTTGTTGAGTAGTTGTAGAATATGAAACTAAGGACGTTTGTGAAATTTTGTGAACATGGTATCGCTATAAAATTTTCAAAAAATTATTAAAAAATATTCTTTACGTCACGATAACCTAAGAACGGAAAGAGATAGCGACTTGAAATGTTTAGGTTAGGTTGAGAATCTGAATGCGCCAATTGAGTTTGTTTATAGACATAATCGGCAAAACGGTTTTGGAGTTACACCTATCTGAAATTTGGTTGTTATTTCCTCAATAACTCGAAAAATACAAAACCGATCCAATTCAAACATGCTTATTACTTGTAGAATGGCAACGCGAAAATTTCTGCCAAATTTTGTGAGGATCGTATAACTAGAAAATTTTTAAAAAATCATAGAAAATGATAAAAAAAAATTCTATATATCAGAAACTATTCGTCCGATATCGCTGAAATTTTGTGAGAGCCTTCAGAACCTAACTCTACTACCAAGTTACAAGTATGAACATGATCGGATCTATATTGTTGAAGATCCGAGCAGCCTTGTGTGAGTTCAGTAGCTAGATGGGTGAGCGTTACCTCGACAACTCTTGAACGAAAGGAGATACGGACTTGCAATTTTCAGGATAGGTTGCACATCTAAATGGGAGAGTAAGTTCGCTGTTGGCCATAATCGGCCCAACGGGTTCGGAGTTATTCCCATCTGGAATATTATTTCCTTGATAACTCAAAAAATTAATATTCGATCGAATTGAAGCTTGGTAACTAGTAGTAGAAAATCAACATAAAGACGGTTTTAAAATTTTGTAAGAACCGTACCCCTAGAAAATCTGAAAAAAATATAGACTCGATCGAAATGAAGCTTGGTAGCTAGTTGTAGAATATCGGCATGAAGATGTGTGTAAAATTTTGTGAGGACCGTACCAGTAGAAAATTTTTAAAGAATTACGAAAAAAAAAAATTGGTTCAAGCACTGACGTGAAGTCAGAAGCTTTTGCGCTTATGTTCTTTTGTCCATCCTCCTGTATTGGACACACTTAATCGAATTTACCATGGTGAATTATATTGTCTGTTCTCCTGTATTGGATACTCTTAATCGAATTCACCTTGGTAAATTCGATTTACTGAACGATGGAGAAAAACGGTTCCTGTGAATACATGCAACTCATTTAGCAGACATGGCAGCATTCGTTGGAAAACAGAACGCGGGTACCTTTGGTCTATTTTTGTAGTTTCCCTGACATACCGGTACACAGCAGGAATACGGCATTTTAAATATGAGTACCAGTAGAACACAACACACTAATAGCAACCAAATTATTACTTTTAAAATAAATCACGAGCAAACAGTTGTATCGTGGCGCATAAGAATGAACTAACCCAAATGAAAATTTGGATCTAACTAAAAGCAAAGAAATACAACAGACAGACCCGTGCAAAGATATGCCACATGTTTTTTTTTAGTGCTTTGAATTTCGAAGTTCGAACCCTAAGGGCCTGTTTCACCACTTGCTAACAAATTACCGGATATGAATCCAGCAGATAAAATATCTGCTGGATAAATCTGTCGGATAATTATTTTCTGTTTCACCACGCGGGTCCTGGATAAAATATCTACTAGATAGCTATCTGACAATTTAATGGGAGGTGTGTTTGGCTACGTCGCATTTATGCTTGCTATTGGTTAAACAAACGTAAGGTGGGACCTTGTAACTTGTGTATTTATGTCTCTGTGATGATTGTAACATAGAATCAGAATGGTTCGTAAATAATTTAGGAGGTTAGGTTAGACATTGTTAGGTTGTTGGTTTCACGTCGTCTTATATAAAAGATACACTCGATAACATGACGCCAGTCATGATAAAAGTTGGGTTATTCAATGAATAAAAATATAATGGCTGCTTCATCTAGGTGTTAAATTATCCAGGAGTTTATCATCTAGTTTGAACTATCCGACACGTGTGAAACTTAATTTTCATGGTTATCTGTTGGATAAGTATGAATAGCTTATCCGGGACTTCATCAGCAAGTGGTGCAACAGGCGCTTAGTTAGAGTATACCTCGCAGTGTTAATGGCCAAAACCCTTGGCGACAGAGATTTTACAACTTTTTTCAATTCAATTTGGTCGGAAACCTTCCTTTAGTTCGAAGCACGGTATTCGCGTAAAAAATAATAATAAGCTTTTTCATAAACCTCTCCCTGTGTGCAGTCTAGTTTATTTTATCTGGCGAAAACCGTAAAAAGTTAAATTTATCAATTTAGAAGAGTGGAAAGTAAACATTCAAGGATACTGTGGGAGGTATATTCATCATTGAATGGTTTCTTTCTGGGTTTTCTCTCCCAAACTATGAAAAATATCTATAAAATAAAAAATTAATTATTTTGTGATTTGCTTCTGCGTAATAAACACAAGATATTTGTCAGAAGCAATCAATTGAACAATGTTGCCTAACAAATAGCATCGAAACAACAACAACGAAGAAACCACTATATCGTAACGTTTCGGAGTCTATATCAGACTCCTTCTTCAGACGCTTAACGAAAAAATCTTCAGAACTATTTTGTTGATTGTTATTCTGGTATTCGAAAATCGTCACATTTACAGTATTTGAAAATCATAGCTAACATAGTTACTTTGTATAGAAATTTCAAAGTTCCACCTCCTTTTTCAATAAATTCAGCAAAATATGGTCAATACCAATTGAGCAATTTTCAAAATTGCATTCTCTGTTCAATAAAATACAAGTTGATTCCTTAAGTTTCCTTTTAATATAATCAGTTTCTGTCATCAGAATCCTTGTATTACTCCAATCCATCGTGTGATCTCCTTGGATTGTACATACATGTTCTGCTATTTTTTATTTCTGCATGTCTCTATTTCTCAAGATATTCTTATGCTCTGACTTTCTTACTTCTAGTGGTCTTGATGTTTCTTCTGTGTATGATTTACCACAAATACAAGGAATATAATATACACAGTTTTTTTTATTTTTGTTTTTCATTAATGGGTTTTGTCTTCGTTAATAAAGACCTGAGATCATTTTGTGTTTTGAAGACGGTTCTTATATTGAACCGATTCTTCTGATTTTTTCAGAAAGGCCACGAACATAAGGGATCACATTCAGCATATCGTCTTTGCGCCTTCAAAACGTGACATGTGCATATATTATACAAAATGTGTTAAGTGTATATTTCGATTAAGAACTGCGCAAGATGGATATTTCGTTAAAAGCTGCCATGTGATAATCACACTAGTTTCGGTTCCAGTTGGATTTGATCGAAAAGCGACAAGTACGAAATCGAAGATATGCTTCTGCAAACACGCTAAGTGTATGAATGCACAATTTATCAAAATTCACATGTCGCGTTTTGAAGGCGCAACGACGATATCGGGTTGCTGGTCTTGTTGATTATTCTGTTGTACTTGATTATTTGCTCTTCTATCTAAATTCATGATTGATGTATTTATGAATTGTTTAGGATATCCATTATCTTCAAGAAATTTTTTGATTCAATTTCTTTATTTCGAATTTCAAGAGTAGAACAAATAAGGTTAGCTCTATCGTAAAGTGTTTTAATAACCGTTTTTTTTACACTAAGTTGACGGTTTGAATAGAAATTTAAATATATATTTGTATGTGTCGGCTGCCTGAAGACACTCGTTTCGAAATGGTTCGGATACTTTATTATCGAAACATCTAGAAAAGAAAGCTGATTATTTTTCTCTATTTCTGAAGTGAATTTAATTGTATGTTCCTTTGAATTTATGAAATCGAAAAATGTGTCTAATTCTTCTCTACCAGGTTGCCAAATTACAAATATATCGTCAACATATCGCCACCAAGCTTTTGGTTTCAACGAATATGTATCCACAAATTTTTCTCGTTTCAAATATACACGAACCGCTACCGCACTATTGAATGATTTAACCTAAACTGTTGGAGCTTTATTGGAGGCAGCTTCGTTCAATTCATGGGTATGGCAATTAAACTGCCTATCTATCAGACGCGATGGCTCACATATATTTATAATATTCCTGAAAAAAAAAAACAACTCGATCGCCCGTCCATCGCCCCATCCATATCTACTGAATAATAAAATGTACGCCCTGACAACGACAGTGAACATAGTTATTGGCGCGATGAATAATTAATCCAAGCGTAGCGGGTAGATATAAAAAACCGCTTGATATATGACGTGCCATTTGTAGCGCAAACTATTCCAATAATTGCATCGCGACGTTTTACAGTACCCAGAATGGAAATTTGGCCGACATTTACATATATATGACGTTACGCGTTAGCTGGTGACAGTCTTAATTAAACGCTGAACAGTCTCCTATATATTTTCCTTCTAGATGAAAATCGATGGTGAAAGTCTGATGCGATCCATAACTTCATCATTGTATATAGAAGACATAGTAGGCTCACCTTGGGAAACGTGTTTCAGAGCCATCTAGCGAGAATTCTCGATACTGTTCAAATAGACACCCGTCATCATGCGCCCTCTTTAGAGGATTGAGATGAATTACGAAGAAAATACAGGATCGGCTCCAGGCATGGTTTGTGGATGCCTGATTCTCACAATATATTAATTAATTTTTCAAGTCCTTCATTTCTTTTCGCTTCTATTATGTAGAGTCGAATTAACTCATCATCTCATTCAATAATTACGTCATAATGGCAAATTTTTGTTCTTTCAGAACACATGAAATAGTAATAAGAGAAAATTGCATGAACATTTTCTCTTATCACTATATTTCACTTAAAAATTTTTCATTATGACGTTATTATTGAATTCAGCAAATGTAATCGAATATAGAGGGTTGGACGATAGTATGGAACAAAATTCGTATTTGGAACCAACAACTTAAAATAAAATGTGAATTGATTTTTACTTTTCTTCATTTTTTGGCGATAAAATTGAATATTTACCTTCAACCCTACCCAAATTTTGTTCTCATCGATGGAAAGCTAATGAAAAATTGAATAATAATAATAATAATAATAAATTGTCTTTATTGTATCACTGTAATACCATACTTTCAGTTATGTAATTATTAGGAAAATGAATGAAAAAAAACCATCGGTATGCTGCAGTTATTGCTTGAAAAATTATGAATTTTATTCCGGACCATCACCCCAATGCTGTTTCTTGAAAATATGTTGACGAATTATATGATTTTTTTTATATAGATATCCAAATATTTTCACTATTGGCGTGTGACTACAGCAGTATGTACTGACCGTAGAACATTGCGGTAAAAAAATCAGAAATTTTTACTTTTATATGAAGGGATCCAATATGACCAGATAGATAAAGTGGAGGTAGATCTGTAGTATAAAACACACTTTGATCAACTTTTGTCATAAATTTATCATCATGGAAATCATGATCTTTCAGTAAGTAAACAAATTCATATATTTTAGGTATATTTTTATTTCAGTCAATTCATAAGTAAGGTTTACATTATTAAAGTGGAAAAATAATCATAACAGATAATGTATTTACACAAAAAGAATATCAAGAAGCAATCATCTAGGAGAAAATTTGAAAGTAGCATATTCACTGTATACAGACTATTTAAGAAAAATAGGCAAAAATCACAAGAAAACATGTAAATATACACAAGTTCATTAGACGAAAACTTTCCTGCAGACAGGTTAACTAACAGAGGAAAGTCCTGCATACATGAACATAAATAACAGCTTTCAAAATAATACCAAATGATATTAAATATTTATCCGAACAATAAAATATTTAAGAACAAAATTAATAAGCCCTGCTAATGGGGATAGCCACATATGGTCTGGCTGAATTTCATTTAAATTTATCATGTACATTGTAATTTATTTGAAATATAAAATAATATCTATCTAACATGGCTCAGACACATTACAAAAAGACTGAGGACATGGTATACAGAAACAACCACAGAACTGTTAAGTGTAGCAGTCAACAAGGTCGTTTTCTAAGACTATCATTTTCCTCTGACAAAAAATTTCGTTTCCTCTTCCTCTTCTGGTCAACAGGCAAATTTTGCAGTTCTTGCAAATATTGATTTCCACTGCTTCCACTCTCTTCGGATTGGTCCACCTGCAAGGATGTACTTCGTCTATTTCCATAAGTTTTGGAAACACTTTTTACTTTGAAATCTGGACTCGATGCAACTGTCTCGTTTGAACTACTTGAATCCGAGATGTATTTCACAGGAACTGCGTCAAGTGGTAATCTCTTGGGTAGTACCTGTTCTTCGGAGAAATGCTTACTACATAAAACTTTCTTCTTCAATGACCTCGGGCTAATATCGACGAGATTTCCATTTCCTAAAACAAGATTAATGTCGAATAACAATCACTACATTTTATTTTAATTTTGAAATGACAGTTAAGCATTCTTTGTCGATATCAATAAGAGTAGCATTCTATTTGCAAAAAAAAAGTCATGCGACTTCATTATGAACTGATTCGAACTCGGTCTCTGATGAAATCAGTTTACAATGACCTAGCTTTTTGTGTTTTTTCATTAGAAAAAATCGACTAGTTCGATATAAAAATGGATGAAAAATGGAAATGGACGCAGAAGATTTGGTGAATAATAAGGAAAAATAATTTTTCGCACCAGGTTAGATAATTACTTGATTTAATTAAAAATGTTAAAGTAGAGAATGATCTCAACTTCCATCGTTTGGATATGTGTGATAGTCCTTAGTTCCTTTCAATCTTCAATGTACACCAGCTCTTTAGTAAGTAAACAGTAAGTAAAACCATTATGCAGGTCTATTAATAATTATAAATATTCCTCTTTCAATAGCAGATATCCACTTTGATCGTCTGCTACTAGACAACTCAAAAAAGGTATTTCATGCCAATATACTGCCTATAATATGATAATTAATAATACTACAAAACGATGGCATGTTCTTGTGATTCAAAATGGGTTCAAGCCCTGTGGACAGGGGCTTTCTGGCGCTCTAGTTCAAACAGACAAATTATATCTCCGAAAGTATTAGTTTCTCAGAGTTGGGAATAATATCAATGTATTCTTATGATAGAACTGCTTCATTATGGAAATTCAATTCAAATAATAATTTATTTATCAAGATTAAGGCTGGTTTTCCTGTCACGCTGACGGTCGGCGCTGACGGTCAGCGCTGATCGGTCAGCTCGGATCTTTTTAGTATCGCGCTGATCACAAAAAGAAATAGAAGGATGCTATTGTCTCTGGCTCACTGAATGTGGAGGCTTGTCGGCGCCAGCTAGTCAGCGGCGCCGACGCGCCGGCGCGTACGTGCGCGTAAATAGCTCAGCGCTGACGGCCGTCAGCGCTGCGTGACTCGAAAACGCTACCTATAGCTACATACATATTGACTCATCAGCGCCGACCGTCAGCGTGACAGGAAAACCAGCCTAAAAGAGCGATCTGATAATAAGAACTGCACCATGGAAGAAATCAAATTAAAATAGCTGAACTGAATTTGACTCTCTCTTATAGAACAGGATGAAATATACGAGTATGAACACAGATCATATAATAAAGCTTAGATAGAATAATTATAGCATTCTGTGAAAACATAGAAGTATGATTCATTATTGAAATTTAGAAAAATCATATCTCCGAAAGTATTAGCTTGTTAGAGTTGAACATGATATCGATGGATTTCAATGGTTAAACTGCATCTTCGATAAAAATTTAATTTGAAATTTGATGCTTAAAAAAAAATTTTTTTTTTCGTTATTCCGAAACCATCTGGCCTATTTCGCCCAATAACGAACTTAACCGAGATATTCATCTCCCTAACCTACTCTGACAATTTCAGCTACCTAGCTCATTCCGTTCGAGAGTTATTGTAGAAACATTTTTTTAAAATTTTGAAAATTTTGTTTTGGCAGTTTGCGGTAAGGTCAATACAAAACTTCACATGCGTATAAAGGTCATGATTCCACAATTTGATGCTAAATTTCAGATAGATCGAGTGATCGGTTAGGGAAATATTTATAAAACAATACAGGAGAATGGACGACATAATTCACAATGGTAAATTCGATTAAGGGTGTACAATACAGAAGAATGGACAATAGAACATACGCGCAAAAGCTTCTGACTTCGCGTCAGTGCTTGAACCAATTTTATTTTTTGTGATTTTTGTGAAATTTTCTAGGGGTACGGTTCTTAAAATTTTTTTTTTCGTAATTTTTTTCAGATTTTCTAGGGGTACGGTTCTTACAAAATTTTAAAACCGTCTTTATGTTGATTTTCTACTACTAGTTACCAAGCTTCAATTCGATCGAATATTAATTTTTTGAGTTATCAAGGAAATAATATTCCAGGTGGGTATAACTCGGAAACCGTTGGACCGATGATGCCCAAAAACGAACTCAACTCTCCCTTTTGGATACGCAACCTACCCTGAAAATTGCAAGTCCCTATCTCCTTTCGTTCGAAAGTTATCGAGGCAACGGTCACCCATCTACTGAACTCACACAAGAATGCTCGAGTCTCCAACGATATTTAACCGATCGTATTAAAACTTGAAACTTGGCAGTAGAGTTAGGTTATGAAGGCTCTTGCAAAATTTCAGCAATTCCAAACGAATGGTTACTGATCTATAGAATTTTTTTTTACAATTTTCAATGATTTTTTAAAAATTTTCTACGAATACTATCCTCACGAAATTTTGCAAGAATTTTTGCGTTGGCATTCTACAACTAATTACCATGTTTGAATTCAATCGGTTTAGTATTTTTCGAGTTAATGAGGAACAAAAAACAACCAAATTTCAGATGGCTATAACTCTAAACCCGTTTGGCCGATTATGCTCATAAACAAACTGAAATGTCGCGTTCTGGTGCACATCCTAACCTGAAAACTTCAAGCCGCTATCTTTTTCCGTTCTCAAGTTATCGTGACAACAAAAATATTTTTTAATAATTTATTACTAATTTTCTAGCCATACGATTCGCACAAAATTTCACAAACGTGCTTAAGTTATTATATTCTACAACTACTCACCAAGTTTCAATTCGATCGGATTGATATTGGTTGAAAACAAAATTATTACTCGGAAACCATTGGGCTGATTATGCCCATTAACGAAGTTTTCCGTCGTATTGGGATGCGCCACCACCCTGAAAATTTTCAAGTCGCTAGCTCTTTTCGTTCTCAAGTTATCGTGGCAACGGCCGTACAAAATTAAATTTGACCTCGAATTCTTCATTGGGGAGTCGAACTAAATCGTTTGAGACCATTTTCGTCAAAAATTTCGAAAGTTACAGACATTTG
The DNA here is from genome assembly GCA_937662695.2 of Halyzia sedecimguttata. Classification (NCBI taxonomy): domain Eukaryota; kingdom Metazoa; phylum Arthropoda; class Insecta; order Coleoptera; family Coccinellidae; genus Halyzia; species Halyzia sedecimguttata. Next base: position 40,740,633 of record OW569415.2, read on the forward strand.
GGCAAAATGATAACGCGATGTTCCCCAAAACATACCCCCAAAAAGCTGTACAACTCCATTGAAAACATGGCTAATGTTATGCGATAATCTCAAAATTTAAACTTCACCCAAAAATTGTCATGTTCTATTTGTCAGAAAAAGATCAGTTCAACTAGTGACATCAGAACTGATTCAGGATCAGTTGGGAAGGCAAATAGAAAGTAGTATCTATTATTATTATTAACCAAAAATAAATTGAAATAAATTAGGAGGTTCCTCTAAAACTTTGGGGCAAAATATATCTATATTTTTGCAGAAAACAGACTACTTCCTTGGCTGTATAATTATAGATAAAAAATATATAAATTCTTGCTAAAATATATAATATATCAAAATGGTTTAGTACCTACCTGAGTTCAAAATCCATTTTTTGCATCTTTCAGTATCATTGGTTGGAAATTTATAAAATCTCAGGCTTTTGTCGTTTTTACTGGGCATGCCACAATTGTGAAATTCACACTTATTGCCGGACATACTAAAAAACGAAACATTTTTGAGAAGGTTGAATTTAATCAATTAGTTCAGGCAGAAAACGATCAAAACAAGCATAATTTTTGGAGGAAAATTCAAATGAGCAAGGGTTTTTCCAAAACTTTCATGATTACAATTTCAATTGATAAAATCATTTGACAAAATTCAATATTTTTTCATTGAACACAAACTCAAGGTTTTTTATGTACGTTAACTAGGGTTATTTTTCGGTTGAATGTGGGTTATATCCTATTATTTCAATTTATTTGAGTTGAATTGAACCCCAGCTGAATAGAAGTAAAAAAATCATAACTCGATAATTAACCAGATTTTCTCTTGTGCTTTAAACGAAGATTATTATTTCTAAATAACAGTAACAGCAAATTACTACACTTACCTCTTCTGATATTCTAGACAGTAAACTCAATTTGATAAATTTTTTCCTCTTTTGAAGCTCGACTCGAACTAACAAAACAAGCAAACAAACTCTTTCAGCGCAAACAACGAACGAAATGGCATATACGAGATACAAGATTTGTTTTGGTTTTTATGAGAGGCAGATGTTCAGGGTAATAAAAGACACGTGTTCTGCTTCGACGTAATATCGATCGAAAATTCCATAAATCCCGAACGACCAACCCTGTTCTTTGACGACATACGATTTTCAACCTTATTGACGTGAAATCTTTCGATAGTGTCGCCCCCTGGTGTTAAAATCTTTTTCGCCGAACGCAGTTAACAAGGGGTGAGCCTACTAGGTCTTCTATATACAATGACTTCATCCTAAGTTTGTTGTTGGTTTCTGCATGAATTATTTAGGTTCCTGCGGTAGTACTGGTGACATCTTGTGGCGAAGCCCATAACACTTGATCTGTTTCATTATTTTTCCTCGATCGATAGGGATCGAGGAATTTCTCCCATTTTTGGTGCCCCTGTCCCTCGGAACAAAGTGCTTATCAATTTGCCCAAATATCTGTGATTTGCGAATTTTTTGATGAAAAGGGTCATGAACGATTTGGTTTCACTCACTGATCAAGAATCCGCGGTCAAAATCGATTCTGTCCGACCGGTCCGCCTGGCCCTCCGTTAACACGATAACTCTTGAACGGATTGAGTTAGGCAGTTGAAATTTTCAGAGTAGATAAATATCACGGTTAAGTTCATTATTTGGCAGAATCGGCATGATGGTTCTGGACCAACGAAAAAAATAAAAATTGTTTACATTACGAATTTCAAATTCAATTTTTTTTAAGATGCAGCTTCATCATAAGAATCCATCGATATTATTCTCAACTCTAGAAAGTTAATACTTTCGGAGATATAATTTTTCAAAATTTCAAACATAAATCGTACTTTTATGTTTCCACAGAATGCTGTACTCATAGAACTCTATACTACGTTAGTATAGAGTTCATTGGCTGTACCTAATTATTATATCTATGAATTATTATATGATCTGTGTTCATTCATGTTATCTTATTTTTGCTTTAAGTGACAATTCAAATTTTCTTTCTGGTTCGTTATTCTTGATATAAAATACCCTTCCTGTTATAGAGAACAAAGTATGATTGAATGCAAAATGACCAATGAAATAACCTCAGCTATCGAAGAATTAAGGGGATGATATGATATACTTTAAAGATTATAATATAATGCCCGTAGATAATCCGTATGATGATGGAAATATATACCATTGGGTAGGTACATTGGGTTCATAATATTTCCATTATGAACAAAACTGGAATATTGGCCAAGTTTCAGTTAATGTAATATAGTTTTCATCGTAGATTTGAGGAATGAATATCTCGGATGAGTTCGTTATTGGGTAAAACTGGTAGGTTGGTTTTGGATTAATGAATTTTGACACTCCTGTTGAATTTAAATTCTTCCATGATGTTTAAATTTAATTTATTTTATGCTGAAGTTCTATCAGTGGAAACCATTGATATAATTCCTAACTCTGAAAACCAATACTTTCAGAGATATGATTTGTCAAAGTTCGAAAAAGAGCGCCAAAGCTCCTGTCCACAGGGCTTTCCCACTTTTGTATTTTAATATTATTTATGGTAAACCTTTGACATCTAGGGATATTGCATTGTCAACGTGGTAGTCCAGTTCTTATATTTAGTAAGAAGTAAGAAAATATCTGTAAATTTGCTGATTGATTTTCGTTCCAGGAATTCTTACTGCCTATAAAGGGGATTTTGAGGCACTTTGGGGACCTCCACCTTATTACCTGTTGATAGCCATATACCTAAATTTTTGACGAGTTTTTGGTACCCCCGGCCCAGAAATATCGACAGGGAATTTTTCCCATACAACCCTTGTATGAGAAGGTTAATGATGGTTGAAAATTATGATAAGCTAAGAACACATGAGGAAGCATATGAATTATTCAACCAAGAACATCCTGACAGGCTGTCTATTGCCTATCCAGTAAATTGGTAGCTAAATTTACGGAAATGGTATCCGTCCATGATTTGCCTCGGCAAGGTCGACCTTGGCTTAACGAATAAACCAGATTTAATGTGTTAGTTGAAGGTGAAGAAAATCCTCATCTTTCTACAAAACCGTAAATCATAACGTGGAACACTCTTTTGTCTTAAATTGGTTAAGGAAAGAGAACTATCATCCCTACAAGGTTCACTGATTCACGAATTAAACGAGGATAATCCAGACCTCCGTTTTCAGTTTTGGGAAGAATTAATGTTACGCGGCGATGAAGACCCCAATCAGGATATTTGGTTGCATCAAGATGTGGCTCATCCCCACTTTGGAATATACGTAGGTCAATATATTGACGCCACTTTTCTTGGAAGGTGGATTGGACGTCGCGATCCTATATTGAGTGGCCACCACGTTCCCAGACTTGACACTCTTAGATTTTTTGTTGGGCTATTTGAAAGGATCATTTTGTGGACCAGATTACTGCTGAAGTTTTTGAGGGAAGTCTACGAAATGCATATACTCGTATCGTTGTGTGAAAAATGGTTAACGGAGTAAATTTGGAACATTTACGCTAAATTTTGTTTGTTTTTTTAGGGTAATGAAGAATTTCTGCCATAAAAGCTTCGTTTTTGTTTCTAACAGTAAACGTGCTATTTTCTGAAAAAATTTGTTGTCTATACTGCATTCACTTTTATAAAGTCTCCTGGTTGGCCATGAAAATTTGACACATTTCACCATGTATATTTTGAAAATGTTAGGTTATAGTCATTTTTCTGTCAGATAACTACGCAACGTTGTCCCCTCTACATAGAAGTCGTAGTAATTACGTATTTTCACAATGTGAATTTACTTCGGAAAAATAATGAATTTGAGACGATATTATGTGAATTCAATAATTCCACAGTCCTGGCGACTATGGAAGAAAATGTTTGCTCTGTTGTTACTGGAAACATTTCACGTATATAAACTGGTTGGAAGATTGAATCATGCTATTTTCTTGTAAGGAGATGCACAACTTGAAATACATCAGTTTCAAAATGTAGTAGTACAACGAAGCCCGAATTATTCTTTTACCTTAATGAAATATAATGATAGGAAACTAAGAAATTTCATTCGAGAGTTCAACATGTCAGAATGAAGTTTTCCTATTGCAGATTTGAATGTTATGATTATGTTAGGTTTGAGACTTTTGAGAGTAGAAATTGGCAACGTCTCGGCGAATTGTTTTGACCTTGACGATATTTCAGCAGTGCCAACCTGCCTCTGCTTTAGTTACAAAAACGTGATAGACCTAAATCATGGCCAACCGGGACTTTATAAAAGTGAATGGAGTATACGTCAACAATTTTCTTTTACACCATCATTTAGGCAAGTTGCACCGTGTGATAAACAGCAAAAAAAATTGGGATATTCATTTAAAAAAGATTATGACGTCATTCTGTGAACATTAATGACGTCATAAGAACATTTTTGTGCCATAAGGTGGCCTGTAAACATCCAACAACGTAGTTATGAATGTTGTTCCTTACTTTATCCACACACTGTATATTGAACTGTAAGTTGGTCAATAATTCACGGACAATTGATATCGTAAGCAAAGTAACCTGTGTAGTGCCTAACTAAATAGCATCTTCTTTATCCTCTCTTTCCGTTGATCTACCCTATCCCATTTCCTCTTATTCAAAGAAGAAAGGCCACATAATTCAGCACTCCGCAAGCCGAACGTCGTACCTATATTTGGTAAGTACCTACATATACAGTGTGGAAAAGCCAAATGGAATAAATTCATTATCTTGTTTACTGTACATATTTACGGAAAATCCCGAAACACGTCAATTTTGAATTGTCATTCTTCGTTGTAGAAATGCGAACCCTACCTTCAACCCCCTTCGAAAGTATGGGCTTCTGATACATCGTTTGAAAGGTCTCATCATTATCTATTCATAAATGTCATCACTTAGGTGTTTATGGCAAAAATCAAATTAGAAAAAAATATAATCAAGTGATTTGCCAAATTTGGTACAATATCAAAAATTGAAATGTAATACAAAATGAAGCAAAAAAATGGGTTCAAGCCCTGTGGACAGGAGCTTTCTGGCGCTCTAGTTCAAACAGACAAATTATATCTGGTATTGGTTTCTCAGAGTTGGGAATTATATCAATGTATTCATATCATAGAACTGCATCATTAAGGAAATTCAATTCAAATAATAGTTTATTTATCAAGATTAAATGAGCAATCATGAGAATGAGAACTGCACCACATTTTCAAATTTTTTTTTTGACACTTTGCGGTAATCTGGTCAATACAAAACTTCACATGCGTATAAAGGTCATGGTTCTACAATTTGGTGCTAAATTTCAGATAGATCGAGTGATCGGTTTCGGAAATATTCATAAAAAATATTTTTACTAAAATCGGCCATAAATCCGAAACCCCTTGATAGTTTTCGCCCATTAACGAACTTGTCCGAGATATTTACGCTCCAAAACCACCTTGCAATTTTCAATCCGCTAACTCCTTTCGTTCGAGAGTTATCGTGCCTACGGCCGGTCGGCCGGCCGGACAGAATCGATTTCGCACTCGGATTCTTGATCAGTGAGTCGAACCGAACATTTGAGACCATTTTCAGCCAAAAATTCCAAAATTACAGACACTTGGGCAAATTGATAAGCACTCTGTTCCGAGGAACTAGAGCGCCAAAAAAATAAGTTTCGTATGACAATTGCCCAAAATAGGTTTAAAGTACCTACAAATAGTAGGTATTCCATAAATCATGTATAAAAGAAGATAAATAATAATAAATTACCTTGTAATCGATCAAAAATTTCCTGATCTACGTTCACAAAATTTTCTCCTCTCTCGAACTACAGAATTATGCTTTCAATATTTACGTAATATTTTCAAACATTTTCGGGTGAGGTCCCCGTTGCATCGCTAAAATATGAGTATTTCAACCCCAATATTCTTGAAGTTACAATATTCCCTTCTGTCAAGTTGACTTTATGACAATTCATACATAGTACATTCTATGTATATACATAGAATAATTATATCAATCTGTGAAATACGATTTACATTGAAATTTTGAAAAATCATATCTCCGAAAGTATTAGCTTGTTAGAGTTAAAAATGATATGAATAGATTCTTATGATAAAACTGCTTATTAAAAAATTATTTAAAAAAAATTTGTTTTGTGAAAAAAAAAAATTTTTTTTTATTACTCCGAAACCTTCTGTCCGATTTTGCCCAGTAACGAACTTAGCCGAGATATTCATCCCCCAAACCTACTCTGAAAATTTCAACTCTCTAGCTCATTCCGTTCGAGAGTTATCGTGCCTACGGCCGGCCGGACCGGCCGGACAGAATGAATTTCGACCACGGATTCTTGATCAGTGAGTCGAACCAAATCGTTTAAGACCATTTTCATCGAAATATTCGAAAATTACAGACATTTGGGCAAATTGATAAGCACTCAGTTCCGAGGAACTAGAGCGCCAAAAATATGAATATTAATGAAGAAATGTTCAAAGTATTCACCACGAATGCCCTGGTAACATCCTATAACTTCAAATAAAACTTTCTTCCAACATTAAACAACATCTCAAGAGTGATCGACCTAATCGCAAGAGATATTCCATTTGTTCGGTAATTCAAATCAAGTGGTTTAGTTTTGTACACAATGCTCTTCACATGCCCCTATAAAAAGAAATCTAATGAGTTAAGATCAGGGGATCGCACTGGCATTTCGGTCTTTCCTATCCACCAATTTGGAAATAATGCGTTGAGTTACTGGTGGACATTTCCTTGGTGGTGGTGCACCTTCCTGTTGAAACCATATCGTATCCCGTTTTCATTGCCCTCAATGAAAAACGGGCCTATGATATGGTTCCCAACACTTCCAGCCCTAAAATTAAACTTTCGAGGAAATTGCGTGTGTTCCTCTCTCCTCCAGTGAGGATATTTGGTAGACCAGTAGCGACAATTTTGACGATTAGCATTGCGGTTGAGAGAAAAAGTGCACTAATTGGATAATATCGTTATCCAACATGTACATCATTTGTTCACATAAATAATTTCTTCTATCAAAATCGTCTTCCAAGAGCTCCTGGGTAGGTAGCATTTTATATGGATGCATTTTATGTTGTTTTAATATGTTCAGAATCTATGTATGGATTACATTGACTATTGTGGAGGCATCTCTACTTGATTTACGTAGATTTTCTTCAAAGTCAAGCATCACATCTAATTCCACATCTTCACACAGTGTATAGCTGCTGCATTTTTAATCTGCCTTGCATGCGCAAACTCGCGAAACTGCTTCTCTCTTTTACTCTTTGTCCCTTGCGTTATAGGCGGCTAATTCAGAAATTTCTCATGAAACGAGCAACTTATTTATTTTTGTATTATCTCCGTAAGCAATTATTTGTAATGAAATCCAAACACAAACTAGTTAATTCATACTTATCAGCACAAAAAAATTTAAATTTGCGAAGGCGATCTAAAGAAACTAACATTGCCACAGAAAGTGTTTACGTAATTTTCATGGTATCATCTGGAAAACACAATGTTATGTTTTTTTTTCACTTTCTTTCTATCACATCTTGAAGGCAAATAAGTTTAGTATTATTGAAATAAGATTTGGGAATATTCGAGGGAATATTATAATGAATTTCGGTAATCACATGATTTTATTTTGTCTATTTTGAGTTTTCCAATAAACATGAAAGTGATAACATTTCTGATTAGAGAATAACACGACCTTTCAAACGATGTACCACAAGCCCATACTTCCTATTTGAAAAATTGGGGGGGTCTTCCGAAGGGGGTTGAAGGTAGGGCTCGCATTTTTACGAAGAAGAATGACAATTTAAATTTAACGTGTTTCTGCATTTTCCATAAATATGCACAGGGTGATTCACTTCTCTTGTTAACCCCAATTTTCTCGGAAACGGCCGAATATATTTTAATTCTGTAAACGCCGTTTTGTACAAGTCATCGTTTACTCGAGATGCGTGTAGACGTCGGCGTCAAAAATAAAGATGGCTGGCATCGCGGCGCCGTCAATTTTTTTTTTCCTAGGAACCCTTTTTTTATCATTCCATTCGAAAGATGAGTCAATTCTAAATTTTATTTCCAAATACCGTTTTTCCCATTTTAAACCGTGAGTGATCTACAGGGTGTTATGTGTTAATTCTATTCCATTTTTACGCGTATGTTCTGGCGAACATCGCGTTATCATTTTGCCCAAATGTATGTAATTTTCGAATTTTTTGCCGTAAATGGTCTCAAACGATTGGGTTCGACTCCCCGATGAAGAATTCGAGGTCAAATTTGATTATGTCTTACCAGCCGGCCGTTGCCACGATAACTTGAGAACGGAAAGAGGTAGCTGAAATTTTCAGGGTAGGTGGCACATCCCAATAAGACCGACAAGTTCGATAATGGGCATAATCGGCCCAATGGTTTCCTAGTAATAATTTTGTTTTCTACCAATACAAATCCGATCGAATTGATACTTGGTGATTAGTTGTAGAATACAAACCTAAGGACGTTTGTGAAATTTGCCATTTTTGGCAAAAAATTCGAAATTACAGACATTTGGGCAAACTCATAACGCGATGTTCCTCAGAACATCGCGCAAAAATAGAATAGAATTAACATAAAACGCCCTGTAGACCGCTAACGGTTTAAAATGGGAAAAAATGGTATTCGGAAATAAAATTGAGAATTGTATCATCTTTCGAATGGTATAACAAAAAATGTATGTTCCTGGGAAAAAAAATTAACGGCGCCGCGACGTCAGCTATCTTTTTCTTACGCCGACTTCTACACGCATCCCAAGTCAACATTGACTTGTACAAAACGGCGTTTACAGAATTAAAATATATTCGACCGTTTCGGAGATAATTGAGGTGACCAAGATAAGTGAATCACCCTGTACAATAACCAAGATAATGAATGTATTCTATTTGGCTTTTCCACACTGTATAACAGTCCACTAATCCACAAGAGCCCGAACAATGGATACATTAGAGATGATCTGTTATATATTTATACAATGTAATAAACCTTAATACTGAATTCGTGACAGAATTCGGTAATTGCTTTCGAATATAATTGGTAGTTTCCATCAAATATGTCTCTGAATTTTGAATATTATATTTATAATGAAATATCGAATTGAAGTTAATTATATGGAAGATACATAAACTAAAAATCGAATTCAATAGAAGCATAATTAACACAATATCATAACGAAAAATTCACTTTATTCTCATATAATGTGCCCATCTTCGCCCTACACTGTGTAATCAAATTGACGAATAAATATTTCCTAGGGCATCGGCAGAAATAATTATGGTGCATTCGTTATTCATTGTTTTCGTTATAAAACGACGATATAATTACCAATAGTCACGGAAAGCATAACAAAATGTAGAAACTTGGAAAAAAAATCTGATACTGCTATTCTCATCCTCGTGGAGATCGATCGTTGTGGTGCTTTCTATGAATTATGCATAAATTTGCATACTTTTCCCTCGCATTCATTTACCTGTTGTATTTTTCAGTATACCATCCATTATTTTTAGGTGTGTATAAAGGAAATGCTAATATAATGGTTTAGTTTTCTTTGCCTGAGGGAAGTGAAGGTCTTTCTGAACATGGCATTGAAATCACTACGTCTTATATATTGTGTGATGATTTCATGAATAGTGATAACATTTATTCTCCTTTCCTTATACTTAGCATTTTACTTTTAAAACATTTGAATAGGTATGTCGTCTGTTGGACGCGTTGTCGCAAAATCCTCTCTAACATAAATGTGGCGTAGCGATTGTTGGCGCACATGGCTTTAATTTTGCCCAAATGTCTGTAATTTTCTAATTTTTTGCCGAAGATTAGGTTCGACTCACTGATGAAGAACTCAAGGTCAAATTCGGATATGCCGGCCGTCCATTGCCTCGATAACGGAAAGATATAGCGACTTGCAGTTTTCAGGGTAGGTCGCGTCTCCAAATGCGAGGGTTGAGTTCGTCAATGGGCATAATCGGCAGAACGGTTTTGGAGTTACACCCATCTGGAAGATTGTTGCTTTGGCGCACTTGTTCAAATTTTGCCAATTCATATCCAAAATTATAGGTTTCTCAGAGTTGCAGGGAATGATAGCAATGGATTCTTATAATAGAATTGAATATTCATTGAATATTCTGAAGTCAATTTGATAAACTTTGATAACTTTGATATACTGAAATTTTGAGAAATCATATCTCCGGAAGTATTAACTTATTAGAGTTGAGAATGATATTAATGGATTCTTATGATGAAAACAAATCGAACTTGAAATTTGTAATTTAAAAAAAAAATTTTTTTCGCTGCTCTGCAACCATCCGGCTGATTCAGCCCAATAACGAACTTAACCGAGATATTGATCTCGCAAACCTAATCTGAAAATCTCAACTGTCTAGCTCATTCCGTTCGGGAGTTATCGTGTTAACAGACGGATAGACAGAATCGATTTCGACCAAGGGTCTTGATCAGTGAGTCGGACCAAATCGTTCAAGACTATTTTCAGCCAAAAATTCGAAAATTACAGACATTTGGGCAAATTGATAAGCACTCTGTTCTGTGGAACAAAAGCGCCAAAAATACAGATCCGATCGAATTGAAATTTTGTAATTAGTTGTAGAGTGCCAACGTGCAAATTTCTGCAAAATTTCGTTACAGATACTACTTAACTTTAAAATCTATTCAAATAGAGAATCAATTTATAAAAGCGTTAGTAATGAATTATTGTAAATGTGTGCATAGAACTAGCAATGTAGGATTATGTAATTACTTTTAAAAAAGCCTTTCATGTAATTAGTTTCAAATATGACTCTGTGTCCATGTCATCTAGGTATAGGGAGATCATTACTTTTTAAGAATTTAGTATGATGTAGTCTGATGAAGTCGCTGTGTTGACGAAACTCGTCACAATATTAAATAAATTATTGTAAACCTTATATAATTTTTCATTGAGTTACTACTTATCTATTAGATTTCGCTGAAATTCCACACAAACCTTCAAGCCGCCATTTTACAATCGCGTACAGGATTTCAGCTCGATCGACTTAGTTGATTAGTAATTATTGTGAAAATAAAGTTCTGAATTGGTATCTTCTTCTGAAATTTCAAACGTAAATCTCAATTTACTCGGAACGCTGCGACAGCATCGAGGTTATTTTGCACACCTGCCGAGCGGGAGATCCGGGTTCGAATCTCCTAGGCAAGTGGATTTATTATAGCGCCATATGGCAAAACCATGAATCAAAGGATTAGCATTCAAAATTGCATCAAAAATTTAGAGAAGAAAGCAGATGACAAGGAATTTGTTACAATTGTAGGACACGATGTTGTGTTCTTGATACCATGTATCTCTGACATTTCTGAGTTGCTACGTTTACGGGAAACATTGAAACACTTTACGAATACGTAATCATAATTTTATTTTGAGGCGACCTGTTTTGGTTTCAAACGGTTCTTCACCAAATCGTTACTGACCACCCTTCTGGGGTAATCCTCGCTTTATACTACCTGTCCAATGGTTACATGGAGCTGCGCCTGGTAAGGTATCTACCCGAAGGGAATGTTATTCTCCCTAATTCCGACACCGGGAATTTTCTAGAGAAAGTTGAAGGTCGATTCTGTGGATCCATTGTTCGTACAGATACATTTACTGTGAGTCATGCGATGACAAACTTGGTTCAACCCAGGTACTATGTCGAATCGCCCTTGTCACCACATTTCTATACTTTATTAGTGTAGGGTGTTGCAAATCCATGTATTGTATAATATAATCCGATGAACGAGCTCGTTGAAGCATTTGGGCCTGTGCTCCTTCAATATTTTTCACTAACTTGTATCGGGAATGTCCACCACAGGTACATGATCTGGAGTATTTTGACCCAAAACGGAATACTTAGAATCTTTGGCGCATACCTTAACATCTTTCAGCTGGAAATCCACGCAATTGGAAGATGTACAATTTCACCTAGAAATATGACAACCAAGGCAGAAATGAAAGCTTTGAGCTCCACCTTCATCAGCTCAATGTTGGTAAATGAGTATCGAGGTAAACTTAACGAACTGGGCAAGAGCAATAGATTCCCCTCGATCTGGATTCCCAGATACTATGGAATCAGGTGTAGCGTGGAAGCCAACATACTAGATTAAATTATAGAAGTGGCGATAAGGCCATGTAGAACTCACAAACACTCAGACCTATAGATCTATTGTGCAACGCGGTGTTCACCCATTGAACAGTGAAGTCTCAATGAACTGCACTATCTGCGCGGGTGTTACATCCATCACTTGTTTCGGTTTCAGGAACCACGAGCCAAGGTATTGTAGTTTTTCCAATGGAAAGCTCCACAATTGCAAAGCAAGTGTTAGGCTGTATAAGTGGCTTCTTGATATGAGCGACAGGTGTCATCTGGAACCTTTCTTATGTTCCGGTGCTGATAATTCACAGGGCAGATTCCCGCCAATCTCCTCAGTTCTAGTTTGCTGAGTGAGATATCCTTTTAGGGCTAGCACTTCGTGTAGGAAAGGTATAACTTGGTTTGTCTTAGTTCTCTGACTATCCTGCAAGAAAGCTTCCTCTTCTGTCACCATTTATTAACTGCCATAGATGGCTGGGAATCATGGCTGGCTAGGAGACTGCAAAATGGTTCTGGCGAAATGAAAATATTTGCTCCCCCCTTATCTCGCCAACCATCTGGCATTTCGTTAACATGCACCGCACAGTGACCAGGTACCCAAACGAGTGTGACCTGATCATCTTCTCAGAGTGCACTTACAGGCAAACATTGATCAAACTAGCGGGTAATCAGATGTATATCCTTTTTTTTTTCGATATTTGGGTTTTGTGCCGAGTGTATTGCACCCACTTAGTGCTAGAGTTTCTGCCTGGAATACCGAGGGACAGTAGCCTATTAGTATGGCTAATTGGATTGAGGAGTATGTGTAGAACACCACAGATCCTGCAGGAAACAACCATCTTTATTAGCCCATTAATCGCGACTCAGAAATGTCACGTTCTTCTTTTACTGAAACTCGTGTCCCAGAGCAGGGTTATTTGTGAGCAAATCCATGAGCTCCTCATATTCGCTCAGTATGCGAAGATGCCCTGTGTAGAAGCCTCCTTTCAGCTCTCGCTCTCTCGTCACTGCCCAATTGACCCCCTCACATTCTAGGAAGAGGCATAAAGGAGGCAGGTCCAAAATTACCTGTATATAGCAGGGGTTGGACAGGAGCGTAATGGTCCTGTAATATACAAATATGCCGTTCTTTGTAATTTATCAGGGGCTAACTGCCCCGTCGATAGTTTAGCCTTCGGCTACCAGATGGAAGCTGCGTAGCTGATGATTGGCCGGACAATTGATTTATAGGTGCAGTCAGTCAGTTGAGGTTTGACCATCTTCTGGCACGCAAAGAGAGCGCTTTGACCCTTGCTTATCATGGATTCGAGGTGTCGGCTTTAAGTCTACATCTTTTTAAGCTTTTGGTCGAATATTACACCAACATACTTAGTGTGGTCAGTGGAGGTACGATGATCCCGTCCATCCTTATTCCACTCGATGAATAGGCTAACATACTAACCAGAAAATGGGCCTCAGCTCATGTCACTTCAGAACTTTTGCACTGAGAAATCAAACAAGCACTGACCTGAAGTCACAAGCTTTTGCGCGTATGTTCAATTGTCCATTCTTCTGTATTGGAAACACTTAATTTATCATGGTAAATTATGTTGTCCATTCTCCTGTATTGGACATTCTTAATTTGAATTTACCATGGTAAATTCGAATTAGGTGTCCAATACAGGAGAATGGACAACATAATTCACCATGGTAAATTCGATTAAGGGTGTCCAATACAGAAGAATGGACAAAAGAACATACGCGCAAAAGCTTCTGACTTCACGTCAGTGCTTGAATCAATTTTTTTTTCGCGATTTTTTTGAAATTTTCTAGGGTTAGGTACGGTTCTTAAAATTTTTTATTTCGATATATTTTCAATTTTTCTAGGGGTACGGTTCTTACAGAATTTTAAACACGTCTTTATGGTGATTTTCTACTACTAGTTACCAAGCTTCAATTCGAGCGAAAATTTATTTTTTGAGTTATCAAGGAAATAATATTCCAGGTGGGTATAACTCGGAAACCGTTAAACCGATTATGTCCAAAAATGAACTCAACTCTACCATTCGGATACGCAACCTACCCTGAAAATTGCAAGTCTCTATCTGCTTTCGTTCGAAAGTTATCGAGGCAACGGTCACCCATCTACTGAACTCACACAAGGCTGCTCGAATCTCCAACAATATTTAACCGATCGTGTTAAAACTTGAAACTTGGCAGTAGAGTTAGGTTCTAAAGGCTCTTGCAGAATTTCAGCAATTTCAGACGAATAGTTACTGATATATAGAATTTTTTTTTCAATTTTCAATGATTTTTTAAAAATTTCCTACAAATACCACTAATAACCATGTTTGAATTCAATCGGTTCAGTATTTTTCGATTTAATGAGGAACAAACAACCAAATTTCAGATGGCTATAACTCTAAAACCGTTTGGCCGATTATGCTCATAAACGAACTCAAATGTCGCATTCAGATGCACAACCTAACCTGAAATCTTCAAGCCGCTATCTCTTTCCGTTCTCAGGTTATCCTGATAACAAAAATATGTTTTAATAATTTTTCAATAATTTTCTAGCGATACGATTCTCACAAAATTTCAAAACGTGGTTAGGTTTATATTCTACAACTATTCACCAAGCTTCAATTCGATCGGATCTTTATTGGTTGAAAACAAAATTATTACTCGGAAACCATTGGGCCGATTATGCCCATTAACGAACTTGTCCGTTGTATTGAGATGCGCTAGCTCGCTCACTTTCTCAAGTTATCGTGGCCACGGCCGGACGGCCAGCCGGACAGAATCAAATTTGACCTCGAATTCTTCATTGGGGAGTCGAACCAAATCGTTTGAGACCATTTTCGTAAAAAATTCAAAAGTTACAGACATTTGGGCAAAATGATAACGCGATGTTCCCCAGAACATACGCGCAAAAAGTCCATTAATAATTTGCTACATCCCTTAACGGTCTTCAAAACGGGACACTATCCCTTCAGAATGGACCTAGTAGGATTTGGATTAGCAAAAAATGACAAATGCAGATTATGTGGTGGAGGGAAGTAATAGATCATAGGTCGTTATGCACTTGTACCTCTGATGCAATAATCATTACATCAATCAGGAAATGTGAACTCCTTCCTACCAGTCGATTTGAATCCATCACCGGAACGTTCGCAAATGCGGGTTCCGTTCATCGAAACATATCCAAATGGGTCCATAAACTGGCCATTTATCGAGTCCAGAGCCGCAGAGGGCTGTAATTGAAAACGCCGTGCATTATTGGCACGTTTGCCGCCCCTTTCAGAGGCCATTTTGTAATTGGACTGGCCTTATTGCGAAGCTCTTTTCCGCTACGGTGCCGATGTTATGTACGCAACACAAGAGGAAATGTAATTCTACCCGCTTATTTTCGATACGGACATAACCCCGACCAGCGTTTTGTTCGGGATATAATGGGAAAACAGATTGTAGGAATTATGGCGTTTCGCCGGTATTAACGGGAAGAGGGAAATCGTAAATACTTCGGAAAGTGAGGATTGCTGAATAGCCGATATTTATTTATCGGCCTTGTTTCTATTCAGGGGTATTAAAAACAGGTTGGGATCAGGTGCCGGTTTTAGATGGCTTATCAACTATTTAGGGTGGCCCAACAGTCGAGTTGGGAGAGAGAATTTTAAAGTCGCGTGTTGCCCTCACCAGAGTGGCTATCAATTTGCTCAAATGTTTTTAAATTTTGGCTGATAATGGTCGACTTATCGATGGAGAATCCTATGTCAATCTTAATTCTGACCGTCTGACCGTTCGTAAGGACGATTGCTTATTGCGCAATGAGAAAAACCACACCAGTGATTTGTTAGTTACAACCCTCTGATTTTTTTTATCAAAAACTCAAAAAAACTGATCTTTAATAATACCGATACAAAGACTTATTCGAAATTTCGTGAGGATAGTATAACTAAATAAAATACTAAGAAATATAGAAGGCACTGACGTCAGTGTCGGTCAAAATAATAAAAAAGACTGCGGTCAGGTGACCCCTGTCAGGCACGAAGTTGCTTACGCCTATTCTTCAAATTCAAAAGTAATTCAATATAGATATTTCAAATATAGTTATCTGTAAATGCTACCAATATACAAGAGGGAACTCTTGTTGTTTGCGATGTTGTCGATTTACTCATGGATTCCTCTCATCAAATGGAACGACTTTTTCATTTACCATTTTTCCAGATTCAGCTCAGGTAAAAAGTTATAAGCGTTTAAAGATTTTATAATGTGCGAAGCCACCCCTGAACTTTAAGTGTCGAACACAGAAACACGTTCTGGATTCAATATCGCATTATTAAATGAAATCTTTATCATCTGATGCTCGTAATTCAACGAAATTATCTGAGAAATCTTATTTACTGACTGAAGTTTCATGAAATGGTTTTAAATAATCTTCATGCACCTCATGAATGTTTACATAATTCCGTAGATCCAGATTAAGAATTTCTAGTCAGGAATAATTGTGATGAATTGGTGGAATGATACTTATAGTTGATATAGTTGCATACTGCCAGTGAGTACATATGGGTAAGAAACGATGGCCTTGACACCGAAAACCACAGAACAACTGAGGGTAACTTAATTCGAATTTACCATGGTAAATTCGAATTAAGAGTGTCCAATACAGGAGAGTGGACAACATAATTTACCATGGTAAATTCGATTAAGGGTGTCCAATACAGAAGAATGGACAATAGAACATACGCGCAAAAGCTTCTGACTTCACGTCAGTGCTTGAACCAATTTTTGATAGTCATGCGATCCTCACGAAATTTCGCGTAAGTGTTTGCGTCTTGTGTCTTTTGCAACTAACTACAGCTTTTCAATTCAATTAGATCGGAATAATTTGAGTTATTGGTATTAACCCGTAACCGGTGACGTGCCATTTTAGTTACGTGGAGAGTGACATGGAGTCTCACAGACTCCTTGACTAAATTTTGAGTAGTGTCAAAACTGGACTTCGTTAGTGAAAACAGCTATTACTTATATCTCATTTATGTAAAAGAAAATTAACAAACATAAAAAAACAACAATACATTGAAACCGGAAAAAATAATTTAAAAAATTAATCTTCATTTTTTTCACCACCAGAATTCAAATGTGTTCATAGCGTCTTCTCATGTGGGGACGAACTAAACTTTGTTAATATCCTCATAAAATTTTTCTCCGTAATGGCTGATTATTTTTTTAAGACCCATACATTCTGTATTTGTGTTGACTGTGCCTGATATAAAGTATTTTATGAAACAAGGCCATAGGCCAACGCTGTGTTCTTCTGAATGAGCTATAAATGGTACATTTTTCGTCAAGGGCATCTACACCTCCCTTTCTCATATTATAAAAGTTAATTATTTCAGGTTTTCCAGTTTCCAGATGGTTATCTATAACCATGATGTGGAGTCTCTCCGACTCCGAGGGGCTGTTTACAAGAAGATGGTTGATTGAATATTGACGATGAAGTAGTCAGAATGGACTTTCCCCATTTCTAGGAAGGTACTGGATGGCGCGTAATTATCGCTTAAACGTTTCAAGAGTTTTTGATATATAAACCACAAGGAGTCTGAGTGACTCAACGTCACCGGTAAAGGGTTAAGACGGAATTTTAAAATTTTTGAAATATTTTTTTTCCAGTTCGTAACCTTCTGACCAATAGAAAACTTCGAATGCATATGAATGTGGTGATTATACAATTTGATGCTAAATTTCATATATATCAAGTGGGTAGTTTCGGAAATATTCAGAAAAAATGCTTTAACGAAACCACTCGGTGGATTTCGCCCATCAACGAACTAAGCAGAGATATTTATGCCCCACACCTACCCTGCAAATTTAAATTCTCTAACTCATTTCGTTAGAAAGTTTACGTGCATAAGGATAGCCGCCTGGATCCACATAATTAGATTTGACACTGGATTATTCATCATTGAATCGAATTCAATCGTTCGATATCATTTTCGGCGCAAAATGATAGCACGATGTTGCTGGCGGAACAAGCGCGCAACAAGGTCTATCCGTCTGATATCGCTGAAACTCTAAAGAGCCTAAGAGCCTAGATTTCTAAGAACAATATCTTTGAGAATTAGCGGAGGCGATTCTTCTCCAAGAGATCCCATGCACCTACAGAAGAGTATATTTGTGAGAGGAGACTTTTGAAAGGTTATGTGTATGTATTTTTAGTTTGTTCGTTCTTCTCGTCTTGTCTTTTCATTTTTCAGGTTGAGTTTCGGGTACCTTGGAGAAACCTCTCCGTTTTTTGACGAAGGAGTCCATATTGATGAAATAAATGCCTATCAATATTTCTAAATTGCAGCAAATTTTGTGAACAATAGTTACAAATCACAACACTCACGGAGTGACTGGTTTTTCCCTAAGCTCTTGTATCATACGTAGAATTGTATAGTACCCCATTATATACAACAGGAAATTATAATTCGAGTATTCTATGAAATCATATAGAATTGAGAATAATTATAGAAATTTTGAGAAATCATATCTCCGAAACTATTAGTTTGTTAGAGGTAAGAATGAAATCAATGGATTCTCATGATGAAACTGCATCTTAAAAAAGATTGAATTAGAAATTTTTAATGTAGAAATTTTTTTTTGTTACTCCGAAACTACTTGGCCGATTATGCCAAATAACGAACCTAACCGAGATATTTACTTCCTAAACCTACTCTGAAAATTTCAACTGTCTAGCTCATTCCGTTTGAGAGTTATCGTGTTAACGGCCGGACAGAATCGATTTTGTCCATTGATTCTTGATCAGTGAGTCGAACCAAATCGTTTAAGACCATTTTCAGCCAAAAATTCGGAAATTACAGACATATGGGCAAATTGATAAGCACTCTGTTCCGAGGAACAAGAGCACCAAAAAAAGAGCTTGGGGAAAAAACTCAGTAAAAAACCCTGGCTACCCGTAAATGTTGTGATATATGATAATTGAAATTGATAACAAAATATGCTGAAATATTAAATATTGAAGGGTATCTTTTTCATCACTATTGATTGTTCCTTCGATAAGCTGAGAGGTTTCTCCAAGGTACCCGAAACATAATCTGGACAAGGAAAAGACAAACTTCCTTGTCGCTTTTATTCGAATTGAGAAAACAGTTGGACCATAAAGGATTACGTACTTCCATCTGGGAATCTTATTTCTTGGAATATAGGAGAGAATCGTAAAGGAATTCGGAGAAGAATGAAATTTATTCCAACAATTCAAAACAGCAGTCTGCCTACGAATGTGGTACGGGACAATGTTTGAAATTTGTAACCAATCAGATCTAATAGTTCCAGTGATGATTCTCATTGATAGAAAGGCGATGCACTAGTTTTTGTGAAAATCCGAGAGGATCATATCACTAAGAAAGAAAATAAAATATGTTTTTCTTCAAAATTATAATATTTCAGGAACTATATCCGTCAGAATCCGCTGGAATTCCGCATATACCTTCGAACCGCTATTTAACAATCGAGTATCGAATTTCAGCTCGATCATCTTTGTATGATGCGTAAATAGACAATGGAACATGAGTGCAAAAGCTCCTGACTTAAATTAAGACCTTTTCTCGAATTCTGTGATTATATTTCGATACAGAATTTCCTTAGCGTGACTCACCTGGTCGCCTTTTTATTGACTATAAAATGTTTTTTCGTAATAAACATTCGAATGATTCTTGTATGAATAATTCATTACACCCCGCCCCATTCTTTCCGAATAAATTAAATATTAGCCTCACCATCAGATCTTCCTTTATTCTTCCCACGTTATAATGGCTAATTAAACCTATGTATCGAAAGTTTTAACAAGTCTGATCTGTAGTCATCCCCTTCATAAAAAGGCTCTTCATCCCAACTTTCCTGTTTCACGCCACAGATTATCGTGAAATACTGTTAAGGGTATCCAGGAACAAGAGAGCAATATAAAACTTTTATTTATTACTTGCTTAACTGGGCCTGCGATGTACAAAATAAGGTATATACAAGAACCTCACAGCAAAATCTTGAGATGAAGAGTTGAATGAAGTTCATTAAAGTTGACTTGTGAAATTTTAGACGTAACACTAATTGAATTCAATGTCTATGTAATAATTATCGTTAAAATACACCCTCACCTATTGAAGACTTTCATAGCTTTTGAAAATGTTCCCATTGTATATTCTACTCAAAAAAAAATATGATAAATATAATATGTGTCAATATTCTAGTATACAACATTTTTTAATATACAGGGTGTTCTAGAAGGTTCTACGAACAATATTATCTTCAAAAATTCGTCTAGTATTTCTGCAACCTTGAATGTCGTTCATATGATCCATTTTAGCTTTTTCTTATTCCCTTTATATTGTGAGATATTGTATCATAATAATAAAACAATTATCAGGAATCGGACCAGTTTATATTCAAACATTTAACAAAGTACAAAAATTAATTCAAGCCATATTTTTCAAAACACTCAAAATAGCGTTGACAAATCAAACATGTACAAAGGCAACAACCATCAGGTGTCATCAAAATCCACTTAAATATTGAACACAATCAGCCGAAAATTCTCAAACATCTACCGGTAAAATTCAGAAAATCTCACTAAAAAGAAAACGAGAAATAAATCCAAACTGTCAACTAAGACAATCGCGGTGACAGATGACACAAAGATTAGCCAACTGTCATCCCTCTTAAAAAATCAATACAATCGACAAACAAAACATAAGTTAGTAATTTCATGGTTGGACTTTTAAAAGTTTCTAAACAGAATAAAATGAAATACATAAATCAAGACCACATCTTTTTGTCTACAATTCTTTTATCAAAATTAAAAATTAAGTTTTTTTTTATTTTACCGGTAGATGTTTGAGAATTTCCGTCTGATTGTGTTCAATATTTAAGTGGATTTTGATGACACCTGATGGTTGTTGTCTTTGTACATGTTTGATTTGTCTCCGCTATTTTGAGAGTTTGGAAAGGTATGGCTTGAATTAATTGTTGTACTTCGTTAAACGTTTGAATAATGCAGCCTTGAAAAATGGATTATGTAGCTATATCCGGAAACGTTGGCTTGAAAAAATCGTGTAAGATGAGAAATAAACGGGTCCGCTTCCTGATAATTGATTTATTATATAGATATAATGGATGATCAAAACCATATGAATTATATCATAAGTACCACATCCTTGAAAAAAATTTTAAACACCCTGCATATTGTCTGAATAACAATTAGAAGAAACTCGATGCATATACATCGTATTGGCACTCAACTTTTTTAGTACTATTGAATATATTTTTCTTATAAATATACCGGGTGATTCATTTAATTTGGAATATTGTTTTTACTTGAAAACTACGCATCAGTGCGAAAAATTTCTTGAAATGCACTGACTGAATTCAGGTGATTTTGCGCGCATTTTCCATTGTCTATTCACGCCTCATACGATCGATCGAGAAATTCGGTACTCGAATGTAAAATGGTGGCTCGAAGGCATGTACGGAATGTAAGCGGATTTTGACGTATAGTTTCTTATGTATAACATTTTGGACAAAAAAAATTGGATCTTCTTTTTTCCTGAAATTTCATGAAAATTAGCGCGTTGGCATTCTACAACTAACTACCTACCAAGTTTGAATTGGATCGAATTTGTATATTTTGAGTTATTGAGGGAATAACAACAAAATTTAAGATAGTTATAACTCCGAAACCGTTTGTCCGTTTATGCCCAACAACGAACCCAACACTCTCATTCGGATGCGCAACCTACCCTGAAAATTGCTATCGTGCTCCGCCCAAAAGTTATCTTGGTAATGGTCACCCATCCAGCTACTGAACTCACCGAAGGCTACTCGGATCTCCAACAACTAGGGCTTCACACGAGAGCGAGTGTCGGAAAAGCGAGGCGAGACGAGACGAGACGTTTTGAAAAATATTACAGGCGATACCGTTCAAAATTGGAACTTGGCTGTTGAGGTAGAGGAAAAAAAATTCAGCGATATCGGAATGATAGTTTCTATTACACAAAATATTTTCAATGATTTTTATTAAATTTTCTAGTGAAACGATCCTGACGAAATTTCGCAAAAATTTGCGAGTCGCCATTCTACAAATAATTACCATGTTTGAATTGAATCGAATTCGAAGTTTCTAGTTATTGAGGATATAAACTCAAAATTTCAGATTTGTATAACTCCAAACCCGTTTGGCCAATTGTGACTATTAACGAACTTAATTGTCGTATTCTGATGCGAAACATATCCTGAAAATTGCAAATTGCTATCTCCTTCTGTTCTCAAGTTACCGTGAGATACATATTATTCTTTAATAAATTATCCAATTTAAAATTTTCTAGTGATATTATAGTCACGAAATACGACTTTGTGTCGATATTCTACAACTATTGACCAAGTTTCGATTTGATTGGTTTTTTATTCTTTAAAAAACAATTTAGTACTCAGAAACGGTTTGGCCTTATGCCCATTAACGAACTTAACCATTGCATTCGCATGAACCACCCACTCTGAACATTTAATGTTGTCTCTCTCTCTTCGTTCGAAAGTTATCATGGCAAAGGCTGGCCGATCAGAATCAAATTTGACCTAGAATTCTTCATCAATGAGTCGGACCCCATCTTCGGGAAGAAATTCGAAAATTACACATATTTGGGTAAAATGATAGCACGCTGTTTGATATCTCTAAGGGGTGCATCCAGTAGTATTGAATTCCGCCCTCTCCTTCACCTCTGTAGGCGGGAGAGGGGTTATCTTTGAAATCTTAATTGGCCCCGTAAGCGGTGGAGAGGTGGGGTTCCGTTTGAATCTTAACTAGTAACCCTCATTTTTTATTTAAACATCAAATTATATGTCAAAAATTCGTATGAAGTGTCCGTAAAATTTTTGTTCATCTGAGATAGATGGCGCTGTACTCACAAAGAAAGGAATAAGAGGCAGAAGGTTTCGATTTTTGGGTTATTCAAAGAGAGTATGACGCGGTATATAAACTAGTATTATAGAGTCTTGAACTCTTATCTATTGTTGTTATTCAGATTAGACTTGTTATTAGTATAAATCTTCTTTCCTGTCCCGAATTATTCTATATTCTCGTCAGAATTAGCTATGATAATTTTACAATGCGTAAAGACAGAGACAAGGGGAACGATAGAGAGAAGAATTTTGTTCAACATCATTAACTATTAGACTGTTAGGCCGGCCTTATACGACCTGAATGTCTCTCTGAATTCATATTCTTAATTCATAATCTGAATTCTGGAAGCTTGCAAAATCTAGAAATTAATACTCTGAAAAAGTCAGAATGTGTGAGGAGAATAGTAAATTAGTATGCAATTCCGTGTTTTCTTAATTCATAATATGAATTACGAGTATGAATTCAGAAAGGCATTCCGGCTGTATAAGGCTGGCCTTACTCAAATACCAACAATTACTATAAAAATCTTGACACATAAATCTAGAATTTCAGATGATTCCAATTACTATAAAAATCTTGACACATAAATCTAGAATTTCAGATGATTCTATCGAGACCAATGTAGTAATAAAATCTCATATTCTTTGGATTGTGTTCATTTTTGGCGCTGTTGTTCCTCGGAACAATTTGCCCAAATGTCTGTAATTTACGAATTTTTTGATAAAAAATTGGTTCAAGCCCTGTGGACAGGAGCTTTCTGGCGCTCTAGTTCAAACAGACAAATTATATCTCCGAAAGTATTGGTTTCTCAGAGTTGAGAATTATATCAATGTATTCTTATGATAGAACTGCATCAATTCAATTCAAATAATAGTTTATTTATCAAGATTTAATGAGCAATCTGAGAATGAGAACTGCACCATGGAAGAAACCAAATTAAAATAGCTGAAACGAATTTGACTCTCTCTTATAGAACAGGATGAAATGTACGAGTATGAACACAGATCATATAATAAAGCTTAGATAGAATATTAATAGCATTCTGTGAAATCATAGAAGTACGATTCATTATTGAAATTTAGAACTTTATCTTAGCAGAAATTGAATTCAAACATCATAGAAGAATTTAAATTCAACAAGAGTGCCAAAAATTATCAATCCAAAACCAATAGACGAATTCTACCCAACAACGAACTCATCCGAGATATTCATTCCTCAATTCTATGATGAACGATAATATATATCTTTCCTCAAATCTACTCCAATACACCAATATTCCAGTTTTGTTTTTAGTGGAGATATTCTGAATTCAATATTATTAACTTACCATTACCATTCCCATCATCATATGGATTGACCATCGGCATGAAAATATCAACCAACAAAAAGTATGATATTATATTATAATTCTCATATTTATACGATTGCTGGAATGAATGACAATGAGACAACGTCATGTCTCAGGAATATAAGTTGACATTATAACAATTCATAGAATACCCACAGAATAATTCTATCATTCTGAGAAAACGTAGAAATACGATTTACATTGAAATTTTGAAAAAACATATCTCCGAAAGTATCAACTTGTTAGAGTTAAAAATAATATGAATGGATTCTTAAGGTAAAACTGCTTATTGAAAAAAATTTAATTTGGAATTTGTTTTGTAAAAAAAAATATTTTTTTTGTTACTCCGAAACCATATGTCCGCCCAATAACGAACTTCGCCGAGATATTTATCTCCCAAACCTACTCTGGAAATTTCAACTGTCTAGCTCATTCCGTTCGAGAGTTATCGTGCCTACGGCCAGCCGGACCGGCCGGCCGGACCGGTCGGACAGAATGAATTTCGACCACGGATTCTTGATCAGTGAGTTGAACCAAATCGTTTAAGACCATTTTCATCGAAAAATTCGAAAATTACAGACATTTGGGCAAATTGATAAGCACTCAGTTCCGAGGAACTAGAGCGCCAAAAATGGTCTTGAACGGTTTGGTTCGACTCACCGATCAAAAATCTGTGGTCGAAATCGATTCTGTCCGGCCGGCCGTAGGCACGATCACTCTCGAACGGAATGAGCTAGACAGCTGAAATTTTCAGAGTAGGTTTGGGAGATAAATATTTCAAATTCAATTTTTTTTAAGATACAGTTACCTACGTTATAAGAATCCACTGATTCTATCTGTCTGTGTTCTATCTGTGTTCACTGTTCATTCATGTCATCTTACTCACCTAAAGAGACGTTATATTCATTTCTGTTCTACTATTTTGATATAATGGGTACTTTCAAAATATTTGGTTAGTGAGTCGAAAATGAATAGTACAAGAAAGTCGAGCATAGTTTACGAGTCATTCTCTAATTATGAAAGATTTAAACGGGATTTCCTTAGTAGCACTATTTAAGATTTTCTACATATGTATTCTGGTTTCAGTTCTCACTGGACTGATAACATTAGATTTGTTTCATAAATAAAAGTGGCCATTTCATTTACTCAATTTTTTAGAATAACCCCTGATAATCTTGAAAGACTTGTAGCCAAAATTGAACCGTCATATAAAGATAAGATGCAAAGGGAATTTAATTTCTTTCATGATACAGTTATATGATAATAATCCATTGATATCATTCCCACCTCTGAGAAACCAATACTTTCGGAGAAATGATTTGTCGAAGTTTGAACAAGAGCGCCAAAGCTCCTGTCCTCAGGACTTTCCCACTTTTTTTTGGGTGGTATTCACTTATATCGATCTCTATCTGACCTCCACCCATAGAGAAAATAAGAAAAAAATTGTATCAAATTATTTTATTGAACCATTGACTAAACATCGAACTGGTACCTCTACAAAAAAGAATATATCACAAAATCATAATTCAGTCGTGGTCATTATCGCCTTGAGTTTGTATATGTTTTCACATCTACCATGCAGCAGCACCTAAGGCACCTAAGCCTCCAATATTAGCGGTTGGCCCCCAAAGTCCATTAGCGACGATACTACCGGAAGGTCCAGACACTACAACAGGGGCAGTTGGTGGTCCTCTGATAGCGGCGCCAACTCCAGTAGCGGTGATTGATCCACCACCAGCAGTGATTGCGGCTACACCAGTGGCAATTGGTGCTGCGACAGCAATAGGTGCAGCAATTGCAGAGGAAAGACCTATGGCAGCAATTCCGGGCCTTGAAATAGTTACGGCAGCGCTAGGTGGAATAAGTAAAGCACCTCCGCAACATCCAGGTCCAAGAAGACTGGGAGCAGCTGAAGCTGCAGCAACACATGCCAAGATGGTGATCACCTAAAATTGCAAACTCATATTATAATACGTGAAATGACCCTTTTAATCCTGGCTTTCATCTGATTCTCATTAGAGTTTCAATTTCCTCATTATGTGAATAACAGTTCATGTTATGAGTACATGTTTATAGGTCGAGATTTAATGACCGAAGGATCTTGCGAGCGAAGCTGTAAAATGAATAAGGGTCAGCAGAATCATGTGGAAGATTATTGTTTGAAAGGTAATAGAAAGGAAATGAATACTTCGCAAGTAAAATAGAAGTTTTACACGGGAATATGTCGGATTCGGGTTAATAAGTTATAATTTTTGGCACTCGTGTTCCTCGGAACAAATATTGGCTAAGTTTCAATTTATACAGGGTGGTCCAGATTTTAACCAAGAAATTTCAAACGTTTACAAAGATAGTCTTATTGCGCGTATGTTCTGGGGAACATCGCGTTATAGTTTTGCCCAAATGTCTGTAACTTTCGAATTTTTTGACGAAAATGGTCTCAAACGATTAAGTTCGACTCCCCAATGAAGAATTCGAGGTCAAATTTGATTCTGTCCGTCCGGCCGGCCGTTGCCACGATAACTTGAGAACGAAAAGAGCTAGCGACTTGAAATTTTCAGGGTAGGTGGCGCATCCCAATACGACGGACAAGTTCGTTAATGGGCATAATCGGCCCAGCGGTTTCCGAGTAATAATTTTGTTTTCAACCAATATAAATCCGATCGAATTGAAACTTGGTGAGTAGTTGTAGAATATGAACCTTAGCACGTTTGTGAAATTTTGTGCGAATCGTATGGCTAGAAAATTTTAAAAAAATTATTAAAAAATATATTTGTTGTCACGATAACTTGAGAACGGAATGAGATAGCGGCTTGAAATTTTCAGGTTAGGATGTGCACCAGAACGCGACATTTCAGTTTGTTTATGAGCATAATAGGCCAAATGGTTTTAGAGTTATAGCCATCTAAAATTGGGTTGTTTTTTGTTCCTCATTAACTCGAAAAATACTAAACCGATTTAATTCAAACATGGCTATTAGTTTTAAAATGCCAATGCCAAACGGTTTTAGAGTTATAGCCATCTGAAATTTTCTGAAATTTGGTGGTTTTTTGTTCCTCATTAACTCGAAAAATACTGAACCGATTGAATTCAAACATGGTTATTAGTTGTAGAATGCCAACGCGAAAATGTTTGCAAAATTTGGTGAGGATAGCATTTGTAGAAAATTTTTAAAAAATTATTGAAAATAAAAAAAAAAATCTATATATCAGTAACTATTCGTTTGAAATTGCTGAAATTTTGCAAGAACCTTCATAACCTAACTCTACTGCCAAATTTCAAGTTTTAATATGATCGGTTAAATATTGTTGGAGATTCGAGCATTCTTGTGCGAGTTCAGTAGATTGGTGACCGTTGCCTCGATAACTTTCGAACGAAAGGAGATAGGGACTTGCAATTTTCAGGGTATGTTGAGTATCCGAAAGGGAGAATTGATTTTGTTTTTGGGCATAATCGGTCTAACGGTTTCCGAGTTATACCCACCTGGAATATTATTTCCTTGATAACTCAAAAAATAAATATTCGACTGAATTGAAGCTTGGTGACTAGTAGTAGAAAATCATCATAAAGACGTGTTTAAAATTTCGTAAGAACCGTACCCATAGAAAATTTGAAAAAAATGATGAAAAAAAAAATTTTAAGAACCGTACCCCTAGAAAATTTTTAAAAATCACGAAAAAAAAATTGGTTCAAGCACTGACGTGAAGTCAGAAGCTTTTGCGCGTATGTTCTATTGTCCATTCTTCTGTATTGGACACCCTTAATCGAATTTACCATGGTATATTACACAGGAGAATGGACAACATAATTTACCATGGTAAATTCGATTAAGGGTGTCCAATACAGAAGAATGGACAATAGAACATACGCGCAAAAGCTTCTGACTTCATGTCAGTGCTTGAACAAATTTTTATTATTATGAACCATATCAAATTTTAGCGATTTCCTCATGCATGAGAATGAGTTAAATTTTTCGAAGAAAAATATTTTTGTTTTTTAGTGATATCACGAAATCTCGCAAAAATTTGCGCAGCGGCATTTTGCAACCAATTACCAAGTTTTGATATGATCGGATCTGCATTTTTTGTGTTATCGAGGGAAAAATATTTCAGATGGAAAATTTATTTCGTCAATAATTGATACAATGCGCAGCCGATCGAACTGAAATCCGGTACTTGATTATTGATTAGCGGCTTGGAGGTTTGTGCGGAAATACAGCGGAATTTGACAGATAGTTTCTAAAATAATTTCTTAAGAAAATTCGGCAAAAAAACTTCGAAACTCACAGACATCTGGACAAAATGATAGCACACTGTTCCCAAGAACATGCACCCAAAAAGTTTCATAAAATCACACAAAGTTGTTTGGGGAGAAGTTCTGAAGAGCAGATGAGCAGATTATTATTGATATCGGATTTCTAAATCCACCCAATTCAAACCGAATTTTTTCTTATGCTTTACAAAATGTTCGATCAATTTGATTCATTATGAACGATGAGTTATGAAATAATGATGAATAGAGATGAGCGTTGGAGAAACTCTTCAGTTAGTATTTAGAATTTCAAAACTCCCCTCCACTTGCTTTCACGCATTTGCTGACTTGAGTTACTTAAAAAATCACTTACGAATGAGTTCATTTTGCTGTTTGTTGTAGATGAAGATATATATTCAACTATAATTGAAATGGAATATGTCCTACCTTATATACTCGTAAGCCGACCTTCTGATTCAGATATTCCACATAATAGAAATAGATCATAAGGAACTAGTTGCAGTGACCCGCCTTCATACATTTTCATTACACATTGTTGTTGTCAATTAATCGTCCAAGTTCAAAGAAACTCAAGACATGTTCCGATATTATTCGCAAACTGTGTATTTGCGTGCATATGCAATGTTAAGATTTGTTTCTTCAGAAAATCACTCATGCTCAACTACGGTCAATGGAACGTTGAAAATTCCTCAAAAAAATTCTGATAAGCAGTATTAATAAGAAAGTTGAATACGGTTTGGACACCTGATTTTATCCAAGCGCTAGATATCATATTGCAGCACGTTCATCATTTGCCCAAATGTAATGTAATTTCCGAATTTAGAGCCCTGAATGCTCTCGAAGGGTTCCCTTTGATTTGTTCAATGAATCCGTAGTCAAATTCGATTAGGTCCATCCGTCCGTCCGTAATCCCGATAAATTTCGAAAGAAGAAACACAAGGATTCTTAATATCGTCGACTTAATAAGAAAATTACCTAACTCCATTCTCGTCATGGACTATTAAGGCGAAAAATATCTAACTCCAATAATATTTAGAGAAACTAATCAAGTCCTTTTTTGCTACTCTGGATTTGCAGAATAATGAATAATCAATACATGGTTGCATAATCTATTATTCATTCAAAGATTTATCCAATATATATTAATTTTTGATCCTCCTGTGAAATTATTCAATACGGAGTTAGACAGTTTTCATATTAAGGCGACGATATCCAGAAAATATTTCATGTCGAAATGAGCCAGTCGAGTTCGTGAATGGTACGAATCGGCCTAATGATTTCGGAGATATATCCAGTTGAAATTTCATTTTCCCAATATTCCCAAAACTACTGGTCTGATGGAGTTGAAAATTCATAGTTTGCTGTACAATAACGATTTCAAAGTTATTGTGGAATTTCATGATAATCGTATCATCGCATCAATATTTCTGTTGAGTTCGTCAGTGGGCAAAATCCGAGTAGTGGTTTCAGAGTTATATTCATTTTCAGATGAAGGTTTATGTCGCTCTTGTACCTCGGAACAGAGTGCTTATCAATTTGACCAATGTCTGGATTTTTTTATTTTTCGGATGAAAATGGTCTTGAACGGTTTGGTCCGACTCACTGATGAAGAAACCGTGGTCAAAATCGAGTATGTCTGGCCGTCCGGCCATTAACACGATAACTCTCGAATGGAATGAGCTAGACAGTTGATATTTTCAGAGTAAGAGTGGCAATAAATATCTCGGTTAAGTTCGTTACTTGGCAAAATCGGCCTGATGGTTCGAAGTAAAGAAAGGTAAAAAAAAATTTACATTACGAATTTCAAATTAATTTTTTTTAAGATGTAGTTGTGCCATAAAAATACATTGATAGCATTGTCAACTTTAACAAGCTAATTGTTTCGTAAATATGATTTTCCGAAATTTAAATAATAAATCGTACTTCTCTGTCTTCACAGAAAGCTGTAATTATTATATCTATGAATTATTATATGATATGTGTTCATACATGTCATCTCATTTTCCTACAAGAGACATATCAAATTCATTTCTGGTTTGTTACTGATGATATAAAATACCCCTCCTGATCTAGAAAACAAAGAATGATTTAATGCAGAATGACCAATGAAATAACATAAGCTATAGTAGAATTATGAAGATTATATGATATAATTTTGGGTGATAATATGATGCTCGTGGATAATCCATATGATGATGGAAATATATACTTGGTAAGTTGATCAAATTGGGTTCAGAATATCTCCAGTAAAAAGAAAACTGGAATATTGGCTAAGTTTCAATTGTTATAATATAATTTTCAGAGTAGATTTAATGAATGAATATCTCGCATGAGTTCGTTATTGGGTAGAATCGGTCACGTGGTTTCGGATTAATAATTTTTGGCAATCTCGTTTTTTTTTAAGGACACTTTTTTGAAGTTGTAGTTTAGGTGATCGATAATAATCTCTTGGAGCATACCAAATTTCATAGAAAACAGACCCTTAGGAGCTGCAAATATCGAATTCCAATTTGAAATTCGAAATAGCTACTGGCTAAATTAGGGATGCGTTGTTTAGAACATGAAATGCATATCGCAATTTGGGCAAGCTTATTATTTTGATGAAATTATTCACCATGCAATTTTGGGTATATACAGTAGCGATCAAATGAGTGTAACTAGAGAAGCGATTCAAAAAATGGATGAACGGTGTGTGGAATTTTATAATTTTTTAATATGTCTGAATATTGAGTGAATGGAGGAGACTGGAAGGTCATATTACCAGCTCATGCTTGTCAGCTCTTTGTCTATGCAAACAAGTTTCTAAGATAGCGTAGTTTCCGAAAAAGAGTATCCATAATGTGATCCTTGGGCCAATTGTGAAATTCACGCTCTACATTTCGGGCATTTTTCGATTTGCGCATGAACACACGAAAAGTTCAGAAGTTTTCGTTGAGAGGAGTGAGATTTTGAGGTGGAGGATGCTACTCCTCCATAGAATACCCTTGAGAAGGTCCACGCATACGTGGATTGAAGCTGTTATATTTCCTGAATCACTGGTGCTGGAGAATCGGAGCTTTCTGTGAGGTATATGTTTTTGAGAGGAAATTGTGTATGTCTCCATCATCTAGTTTGGATTGTGATCTAACCAATACAGACAGTTTTGTTTGTTGACAGTGTTCCATTTAAATAAAATGTTGCTTCGTCACTAAATGAGATTCAACGTGACAAACCCTCATTGAAATTGCAAAGGTGCATCACATGTTCGCAAAACTGAGTTCTGCAGTCAAAATCATCTCCATTCAGTTCGTACACTAAATTAATCTTGAGTGGGTGCCATTTATGGCATTTTGATTTCCTCAATATCGATATTTGCGACATAATGATATTTGCCGCTGAAGCTCTCGAAGATGACTGAGGTTTTTCCTCCAACTAATTAAATGTTCGATTCTACATCCCCTGGAATTGCCAGTTGAATACGTTTTGGATGATCCTTCACGTACCCAAATTCCTCTTACTTCCTGATTTTTTAGCATTAGGATATTTCTCATTGATATAATCAGTAACATCTTCATGGCTCCACAACCCCTAATATTTAGAATTTTTATTCTCTCTGATGCCGATGAACGTCAAACTGTTTTTAGTCTAGTCTTTGACAGTAGGCAATTAAAAAAGTGTGAAAGCCCTGTGGACAGGAGCTTTGGCGCTCTTGTTCAAACTTTGACAAATCATATATCCGAAAGTATTGGTTGCTCAGAGTTGGGAATAATTTCAATGGAATCTCATGATAGAACTGCATCTTAAAGGAAACTAAATTCAACTAATAGTTCATTTATCAAGATTATATGAGCAATCTTCAATGCTTCAAAAATTTTCATTAAAAAAAACAAACAGTCCCAAAAATGATTAATCCGAAACCACCAGACCACCGTTTCTACCCAATAACGAACTTATCCGAGATATTCATTCCTTAAATCTACTCTGAAAATTATATTATATCAATTGAAACTTGGTCAATATTCCAGTGATGTTTATACTGGAGATAATCTGAACCCAATTTTATTAACTTACAAAGTATATATTTCCATCATTATATGGATTATCCAAGAGCTATCCACGATAGCTGAGATTGTGTCATGATTCTTTTTTCATTCAATCATACTTTGTTTTCTAGAACAAGAGGTATTTTCTATCAAGAATGTTGAATTGAACTAGAAATCAATATGACATCACACTCAGTTTAAAATCTATTATCTGTAGACAGACACAATACCTTCTATATCTCTATGAGATGACTATCACAGAACAGTAATATATGACAACGACGACACATAGAATATATCTTTCCAAGGGTATATTCTGTTTGATATGTATGAACACGGATCATCAAATTCATATTTACGATGACAGCTTTCTGTGAAATCACAGAATTTCGATTAAAGGTTGAAATCATATCTCCGAAAGTATTAGCTCGTTAGAGTTGAAAATTATATCAATGGATTCTTATGATGAAATTGCATCTTAAAAAATTAAACTTGAAATTTGTATTTTAAAAAAAACTTTTTTTCCGTTATTCCGAAACCATCTGGCCGATTTTGCCCGATAACGAACTTAACCGAGATATTTATCTCCCAAACCTGCTCTGAAGATTTCAACTGTCTAGGTCATTCCGTTCGAGAGTTATCGTATCTACGGCCGGCCGGACAGAATAATTTCTGACCACAAATTCTTGATCAGTGAGTCGAATCAAATCGTTTAAAAGCATTTTCAGCCAAAAATTCGAAAATTACAGACATTTGGGCAAATTGATAAGCAATCTGTTCCGAGGAACAAGAGTGCCAAAAATTAACAAACTAATTCGAACTCAATTAAGATACGTCTACCAATTTCAACGATTTGGAATATTCAGTGTAGTCTAAATTTTTTTTTTAAGTTTCACTATAAATTCTTATTAAATTTTTGTAATGAAAAAGTGTTCAATTGATGAATACTTAACTTAAAACTTCATATGGTTTTCGAATTAAAAAAATTAATATCTCGTGAATTTTTGACCCAAATGGCGTGACATGGTGATTCCTGAATTCAGAATTTTATGATCTACCCACGTCTAGAAAATAATAGGGGCTCGCAATTCAAAAATGACGATGACGTCACTGTTCGGTAACGGAAAATGTGAGAGAAATAAGAATTACGGGAAAATGTCCCTTCAAAAATAAATCAATTTGACACATCAAACCATTTTTAGATATTCCTGGAAGGGGAGGAGAAAAATCCATTATTCCATACTTTTGACTCTCACGGTATTCTTACCGTAGATAGCTTCTGATTTTATAGAAATAGTTCTATTTCATTTTTGGTAGTTTTTGTATCGAAAGTTATATTTTTGATATCCAACGACAGTTGGAGAGATACAAGTTTATAATATGTATATATTTTTCCGTGAATGCTTGTATTTATGACATTTAGGATAACAGAATAGAAATCATACTAATGAAAGAAATAGTTTATTGAGGTAATGTTTAAATATGGAACTAGTCTCTGTAGAAATATATCACAAGGTCATCAATCAGTCGCAATCGAGAAGCAAGTTTCCTCTATTCACCATCCTACAGCACCTAGAGCCCCTAAGCCTCCAATATTAGCTGTTGGTCCCCAAAGTCCATCAGCAACAATTTTACCGGAAGGTCCAGCTATTACCACAGGAACAGTTGGTGGTCCTCTAACAGTGGCACCCACTCCAGTGGCGGCAATTGAACCCCCTCCTGCAGTAATAGCAGCTACACCAGTGGCAACTGGTGCTACAGCAATTGTAGATGGAAGACCTATGGTGGCAATGCCTGCTCTTGATATACTTAATGCCGCACTAGATGGTATCAGCCAACCACCTCCACAACACCCAGGAGCAAGAAGACTTGGAGCAGCTGACGTTATGGCAGCACATGCCAATAAAGTAATCACCTAGAATAAAAAAATCTAAATAAATTCTTGATGAGCCAATGCAACCGTTGGAAAAAATGCCAGATACAAATATGGATAATATTAAAACCTACATTTAATTACTGTTCAAGAATGAGGTTGAAAATTTACCATAATCCTATCCTCCTTATATTTTTTTCCCGCATGTTCTGAGGAACAGCGTGCTATCATTTGCCCAAATGTATGTGTTTTTCGATTTTTTGCCGAAAATTATCTCAAACGATTAAGTAAGACTTCGTTGCCACGATATCTTCCGAACAGAAAGAGGTAGCGATTTTAACTTATTATGGTAGATGGCGCACCCGAATGCAACGGTTATTCTCGTTGATGGGTATAATCGGCCTAACGGTTTAAGAGTACTTATTTTTATTTCAATTAATACATATCCGATCGAATTGAAACTTGGCAATTAGTTGAAAAATAGCGACTGACTTTATGTCGCTATTTTTGTGGAATTTCACGAGGATTGTAAGAGTAGAAAATTTTATTATTAAATTATATGATGTTTCTCACGATAACTTGAGAACGGGAAGAGATAGCGACTCACAATTTTCGAGGTAGGTTGCGCATTCGATTGTACCGTTTGAGTTCTTGAATAAGCATAATCGGCCAAATGGTTTTGGAGTTAAACAAATCTGAATTGTTGTTGTTTTTTTACTCAATAACTCGAAAAATACGAATCTAATCCAATTCAAACATGTTAATTAGTTGTAGAATGCCTACTCGCGAATTTTACGGAATTGAATGAGGTTCGTATGACTAGAAAATTTTTACAAAATCATTGGAAAAAATTCTGTATCTCAGAAGTTCCAAATATAACTTATTATTTATTATTAGATGTCAACATGATCTGATCTATATTTTTGGAGATCGAAGCAGCCTTGGGTGAGTTCAATAGCTGGATGGTTAAGCATTGCTACGATAACTTTTGAACGGAAAATGATAGTGACCGGAATAGAAGAATTGAGTTTGTTGGTCGGCATAATCGGCCAAATGGTATCGGAGTTATACCCATCTGGAATCATGTTGTTATTTCCCCACTAACACTTAAAATATACAAATCCGATCCTATTAAAACTTGGTAATTAAGTACTTGTAGAATGAGGATACGCTAATTTTCGAGTAATTTCGTGAATATCAATAAAAAAAAATAAAATTTTTTCTTAAAAAATGTTATATCTCAGAAAGTATTCGTTAGAATCCGCTGAAATTCAGCACATACCTTTGAACCACCATTTTACAATCGAGGACGACTTCATATGAGAAGTTGAAAAGGAAATGCAACATGCGCGCAATTTTTCCATTTGAAAATTTCCTATTGATTGATAATCTAGACTCGAGCATGCAAAAACAGAAATACTTCAATCACTCTGAGGTACGAACAAAACCTCATTCCCTGTAACCCGATCTTCTAAGCACTTGGCAACATGAGCCTTTCCATTGGATCATTGGATCTGTTTTACACGAGATTTCATCACAAAAAGCTGAATATTTGCAAAATTCAGATGAAATGCCTGGTTTAATGGCTGCCAATAGCAACTATATAGAAGTATCATCGACTGTCATTTATTGGTTCCGACATTTCACTAGAACTATGCCATCATTTTCACAAAAGTGTTGGGTAGATACCCTTAGATTATCGATGAAGTAAACTTACGATTGAGTTCATTATGATTGCTGTATCAGAGACAGATATTCAACTATGATTGTGAGAGATTCATTATTACGTTATATACTCGCTGTTCGGCCTTCTGATTTGGATATTGCACAGTTTAGCAGAGACAGGAACTGATATAAACGCCCCACCCTCATGAATTTTGCACGTATGTATGATTTCTATCAATGGACATTCAGATATACCTACGCAGCTATATCCTAATTTGTTAATTGAATGTGTATATGAAATGCTCGACATTATTTCTTCAGGAATCTGTGGCGAGGAAATCTTTTTGCGCGCTAGTTCCGCAAGGAGCATTCCCAACTAGCAATTTTATATTTGATAATAGTTGTGGAAACTTTTTCAACCAAAATCTTATAAAACATTCTTACTCGCTGAATTGTTTTCAATACGTTTATACAACAGATATAAACCCAAAATTGGCACATTTTATAAAATAATTTTTTCATTCGGAACATTTTATACAGCTCTTCAAAACATTAGAAGACTATTTCATAAACATCCTGGCGCCATCTAAAAAACTGTTTTGTAATAGCTTTATAAGGTTTTTCATATGAACGTTCTGAAATAAAATGTTACATAGAATGATATCTATAAAAATAATTGATTTTAAGTTGAACATGGCAATCCTGAATTATAACAACATAGAGAAAATATAGATGTCATGGGTCATAATTGTTTACACGAAGCCATTTTTTTTATATATACTTCTGCACCATTCTGCACTTACAGACATATTTCTGGATACACACAACGAAATTCTCAATGCAAATGAAATTTCTTCGTGAAATGTAGCACTTAAATGACATATTTTAAACGCGCCCCCTTGTTTCGAATGTTTTACATAAAAAAATTGAACAAAACAAAAATGTGACTTGTCAGTCTAATAATCCTTTGTACGAAAATGTATGCCAATTTGTTCTACAAATCATAATTGAGTCATTTTATGCTCTGGATGGTTGAGATATCTGCACATAGGCGATTTTTAGTGTGTTTAAAACACTTCCTATTCTGAGTCATCACAAATGCCGCCATGTTTATTGGCGTTCTCTTATAAAATGATTTTGCGTCAGTTGCAAGCATTTCGTGGTAATTTAGCTACTTTACAGCTACTATAAAACATGTTATTATGTTCTACCGCGCGAAAGTCAACATAACCTGCAAAATCAGTGAAACAGTTAACGTTTTCCTGTGGAATATCTGATAAATACATATTTTTGCAAGGAAATTCAAACGAATAATAACAGGTAGTCTAATGAAAGAATCTTATTAATGAGTCGAGTTCTTAAACACAAACATGATTGTGGTGATAATTTTGCACCTACAGAAAATTGTCTTCAGCAGTTTCATAATGCTTCCTGAACCTGTATATATAATTCCAAATTAAAAAACAACGATATATTATTATTGTACCTTCAATTCTTGATTAACTGCGAAGTAATGAAATTATTCATAGGTACGACACATTTGTGCTTTTAGCTAGAAAACTAATATGCATTTGCTTCATTTGATTTATGTTAATCATAACTTTTTTAGAATCGTTCAAGATCGTGCAGACAGTTGAGAAAGGAATAAAACACTTTCAGTGTGGGAACAGAATGATCAGCTGCTTTTGGATGATATTGTCATGGAAATTGAATAGTACATAATAGTTATGAAGTGGTTACCGAAACGGCAATTTACTTCTGGAAGCAAAATTAACTAAACGCACTTCTATATAACTGTTTCATGAGGTTATACAGAACATCTTTGAAATAGTTTTTTAATATATTTAAAATAAAATTATAAATATCCCCAGAATTAATAAAGAAACCATTAAAAAGCAATTCAGTTTTATAAGCAGAATTGTTTTATGAGTTAGTTATAAACCTCTTAACAAATGGTTAAGTAACAGTTTTATAACATATTTCATGATTCTGCTGTATAGACATTTTCACGATAAATTTATAAAGTATTTCGATTATCCACAACAGAATGAAGTTTATCTAGCTTTAATATAATGAATTGATATTTTGGAAGCACTAATATGATACTTATGAAATATATTAGTCGCGAATCGTTTGAGTTATAAGACAACTTTGCTGGTTGGGTTGTGCTATCACAATGTTTGTATTTTTCGAATTATTTGACGAAAATGGTCTCAAACGATTGAGTTCGACTAACTGATGAATAATCCGAGGTCAAATTCAATTTTGTTCGCCGGTCCGGCTGGCCGGCCGTTAGAACGATAACTCTCAGACGAAAGGAGTTAGAGGATTGAAATTTGCAGAGTACATTTGGAGGGTAAATATCTCGAATGAGTTCGTTAACGGGTGAAATCCACCAAGCTAATTCGCAGTTATGGACTTTTTGGTAAAAATATTTTTTATGAATAATTCCGGAACTGACATACTTTATATACAAGCGAAGTTTTGTACTGATCGAATTGCCACAAAGTGACAAACAAATTTAAAAACTTTATAATTTTGTTTCCCAATAACTCGAAAAATACTGATCTGAATGAATTGAATCTCAGTAGTTAGATGCAATTGACCGAAGCAAACACATTTACAGAATTTCGTGAGGATCACATGACATGAAAAAATTCAAAAACTCACTACTTTTCTGCGGAATATTCTGCTTGAAATTCCGAAACCTATTTTTTGAAGTCCATGCTGCCCCTTCCGGGCATTTTTCGTTTATGCGCATTTGCAGATGAGAAGTGATTTAACTGCTGGAGTTTTCGTCTGAGAGGATTGGGGTTTTGAGGTGCTGGATGCTAGAATCCATAGAATCCCCTCAGAAGAATCTGCGCATGCGTGGTCTAAAGCTGCAATACTTCCTGAACCACTGGTGTTGAAGAATCAGAATTCTGTTTGAAGTGTGTGATTTTGAGAGGAGCCACGATTAGATTGCGCATGCCCAGAGGAGACGTGGCTCTTTTCGGGTTGTATGGCTTATGTTGGGAGTGGTTTGCATCTAGTGGTCATGGATTTAGTGCTGAGCCGATATTCTGAGGTTTTAAGAGAAATTTTATGGCAATTCTGTTCACCGACAAGTCAGTTTCGAGGGAATAGCGTTGTTTCCGAGTTGAATTGTCTGTATCGTGGCCCTAGGGCCAATCCATAAATAACTATATTCGGAAGATCTATATTAAATTACATTCGGATTTGGAGAATAGGCGTAGGCAATTGCGCTCCCGAAAGGGGTCCCATAAGCGCATTTTTTCTGAATTCGATCTTCGGTAAAACTAATAGCCAGACTGTATCGATGGCCAGATTTGTTGAAGGAACCTGAAAAAATATAAAAAAGCACTATCGTGAAGTCAGTACTATTTGGCGCGTATTTTCACGTTGGCTAATTTGAATTAAATGATGATCTCCTTGGGGAAGATCTGAGAGTGTCAGAATAATCATATTCATGTATTTAACACGAGCGCGAATTGCAGATTGACTTCACAATGAAAGAAAAAAGGCTGAAAAAGCATTGACCTGGGTTCAATTTGCTTTGGCACGAGAGGGCTTTGGTAAGAGAGAACCAGGCTTTCAGTTATTTTAATTTGATTTCTTCCATGGTGCAGTTCTCATTCTCAGATTGCTCATTTAATCTTGATAAATAAACTATTATTTGAATTGAATTTCCTTTATGATGCAGTTCTATCATAAGAATCCATTGATATAATTCCCAACTCTGAGAAACCAATACTTTCGGAGATATAATTTGTCTGTTTGAACTAGAGCGCCAGAAAGCTCCTGTCCACAGGGCTTGAACCCATTTTTTATACCAGACAGTATCTTGGAGTGGCAGTCCCAAGTCTTACTGGCTAGATTTCTTCACTCTATTAAAAGCATTATTGATTTACTAGCAGAGATTTCAACATTCGCTTATTCCACAGAAGTTTACTATCTAGTGTTACTCCTAGTTATTTAACTTTAGACTTCCATTTTATAATATATCCGTTCAAAAACAAGGAATCTCACAGCTGGAAGTTCCCCTCTCCAAGTAAATGAATTAACTTTATCATTAAAGGATACTTTGGAAGGTATATTCATTATTAAATGGTTCCTTTCTGGGTTTTCTCTCTCAAATTCCTTCTGAAAAATAAGAAATTCACAGTGTTTAGCATGAGAAAGATGTTTGTGGATATCTAACCATTTTCCAATTTTTGTTTGTAACTTGTGAAACTGATAATCCTGATCCTTATCAACATGTCTCCAAGCTTTATTATTCTTTATTCTTATAATGGTTTCGTGCATCTGCCATCTGTCATGTCAGACAATGACATGACTGAAACATAGAGAGATATGAAATGAATTACATCACAAACAATAAGAATAATGATCTATGCAATAATATTTAAATTCTTTCAAAAATCAAACACTGTTGACAATTTGTTTGGTTGACTGTAAATCAGTGGACCAGTATGCTCCGATCTTTGGAATATTTAGAAATTTCGGCAATATCTTCACCAATATAGATCCGAACGAGCTCAAATTTAGAACTTTGCTTTATAATGTGTTTTTGAAGGCTCTCGTAAAATTTCAACGATATCTGACGGATAGTTTCTGAGATACAGATTTTTTTGTTAAATTGTTTTAAATTTTTGCAGCCTTACGATCCTAACAGAATTTTGGATAAGTCTTCGTGTCAGTATTTTTCCATTAATTACCGTGCTTTGATTCGAACAGATTAGTATTTTTCGAGTTATTGGAAAAAAAAATTTCAAATGGATATAATTCTGAAACCATTCGATGGATTTTGCCCATTAACGAACTTAGCCGGCGCATTTGGATTCCAAACCTACCATGAAAATTTCAACTCTCTAGCGTTCGAGCGTAATCGTGCTGACGGCCGGCCGGACAGAATCAATTCTGACCTCGGATTCTTGATCAACGAGTCGAAACTAATCGTTTAAGACCATCCTCGGCCAAATATTCGAAAATTACAGACATTTTGACGAATTGATAGGCACTCTGTTTATATAACAGCGCGCCAAAGAAGTTCAATATGCATATTTCAATGAGAGCGCCACAAAATCAAATAAGAAATAAGGATTATATCTAAAGATGGCCGGCCAACTATCATTTTCATTTCATTTTATTTTGTTTGGATGATGCGCATTGACAATGAAACTTCACAGAGCTTACACAAAACATGGAGGTCGTGTCAATAGAGCTGCGATTTGATTGGTTGATTCTGAATTCTTATTTTATTTGAAGTCACTTGTTTTAACAAACCTATAAAGGCCTTAATTCTTATTTTATATCAATTTGTTTCTTATTTTATTTCATTTTGTTTTATTTTTTGCATGAACCCTCATATACATTGATTTGTATCACTTTAAACAGCTGAAATTTATGGTTATTAGAGATCCACTACAATAAGAAAACAAAATTTCACTACCTACCTACGTCAATTTTGGATGGAAATCTATAGATTTTCATTCCAGTTCACAAATATTTCAATTAGTTCAATTTTTGCCTAAAGCACAGTTCGATATTTGGTTTTTTCAGATTTGATCAAAATTCTTCCTTTCGCCTTTGCTCACTAAAATTCTCGGCTGGCCAGTCGGACAAAATCGAATTCGACCTCGAATTCTTCATCAGTGAGTTGAACCTAATCATTTGAGACAGCAAATAATTCTTGAATTACAGATATTTGTGCACGCTGTTTCCTCGAACATGGATGCAAAAATATGTTGACTGTTCTACAAAATATGGCAGTTGGGTATCGAAAATGCAATTGTAATTAGTCTTGAAATAATTTATTGAGGTATTGATTGCATATGTGTATCAAAATTAACCCGTCATATCGTATCCATTCACGTCGCTGATACTGTAGGTAGAATCGTTCTGAATCTACCATGCTGGAGCACCTAAGGCACCTATTCCTCCAATATTAGCTGTTGGTCCCCAGAGTCCATCAGCTACAATTTTACCAGAAGGTCCAGCTACAACTACGGGAGCAGTGGGTGGTCCTCTAACAGCAGCTCCAACTCCGGTTGCAGCAATAGAACCACCTCCGGCGGTGATTGCTGCTACACCTGTTGCAACTGGTGCCGCTACAGCAACCGGGGCGGTGAGTCCAAGGGAACCTGCAACAGACACTGGGCCTGTAGTTGCACCTGGAATGCCGATTGTGGCTATAGATGGACCTAAAAGACCGGCTCTGGAAATGGATAATGCACTAGGTGGTATAAGTAAAGCTCCGCAACATCCCGGTGCAAGCAGACTGGGTGCACCTGAAACAGCAGCTATACAGGCCAATACGGTGAATACCTGAAATACAAGTTGGAATCAGAATACTATATTTCCAGATATTCAGTTTTCGCTAATCACTTGGTGAAATATTTGGAAAAATTATTGAAGTATGGAAAACAACTTGGTTTAAGTTTCACAATATAATATGTTGTTGACATATATGTTCGAAGTTTTATCTCATTTTCGATATTTTGCTCTTTTTCTGGTGATTTCTGGGATTGAATCGGTATAATGACATATAGCTCCGTTTCATCTCCATTTAGGGCCGTTTAGATGGATGATACTTATGAATCATTTTTGAGATTAATGTACCTATAATATTTGTATCTAAACCGTTATTGTTGACGTTTTTAAAATTATAATAAAATTTTCTTAGATTTCAGGTAAAGGGGGGATACTGAGGAACCTGTATCTAAATGAATGAAACACAGATATTTGAATTTTTAGAGAAT
This sequence comes from Halyzia sedecimguttata, assembly GCA_937662695.2. Classification (NCBI taxonomy): domain Eukaryota; kingdom Metazoa; phylum Arthropoda; class Insecta; order Coleoptera; family Coccinellidae; genus Halyzia; species Halyzia sedecimguttata. Next base: position 40,783,670 of record OW569415.2, read on the forward strand.
TGGAACCATTATTATGCATCCGTTAAAGTGGTTTTTACAACTACATCACTATTGAAACCGAAGACAGTTAAAACTCACTGAATATTTCTAAATATTCAGATGAAAAGAACCGACAATTCTAATGAATTTTCAATCGAAAATTTAGGTTCGAATTCACTATGATTTTCAATCTAATTCATTAGATATGAAACTACTTGTCTAATTCTACTAGGAAAAATACTGGTACCATGATAATATAAACTTACGAATGAGTTCATTTCGATGTTTGTTCTCCTACAAGTTGTTGATATTCAACTATGATAGTGATGATATCTTTATCACGTTATATACTTGTTACATGACCTTCTTGTTCAGATATTAGCCATGAAGTGAAAAATCAAATAAGGAACTTGTCCTAATGCCCCGCCTTGATGAATTTGTGCTTTGTATCAACTAAGTTAAGAAACTGTACGTATACGCAATTCTCAGTGTTATTTCGAAGACTCGGAACTCTCGGAATTACGGTGAAACTGTCATCTGATCCTTTCGAGGGAATTACCCTAAATTTCAGTAATTAGCTTTTCTGCAATAAGGTGCATAAATACTGAAACGAGGCGATTAGGCCCAATAATTGCTCCCTGCCCAGAAACTGGAGTAAAAAGTTACACTTTGCGGATACAGAGGATTTTCAATAATCAATTCTGGAATTTCTGAAATCCAAATACGACAGTTAAGTTATGTTTGTTATTTCAACAGCTTCGAGATTTTTCCAATTGCTTTGAAGAATAGCCAATTGCGTACTTACATATTTACGTCACTAAATTCAATAGAAAAAAAAAAGCACTGACGTGAAGTCAGTACTCTTTGGCGCGCGTGTTCACGGTGGCTAATTTGAATTGAATGATGAGTACTTCAAGCTCAGTGGATAGAGCGAGCCAAAGATCTACCCAAAGGATAGTGGACACCATTCACTGACGGTTCAAAAATTGACAGTGCTGTATCTAAGCTGCCATCAGGATAGAGTAACAAAGTTGGAAAAGAACACAAGTGACTCTCCTTAGTCGCACAAGCTCCTAGAAGATTTGGGAGGGTCAGTATAATCCTAATCATGTTTATAGCACGCGCGCCAAAGCAGATTGACTTTTTACACTTTTTCTTTCATTGTTAAGTCAATCTGCTTTTGCGCGCGTGCTATAAACATGATTAGGATTATACTGACCCTCCCAAATCTTCTATGGAGCTTGTGCGACTAAGGAGAGTCACTTGTGTTCTTTTCCAACTTTGTTACACTATCCTGATGGCAGCTTAGATACAGCACTGTCAATTTTTGAACCGACAGTGAATGGTGTCCACTATCCTTTGGGTAGATCTTTGGCTCGCTCTATCCACTGAGCTTGAAGTACTCATCATTCAATTCAAATTAGCCACCGTGAACACGCGCGCCAAAGAGTACTGACTTCACGTCAGTGCTTTTTTTTTTTCAAGTTCCTTTAACAAATATAGCTTTCAATACAGTTTGGCTGTTAGCTTTACCGTAGAGCGGAAAAAAATGCGGTTGTGGGTCCTCCGTTAGGGACGCAATTGCATCTTCTCCAAATCCGAACGTATTTTAATATAGATCTACCGAATATAGTTATTTATAAATTCGCCTCAGGGCCACCATACAGACATTTCAAATCGGAAACAACGCTATTTCCCCCAAACTGACTTGTGTCCGTGCACTGAATTGACATGAATATTCTTTTAAAACCTCACAATATCGGCTCATTATTCCCAACATAACCCAAACAACCCAAAACCATTCACTTCTCGTCTGCGCAAGCGCAGTATACTTGTGGCTGCATGTCCTCCCAAAATTACACACCTCACATAAAACTCCGATTCTCCAACACTAGTGGTTCAGGAGATATCGCTTCTTGAATCCACGCATGCGCAGACCCTCACCAGGGGATTCTATAGCGGAATAGCATCCGCCACCCCAAAACCCCAATCCTCTCTGACGAAAGCACCAGCAGTTAAATCACTGATGGTCTGCTCATGCGCATAACGAAAAATGCCCGTAAGGGGTAACATCAATTTCGAAATTAGCCCCAGGGCCACGGTACGGACACTTTAACTCTGAAACAGCGCTACATCCCCCAAACTGACTTGTCCTTGCACTGAATTGCTATGAATATTCTTTTAAAACCTCATAATATCGACTCAGCACTCCCAACATAACCCATCCAACCCAAAAACAGTCACTTCTCTTCTGCGCATGCGCAATCTACTGGCGGCTAAAAGTCCTCTCAAAATAACACACCTTACAAAAAACTCCGATTCTCCAACACTAGTGGTTCGGAAGATATCGCATCTTTAATCTACGCATGCGCAGACCCTCATCAGGGATCTGAATTCTATGGAGGAATAGCATCCGCCACCCCAAAACCCCAATCCTCTCTGACGAAAACTACAGCAGTTGAAGGACTTCTAATCTGCGCATGCGCAATACGAAAAATGCCCGGAAAGGGCAGCATGAACCTCAAAAACATATGTTTCGGCATTAAAAGCAAAGTATTCCGCAAAATAGTAGTAATTTTTTTATTTTTTTCATGTCACGTGATCTTCACGAAATTTTGCAAAAGTGTTTGCTTTGGTCTTTTGCATCTAACTACTGAGTTTCAATTTAATCAGATCAGTATTTTTCGAGTTATCGTGAAAACAAAATTTTCAAATTTTCAAAATTTTTTTTTGCCACTTTAGGGCCGTCCGTTCAACACAAAACTTCGCAGGCATATAAAGGTCATGATTCTACAATCTGATGCCAAATTTCTAAAAGATCGAGTGATCGGTTCCGGAAATATTCATAAAAAACGTTTTTACTAAAAACGGCCTTAACTCCGAAACCGCTCGGTCGATTTCGCCCGTTAACAAACTTGTCCGAGATATAGTAGAGTTCAAACCGGGCTCTATCGTGTCACCCCGTGGGACCTTCATTGCTAAAATGTATAGACCACTGGGTATCATTCTCCATACCCTTACAATGTAAATTCAACTGGTCGTCAAAAAATCGTCGTGTGCAGGAAGGGGTGGGGGGAATTTTTCCAAAAATTGACAAAAAATTTTTTTCTGTTCATGGTCATCTATATACGGTGAAAATCACTCACACAAACTTCTGTTGAAATATACGATTCAGAAATATTTTTTATTAATTGTCAAAAAAGTCGGATACAATGCTCTTAAATGGAATTCCTTAAGATATAAACGCTTGCCCTGAACACCCATATTAACTATTATGTTCCACTCGGTTTTACTCGAGATCTGTTAGGATTATCGAAAAAATGCTTTATATGAAAGGTCTGCTCCGAAAACCAACGATTCAGATGCTTCTTTCAAAATTACAATAGATAGAACAGTTTCCTCACAAAATAAGAAATTGTGTCATTAACTCCCATTAACCGAAACCGAACCTGGAGACGCTAGTAAGGCGCAATTTATAGCGTTAGTCCATGTTAGTGGCGACCTTATGGATTTGAGCTTTGATCTATGCACATAAGGTTCGTTATATCTATCCGACCAACTTTACAGTACTATTCCTGTGTGCCTTCAGAACGCATTTTGAAGATATTGTTTAAATTCCTAATTTTTTATATATATGAGAATTTTACATATAATTCATATATATTTGATTTAATTTTGTTAATTCGTTAATAAATATGCAAATATGCGAGTTCAAACTTATATTCATTACTTCATAAATCAATTTTGTGACGTAATATTAACACATTTTTGAAATGAATGAAGAATCATCAAGGGAAGGAAGATTTGAAAAATTTGAAGTACTCGTATTTGCGTTTTTGGGCCATACATTTGCAGGAGCCAATACACGGAATTTGTTTTCTTTTACAGGAACACATTGATCCTGTGCAATCTGAAATGAGAATTTCCATTTCATAAAGAATATTTACGGATCTGATATTCGAAATAATATTTACCTTTCCTACAACTGCAGTTGCTAAGGATAGATGTTTCCTTAGGTAGGATTGGCATCGTCGTTAATTTTGGCAGAAGTTTTCCATTTTCTACATACCACCCACTAAATATAGGATCCGGTAAAGATGGTCATGGTACATTACTATTGATCCAAATTTTTGTTTGGTAATGGACTCGAAGGCTGTGTTGTCTCAAACTATACAATGTTGGAGGTAATTTACTTATGGATCTTGAAGAAGCTATAATATTCCCCTGAGCCTGTTGATACATTTCACATTTTCGTTTGTCGTATACAGATGGATTTCAAATTCAACAATATCATTGAATACTTATTCTCTCAAATTCTGAAATTCTTGAAAGTTCACTCTGCAGTATCTGCTCAGAATCTTCATCAATTTTCATTATTTTTTACCTTCTTCGACATTTTGACCGAATGAAGATGCAAAGATGAGCGTAATGTGACTAACTTCATACCAATAATGTTGTAACTCAAGAACCATTCATCCATTCTATAGTACTATTTTCAGTTTATCCCACTGTTCCTCCTGCAGCTTTGGAATTTTTGTTGATATGCTCTAGCGCCTGATCTACAGAAAGTTGGTTAAAATTCCCAATCAAACATTTAATGACAAAATTCCTATTTTTGAATTCATCATGTACTTCCGGTGCCATGTTTGAAAGTATTCAATGATATTGTTGAATTTGTAATCTGTCTGTATACGACAAACGAAAATGTGAAATGTATCAACAGGCTCAGGGGAATATTATAGCTTCTTCAAGATCCATAAGTAAATTACCTCCAACATTGGATAGTTTGAGACAACACAGCCTTCGAGTCCATTACCAAACAAAAATTTGGATCAACAGTAATGTACCATGACCATCTTTACCGGATCCTATATTTAGTGGGTGGTATGTAGAAAATGGAAAACTTCTGCCAAAATTAACGACGATGCCAATCCTACCTAAGGAAACGTCTATCCTTAGCAACTGCAGTTGTAGGAAAGGTAAATATTATTTCGAATATCAGATCCGTAAATATTCTTTATGAAATGGAAATTCTCATTTCAGATTGCACAGGATCAATGTGTTCCTGTAAAAGAAAACAAATTCCGTGTATTGGCTCCTGCAAATGTATGGCCCAAAAAACATGTGCAAATACGAGTACTTCAAATTTTTCAAATCTTCCTTCCCTTGATGACTCTTCGTGTGATAGTGATAGTTGAATTAGATGAATCATGACATGTAAGAAATATTTAGGCCCTAAATATCATAGATACCAACTATATACCTTCTTAATTCTTTTCTAGATTTTTGGTCTAGGATTCAGGAAATCTTGTTTCTACTAATGAGAATGAACGATGATTTCAAAAATGTGTTAATATTACGTCACAAAATTGATTTATGAAGTAATGAATATAAGTTGGAACTCGCATATTTGCATATATTTATTAACGAATTAACAAAATTAAATCAAATATATATGAATTATCTGTAAAATTCTCATATACATAAAAAATTAGGAATTTAAACAATATCTTCAAAATGACGATTCTTCATCTGATAGTGATAGTTGAATTAGATGAATCATGACATGTAAGAAATTTTTAGACCCTAAATATCATATATACCAACTATATACCTTCTTAATTCTTTTCCAGATTTTTTGTCTAGGATTCAGGAAATCTTGTTACTACTAATGAGAATGAACGATGATTTCAAAAATGTGGTAATATTACGTCACAAAATTGATTTATGAAGTAATGAATATAAGTTTGAACTCGCATATTTGCATATTTATTAACGAATTAACAAAATTAAATCAAATATATATGAATTATATGTAAAATTCTCATATATATAAAAAATTAGGAATTTAAACAATATCTTCAAAATGCGTTCTGAAGGCACGCAGGAATAGTACTGTAAAGTTGGTCGGATAGATATAACGAACCTTGTGCATAGATCAAAGCTCAAATCCATAAGGTCGCCACTAACATGGACTAACGCTACAAATTGCGCCTTACTAGCGTCTCCAGGTTCGGTTTCGGTTAATGGGAGTTAATAACACAATTTCTTATTTTGTGAGGAAACTATTCTACCTATTGTAATTTTGAAAGAAGCATCTGAATCGTTGGTTTTCGGAGCAGACCTTTCATATAAAGCATTTTTTCGATAATCCTAACAGATCTCGAGTAAAACCGAGTGGAACATAATAGTTAATATGGGTGTTCAGGGCAAGCGTTTATATCTTAAGGAATTCCATTTAAGAGCATTGTATCCGACTTTTTTGACAATTAATAAAAAATATTTCTGAATCGTATATTTCAACAGAAGTTTGTGTGAGTGATGTTCACCGTATATAGATGACCATGAACAGAAAAAAATTTTTTGTCAATTTTTGGAAAAATTCCCCCCACCCCTTCCTGCACACGCCGATTTTTTGACGACCAGTTGAATTTACATTGTAAGGGTATGGAGAATGATACCCAGTGGTCTATACATTTTAGCAATGAAGGTCCCACGAAAATCTGTTTTAGAGCTCTTTTCATGCCTTGTGAACTCTACTAATATTTACGCTACGAAACTACCCTGCAAATTTCAACGCTCTAAGTCGTTCCGTTCGAGAGTTATCGTGCTAACGGCCGGACCGGCCGGCCGGACCGGACGGACAGAATTGAATTTGAACTCGAATTCTTCATCAGGGAGTCGAACCCAATCGTTTGAGACCATTTTCGAAAAAAAATTCGAAAAATACAGACATTGTGACGAAATGATAGCACGCTGTTCCTTGCGGAACACGCGCGCAATAAAAGCTTTCTAAAATGCCACTCGACAGTGAGAAACATCTCAAATTGATACCAGATGACATTAATTTTTTCAAATAAACAAAAACGATGCAAGTATTGATACTGAAACTTACAAAAAATATTAAAGACCATCTGGATGTCTTGTGTCTTTTTCTAGTGCCTGCATTTGTCTACAGTGAATATTGTAGATCGTTGGAATTGGTAGTCACATCTGAATTTAATTCGAATCAGTTTGTTAACGTTTCTTCACGTACCTACTCTCAAAAACTAAACTTGAGATGGTTCAGCCTTTTATCGGCATCAGATAGAAATGAAATTCTGATTACTAGGGTTTTTGGAGAAAGAACACGTACCCATCAAGATCTTTGTGATAATTGCAATGAAATATGTCGTAATGCGAAAAAATTACGTATGTGGAGTTCAGATACAAGAAGGATCATCCGAAACGAGGTCGACCAGCAATTCCAGAGGAGGTAGAATTGAACACTTTATTAGAGTTGGAGGAAAATCCTCATCTGTCTTCGAGAACTATAACGGCAAAAATCAATATAGCTCAAAAATCGGTTTTGAGAAAATCTCACTCAAGGATAATTCATGGCACGAACTGAATATGGATATGGATATGATTTTGACCGCAGAACTCAGTTTTGCGAACGATTGATGGGCATTTGCAATGTCGATAAGGGGTTTCCACCTCGAATTTTATTCAATGACGAAGCAACCATTCATTTAAATGGAGCTATCAACAGAAAAAAATATCGCTGTTGGTTAGATAACAATCTAAAGTGGATGATGAAGGCACCATACACAATTCGCTGAAAAAGTGAAAAACTGAAACTATTGGAAACAGGGTCTGCGTTTATCGAAGGACCGTTAGCAGGTCCAAAATATTTGGATTTATTGCCGGATGACCTGATTCTGGCGTTGGCGGTTCTTCTTCCGATCGATGCAGATCCAGATGTCCTAAATGAAACGCTATGGTATCAACAGGATGGAGCTCCACCCCATTATTTTCAAGATGAACGTGATTACCTTAACAAGGTGTTTTTCAAGCAGGTGGATCGGTAGGCCAGGTGTTATTGAATGGCCGGCTCAGTCTTCAGATTTGATTCCGCTAGACTGTTTCTCATGGAGTTATATCAAAAGCAAAGTTAACCTGAATCGACCAAACAACATCGTGGAGTTGAAAACAGGATTTGGGATGAAATAGGAGCAATACAGCCTGAAACTATCCAAAATGTTTGGTTCGAGTTTCCAGCTCGACTGGCGTACTATCAAGAAGTGAGTGGCCATCATCAATTTGTATATTTGTATACTTTCATAAAGTGTCCCGGTTGGTCATGATTTAGGTCTAACGTTTTTGTGACTAAAACTGAGGCAGGTTGGCACTACTGAAATATCGTCTATGTCAAAACAATTCTCTGAGACGTTGCCAATTTCTACTCTCAACATAATGTTCCATCTTAGACAAGATGTTTTTTATAGACCATTATCTTCGAATAATAAAGAACTCTTCGCTTTGAAATTGAAAATGCCGAAAGCAGTTTTGAAGAAGCAGAGACAAACTATCAGGAAGTGCTATACAGAACTGAAATCTGCAATAGGAAAACTTCATTTTGTTTCAGGACATGTTGAACTCTCGAATAAAAATCCCTTAGTTTCATATCACTATTATTGAGGTTTAACAGTGACGCGGGTTTCGTAGTAATACTATATTTTGAAACTGGATTTCAAGTTGTGGCGTATTTCTTGAGAATTTTGAAAAGTGGGGAATTCCATAGATACGTATGTTCGTTTAGTCGTCCCGCCGGGTTATTTAGGTACTTTTATTCTTTTTTCAAATGAACTATCACGAAGTAACGGACTACTGTATCCATTATTTTTCACAAAAATTTCAACACTTGATTCTTAATTTCCGCATAAGAAAATAGCATAACTGAATCTTCCAACCAGTTTATATTTGCGAAATATTTCCATTAACAGCAGAGGAAAAATTTTCTTCAACAGTCGGCAGGTCTTTGGAATTGTTGAATTCACATAATATCACATTATGTAAAATACCTAATTACTACGAACTCTATGTAGAGAGGACAACGTTACGTAGTTATCTGACAGGAATATGATTATCACCTAACATTTCCAAAATATACACGGTGAAATGTGTCAAACTTTCAAGGCCAACCGGGAGACTAATATAAATGTGAATGGAGTATACGTACTACGATAATTTTTTTAAGTTTAGACACCACCAAGTAACTTGTTTGCAATAAAATGTGTTTATTTGGTGAAAACTTCATTTAGAAATTTCCACATGTTTTTCAAATTTGAAAAATTAATAACTCGGGAATTAGTGGCCCAAATGGCGTTACATGTGCATTACTCAATTAAGAATTTAATAATCCTCGCAATTAAATATGAACAAAACATAGATGACGTTACTGTTGGTAACAAGAAATGGTAAAACAATAAGAATTACCGAAAAATGTTCCTAAAAAATATACTGACTGACAAAGAAACTTCAACACCCAGAAGGAGCTGCTAAATATTATTATTTTTCTGGTAAAACATAGATAGTATAGCAAGGACTAAATGATTGAAATTTGAAGAAAAAAATGAATGAATTTGTTAATAAAGTGTTTGCCCACCGCGATTATCTATACACTCCCCAACACGTCTTGGCATTGATGCAATAAGATGGTCTATTTCTTCTTTAGGGGTACTATCCCAAGCTACTTGTAGTTCATGTATCAGAGCCGCCAAAGTCCGTGGGCGCTGGGGTAAATTTCCAATCCTTCTACCCATGATGTACCAAACATGTTACTAAGTGAACAAAGACACACTATGGTTTTCTTGGTAAAAATTTATTCAGCTATCGATTTCGGCTATATAGCCATCTTCGAGCCGTCTGAAATACAATAGAATTAGCCGTTTTTTCTTGCGGTCTAATACAATCCGCGATTGATATAGAACTCCAGATCAGAAAACACCCTGAATATAATATTATAGCCGGAGATATAACCCAACTGTTGAAGACAGAGTTGGAAGGAAGACCACTACGCAAGAGAGAAACAAGATCCACAAAAACTCTAAAAAATAACATCAAACAACTAAAACAAAAAATCAAAGATGAGAATCTAATCATGACTAAAGCTGACAAAAATGCCGGCCTTGTTCTCATAAACAAAGATCTCTACCTAGAGAAAACCCATAGCTTTTTCACCGAAAACAAGATACAAGAACTAAATAACAACCCCCTAATCAGTTATACAAGAAGACTGAACATCCTGCTGAAACATTGCTTACCCACCCTACAGAAATTTAATGGAGGCATCAACATACATAATATCAAAGAAAAGAACCCACAGATCCCCACATTATATAGTCTTATAAAACTTCACAAACCAGAACAGAGCATTCGACCAATAACCTCAGCAATTGGTTCTCCGGCACACAAGGTTCCCAAAATGTTAAATAACATATTCACGAGGACACTATAGTTTAGATCACCCTTCTCCATTCGAAACTCATCTGATCTTGTGAAAGAACTAGACTCGATAAAACTAATAGAAGAGAAACACTATATACTACTGTCATTTGATGTGGTCAACCTCTACACCAACATTCCACTAGAGGATACCATCTCGCTGCTAAACAACCTCCTATACCAGTACCAGACCTCCTTCAATGACCCAACATTGGACACGGACGACATCGAGAACATAATTTCCTTGACGAGAGCTATCACCAAACAAAACTCCTTCATTTTTGAAGACAAAATCTACATATTGATAGATGGAGTGCCCATGGGTTCTCCAATTAGCGGCGCCCTAGCTGAGATATATCTGGACTTCGTTGAGAAACAAATTATGAAACACATCCTAAGCAAGTATATTATCATATGGAGGAGGTATGTAGATGATGTTTTCTGTATTTGGTCGGGTAATGATACAGACCTAAACATCCTACTAGACTATATGAACTCAAACTTTGGGGTTAAATTTACTATCGAAAAAGCTAACGACAACACTATCAACTTCCTGGATCTTAAGATACAAATGATTCCGGGAGCTGTTGAACATTTTGTCTATGACATCTACAGAAAACCTACACAAACAGACGTAATCATACCTTACGACTCATACCATCCCCCATCCACCAAAAGAGCTGCTTTTAACTTATTCCTCCTTGACAGACTACATAAGATTCCACTTTCACAGGACAGACATAATAGAGAATTGAAGAGAATTTTTACAATTGGCGAAAACAACCATTACCCAAGATCCTACATAGAAAACATGATCAATTGTAAAAAAAGAAAAACTTTACTAAAGAAAATCTATCCGTGTTACAGCACAACACCTAGATACATTTCGTTACCATTTTTTAAAAATACTAATGACAAGATTAACACTATTCTAAAGAAGAATGGATTTCACCTTGCTAATAGAAAAAACAAAAACCTCGCCAATTTTTTAATTAACAACAAGCCTAAAGCACTTAACGAACAAAAAAGTGGAATATATGAAATAAAATGTGAAAACTGTGACAGCTATTACATAGGTATGACAACACGAGCAGCTAAAATTCGCTTCCTAGAACATACAAAAAATAGCCCACCCTCAGCTATGGGAATTCATTTGAGAGATAATAACCATCAGACCTCAATACAAAACTTAAAAATATTACACCACGAGAGAGATTTCAGACGCATGCTTATGATAGAACAACTGGAGATTATAAGAAAAAGTAATGACCAGAATCTCATAAATGAGGTAAAATCATTTCCCGAAAACAACATCTTCAAGAACCTCCCCTACATGGTTCATAATATAAATGGAAACCGAAATTTGGAAGAAGAAGAACGGACGACAGACAGGACCCGCTTAACCTAGAAAGATCGAGAAGACGACGTCAATATTGTGTGACAGTTTCAGACTAGAACATTCTGAAAATTGAACGAACAAACGATTTGATTATCGCTGTTTTTTATGGATTTTTGCTTGTTGTTTTCCAATGTCAATATTTTTAACTGTATATTTAGCATAATCTGATGACGAGTAAGTAAAGGATTGTATTAGACCGCAAGAAAAAACGGCTAATTCTATTGTATTTCAGACGGCCCGAAGATGGCTATATAGCCGAAATCGATAGCTGAATAAATTTTTACCAAGAAAACCATAGTGTGTCTTTGTTCACTTAGTAATAATAACCACACACTAAAAATGGAGAAGTTCATTAAATTGGTACCAAACATGCTCTATGGGCGAACGATTTACATGGGTCGCTTCAAAAAAGTTTAAACTAACTCTGGCAACATGAGGTCGAGCATTATCTTGCTGAAATATTGGATTCTCGAGCCGGTTAAGGTAAGGGAGAACATATGACTCCACTATTTCTTGAAGGCAACGCAGCGATGTCAAGTTACCTCAAATAAAGACTAAAGGTGATCTACTCGCATATGCGATAGCACCCCATACCATAACGCCTACTGTCCGGTGTAAATGACGCTCAATATCAATCTGAGGTTCACGTCTTTCTCCCCGACGTCGTCTAACCCTTCTTCGGCCATTATGTGCACCCAAGGAAAATCGAGATTCATCAGAAAAGACGACCTGATGCCTTTCCACATTCCAATGTTAACGTTCTCTGCACAACTGTAATCGTTGCCGGCGATGCTCAACCGTCAGAAGTAACACAAGATGGGGTCGATAATGCTGCAGTCCAAAAGACCTTATCCGGCGTAAACCGTTCGGACAGTTACAGGGTGGTCTTGTTCTCCTAAACACTCATCATCCAAAGATCGAGTTGTTGCAAATCGGTCTCCAATAGCCAAGTCTTAGACGTCGATCTTGAAGTCCATTTGTGCCCCTTCGACGTCCGGTGCCTACTCTTCTTCATTTTGGGCATTATCGAACCACGCTTGACAACATCTCATAACAGTAGTTGGATTTCTGTTCGAACTGTTAGCGATTTCTCGAAATGACAACCCCGCCTCCCGTAGACCAATAATTCGACCTCTTTCAAATTCACTTAGCTGGCGATAAATTCCGCGTACACGTGCTCTAGGCATTTTAACAACTTAACATCGACTTTGGATCTCCTCGAACAGCTGGTTTATTGTAAAATTTAAAACATTTGCAAAAAACGACTACAATATTTAAGTAAAAGAAAAATGTTTACATGAAAAAACCTTCACGATTTTTTTCTCCAAATTTTAATCGTTTACTCCTTGCTATACTATCTATGTTTTTCCAAAAAATAATTAAAATTTGAACAGCTCCTTCTGGGTGTTAAGTATAAATTAATTTGAGCTATCAAACCATGTTTCGCTATATATTCCAAAAAGGGGAGAAAATAAATCCATTGATCACTGTATTAAAATCTCCATTTGATTTAATATGGATTCGCATACAGTGAAAGCGAACTTTGGAATATCACTGATGAACAGTGCTAATTCTGATCGATTCGTTCGATGAAAATACGGCAAAACGTAATAAAATAATGAACCAATAAAGGTGGCAGTACATTATGACAAATCGATAAAATACTGTAAATCAACCGATTAAGGACTACACGTGTTGCAGAACGAAATTTTAGGTCTATTCATTCCAATCCGTTATTGCATCATTCATTTTGTTTATGTAATTTTGATATTTTGCCATTGAAATAATAAAACTGGGTGGTGCACTTGGTCTCGTTGCAGTTCAACTGCAACGATATTTACACTTCCTACTTATGGCATATTCCAGTCCGGTTGGCATGTTAATGTCGCTTACGCTCCATATCCTGCGTCTCGTATTTGTTTATAAATAAGACATTTTTCATTGATGAAGGTTATGAATTCTTCGAGTGACAGTGTAACTTTTCTTTTTGCGGAAGCAAATTTGGTTGACTTGATTTACAGATTTTGCTCCTTTATACATGGTGATTCCGGAGGAGACCGTCAGATTGTAGGAGAAGTTTAGACTAGTCAAGACAGTTTCGAAACAATGTTTGGTTTATGGTTGGGGGCCTAACTTTGGTATGGCTTATTGAATTTCGATGAATTTTCAGTGTAGTAAAATTTAATTGAGTATGAGTACATTCAATAATAACAATTTTTTCAAAATACAGGGTGGGAATTGTGATAACTTCATATTAACTTCGCTAACTGTTTCAAATTCTACCATAACATATCATTACTCAGGTGATTTTTAATGCTTTCATCACACCTCCAATTTTCCTAGAAGAAATTTCTAAAAAAGAGGGCAAGCCCTGTAGACAGGAGCTTTGGCGCTCTTGTTCTGACTTTGACAAATCATATCTCAGATGAAACTGCATCATGAAAGGAATTACATTCAAACAGACCGATTCTCCCCAATTACGAACTTATCAAAGAAATTCATTCCTTAAATCTATACTGAAAATTATATTATATCAATTGAAACTTAGACAATATTGCAGTTTTGTTTTTACTGGAAATATTCTGAACCCAATTTGATTAGGTTTAATATCATATCATCCTCATAATTCTACGATAGCTTAGGTTATTTCATTTGTCATTTTGCATTCAATCATACTTTGTTTTCTAGAACAGGTGGTGTATTTTATATCAAGAAAAAATAACCAGAAATAATTTTGACATTAATCTTTCATAGGAAAATAAGATGACATGATGGAACATAATAATTTATAGATAAAATAATTAATTACAGCATTCTGTGAGAACATAGAAGTACAATTTATTATTGAAATTTCGAAAAATCATATCTCCGAAAGTATTAGCTTGATATAGTTGAAAATGATATCAACGGATTTTTATGGTGAAACTGCTGCTTGAACAAAAATGAATTTGAAATTTGTTTCCTAAAAAAATTTCTTTTTTTGTTACTCTAAAACCATCAGGCCGACTTCACCCGATAACGAACTTAACCGAGATATTTATCTCCCAATCCTACTCTGAAAATTTCAACTGTCTAGCTCATTCTGTTCGAGAGTTATTGTAGAAACAAAATTTGAAAATAAAGAAAAATAAAATTTGACACGTTACGGCAACCCGATCAATACAAAGCTTTGCGTGCATATAGAAGTCATTATTCTACAATTTGATGCTAAATTTTAGATAGATCCAGTGAGTGATTTCGGAAATATTCATAAAGCATGTTTTCACTAAAAACGGCCATAACTCCGAAACCGCTATGTGGATTTCGCCCGTTAACGAACCCGTCTGAGATATTTATGCTCCAAACGTACCCTGCAAATTTCAATTCTCTTACTCTTTTCGTTCGAGAGTTATTTTGCCTACGGCCGGCCGGCCGGACTGAATTGATTTCGACCACGGATTCTTGACCGGTGAGTCGAACCAAATCGTTTAAGCCCAGTTTCAGCCAAAAACTCGAAAATTACAGACAATTGAGCAAATTGATAAGCACTCTGTTCCGAGGAACAAGAGCGCCAAAAAGAAAAATATCGAAATTTCACTCCAAAGCAATGGGAAATTGAACTGGATAGTAAAGAAGTATCGTTCAATGATGAAAACCTCCTCCTAAATTCTGAAATAGCTTTTTCGAAATCGAAGTTCATATTTAATCACTGATATTCCAAATAAAATTAATATATAATTAATTAATTAATTCAGAAAATAACATCATAAAGATGCACAGAAAACTTACATATAATTTTCGGAATGGTTTTCTCTTATTTGAATACTTCCATGGTTACCATCATGGTTAACATCAGAGTATGAATATTAAATGAAATGAAATTCTTAAAAAGCAATGACATGAAGCCTGAAGCTTTTTGCCGGCATGTTCTAGATTTAATCGCGACTGGATATTGTTGGAAATATGGGGAAAACATTATTTTAATTTCTCGAAGCAAAGCAGCCCTGAGCGAGAATAGTAGGTACCTACTCGTAGATTAATTACCGCTCTGCCTATGAAATTGAACAATCGCGCTAACGCAGACTCACCTTATGTCAGTGCTCTTCTATTTTTGGCGCTCTTGTTCATCAGAACAGAGTGCATATCAATTTTCCCAAATGTCTGTTATTTTCAAATTTTTGGATAAAAATGGGTTCACGCCCTGTGGACAGGAGCTTTCGGCCGCTCTAGTTCAAACAGACAAATTATATCTCCGAAAGTATTGGTTTCTCAGAGTTGAGAATTATATCAATGTATTCTTATGATAGAACTGCATTATAAAGGAAATTCAATTCAAATAATAGTTTATTTATCAAGATTAAATGAGCAATCTGAGAATGAGAACTGCACCATGGAAGAAACCAAATTAAAATAGCTGAAATGAATTTGACTCTCTCTTATAGAACAGGATGAAATGTACGAGTATGAACACATATCATATAATAAAGCTTAGATAGAATATTTATAGCATTCTGTGAAAACATAGAAGTACGATTCATTATTGAAATTTAGAACTTCATCTTAGCAGAAATTGAATTCAAACATCATAGAAGAATTTAAATTCAACAAGAGTGCCAAAAATTATCAATCCAAAACCAATAGACGAATTCTACCCAACAACGAACTCATCCGAGATATTCATTCCTCAATTCTATGATGAACGATAATATATATCTTTCCTCAAATCTACTCCAATACACCAATATTCCAGTTTTGTTTTTAGTGGAGATATTCTGAACTCAATATTATTAACTTACCATTACCATTCCCATCATCATATGGATTGACCATCGGCATGAAAATATCAACCAACAAAAAGTATGATATTATATTATAATTCTCATATTTATAGGATTGCTGGAATGAATGACAATGAGACAACGTCATGTCTCAGGAAAATAAGTTGACATTATACCAATTCATAGAATACCCACAGAATAATTCTATCATTCTGTGAAAACGTAGAAATACGATTTACATTGAAATTTTGAAAAATCATATCTCCGAAAGTATTAGCTTGTTAGAGTTAAAAATAATATGATTGGATTCTTATGGTAAAACTGCTTATTGAAAAAAATTTAATTTGGAATTTGTTCTGTAAAAAAAAATTTTTTTTTGTTACTCCGAAACCATCTGTCTGATTTTGCCCAATAACGAACTTAGCCGAGATATTCATCCCCCAAACCTACTCTGAAAATTTCAACTGTCTAGCTCATTCCGTTCGAGAGTTATCGTGCCTACGGCTGGCTGGCCGGACTGGACGGACAGAATGAATTTCGACCACGGATTCTTGATCAGTGAGTCGAACCAAATCGTTTAAGACCATTTTCATCGAAAAATTCGAAAATTACAGACATTTGGGCAAATTGATAAGCACTCAGTTCCGAGGAACTAGAGCGCCAAAAAGGGTCTTAAACGGTTTGGTTCGAAACACTGATCAAGAATCCGTGGTCAAAATCGATTGTGTCCAGTCGGCCAGCCGACCGTAGACACGATAACTCTCGAACGGAATGAGCTAGACAGTTGAAATTTTCAGGGTTGGTTTGGGAGGTAAATATCGCGGTCAAGTTCGTTATTAGACAAAATCGGCCAGATGGTTTCGGAGTATCGAAAAAAAAATATTTTTCATTATAAATTTCGAATACATTTTTTTTAAATGCAGTTTCATCATAAGAATGCATTGAAATCATTTTCAACTCATAATAAATTAATACTATCGGAGATATAATTTTTCAAAATTTCAATAATAAATCGTAACTCTATGATTTCACAGAATGCTGTATCGAAAATTAACGTCCCTATCTATGAATTTACTGATCTTTAGCTCAATGAAAAATTATATACGATTTATACTAATTTATTTAATATTGTGACGCGTTTCGTCGACACAGCGACTACATCATACTGAGTATGATGTATGCGTATGATGATGTATGATGTAGTCTGATGAAGTCGCTGTGCCGATGAAGCGCGTCACAATATTAAATAAATAAGTGTAATTCGTATATAATTTTTCATTGAGTTAATATGGATTTGCATCAAGTAAAAGCCACAAGCATTAAATTTTTCGTGATCTCTGTTCATACATGTCATCATTGTCACCTCATCTACAGATAAGAGATATGTCAAACAAAGCATGATTGGATTTGAAATGACCAATGAAATAACCTCAGCTATCGAGAATGGCTCTTGGATAATCCATATGATGATAATCCATATGACGATGATGATGCAAATATATACTTTGGTAAGTTAATCAAATTGGGTTCAGAATATCTTGACTAAAAACAAAACTGAAATGGTGGTTAAGTTTCAATTGATATAATATAATTTTCAGAATAGATTTAAGGAATGAATATCTCGGATAAGTTCGTTATTGGTAGAATCGGTCTGGTGGTTTCGGATTAATAATTTTGGCACTCTTGTTGAATTTATTTTTTTATGATGAAGTTCTATCATAACAATTCATTGATATCAATCCCAACTCTGAGAAACCAATACTTTCGGAAATACGATTTGTCAAAATTTGAACAAGTTACCAAAGCTCCTGTCCACAGAGTTTTCCTACTGTTTTTTGGTTATAATGCTATGTTCATGATATCTTCTACAATAATTCTTTTTGTATTTTTTCAGGTGAGTTAGATGTTCTTCAAATTTACAGTGAGTTACCTTTGCATGTGAAAAATTTTAAGCAAAGTACTGAAGTGAAGTCAGGAGCTTTTGCGTGCATGTTCTATTATCTATTACCTCCTCACCCACTCTCACGAAATACTGCATGAACATTCAAGCCGCCTTTTTAGCGTTAATGTGTAAAATAATGTATTGGGCATCAATTGAATTAAAAACTTTAAAATGAATAAAATCGTGGACATACTCAGCGGGGATTTGGACTCAGAGCAGCAGGCGAACAATCTTAAATCTCGTCCATCGAAGTGTTGTTACAACTCTTGCAACTCTCTGAATCCGTTACTCGAACCTAACAAAAACAATATTTCAGATGGGTATAAAGGCCTGTCCTTCCGTGGAGTGCAGTTCCGCGCAGTTGACTTCAACATGAACCAAAGTATTCAATCGGAGTAATTTATAAACTTTTGGCGTGCTGTTGGTCGCCGTTGGACCAACATGTTGGCTGCAGTTCAAAAGATGCCCGTGTTCGTCGATCAGTTACTTTCGCTGTTCGCTTCTGGACCAATCATAATATTGTTTTTTGTCACGTGAGGATGCTTTGTGTTTGACAAGTATCAGCTGATTATTATTGTATGATTTGACTTGATATTGTTATGATTGTTCATTCAATGATTCCACTATTTTCAAAGGCGTTCAGATTTTGAACCGAGTTTGTGTTGAAATTGATTCTAATTCACATAGCTCAACCATTCTGAACTGTTTTGAAATAACATTAGATTCTAAGCTTAGGTGCACTTACATGTCGGCAACGACGCAGAACGGCGAACTCTGGGTTTATAAATTGACCCTCGACAAACGAGCGAACTGCACCCAACGCCAACAGCGAACTGAACTGCACTGCACGGAACGGCGGACTTTATAAATCGGCTTAACTCCCATAACCCTTATGCCGATTATGCCCACTCAAAGACTCAACCGTCAAATTCGGATGACCAACATTCCCTGAAAAATACAAGTCGATATCTCTTTTATTCGAAACTTAGTGTAGCAGCAACGGTTGGCCTGCCTGCCAGATTGCCAGAATTGAATCTAACCTCGAATTCTTCATCAGTGAATCGAACCTTTTCGTTTGAAACCATTTTCGGAACAACTTGAAAAGTACTGACATTTGGGCAAGATGTTACCTAGAACGTAAAAATAATCTAAATCTAATTTTAAAACCTTTCTTTATTACGTAATTTTAATCGCAAATAGGTATCAGTATATCATAGAGTCTTGAATGAAGAAATGCTTCATAAGAATTTGTTTCCAAACATTCGATCCTCATCTGATATTATCGAGCAATTTTAAATGCATTGACGTCAATAGCTTGGTGGTGCTCTTTCATTGAATGATAAATATATTTTACTGATCGGCAACACAATTTTCACAAGCTGAAATCAATTTATTTCTAATCCAATTTTATAATTCCTGCAAAGATGACATTAACAACAATTTTTAAAAATTTATAAACAGATACTTAAATTCGCAGTTCCATTGAATTGTATAGGTACTTTCCAGTTGGTATAATCTGTATCTCAGAATCAAATTTGAGTAGATGCTCTCAAATTTGCGACCATCCATTCCGAAATGGATTGATCTTTATAAAGTGTGGAAAAGCCATATGGAATAAAGTCATTATATTGGTTACTCTACATATTTATGGTAAATCCCGGCATACAACAGATTCAAATTTCAAGTCGTCATTCTTCTTCGTAAAAATGTGAACTCTACCTTCAACCCCCTTCGAAAGACAGTTAAAACCTCCAATTTTTCAAATATAGGAATTATGGGCTTGTGATACATCGTTTGAAAAGCCTCTTCGTTCTCTATTCAGAAATGTTATCACTTTCATGTTTATTGCAAGAATCAAATTAGAAAAAAATAAAATCAAGTGATAAGAGAAATTTGGTATAATATCAAAAACTATAATGTAATAAGGAGTGATCTACCTAATCGCAAGCGTAATTCGATCTCTTAGGTCATTCAAATCAATGAGATTAGTTTTGTACGCAATGCTCTTCATATAACCCCATAAAATTAAATCTAATGGGTTAAGATCAGGGGATCGTGCTGGCCATTAGATCGTTCCTCGCCTTTCTATCCACCGATTCGGAAATATTGCGTCGAGGTACTACTAGACATGGCGTTGGTAAAGTGATGGTGCTCCATCCTGTTGGAATAATACCGTATTCCGTGGAACTTGAGGATTTCCTTGATCAGGATATAATTTTTCCAAAGTTGGAACGACATCATTTTGAAGTAGAGCTGAATAATTATCACCATTCAAATTGCCCTTAATGAAAAAAGGCAATGATATGGTTTCGAACATTTTCTGCCCAATCTTCAACCTTTTGAGGGAATTGCGTGTCTTCCTCTCTCATCCAGTGATGATTTTCGGTAAACTAGTAGCGGCAATTTTGTCGATTAACATGGCCGTTGAGAGAAAAGGTGCACTCATCAGAAAACAAAACGTCTACTAATTCGATAATATTGTTATGCCCATCCTATAGGGATACATTTTATTTAATTTCAATATGTTTAGAATCGGTGTATGGCTGACACTGAATGTTGTGGAGGCTTATCTACTCGATTTATTTGGATTTTCTTCAAAGTCAAGCATCACATTTAATTTCACATCCTCACACAGTGTACCTATTAGCACCTGATTTTTATTCTGCCTTACATGCCTAAACTCTTGAAACTGCTTCTCTATTTTACTTATTGCCTCTTGGGTTATAGGCGGCAAATTCGGAAATTTCTCATGAAACAAGTGACTTATTTTTATGTTCGGGTGTTATCTCCGTAAAATAATTTGTAAAATTGTTATTCTGTGCATTCTTGAACCATTATTCAAAATTGAAGTTAATGTAATTCAAACACGAATTAGATATTTTATAAATTAGAACTTATAACCACAAAACAAATTGCGAAGAGTTCTAAAGAAACTTATTGCCACAGAAAGTGTTTTACGTAGTTTTCATGGTACTATCTGGAAAACAATATTATGTTTTTTTTTCATTTTCTTTCTATCACATCTTAATAATATCATAATAAGTTAAGTATTATAGTAATAAAATTTGGGAATATTCGAGGTAATATTATAATGAATGCCAGTAATTACATGATTTTGAGTTTTGCCATAAACATGGAAGTGATACAATTTCTGAATAGAGAATAACGCGACTTCTTACATATGTATCACAGGCCCATACTTGCTATTTGAAAAATTGGGGGTTGTACCTGCTTTTTGAAGGGGGTTGAAGGTAGGGTTCGCATTTTTACAAAGAAGAATGACAATTTAAAATTTGAATTGAACATGTTTCGGGATTTTCCATAAATATGTACAGTAACCAAGATAATAAATTTAATCCATTTGGCTTTTCCATACTGTATATAATAGTAATTTACGTAACAAGTCCGGAAAATAGGGTTTTTTTGGACGAATAGACAAAATTCTAGGATGAGCGTAAGCGAGTCCTAGAAGTCTATGAGTCCAAAAAAACCTTTTTCGGGCGTGTTGCGTACAATATTTTTTCGGCAACCGTGTAGAATAACAAATCAATGGGACGACACATTTCTTTTTTATATATTTTGATTCTTAGTCAAATTAAACAGAACAGAAAATATCACATGTTGACAACTAATTTTATATGAACTGTCAGCCGTTTTCTCAGTGCTATGGTAACTTCATTTATCAAAAATATACCTACCAAGATTTTCATATTTACAATGACCAAAACGACGTGATTCTTCCGGCCTAGTCCGGGAAGTACGTACTTCCCGGACTAGGCCGGGAAATGCTTCTTTCTCAAAGAAAAAGCGCCCGGGAAGTGGGCACTTCCCGGACGGTTGCCGAAAAAATAGTTTTTCACGTGCGTATGTCACTGAACGCTTCCTAAACGACCTGTCAGATTTTGATGTTTTTGGCGCTCTAGTTCCTCGGAACTGAGTGCTTATCAATTTGCCCAAATGTCTGTAATTTTAAAATTTTTCGATGAAAATGGTCTTAAACGATTTGGTTCGACTCATTGATCAAGAATCCGTGGTCGAAATTCATTCTGTCCGGCCGTCCGGCCGTAGGCACGATAACTCTCGAACGGAATGAGCTAGACAGTTGAAATTTTCAGAGTAGGTTTGGGGGATAAATATCTCGGCTAAGTTCGTTATTGGGCAAAATCGGACAGATGGTTTCGGAGTAAATAAAAAAAATTTTTTTTTACAGAACAAATTCCAAATTAAATTTTTTTTTAATAAGGAGTTTCACCATAAGAATCCATTCATATCATTTTTAACTCTAACAAACTAATACTTTCGGAGATATGATTTTTCAAAATTTCAATGATAGAATTATTCTGTGGCTATTCTATGCATTGTTATAACGTCAACTTTGACGTTGTCTCATTGTCATTCATTCCAGTAATGGTATCAATATGAGAATTATAATATTATCATACTTTTTGTTGGTTGATATTTTCATGCCGATGGTCAATCCATATGATGATGGGAATGGTAATGGTAAGTTAATAACATTGTCATTCATTCCAGCAATCGTATAAATATGAGAATTATAATATAATACCATAGTTTTTGTTGGTTGATATTTTCATGCCGATGGTCAATCCATATGATGATGGGAATGGTAATGGTATGTTAATAATATTGAGTTCAGAATATCTCCACTAAAAACAAAACTGGAATTGAGGAATGAATATCTCGGATGAGTTCGTTGTTGGGTAGAATTCGTCTATTGGTTTTGGATTGATAATTTTTGGCACTCTTGTTGACTTTAAATTCTTCTATGATGTTTGAATTCAATTTCTGCTAAGATGAAGTTCTAAATTTCAATAATGAATCGTACTTCTATGTTTTCACAGAATGCTATAAATATTCTATCTAAGCTTTATTATATGATCTGTGTTCATACTCGTACATTTCATCCTGTTCTATAAGAGAGAGTCAAATTCATTTCAGCTATTTTAATTTGGTTTCTTCCATAGTGCAGTTCTCATTCTCAGATTGCTCATTTAATCTTGATAAATAAACTATTATTTGAATTGAATTTCCTGTATGATGCAGTTCTATCATAAGAATACATTGATATAATTCTCAACTCTGAGAAACCAATACTTTCGGAGATATAATTTGTCTGTTTGAACTAGAGCGCCAGAAAGCTCCTCTCCACAGGGCTTGAACCCATTTTTTTTTATGTATGTGTGAGTGAGTCCCAGGCTGGCTTAGATTCACAATTGGACCCTTTAGGTAGCGCTGCAATCGAGATTTTTAAGGTTTTTTTTTGACGTATATTCTGTTTCTATTTTTTTAAGATTTATTGATATCATATCATGCGAATATTCCCAAACCCCCTATTACCCCTCAATATTTGTCAGAATGGAAAACTCATAATTTAATGAATAAAATACCATTAAATACAGATTTGCTCATCAACAACTGATATTCTGAGATGCCATAGGTGGCGCTTACGTCAAATTCTATATTATTTGAAGCGAGCATCAATACTTGGCGTTGCGTTGCTGTTCCAATTACTGTTCGCTGTGCTTATACAAGTACATTCCATCACAATTGCACGGATATTGAGTGTATTATTCGTCGACAGAACATGGAAATAACGTTTCAAATCATCAATGAAGTGTACTGGAATACATAGGTACGGTGTATGAATGTGAAAGGTACAGTCTTGAAGGGAATATCTTACATTATATTTCATGTATTTCAGATATACACATTGGGGAAGCTAGTTATTAATAATTTTCAGACGTTGCTCGTTCGTTAACTTCCTGATGAAGTGAATGTTGACGTTGACTGAAGTCAATCCAAGAAATTATTTGAATAAAATAATATATTATTCAATAAGCATATAGTGAATAAGAGCAATTATATGCGAATGGAAGACTATACTTTGTCCATGACTCGGTAAAATTCTAATTAAGCTGCATTTTCAACACATACGATATAGCTGTCAAAGGCGTCAACTCAATTTTCTGTGATCACTGAAGATTCTCAAGTTTACGAGAAACGCCTAAAATTTGACTTGACTTTGATTCCATTTATTTATTTCATTCTGATGAAAATTAAATACATAATATATCGATATTTATTTATTGATATCCATTGAAATAGAAAAAACCCATAGATTGAATGAAGGTATGGCATTTATAGCTAAATCAATATCTTGGTTACCTATACTGCTGTATACAGCTCATAAGATCTCGAACTCGACCCAAAAGGCTACAACATCTAAATACCAAATTGAAAATGTTAATGAGATTAGTTCTATAAGTAAACAAGATATTGATTTAGCTATCAAATCGATTGGATCTGCATTTTCCTGAGTTATTGAGAAATAACAACAAACATTCAGAGGTTTATAACTCCGGAACCGTTTGGCTGATTATGGCAATTAACGATCTTGAATGAAGCAGTCAGACGGGGATTGGAAATACATCATTGCCGCAGAAAGCCATAGTGACGAATCAATTAAAAATAATATGTATATATACATGGCCTTCTGCGGCATTGATGGATTCCCAATCCCCGTCTAAAATATTCCTTGTAATTTGGCAGCTTCGAAAACTCAGCTATTTATCTTCTCATTTTTGTAAATTTGTTAATACCAATCTTTTGTCAAGTCCATTAGCCATTTTGATAATTCAGAAAATCATTTTGCCCAATGCCGTTGCCGCGATAACTTGAGAACGGAAAGAGATAGCAACTTGAAATTTTCAGGGTAGACTGCGCAACTGACTGCTTCATTCAAGTTCTTTAATTGGCATAATCAGCCAAACGGTTTCGGAGTCATAACCCTCTGAATGTTTGTTGTTATTTCTCAATAACTTAGGAAAATGCAGATCCGATCGAATTTAAACTGGGTAAACAGTTGTAGAATGATGACGCACAAATATTTGCGGAATTTAGTGAGTATCGTATCACTAGAAAAAAAATTAAAAATTTTATTTAAAAAAAATTATAATTTTTCTTCAGAAATATTATATTTCAGAAGTTTCAGAAGCCAGATATTTTTCATCACAAGCATCAGAAAATAATTCTTTTATTTATTTGGGTAAAAATACTGTAGCTGTTTTCGATCTTCTGATTTCCTTTTCAAAAGTGAACGCAGGTTTTCAGATTTTTCGATATCGGTTCCTTCATTTATGTTGAGCGTAAATTTAGCTGATAATTTTGAAAAATATACCAGTATGGCTGACTCTGAAAATGATTTGAGTTTATTCACGACTGCTCTCCAGTCCATTAAATTTTTAAACACTGAGAGTAAATGATTTCGGAATTACTCCGGCAGTAAATTCAACTAAAGTAATGTTTGAAGCATCTCTGATTTCTGGATGAGAACACAACACTTCTTCATCACTTTCTATCTGCGTTATATGGGTATTTTTGAAAAAATTACAATTACAACATGTTTGCTACTTTTTGAGACCGTGGAACACTAGCGGCACATGGTGGGAGTCTCTGGAAACTCGTTTGCGTAATTCAAATGGATGTCCTATATTAATATAAATATGGCATATTCAATTATATCGTCAGAAAATTGTTCCACGACATTACTAAAAACAAAGTATGCCTATAATTCAACCACTTGGTCTTCGGCAATGTTATTTGGAACCATTTTCTGTTACGGAAATGAAACAAAAATGAAAGAAAATTATATTCATATTCATTAACTCTTTGTTAACATTCGATATAAAATAATATCACAAATAAAAATAACTTTTGGAATGAAAAATAAAATCTTCTGAGATATTATAGAAAAAAAACTATATATCATTTGAAAAATCGTTTTTCATTAACATGATATGCGTAAGATATACCTTTGAATATAAAGCAGCAATGGAATGATCAAATGATTTGGAACATTCATTCAGGAAAAAATCAAATGTCAAATAAGAAAACGGATTTGTTTCTATACATGTACAACATAGGGTGGAAAGGAATAAATACCTGGAAATCCGCTGACAAAGTTCTTCTGTATGGAACGGCAAAAATTTTGCTGAAAAGTTTGTATCTTTTGGGCTATTTTTAAATAAAGTCAGAAGGAGAATTTTTTCATATAAAGTAAAGCGCCTTCTATTGGATTTCAAATTTTGACACCTTATATGAGACAGGAAGAAATTAAACTTGGTGTGTTCGTCAAGTGCCTGATAGGTTCAAGAGAATGGCACGCATCCTGAAGGTCTTTGACATCATTGATCCGTTTCAGATCTTTGGTCGTTTCATACATTTTGGTGACCTTTCGTCTTAGATTTGAGGTAATCAAAAATCTTCCTAGCCAGCGACAGTTGTATTTTTCTTCTACAGACAGCTAAAACCTTCTGCCTTCTCTTTTTGCCTAGAAAGGAATTTGAAGAATTCAGGTTTAAAATAATCATAAAATTCATTCAATTCAGATAAGTGAATAAAAGAACATTTGGACATCCATTTCAATTCTTCTAGGAATATTTTTTGTAGATCTAGGAAATTAATATTTAATGAGTCATCAATGTTTGTTTTACTCAAAAATCACCCAAATTCAAAATGGCCATGTTGAGTGTTGACATTATGAACTGCGTAGTAACCGTTACCAAGAAATGTGGAGACAGCGATCGCATCGGGAGTCTTTGGAGTCTTATTTAACAAAGGAGATTCCACCCCATGGTCGAATGGAATGAAAAAACCATCAAATCGATAGTTCTGATGATCTATGCCTCCTGTGAGTCATGAGCATTGTCCAAGGCTATGATTCACATGCGTGATTAAAGACTGACTATTTTGGTAGTCGTCTACAAAATAGTTATGTATCTGGTGATGGATTTTTCGGGTATTCTGGCAGTCGTCAATTTCGTGTATTCTTCGTTTCGCCAATGTGAGTGCATGACATTTTCGGTAGATTGCCGCGAAAACCTTACTCAAGATATGTCTCTATGAGAAATGCCAGTATATTCTGAGTTCCATGTCTTTTAAAAAAATTATTTCGTTTCTTCACAAGCTCAAACAACATATACTTCCATATAGATATGCAAATATTTAAGGGGGTGATGTTTTGACTTATTTTAAGGAAGGAACTTCCTGTGAACGTATGTCTGAAAAGTCTCAACTTTTGAGATACGGTGTTATAAAATTTTGAAAAAAAAATCAGGTTTTTAATAATAACTGAGATAAAAAAAATACTACGCTACTGCTTTCTTTTGAAATAAAAATTACTCTCGAGATTCTCATTCGTTTTTGATCAAATTTGATCTGATGGGTTTTCTTTGTCCGTCGCACGGTTTCCAAAAAATTTGTCTTCTTGTCAGATGTTCTGTTCTTGATTAAAACAATTAAATTAAAATTGCTTCATATCGCAGTACCGAAATTTTATCACCCTGTATCTCAAGAGGTAAGACTTTTAGGATATCGCTGGTCGGGAAAAAGACTATGATAACTCAGAAAATGTTATTTTTCAGGATAGCGGTTTGAAGTTTTGATAATGTATGAATTAATTAGCCTTTAAAATGGGTAGCTTTCTGCTATAAAATAACCAACAGGACATCATGAAGTTATATGCTATGTTCCCTTCATACTTGGTAACTCTCTTTTTCAACCCCATTTCTGAGCCTTTAAGGTACCCCCAATTTTGAGATGTGTTAATATTCACCAAAACCTTTCATTAATTTCTCGACATATGATACTTTTGGAACAGGAGGTTTATTGAATAAATTAAATTTTCCAGGAATGAAAAAAAACGCGAATCTCTCACCAACTACTGATGAACTTTGTTTTTTGCGCGTATGTTCTGGGGAACATCGCGTTATTATTTTGCCCAAATGTCTATAATTTTCAAATTTTTTGCCGAAAATGATCTCAAACGATTGAGTTTGACTACCTGATGAAGAATTCGAGAACAAATTTGATTCTATCCGGCCGTCTGTTGCCACGTTAACTTGAGAACGGAATGAGATAGCTACTAGAAATTTTCGGGGTAGGTGGCGCATCCCAATACGACAGACAAGTTCGTTAATGGGCATGATCGGCTAAATGGTTTCCGAGTAATAACTTTATTTTCACCAATATAAATCCGATCGAATTGAAACTTGGTGAATTGTTATAGAATATGAATTATTAAAACATATTTTTTATGTCACGATAACCTGAGAACGGAACGAGATAGCGACTTGAAATTTTCAGGTTAGGTTGTGCATCTGTCTGCAACATTTGAGTTTGTTTATAGGCATAATTGGCCGAATATTTTTGGAGTTATAACCATCTGAAATTTGGTTGTTATTTCCTCAATTACTCGAAAAATACAAAACCGATTAAATTCAAACATGGTTATTAGTTGTATAATGTCAACGCGAAAATTCTTACAAAATTTCGTGAGTATCGTATTACTAGAAAATTCTTAAAAAATCATTGAAAATGATTGAAAAAAATCTATATATCAGTAACTATACGTCCGACATGTGATAGTCTTCATGGTGACAATGTGAAAGGACGGGGAGTTGCAATAGTTTGCAATAATGCGCTCTGGGGGCTGGAATGACAAATTAAGTTAATTTGTTATTGCACTTGATTCTCCACACAATTTTGAGTTGGTACACCATTAAAACTAAAAAATGGCATTTTTTGAGTTATGGTCTTTTTCCCGACCAGCTATATACGTTCTTAGGAAGTTTTTCTCTCAAAATGAGTCAAAGAATCACCCCCATAAATATTAGCATGTATTCCAGTATCTAAGGTCAAAAAAATTAATTTACGATCCAGCCATCTGACCCCAGTTTTAATCTTCCCACGCCTTCAATTCCTCTCAATCTGAAAGAGAGAGTCTGTCCTCCGAAGGTCTAATGGACCATTACTCCCCCAAAACGGAATTAATGTACCGGGGTTGTTCTTTCCACTTCCATCCCTAATTACTAAAATAATCCACGCTCTGGTCGCTCGAACAGAAAACAATTAGTACATTTCCGTTTAAGACCGGAAGCGGCCTGCAGCTGTTTCCTCCCGGACTTTCGAATTATGCTAAATTGCCGCAATGTATCCTGATGCTCCAACCATAAATTTCAGTCTGAATGCTCGGTTTGTAATCAGGATGTTGTGTATGTGAGATTTCTCATATGGGTAATTAATAAAAGTAAAAAATACCTTTAATCGGCTTTTCAAGGGAATGACAGATAAATAGATAGAGAATATAACATTTTAGATAGTCTAGGTTTTACATATGAAATGAAATGAGGTCAAATAGAAATCCATCCATACACACTAGAACAAATTCTTCTGAAGTAGTCATATAAATTATTATGTTTCAAATTCACTGACATGTTCTTAATTAATTTCTCAAATTTACCAAAACAATTATCAGTCTTAATATTATTTATTCATATATTTATTTATGTCATATTCGAGGATAATCCCATTTTATAAAAGAAGAACTCTGATTGTGGAATGATAAGTTAATACATTTGAATCCAAACAAAAATTCACAAATTTTGTGAGCCAAAATAACAATTTCAAAACCCGCATACCTACTATTAAGATAAAAATTGGTACAAGCCCTGTGGACAGACTTTCTGGCGCTCTAGTTCAAACGGACAAATTATATCTCCTAAAGTATTGGTTTCTCAGAGTTGAGAATTATATCAATGTATTCTTATGATAGAACTGCATCATAAAGGAAATTCAATTCAAATTATAGTATATTTATCAAGATTAAATGAGCAATCTGAGCATGAGAACTGCACCATCGAAGAAATCAAATTGAAATAGCTGAAATGAATTTGGCTCTCTCTTATAGATCAGGATGACATGTACGAGTATGAACACAGAGCATATAATAAAGCTTAGATATAATAATTATAGCATTCTGTGAAAACATAGAAGTACGATTCATTATTTAAATTTCGAAAAATCATATCTCCGGAAGTATTAGCTTGTTGGAGTTAAAAATGACATTAATGGATTTTTATGGTGAAAGTGCATCTTAAATGAAAATTGAATTTAAAATTTGTTACTCAAAAAAAAATTTTTTTTTCGTTACTCCGAAACCATCTGGCCTATTTTGCCCAATAACGAACCTAACCGAGATATTCATCTCCCTAACCTACTCTGAAAATTTCAACTGCCTAGCTGATTCCGTTCGGGAGTTATTGAGGAATTTTTTTCTAAATTTTAAAATTTTTTCTTTGACACTTTGCGGTAACCTGGTCAAAAGAAAACTTCACATACGTATGAAGGTCATGATTCTACAATTTGATGCTAAATTTCAGATAGATCGAGTGTTCCGTTTCGGAAATATTCATAAAAAATATTTTTACTAAAATCGGCCATAACTCTGAAACCGCCTGATGGATTTTGCCCATTAACAAACTTGTCCAAGATATTTACGCTCCAAACCCACCTTGCAAATTTAATTTATCTATCTCTTTCCGTTCGAGAGTTATCGTGCATACGTCCAGCCAGCCGGCCGGACCGGCCGGACAGAATTCATTTCGACCTCGGAGTCTTGATCAGTGAGTCGAACCAAATCGTTTGAGACCATTTTCAGCCAAAAATTCGAAAATTACAGTCATTTGGGCAAATTGATAAGCACTCTGTTCCGAGGAACTAGAGCGCCAAAAAATAAAGAAACACATATACACAATATAATTCATATCAAATTTAAACAATTTTTAATTGCCCTAAATGATGCTGTCTTAAACTAAGGAAGGGTCAGGAGTACAAGCCATATCCAACAGAATTCAACAGTCTCAGACCCTATCCATTGGAGAAGGCTTTCCGTAATTGATGGAGTGATGGTAAACCCAAAAATATTTGCATGACGTAAAGATCCACTCGGAATATAAACGAAAATCTGAGACAATAGTAGGAGACAATCAACAAGACCATTATTAAATTTGAAAATGAAACACAATTATCAACCTTCTCACTTCCAAGCTATCAAGACCGAGAAAATCTATCATAGGATCTCTGTGGTCATTTTTGAAGTCTATTTGATATGCGATAAATCGCAAAAACTTTTGCCACCATTCCATTATGCAGTTTATTGGACAGGTGACCAAATATCTGTTGCATATTCCATCACAGAGCCAACCATAGAAATATTTAAGACCCTGTTAATCTCAGGAGAGAAATTGCAGAAATTTCTCAGTGCAGATTCCAACATTTTCATCCCTTAAAGCGAATTGCTGAAACATGCTGCTGAAGTGATAACCTCTCATCAACAAAGATACCAAGGTCTCTCACAGTGGAGGAATAGGTTAGATGGGTGTTATTTTGGTTGTAGTGTGTGTGTAATCTGTTCTTAGTTCGAAAAAACAGATCATATTTTTTTGTCCCTAACCATAAGGAATCTATAGCGTTCTGAGCTGCAACCCGTCTGATTTATTCGTAATGACCTTAGGAATCCTAATGTCTTCAGCCAGTCGAATGCACTGCAAACTCAAATAAAGCGTTGATAAACAGTATAAACAAGAGGAGAGAATAAAGGGACCCCTGGGGTACATCAGACGTTACTGGAAAGGTAGTGGAAACCACATAATTAATTTTTAATGCTCCTTCCTATAAAACTCTCCCTCTAAGCCACTAATTCCATCGAGCATATTATTTAGTAACGTATTATACAATTTGATGCACATATAATACAGACCCCCTCATAGTCAACCTATCTTTATTGGGTATAAATGTTCTCGTATCATATTTGTGCCCACCACTCACATGTCGGTTTTTGAAAACATTTATCAAGCATTCATAAATGTACAAAGTATATACGTCAATATACCTATGTTTCAAAGTTAGCCTCTTCCAGTTTTTTAAGAATTAATTTTGCAAATAGTTCTCAAAATTTTCTCTTTCTATGACATATACGTCAGCGTACGAGAGGTTTTTTAGTGAGTAACCAATCAACAACTGTAGTCTCGCACTCCTGAGAGAAGCGGAACCTCTCAGGACGAGCCTATAAAAGGTTTTTCCTCTCGAGCGGGGAAAACAAATAATTATCGAAAGTATAAGAAATAAATATAAAGAATATATCTATATATATATATATTAGGGTGTCCCTTATATGTTGAAAAAAAAAATTTTTAGTTATCGAAACGCATACCCCACTATTATGTTTATTAGTCTATTAGTTACCCAAGTACAGAATTTCAACCTCCTACGTTAATATTATCCCGTGCCGACTTAGCTTCAAAGTTTTCGAAAATAGGTGTGTAAGCATTTGTCTTACTATACCTGTAGAGCATCGCTTAAATACAGTCTATTAGATCAATAATGACGAGAACACAAATTTGTTTGATGAACTTTCTGCAAATATTAAAAATAATACAATATATCTAATTATTAATTCGGATTTAATTCGTTATGAATTGCTTATGATATTCATCTGCGGTAATCTAACATCGAAATTCCTGCATTAATTTAACAGCTCGTTCAGCTGTGTCATTTACTGTTTTTATGCTAAGAATCCCCTTTTTAGCTTTAATATACGCCGCATCCACAATGACACAACCTCTTGCAGAAAACTACTGTTAAGTTCCAGTCACAGGAATAAATTTTTGCTCGTCACCGAAATCAAATCAATCAAAGATTTCCCTAAAAAAGTTAAAAAAAACTAGTAGGAGTAGAATGAATAAAAAAGTGAGTTTCAATGAACCGATGAACGCTACTTGTTACCAAACAAGGGAGCCAGATATTTTTTCCATGGATAGAACATATCTCTTTCCAGAAGCTTCAAAGCTTTCCTGTTGAAAATTTTCTACAATGTTCGTTTTGGCCTGCTCATCAACTTCATCATCAAAAATTTAAATGACGACTATTTCCTCTGATAAGTACCACAAGTGTTGACAGAACTTGTTTTGAGTCGCTTTAGAAATTTATTTATCAACCCTTTCATAATCTTTGAAGGATTTTAAAATACAAAAGTTTTATAACGTGCTGTTTCCGCCAAACTGCATCCCAGCCAGGATTTCACATAAACTGACACAATAAATAAACAAACTCCTCGCATACCTTGATCCTCCATGGCACACATCTTAAACTGAGATTGCACAAACATATTTTTGAAGAGTAAGTAGCACCACAGCAAACAGTAACAATTCTCTGTCTAGTATTTGCTCTAACAGCACATAGGCTCCATTCAAGCGTCCTGTGTTAGATGCTGTGATATCACAGCACATTAGTTGCTCCTTATCATTCAGGTTCCAATCATTAAGTGCATTTATTACTGCATTTGCTTGATCTTTGCCGGAAGAACTGTCTAACTTTGACAATGCAAGTAGTTGCTTTTTGTCGTCATATGAAATGATAATTGGCAGGCGTGAACATCTTACATTCAGACCAGGTATCAACATTCCATCCCAGTGAATAGCAACTACTTCAGGCACGTTATTCTGAAAATCACATTCAATGGACTCTGCCCTATCTTTCATCATTTGTGTTCGAAAACATTGAATAGAAAATTTGCTGATTGGGTAATCGTCTCAACTAAGACCAAGTGCTTCTATTACAGACTGAATCTCTGATGCTTACTTGGCATCTGTCCAAAGTTGTAGCTAATTTTGAGGTCCCAAAATCTCTTCTTTTCCTTCTT
The DNA here is from genome assembly GCA_937662695.2 of Halyzia sedecimguttata. Classification (NCBI taxonomy): domain Eukaryota; kingdom Metazoa; phylum Arthropoda; class Insecta; order Coleoptera; family Coccinellidae; genus Halyzia; species Halyzia sedecimguttata. The sequence continues at coordinate 40,817,572 of OW569415.2, forward strand.
GGCGGACTTACAAATTGCGATGTGGCAGTCTGAGGTTCTTTCAAAATTTCTTCAGAGCCTGTAGATTGTTCCTCTATTTCTCCATGTGTTTCAAAGCTGTTGCAAGTATCGATAATCTCTCGGAAGTCATTCGCCTCAATTTCTTTTTCTCTTCTGCTAGTTTCCTCAGCCCTGCCCTTTGTTCAATTTCAGCCAACATTTTGTCAACACCCGCTAAGCATCCCGAACGACCTGGTCCTATTTGTCTTTGCAAGAATATCTTCAGCAATTTTTATTCTTTCGAGAGCATAAGCATGTGCAATATCGAATAAATCATCCAATTCGAATTGAAAGTTTTCTCAGTGGTGCCTATAAACATTCTTAATATTTGTACTATTCTTTTGAAGCTCACGCCAGTATTCATCCACCAAATGTCTTAACTTCGCGTATGTTAAGAAATAAAAATTTACTTCATCAATCAAAAAAATACTTTCTTAAAGCTTCTTAATTCAACTGACATCCTCAAAATTCAAAATAATGCGGGCTTATTACTAGAAAAGCCGAAATAAACTGACAATAAGAAGGCATGCGCCGCAACTTGTATGAACTTCTTTACGCGCAAGTCGGCACAGTTTATTATCTTCCAAATAAGGTAAAAAATTGTTTTTGAGTGTTTTGGGTCCAAATGAACAAAACAAGAGCCTATGCGTTGTGAAATTAAAACTTTGAAAAATAGGGGACACCCTAATATATATATATATAGGCAGGGAAGCAGAGGTTAGCAAAGGGTGGAATACCAAAACCATCAAAAACGTTGGAAATGGCAATAAGGATATTGTATGTATGTAAGTATGTCATCATGACATAAGTCGTAATTTGTCCGGCGCATTTTTTCATTCTTTTATACAATATAGAGTAAAATATGTATCTATGGGAGATGATAGCCCTTCTTTAGGGCCCTGTAGCGGGCTTCGAACATCTGAAGTTCTGAATAATCATCGCTTGGACTTGGACCGGTCAGACCTGGTTTTGAAAGAGACCCTCCTGGCCTTACGAGCAACATTTTCATTTTTGAATTCAAATATTGAAGGGATTTCAGGAGTGAATATCTTCGAAAACTAGCGGAGGCGATTCTTCTCTACGAAATCCCATTCGCCGACAGAGAAGTATTTTTGTGAGAGGAGACTTTTGAAAGGTTATGTATTATTTTTAATTTGTTCGTTTCCTCCTCTTGTCTTTTAATTTTTCAGGTTGAGTTTCGGGTACCTTGGAGAAACCTGTCCGTTTTTTGACGAGGGAATCCACACTGAAGAAATATATCCCCATCAATATTTTTAAATTTCAGCAAATTTTGTAAACAATAGTTACAAATCACCACACTCACGGGGAGAAAGGGTTTTTTTGCTGAGGTTTTTCCCTAAGCTCTTGTATCATACGTCGAATTGTATGGTACCCCGTTACACCAACCTCTGCTAACACATATACAGCTCTCAGTCTAAAGAATATATATTGAGAAGTGAAGACCCGCTTCTGAAAATGGTCGCTCATCATGAGATTACGAACCAAGGACCTTTCCTATTTAGGGCTGGTCAGAGAGCTATGGAGAAGCTCTGTATAACTGAAATATCCATCGATCATGAGCTAGCAGGAACACCTATCACGCCAACAGACCAAAGAAGAGTTGGCAGAGAGGTGAGACAGGCACAACTGAAAACATTACTCGAAGATCAGATGAGTAAACACCTGCATTCCATATGTTTCAGGAGTTTGAAAGATCAGAGCCTGTCGGAAGAATTATCCTTCGCCTTTTTGAAGTCCGCTGGGCTCAAGTCGGAAACTGAGGGATTTGTTATGGCTTATCAAGATGGGGTGATAAATACCAGATGGTATAAAAAGAGCATCATGAAAGTGGACACCCCCACAACGTGCAGAGCCTGCCAAAGCCAGTAGGATGCACATTCTTGCTTGCGGAGTCCATGCTCCATCAGGATATGTGGAAAGATATAATGCGGCCATCCGAATTCTCTACTTCCATCTGATAGAGGTTTATGGTATGGACAACGAACCAGTGCTACCATATGTGCCTCTGGAGATTGAAGCAGTTGTATGAAAATGACAGACCTCGCATACACCATAAAGCCAGATATAGTCCTGCTGGACAAAGAACTCAAGCACTTGTTTGTCGTTGAATTTTCCTCTCCCGCTGAAAATAATGTGGTGATGAAAGAAGAACAACAGAGAACATTTTTTGCCGAATATGGTCTCGAAGGATTAGGTTCCACTCATTAATGAAGAATTCGAGGTCAAATTTGATTCTGTTCGGCCAGCCATTACCACTATAACTTCCGAAAGGAAAGATATAGTGACTTGCAATTTTCAGGGTTGGTTGCTTATCTGAATGAGGTATTTAAAATCGTTAATGGACATAATGAGCCAAATGGTTCCAGAGTTATTCCCTCCTTAAAATTTGTTAATATTTCCTCAATAACTCAAGATATACGAATCCGATCCAATTAAAACTTGCTAATTAATTGTACAATGCCGACGCACTAATTTTTGAGAGATTTCTTAATATCGTATCACTGAAAAAAAAAATTTTTCTTCAAAAGTTCAAAATATCAGAAACTATTTATCAGAATCTGCTCAAATTCCGCACATACCTTCGAGCCAATATTTTTCAATCGAGTACTGAATTTCAGCTCAATTGACTTTGTTTCAGGCATGAATTGAGAATAGAGCAAGCACGCAAAATATCCTGTTTTTTAAAGAAGTTGAGCTTTTTAAGAAATTTTGAGAACTGTCTTCATCATATTTCCGTGCAGAACTCCGAATTAGCAATTTCGCGACGCTATTGACCAACGAATTCAATCAATCAATGAAATGTAATGTAATTGAATAGGATAGACACATTAAAAGCAGACAATAAACTTGTTAGAAAGCTTCTGAACCAAATGGATGTTATTCCGATTCAACCATTCGTAGCCTATAATTGTACATAGAAGTTTGTAATTATCCCCGGACTTGAGCTCATGATAATTGAATTCCTAGACCAATTGGTCCCGCTGTTTGGGGACATACTGCAATCCGAAATGCGGTCTTCTTCTTCTCTAAATGGACTATCGATTTGTCGAATGCGACAAAACTTTTGGTAGGATTCGAAACGAGAAGTGGAAAAACTAGTCCGAACTTCTGACAATTGATGATTCCATTAAGAATGTGGTCACTAGAGAGTAGGAGGAGGAATGAATCAAGTTTTTACGAATAAAGAGTGAGTCTTTAAGTTGTTCGTTAATTGCAACCATAGACTCCTCTTATCAAATGAAACACCTTTTTCATTTACCATTATTCCAGATTCGGCTCAGGTAAAAAGTTATAAGTAAGTTTGAAGATTTTGCAACGTGCTAATCTACCCCTGCACTTTCTTTAGTGCTTGAACACAGAAACACTTACTAGATTTAAAATGGTATAATTATCAGAAAGCTTTATCACCTGATGCTCGAAATTCAATGAAATTGTTTAAGAAAACTTATTTACTCAGTCAAGTCTTTTGAAATGGTTTTTGATAATCTTTATACACGCAGTATTTGCAAAGAAAATGTTCCACTATTCTTGAATATTAAAATACCGAGTTTAACTCGATTTTCATTCAAAATCCGCTATAATCAATCCATTTTCATCATCACCTATTTACACATTCATTAAATATTTTTATTCGCATCATGTAAATAAAAATATCTTATGATTACAACCTCGTATAAACTTTAACCGTCTATTAGCGAACCTATAGATAACATAGAGCCTAGGCATATTATAATTACGGGATGTTTCACGAATTGTTGATGTCGATGATATAAGCCCCAGGTTTTTAGATAAGAAAAACCATGATCAAAACCGTCGATTACTCAATCGGGGAAAATAATCTGTCAACCTCGCATTTACTCCAATTCAACCGAGGTACACTCTAATATTATGTTTATACCGCGATAGAGGCAGACACAGAAATGTAACAATTATTAGGATATTAGGTTATAGGTTATAATCTATTTTATCTATTATTTATATCCCAAAGCGTACCACTGTTTATATCTACATAGTTCCGATGTTATAAGAAATGTCTCGTCAACAATAATGCCAGTCATGACAGAAACCTCAAAACTATTTTTTCTTCAAAGGAGACCCCTTTTTGCGCGTATGTTCTGGGGAACATCGCGTTATAGTTCTGCCCAAATGTCTGTAACTTTCGAATTTTTTGACGAAAATGGTCTCAAACGATTTAGTTCGACTCCCCAATGAAGAATTCGACGTCAAATATGATTCTGTCCGTCCGGCCGTTCAGCCGTTGCCACGATAACTTGAGAACGAAAAGAGCTAGCGACTTGAAATTTTCAGGGTGGGTGGCGCATCCCAGTACAACGGACAAGTCCGTTAATGGGCATAAACGGCCCAGTGGTTTCCGAGTAATAATTTTGTTTTCAACCAATAAAAATTCGATCGAATTGAAACTTGGTGAGTAGTTGTAGAATATGAACCTAAGCACGTTTGTGAAATTTTGTGCGAATCGTATGGCTAGAAAATTAAAAAAAAATTATTAAAAAATATTTTTGTTGTCACAATAACTTGTGAACGGAAAGAGATAGCGGCTTGAAGTGTTCAGGTTAGGATGTGCACCAAAACGCGACATTTCAGCTTGTTTATGAGCATAATCGGCCAAACGGTTTTAGAGTTATAGCCATCTGAAATTTGGTTCTTTTTTGTTCCTCATTAACTCGAAAAATACTAAACCGCTTGAATTCAAACATGGTAATTAGTTGTAGAATGCCAACGCGAAAATTCTTGCAAAATTTCGTGAGGATGGTATTTGTACAAAATTTTTAAAAAATCATTGAAAATTGAAAAAAAAAATTCTATATATCAGTAACTATTCGATTGAAACTGCTGAAATTTTGCAAGAGCCTTCATAACCTAACTCTACTACCAAGTTTCAAGTATTAACACGATCGGTTGAATATTGTTGGAGATTCGAGCATTCTTGTGTAAGTTCAGTAGATGGGTGACCGTTGCCTCGATAACTTTCGAACGAAAGGAGATAGGGACTTGCAATTTTCAGGGTAGGTTGCGTATCCGAAAGGGAGAGTTGAGTTCGTTTTTGGGCATAATCGTTCTAACGGTTTCCGAGTTATACCCACCTGGAATATTATTTCCTTGATAACTCAAAAAATAAATATTCGATCGAATTGAAGCTTGGTAACTAGTAGTAGTAAATCATCATAAATACGTGTTTAAAATTTTGTAAGAACCGTACCCCTAGAAAATTTGAAAAAAATGTCGAAAAAAAAATTTTAAGAACCGCACCACTAGAACATTTCAAAAAAATCACGAAAGAAAAAATTGGTTCAAGCACTGACGTGAAGTCAGAAGCTTTTGCGCGTATGTTTTAGTGTCCATTCTTCTGTATTGGTGACCAATACAGAAGAATGGACACTAGAACATACGCGCAGAAGCTTCTGACTTCACGTCAGTGCTTGAACCAATTTTTTATTGTTCAGCTGGAATCTACGTTGAAAAATAGTGTATTTTTATAATACATACTACTGCTCTAAAATGCTTATTTCCCGAGATATTCGGTAATTACAGCAGTATTAATTATTATAAAAATAAACTATTTTTAACGTAGATTCCGGCTGACCAATAAAAAATATTGGTTCTCATTGGGAAAAAATGAGTTTTGAGGTTTTTGTCATGACTGACTTTGACATTGAAATAGATACACCCTGTATGTTAAATTTAATTTTTAATTAACGAAGGAGAAGCATTCTTACGTCATCTGATAGAAGCTAGAAAATTAAGAATTCTCATGCAAAAATCTAGAAGTTATCAACATTGGAATAAACCCCTATTTTAGAAAAATTCAGATTTCACAAATTTTCTGAGAATAATATGTAGAATGTAGAATTCAATGGGTACTCTGATTGTCAATGAAAAAACTGGGTATTACATTTGAAAAACGAAAGTTGGTATTATTTCCGGTGAAACCGGAAGTAGAATGAATCTGAATTTTTTTCCAAGAATTCATCTCTCCTAACAAAGCTTCAAAATTTCAAAGTGTTTATCTCGAGTATTTCTTTGAAGTATTCTTGAGTATTTCTCCATATAGCGTACGTTCCAGATCCAAAAAATAAGAGAATTGACACACTAATTTTATCTATCTTGGGAAGCTTTGTTCAGCGATCGATTTCGGCATTTTTGCCATCATCAGGATGGCTGGAAATACAATAAAAATCTTAAAGAGGTACTGACGTGAAGTCAGGAATTTTTAATGAGATGAATCTATGGTTTAAATTAATGTACAGCCCAAAGATTCACATTCTATACTTCTTAATAACGATCAGTCCATGAAATCGAGCTGCACTGCACAGTCGCAAGAACCAAGCAAAATATTTGATCCTCTCGGATACGCACTGAATAGAAACGAAATTCTTTCACGAGAAGCTCATTAAGTTTTCATGCGCCAAGCTCACAAATGAATCTTTTTCAGTGTCCTTGTTCGTTTTATCATCACAAAGAGAACACTTCCCTGGAAATTTTAATAACTCATCTGGCAATTAAAGGAACTTACCATTTAATTCTTTTAAATTAATTAAATCTTAGTGCCTTACATCTTTGATGCGCCAAAAGAAATCGAGACAATCTTTATTCTTCATAGAATATTATTTATTCGCTCACGTGAAATTAATAAAATAACGTTCATCTCTATATATAAAATTTGTTCAAGCCCTGTGGACAGGAGCTTTCTGGCGCTCTTGTTCAAACAGACAAATTATATCTCCGAAAGTATATGTTTCTCAGAGTTAGGAATTATATCAATGGATTCCTATGATAGAAATGCATAATGAAAGACATTAAATTTAAAAAAAGTGTCGTTAAAAAAAATTCTTCAATCTACAATGCTTCAATGCCTTAATGCTTCAAAAATTTCCATTAAATTTATTTATCAAGATTAAATCTGCAATCTGCAATGATTCAACCTCGTGGAATGAGTTCTTGCAACTTAGATTCGGTGCATAGTTTTCGCAACTCGAAATGCCTAAGGAAAGTATCATCGAAATGTCTAGAGCAAGGCTGGAGACAATCATAGCAGATTGTCCATTTATTCCTGATATTTGAGTAGGTAGTAGATTACGAACAAATTATTTTAATAGTTCAAAATATATTGATAAAATACTATCCACTTTTCATAATTTAAAATGTAATAGTCCATACCACTAACAAATTCTTTTCTGTATTATGATCCTTAACTCAAGAGAAAATGATTGATACACAAATGTAGATCCATATTTCAGTATTTTTTTGCTAGCAACCTTATGAAAATACTGTATCTAGGAACATTTCTCACTACTTAATGAAGAAAAAGGTAATATTAACCTCAGTGGTCAACGAACAGTAATTTCTTTTGATGATTCCATTATGTTCTTCTTTCCTATTGCCTCCATAAACTACATCAAAACAGTCTTGCATATATCGCACGTGTATTTCAAAAGTGACACAAGTCAAAAAATGAGGATTCTGAGATTTTTGCTGTATTCCGTTTTTGATCATCTCAGATAGTGAGAATTTGTGTTCTCAGTTCAACGCTCACCGCTCACTTTCAGATGAAAGTGTTCCTTTTTAAAAGTGAGCGTTGAACTGAGAACACAAATTCTCACTTTCTGAGATGATCACAAAACGGAAACAGCAAAAATCTCAGAATCCTCATTTTTTGACTTGTGTCACTTTTGAAATACACGTGCGATATATTCACAAATTCAAGATACGAATACTTGCTTTCCAAGAGAAAATAACAACTATGAATTGACAATCTCTAATAGCTAGAAAAGATGACATTTATGAATAGTGATCACAGACAGATTCTGTGTTCACATTGTGTGAATACATAGAACTTACGATGTATCATTGAAACTTTGAAACATCATACCTCCGAAAGTATTAGCTTGTTGGAGTTGAAAATGATAACTATGGATTCTTATGATGAAACTGCATCTTAAAAAAATTTGAATTCAAAAGATGTAATTCAAAAAAAATATTTTTTTTTGTTACTCCGAAACTATTTGACCGATTTTGCCCAATAACGAACTTGACCGAGATATTTATCCCTCAAACCTGCTCTGAAAATTTCAACTTTCTAGATCATTCCGTTCGAGAGTTATCGTGTTAACGGCCGGACGGACAGCCGGCTGGACAGAATCGATTTCGAAAATTACAGACATTTGGGCAAATTGATAAGCACTCTGTTCCGAGGAACAAGAGCGCCAAAAATGAACCCCTAAATCCCTTGGTCACGCCATCACGCGTGAACGGCTGGATCGATTTCACTTTTTTTTTTGTGTTTGTTGTTGTCTGGAGAAGGTTCTTATGACAGAAAAAAATTAAAAAATTGCGTCGTACAGGGTGTTTTTCTTTTAACGTCAATTGTAACTTACTGTTTTTCACGCCAATCGTACAATTTCATTTAATTGTGTTAAAAAATATACTTTCGAGGCATACATCATTGAAAATAAACCATCAACATACAGGCTGTTCTTCATATCACTGCCACAATTGTACGCGATTGAAGTGATGTATTTGCCCGAAATTTTCATACAGGGTGTTTTTCTATTAACGTCAATTGCAACTTGCTGTTTTTCACGCAAATCGTACAATTTCATTCAATTGAGTTAAAAAGTATACTTTCGAGGCATACATCATTGAAAATAAACCATTACTATACAGGGTGTTCTTTATATCACGGCACAATTGTACGCGATTGATGTGGTTTGTGCCACATTTACTTAATAGGCACCTTGGATGGATTCTCATAATGTATTTGTCCGAAATTTTCATACAGGGTGTTTTTCTTTTAACGTCAATTGCAACTTGCTGTATTTCACGCCAATCGTACACTTTCTTTCAATTGAGTTAAAAAATAAACTTTCGAGGCATATATCATAGAAAATAAACCATTACTATACAGGGTGTTCTATATATCACGGCACAATTGGACGCGATTGAAGTGATTTGTGCCACAAACAAAGCATTAACTAAATAGGCACCTTGGATGGATTCTCATAACGTATTTGTCCGAAATTGTCATACATGGTTTTTTTCTTTTAACGTAAATTGCAACTTGCTGTTTTTCACGTGAATCGTACAATTTCATTCAATTGTATTAAAAAATATACTTTCGAGGCATACATCATTGAAAATAAACCATTACTATACAGGGTGTTCTTTATATCACGGCACAATCGTACTAAATTGAAGTTATTGTACACAACTGAAGTAATTTGTGCCACAAACAAAGCATTAACTAAATAGGTACCTTGGATGGATTCTCATAATGTAACAATTTTGTTCTTCCTTTGATCTATGGACATGGCGCATGGACAATTATACGTCGCGTGTTTGCGCGTCGGAAAACCGTCATCTTCGTTTATTCACGCACCACAAAACAAAACAAAAAATATAGTATATCAGAAAGATTTAAATTGATTAAGATACTGTATCATAACTGTGTGTCTTTCAAAGACAAATTGAAACCTTATAAATAGCCAGTATTTCAGGAAAACTCTGTTTTGTAAGTAAGCAACATAATGCGCAATTAATCCAAATAATAATTTAACTTCATTCATACCGAGCATTTTTGTTTATTAACTTAGGCGGTGCGAAGTTCGCCGGGCCAGCTAGTTCGAAATGAAATTATTATTTTCTGTCCTGCTACTTGTGCACTATGATTTCTACCAAATATCAGTTTATTTTGCAAATTTCAGGCTGAAAATAATCCTCATCATCACACTTACTGACTTCGGAATAAGTGGTCAAATACAGTTCGCGGTCAGTTCGTCGCGTCCAATAACTTACGAAAGAGTCCGTAAGGATGTAACTCAAAATTGTATTATTTAAATATATCGAAAAATACAGATCCAACCGTGTCCAAATGGATATATAAACAAGCACTGACGTGAAGTCAGAAGCTTTTGCGCGTATGTTCTATTGTCCATTCTTCTATGTATTGGACACCCTTAATCGAATTTACCATGGTAAATTATGTTGTCCATTCTCTTGTATTGGCCACTAAATTCGAATTTACCATGGTAAATTCGAATTAAGAGTGTCCAATACAGGAGAATGGACAACATAATTTACCATGGTAAATTCGATTAAGGGTGTTCAATACAGAAGAATGGACAATAGAACATACGCGCAAAAGCTTCTGACTTCACGTCAGTGCTTGAACCAATTTTTTTAATTTTCTAGCGATACGGTTCACACAAAATTCTACACACGTCTTCAAGTCGATATTCTACAACTAATTGGCAAGCTTCAATTCGATCGAGTCTATATTTTTTGAGTTATCGAGGAAATAATATTCCAGGTGGGTATAACTCGGAAACCGTTAAACCGATTTATGCCCAAAAACGAACTAAACTCTCCCATTCGGATACGCAAACTACCCTGAAAATTGCAAGTCCCTATCTCCTTTCGTTCGAAACTTATCGAGGCAACGGTCACCCATCTACTGAACTCGGACATGAATGCTCGAATCTCCAACAATATTTAACCGATCGTATTAAAACTTGAAACTTGGCAGTAGAGTTAGGTTATGAAGGCTCTTGCAAAATTTCAGCAATTTCAAGCGATCAGTTACTGATATATAGAATTTTCTTTTTTTATTTTCAATTATTTATTAAAAACTCTCTACAAATGCTATCCTCACTAAATTTTGCACACATTTCCGCGTTGGCATTCTACAACTAATAACCATGTTTGAATTCAATCGGTTCAGTATTTTTCGAGTTAATAAGGAACAAAAAACCACAAAATTTCAGAAAATCTCAGATGGCTATAACTCTAAAACCGTTTGGCCGATTATGCTCATAATCAAACTGAAATGTTGCGTTCTAGTGCACATCCTAACCTGAAAACCTGAAGCCGCTATCTCTTTCCGTTCTCAAGTTATCGTGACAACAAAAATATTTTTTAATAATGTTTTAATAATTTTCTAGCCATACGATTCGCACAAAATTTCACAAACGTGCTAAGGTTCATATTCTACAACTACTCACCAAGTTTCAATTCGACCGGATTTATATTGGTTGAAAACAAAATTATTACTCGGAAACCGCTGGGCCGATTATGCCCATTAACGAACTTGTCCGTCGTATTGGGATGCGCCACCTACCCTGAAAATTTCAAGTCGCTAGCTCTTTTCGTTCTCAAGTTATCGTGGTAACGGCCTGGCCGGCTGGACAGAATCAAATTTGACCTCGAATTCTTCATTGGGGAGTCGAACTTAATCGTTTGAGACCATTTTTTTCAAAAAATTCGAAAGTTAGAGACATTTGGGCAAAACTATAACGTGATGTTCTCCAGAGCATACGCGCAAAAACTGCTTTTATTATCCATGCAGAATTTCATGAATTTCACTCACAAATTTTCGGGATAGATAATTATATTGAAAATGTCAATTCTTTCTTTAACCATATAAATAGGATTTTGTTGAATTTCCAACAGCCCGTTGGGCTGAGTGGAACAGGAAGACACAGTGAGGTGTTCAATCCACAGAATAGTCAAATTTTCATTTTTTGCCCGCTGAAATTTCAAGAAACTGATTATTCAACCACTTCTGAATGAATGAGTATGTCTATCAGGAATAGATGAAAATAATGAGATATTATTTATTTCCTCTTGAATTTTCCATTACAAATTAATAGAGCATACAATATGAAACCGGCTCCTTCGCCATTCTGCGGCAAGCTGTTTTGGCGCACTTGTTCAAATTCATAGCTGGATTGATTACCCAGCTATACACTGAACTTGCCCAATACTGGTTGGCTTTCAGGAACAAAATCATTATCTTCCAAATACTTCCAACAATATAGATCCTGTAACCTATCATCAAAATGTATATATTTTAAGAAAGTATATTTGTTTTTACTCAACAAAGGAGCTCGTTTGTGAAATTTGTCCCTATAGAGATAAATGTATTTTAGTTGCCATGTGGGTTCTAACTCTTGAAAGATACTTTTACGAAATATAACTTTGGTTTGTCCGAGATTAGAATTTCTTGTAGAAGGTAGACCATTCTAGAGCGATTTATAGCCCATTTCCTGTAAAATACTTCAGAACAAATAGTCCAATGCTTTTAGCAACTGAGTGTTAAGAAATTTTTCGGTTCTTAAGATATTGACCATTGTGGTATTTATTTTCATTGGTAAATCAAATAAAATTGCGGAAACTATCCACCTGTGCTAACACCTTCTGTGTAGGAAACAAAGGAAGTCAGTGCGGACGAGTGATTTTTTTTTATTTTATTCCTAATTTACCCTCATTATTTGTAGGCAGTAGGTATATTAAACCTTCTAATATTTATATACATTATTCTATTTTATTCATGTATTTCAATTTTATTTTGTTTTTAAATCCGAAAATTAGTGGATATAGTGTTATGTTCAGAAAAATTGAATTCACACATTTCGATTAATCAGTCATTGTTTGTTTGTGTTATGTTAATGGGTCACAGGGGATGTATTTGAATGTGTTAATTGTCTTCAAAATACCTATTAGTCCTAATCCTAATAACATAGATATTTCATCATTCATTCGTTTTCCGTTATCCTATACAGACATTAAGATAAGTAAATTGGGAAGGTGGAGCACGGAAGGGCCTCCGAGGTTCAAGGGCAAATAAAAGAGGATATGTTGGTACCAGTACTCTGACTGTCCTGCCCACACACAATGGAGACTTCAGTATAGGGGGTGACGACACGACCCTGAGTGACCGAAGCCGTGCGAGGTACCTAGTTGTCCTTTGCCAGGAAAATATACCTTATGTAGGTAATACACCGACAAGGCAGTGGGGATGTTACATGAGACCCATGAGATGTCGACGGTGCAGGACTAAGCTCGGTTAAGTAAACCTGAGATGCAGGGGATCGACTAAGAGACCCTATGAAAGCTAGCATCCCGAGCTGAGGGGTATCAACAATAGGTCCCTGTCAGCTAACAGGAGACCGAACGAGGTGCAATAAGCCTCCCCAGGCGGCAGCACGGGCTACTAGCTCGATCGGAATCGGTCTAACACAAACAAACAAAGAAATCATAACTCTTAAATTTCAATCACAAAAACAACATTTATAATTTTTGACCTTGAACCAAAATAAAAACAACAAGGAGTAATATTTTTCTTATCAAAATAAATCAAAAAACAAATATTCTCTTGCGCCCCACCATATCCCACCCCTGGGACAAGAAGACTCATGGATTAAGAGGGTCTTCAATGCTCTTTCTTAATCACCTTCGTAAAATGAAGAAATATGGTTTGAGAGATCATCCTCGTCTTCTACATAGGCACAACCATAGGGCACCCAGCGTCCACAAAACTGAAAAAAATTTATCCACCCTTCTCGGAACCGAGAACATGCCTTGGCTATCAAGACACTCTCTATCTCCTGTGCCACTCTCCGATTCTATATTCTTTTTATGATTTGTCTGTTCCATCCGTCTACCAAATTTCTTCTGTTTCCATTAACTCCGTTCTGTAAGGAAAAGCCAGATGGGTTGGTTATCTAAGGTTAATATGTTCCTTGGTTTTTTCGGTCCAAAACAGATAAATATATGAATATTTATTGAACGACGTACGTTTCGCCCATTCAAGCCTTTTTCAAGTTCTACAAAATCAAGACAAAATTGTAAAATTTATGATACAAATAGACAGAAATTACTTACACAATAAAAACGAAAATTAAAATGATCTGTGTGTTGCAGTCATAGTCGGCGATTGTAATATGTAAACACAGATATTTATAAACAATAAAGAGTATTTGACAAGAAAACACGTATAGAAAGAGAGAACATGAAGTAGTGAGGAAAGTTGTATACAGAGACAGCAATATTAGATGTAAGTATAAGGTGATTCGGAAAGTTGCAAACTTGTGAATAATGTGATTAGTTTATTAAATTTGTGTAAATTTTAGATACATTTTTAATGTCATTCCGGTTATTCACTGAGTTATGGTCTTTTTTAATATGAAGCATTTCGAGTACCGATTGAATAACCGGAATGACATGCAAGATTTATCTAAAATTTACACAAATTTAATAAACTAATCACATTATTCACAAGTTTGCAACTTTCCGAATCACCTTATACCTACATATAATATTGCTGACTCTGTATACAACAATGGCACAAAAATAACTGTAATATTTTATTACGTATCATTCATGATAAAATTAAAATAATTTTCTATACTTGGAGCATAGTCATTAGTCACGCATCCTTCGCAGCCAAAACATTAGACAAATAGCAGAACACACAAAAATACTCACAACATCCTAACGTCCACCGCCAGGTTAAAAGTAGTTTGTTGACTAAAATACTTTGTTGCAAGGCTGATGCTAGATGGCATTTATTCTCATTATCATTTCAACATTTCCAGAACAATGAAATATTTGGGTATAACATTTTACCTCACTACCCCCTCTTGCCCCACCTTCCACTACATTAACTCACCTAACACAAAACTCCAACTTAATATATTAAGGAACTAAAAAATTATCTTATCGAGCATATAAAATGAATAATTCGGATGAATCATTGGGGGCCATCTCAGGTTTGGGAGAAAAAAGCACAAGTCAGGAAATTTTACGCGCATGTTCTTTTGTCTATTCACAAACGTCGTTCTTTTCAACGAGTAGGTACTAGATTTCAATTCGTTCGGATCTGTATTTTTGGAAATGGAATGCGACTAGAAGGTTTGTGCGGAATTTTACCAGATTCTGACAGATAGTTCCTGAAATATAAAACTCAAGAAAGATTTGTATTATTTTTTGATGAACTACTAAGTTCTGTATTCATCGAGTTATTGACGAAATAACAATCAAATTTCACATTGGCATAACTCCGAAACCGTTTGGTCAATTATACCCGTTAACGAACTACCTACCCTGAAAATTGCTGGCTGGCATTTTCACAAAATGATAGCGCGGTGTTCCCTAGAACGTACGCGCAAAAAAGTACCTTGAGATAATTATTTGAGTTTCTATTTTTAAAGCTACATAGACTTACTCTTTCGAAAAGTAGGTCATCTTGGATCATTTTTAAAGTATCTTTAATGAATCTGATAGCAGAGTCAACATCGATCCACGGCGGACCTATTAAGATATGGTTGATTAAGTACGTCCACAGTAAATGGAGATTTTCCAACCGGTATCGAAATAGGAATACCCTACTAACTTGACCTCATTTCACGGTGGAATGATGTGAATAATTAAATAGATATTGCATAAGGTTATCGATATTTAATTGGTAATACAGCACTGCGTCTGCTCATCGGAGACATTTATCGTCGAAATCCATCACCAGTACATCTACCCAATTATTACAACAATTCAGGTATCAATTTCATCGACCAGCCATACATTGGGTGTGTTTTATTTCAGTCAGCTTTTGTGATGGATTCAATCAGCGATGAAAATATGATTGACGTGACATCATCAAAATCCATCGGAAATTCACTAATCGATCCGATGAATATAAGAACAGAAACCTGAGAAATGTTGATGATTATTATAAGGTTAGATTTTTATATTTTGATCAATAATCTAGTATGTTATTAAATGTGTTCTTCCTTGGTTTTCTCTCTCAAACTCTGAAAAAATTTATAAAATAAAAAAAATATTTTGTGCTTTACTTCTGCGTTAAAAAAAAACAAAAGATTTGTCAGAAGCAAGCAATCGAACAATATTACCTACCAAACAATAACGAAACAACATCAACGATGAAACAACTACTCCTTCCTTAACGAAAATCTTCAGAATTATTTTTGTTGATAGCTATTCTCGATAATTCTCGAATTCTAAAGACAATGGGGATGCAAATCTAGAAAGAACATCCCCAGAACGGCACAATTATAGAAACGAACTTATACAGAAAAAAATTGGTTCAAGCACTGACGTGAAGTCAGAAGCTTTAGCGCGTACGTTCTATTGTCCATTCTCCTGTACACTTTTAATCGAATATACCAAAATTATTTCTATTGTCTGTTCTCCTGTATTGGACAATCTTAATCGAATATACCATGGTAAATTCGAATGTTGATTTTTGGCATTTGTGGAATGTTCTTACAATGATTTTTAGTAATTGTTGAAACTGAAGTAATAGAAGCTAGCATATTTAAAATAAATTTCACAAATAATAGAGTACAAAACACATTGCAAACCTCCATTAGCTTAATTATACACCAAATTCGATGGTTTCATTAAAAATTAAATGGAAATTGACATAGAATCACACTAATGTGTTAATTGAGGACAGTCAAAGTTTCATGCAACCCACTGATAATTATATTCTTTGAAATCAACTGGCTTACTCAATGAAAACATGGTGGAAAATTTGTTTTTTACCAATATGAGAAACAATTCAAAATTAAATTTCTTTTCATACCCGAATGAAAATATTTTGAACAAATCCTACCAAATTTAAGTGTCAATGCTGTTAAGTCTAATATCTTCAACGAACAAATCCATAAATCTCTCCGTTGCTTGCTGAGGTAACAAATTTTGCTACCTTTATCAAAAACTAACAGACTCCTTTGAATAAAGAAAACAAATTAATTGAGGAATTCTTGATGATATTTATATATTAGACATTTATTTGTTTATTCATACATTACTATTCCCAGCGATTTCCATTGACACGCTCGGAGCACTCTCGTAGAGAGTTTACCGACTCCGACCGAGATCTGTCAAAAACCACTCTCAGAACAACCTCAAGAAAAAATAATTCTCTTATCCCATTTTAGTTTTGAATCTGATTTTGTAGCGAAGTGTAGAAGATGTAATATACACTGCTCAACAATTGATAGGGATCACTTACTTTTTCTAAATTTATTTCTGAATTATTCGCTCCAAGATTATAAATTTAGTCAGATATCAGAGTATTTTCAGTTGATAATATGGTTCACTTGAGAAAAGAATGAAAAAATGGAAAGTTGGAGAAAAAAAAAGACTTTATTAGGAACACTCAAAATTCTGTGTTTGAATAACATAAAAATTTTATGATGACATCACAAGAAGGCTGAAGTTTCGGTTAAGCTAGTACCTAGTTGGCCCTTCACGAGCTCGTCTCAAGCATTCTACCCTACGAGGCATACTTTCAATCAAACAATTTATAAAATTTTGGGGCAAATTCGTCCAAATATCCCGTAAAGCGTTAGAAAGGTCCTCCAGGTTATTGATCGGTTGTTCTAAGGTTGACAATTGTCTAGACATCTCAGACCAGACATGTTCGATGCAATTCATGTCTGGAGAGCGAGCTGGCCAGTCCATCCTATCAATAGCATGAGTTTCAAGCGCTTCATTAACCAGACGACTAGAAAATTAAAAAAAAATCACGAAAAAAAAAATTGGTTCAAGCACTGACGTGAAGTCAGAAGCTTTTGCGCGTATGTTCTATTGTCCATTCTTCTGTATTGGACACCCTTAATCGAATTTACCATGGTAAATTATGTTGTCCATTCTCTTGTATTGGCCACTTAATTCGAATTTACCATGGTAAATTCGTTTTTAGTGGCCAATACAAGAGAATGGACAACATAATTTACCATGGTAAATTCGATTAAGGGTGTCCAATACAGAAGAATGGACAATAGAACATACGCGCAAAAGCTTCTGACTTCACGTCAGTGCTTGTTAATTTGTTCGTTTTCTCCCTTTGTCTCTTCCTTTTCCAGATTGGGTTTCGGTTACCTTGGAGAAACTTCTCTGCCTGTTGGAGGAAGAAGCGTTAATGAAGAAAAAGATGCCCTTCAATATTTAATATTTCAGCATATTTAGTTAACAATTTCAATTTTAATAAATTACAACACTAACGGGGAGATAGGATTTTTTTGCTGAGGTTTTTTCCCTGAGCTCTAGTATCATATATCAAATTATATGGAACCCTGTTACACGAACCTCTTGTAACATTTTTTTCATACACATGCTTTATTGTTAGATGAAAAACAAATTGTAATGATCAAGTTCAAAAGAATATATACAGGGTGAGTATTTGACCACTGCATTAATTTTAACCAAAGATTCCTCTCATCAAATGAAACACTTTTTTCATTTAACATTTTTCCAAATTCAGCTCAGGTAAAAAGATACAGGCTGTTGAAATTTTGAAAAAAAATCAGTTTTTATTTTGTAGCTTTGACATCCTTTTTTCGAATAAAATGAATGTTGGCGTAAAGTTTCTATCTAAACTATGATACATATTTTTCAAATATAAGTTATTTTCTATTTCTACTGGTTTTCTAGTTATGGACTCGTGGATTCATAAAACTAAACGAAATTTGCATAAAGAAAGCATATAAAGTTTTTCTTGAGTCATTTCAAGAATATTCCATCGCTTTAGAACATTATATTATTCTTCATCATTTCTCCTTAAACGCACCTTTTCAAGATATTCTTCATTGAATGTTTCAAAATAGATAACTCCAAAAAATTCACTACTTTTATGGATCCGTCCCTGAGCGTTGGAATCCCGAATCAAGCTGTAAAACACGTTACCATGCCTTATTCTCGTCCGTCAACAATGTCATAGATAATTTATATGCGGGAGTGTATTATCACATTGTGAAATCTTTAAACGCTTGTAACTTTTTACCTGAGCCGAATCTGGAAAAATGGTAAATGAAAAAAGTGTTTCATTTGATGAGAGGAATCTTTGGTTTAAATTAATGCAGTGGTCAAAGACTCACCCTGTATTAATAAAAAAAAATAATTGTTAATCAATATTCAAGTGTTTTATTTCATCTGAACACTCTACAACTGAAACACTCAACAAATGTTAGCACTGACAACTGAAACCCTCCGAACGAAACTACCAAGTAACTTTGCTAGAATCTCCTGTAGGTGAAACCTCCCCGGTCAATCGCATAAATCACTGAAGGCAGCTCGCTCCCTCTCATAGGAGACCAGATTGGCGTATCTCGCGACCATCTCTCCTACACCGCAATAAATCGAAAGCTTAGTTCTACGAGTTCCTAACAAGTATAAGTTGCACTTGTACTTAAAAATCCAGGGATTACAGTCCCGTTGCCACGCCGCTCACGCTTCTGGCCGCGTTCCTCCAGGAATTGTTCCCTTCGGTCACGTAGAAAAAGAGACGTTATAGAGAACGGGGACTATTGTGGCAAACGACTGTCAGCGTTCGATGGAGCTGGTTAGATCCCTTAGGATCTCGGGAACATAATCCCGGATATGCTCACATATTTCCCATTACTTCTTGCGTTAAGTGCTGGATATGCTCTGCGGAGTTGGTCGTGACGGTGGTGATAGAGAGATACTGCCCGTTCCAGTGTATCTGCCGGGAATAGAAATGCGGGACGTCGTTTTGGAGGGACGAAATTCATTATGTTCGAATTAATAGCGCATGAAAGATGACAGAGTGGTTTTAGTGCCATAAGAGGAATATGGCGGGATGAATCTGAAATACATTTACTCGTTATTGAAAGGTTTTTTTCTGGGTTTTCTCTCCCAAACTGTGAAAAATATCTATAAAATAAAAATTAATTATTTTGTGATTTGCTTCTGCGTAAGAAACACAGGATGTTTGTCAGAAGCAATCAATTGAACAATGTTGCCTAACAAACAACAACGAAACAACATCAACGAAGAAACAACTATATCGTAACGTTTCGGAGTATATATCAGACTCCTTCGTCAGACGCTTAATGAAAATCGTTAGAATTATTTTGTTGATAGTTATTTTGTGAAATTCAAGAATTGTCACATTGACAGTATTTAAAAATCATAGCTAACATAGTTTTACTTCGCATAGAAATTTCCAACTTCCAACTCCATTTTCAATAAATTTAGCCAAATATGGTCAATACCAATTGAGCAATTTGCAAAATTGCATTCTCTGTTCAATAAAATACAAGTTGACTCATTAAGTTTCCTTTTTATAAAATCAGGTTCTGTCATTAGAATCTTTGTATTACTCAAATCCATCATGTGATCTCCTTGGATTGTACATATATGTTCTGCTATTTTTGATTTCTGTATGTCTCTATTTCTCAAGTTATTCTTATGCTCTGACTTTCTTACTTCTAGTGGTCTTGATGTTTCTCCTGTGTATGATTTACCACAAATACAAGGAATATTATATACACAGTTTTTTGATTTTTGTTTTTCATTTATGGGTTTTGTTTTCGTTAATAGAGACCTAAGATCATTCTGTGTTTTGAAGACGGTTCTTATAATGAACTTAGAACCGATTCTTCTATTTTTTTCAGAAATGCCACGAACATAAGGGATCACATTCAACAGATTGGGTTGCTGTTCTTGTTGATTATTCTGTTGTACTTGTTGATTATTTTGTTGCTCTTGATTATTTGTTCTTCTATCTTAATTCATGATACATGTATTTATGAATTGCCTCGGATATCCATTTTCTTCAAGAAATTTATTGATGGAATCAATTTCATTATTTCGAATTTCAAGAGTAGAAAAAATTAGGTTCGCTCTATCATAAAGTTTTTTAATAACACCTCTTTTTACACTAAGGTGATGGTTTGAATAGCAATTTAAATATCTATTTGTATGTGTCTGCTTCCTGAAGACACTCGTTTCGAAATGGTTCGGATACTTAATTATCGAAACATCCAGAAAAGAAAGCTGATTATTTTTCTCTATTTCCAAAGTGAACTTTATTGTAGGTTCCTTTGAATTTATGAAATCGAAAAATTTGCCTAACTCTTCTCTACCATGTTGCCAAATTACAAATATATCGTCAACATATCGCCACCAAGCATTTGGTTTCAACAAATATGTATCCACAAATTTTTCTTCAAAATTTTCCATGAATATATTACTCATGACAGGTGATAAAGGCGAACCCATTGCCATTCCAAAATTTTGTCGATAAAAAACATCTCCTAGTTGGAAATAGGTATTATTCAAACAAACAATATGGTAAGACTAAGTCAAGATATTCTAAGGTTAGAAAAAGAAATTTTTAAGAATTTGTCAAAGTGTGATTCAGATCATTTCTTTTATTGTGTTGATATTTCATATAAAAATGAATATAAAAAAGTAGAGCATCAAATTTTAATAAATTCAATTCGCTGTTCGATGAAAAACAAAGACAATCCAACAAAAATGCACCTAATAACAACTTCGTCAATAAAACGGTTATAAATTTATCTTCAAGAAGTTTGAACGAAAGTGAAAAAAGAATCTTATCAAAGGGACTAAATTTTGCAGTGACAACAAGAAATGTCCCCATACTAGACATTATTACATCTATTGAGAAAACAGCTCAAAAACTTCCAACTGAAAAGTCAAACGAATTCAGGGTTTGAATAAAATGTTACTAGAGAAGCCTATCAAAACAACTTCAAACCTAAGTTATATAGAAAAACAAGCTATAATCTCACTTAAATAAGATAACAATTATAACGACATACGACTGTTCCCAAGTCGCAGTGGTTAAGATCGGAGCTACTAGAACTCAGGGATCCGCGGTCTAGCTTCAGTGGAGATGGGAGTGGATTCCTAAAAAGGGAACCTAGTAAATGGGCGCCAGGTAAATTTAAGTCTCCCAGATACCCCTGCGTAATGTACTAATTCCTAAATTCACCAAAAGAATATTCACGCTAATAACAAACAGTTTATTCTAATAGCATACAACCCAGGTCTTTAGATCCAGCAAAATTTAACTATTATGAAACCCTGAATAAGGGTGGTGGAAATTGTACGTAGATATTATTCTTGGATTCAAATACGCGTCGCTTGAGCTCAGGCGCATCCACGTTTCTTATCTATGATCTTGTATGATTTACGCAAATCTTTCCCCAATTTCCGCTTTACAACAACAATAATTTACACAATTGATGACAATATATGTTCAAGTTATATATATAGCAGGTATAAGATGTTTCGAGATATGTTTTCTATAACTTGCGTGCTATTCCTTATGCCTGAACGTAGTATTGCTTCGATGGTCTCGCAATACTGTTCTCCGTCCGCCTGTGCTCGCAGTCTGCAACCCTTGACTGAATGTCCCACAGCGCTGCTTCCTGACCACCTTGTATATACTCGGGACCTGCAACACTGCGTTGGCTGTCTCACAACGTTACTTATGGACCACCTTGTATATACTCGAATGCCTCAGTACTACTCTTCCTGACATAAAAATCGTGCTATTCCTCTTGACATAAAAATCGTGCTGGCATACAAAAACTCCTGATGTTACAAAAACTTCTGATGTTACCAAAAAACCCTGATGACAGAAAAGAAATCATCAGTGACTTCTCTCGGATAAGAAACAAATGAATTTTCGCAATACATAATAATTTCGGTTATCATAATATTAATCAGACCAATTATTCGTTGTTATGCAACAGTTATAGAATTCGTACATACCCTGATGTTCGGGGTTGTCCTGCACACGTTTGCTTCGAAACCAAATCTTGTCGTGCCTCCACCAAATAATTCTTCAAGCACACAGCGATGTTCTGGATATAGAAATATAATTACGACCTGAATTGATTCCACTATAAATGACGAGAATAGAACATCTAACACATACCTGTCAAAGTCGCCAAGATCGTTCACGTGTTCAACTCTTAGATTTGCAGAAAGGTCGTTAGATCCTCTTTCGAGACGAGTGCAAGGTACCTGTTATCTTCCCAAATCAAACCAATGTAACCCTCACTCCTAATTCGATTTTCGAAACTATATCCAACTAAGAAGAAATCACCAATTCTTATTAAGTTCCGAAAATACGCCTAACCTACTGCTCCTCCTTCGAGTGTTGACAAAATGGACGACCTCATGTCCCTGACTGGCGCAGACCCTCACAAACTTTCAGACTGTCACTATGAAATAATATTGCCAACTTATTCGGCTCTCGAATGCGATATTTCTTGTGCGTCGATTGGCACCACCGAGATCCAACCTCAAACTCGACGTCAACACAAACGATAACCTCATCGCAAACAAAACACAAACAAACCCTCGCCTGAGTCAAAAATAAAACGTTACACAATATCAAAATCTTACCGGCTGACAAGGGAAACGCTACAATCATTTTGGATTAAAATGAATATCATAATTAACTTTTGGATATTGTTAACGATAAGAACAAATATACCAAAATCAATAAAGATCCAACTTCTATAACAGAAAGAAAAGTCAAAAACATTTTATCAAAGCATTCAAAAACCCTTACGACAGAAAAAAAAACTCATGCCACCACATTTATATGTTCTTCCAAAAATACACAAACCTCTAATTCCACTGAGACCAATAGTAAGTTCTATTGGATCTCCATGTCAAAATTTAGCGAAATATCTACTTCAATTTTTAAACCCATTAACAGGAAAGAAAGAAAGTTTTTTGAAGAACAGCAAAAACTTTCTTGAAAAACTACAAAATTCAAACCAAAATGACATTCTAATGAGCTTTGATGTTGTAAGTTTGTTCCCCAATGTTCCTGTCGATAAGTCGCTTCAAATAGTTCGAACGAAATTAGAAAATGATGACTCGATAATTAAAGATTCAAAATTTAATGCCAATGATATTATGGAAATGCTTGATGTTTGTTTGAATACTACCTATTTCCAACTAGGAGATGTTTTTTATCGACAAAATTTTGGAATGGCAATGGGTTCGCCTTTATCACCTGTCATGAGTAATATATTCATGGAAAATTTTGAAGAAAAATTTGTGGATTATAACGACATACGACTGTTCCCAAGTCGCAGTGGTTAAATTCGGAGCTACTAGAACTCGGGGATCCGCGGTCTGGCTCCAGTGGAGATGGGAGTGGGTTTCTAAAAAGGGAACCTAGTAAGTGGGCGCCAGGTAAATTTAAGTCTCCCAGATACCCCAGCGTAATGTAATAA
Organism: Halyzia sedecimguttata; assembly: GCA_937662695.2. Lineage (NCBI taxonomy): Eukaryota > Metazoa > Arthropoda > Insecta > Coleoptera > Coccinellidae > Halyzia > Halyzia sedecimguttata. The sequence continues at coordinate 40,841,484 of OW569415.2, forward strand.
TTCCTAAATTCACCAAAAGAATATGCACGCTAAAAACAAACAATTTATTCCAGTAGCTTACAACCCAGGTCTCTAGATTCAACAAAATATAACTACTGTGAAACCCTGAATGAGGGTGACGGAAATTGTACGTAGATATATCTCTTTGATTCAAATACGCGTCGCTCGAGCTCAGGCGCATCCACGTTTCTTATCTATGATCATATATGACTACCAAAAATCTTTCCCCAATTTCCGCTTTACAGCGCAATAATAATTTATATAATTGATGATAATAAGTTCACGTTATATATATAGCAGGTATAAGATATGTTTCGAGAAATGTTTCCTATAACTTGCGTGCTGATTATCCTTATTCCTGAACGTAGTACTGCGTCGATGGTCTCGCAATACTGTCCTCTTTCTCTGTGCTCGTAGTCTGCAACCCTCGATTAACTGTCCCACAGCGTTGCTTACTGACCACCTTGTATATACTCGGGATCTGCAACCCTGCGTTGGCTGTCTCACAGCGTTACTTATGGATCACCTTGTATATACTCGAATGCCTCAGTGCTACTCTTCCTGACATAAAAATCCTTCTCTTCCTGACATAAAAATCGTGCTGGCATAAAAATCGTGCTTGCATAAAAACTCGTGCTACCATAAAAACTCGTGCTGACACCAAAAACTCGTGCTGCCATAAAAAACCCCTGATGTTCGGGGTTGTCCTGCACACGTTTGCTTCGAAACCAAATCTGGCCGTGCCTCCACCAAATAATCCTTCAAGCACACAGCGATATTCTGTCAAAGTCGCCAAGATCGTTCACGTGGTCAACTCTTAGATTTGCAGAAAGGCCTTTAGATCCTCTTTCGAGACGAGTGCAAGTTACCTGTTATCTTTCCAAATCAAACCAATGTAACCCTCACTCCTATTCGATTTTCGAAACTATATCCAACTAAGACGAATTCAACAATTCTTACGAAGTTTCGAAAATACGCACGACCTATTGCTCCTCCGTAGAATCTCCACAAAAATGGACGACCTCATGTCCCTGACTGGCGCAGACCCTCAAAAATTTTCAGACTGTCACGATGCAACAATATTGCCAACTCATTCGGCTCTTCGAATACGATTATTCTTTGTGCGTCGATTGGTACCACTGAGATCCAACCTCAAATTCGATGTCAACATAAACGACATAAACGACACTCGCCAAACAAATGTAAACAAACCCCTGCCCGGATTAAAGAAACGTTACAGGATACATATTTGTTGAACCCAAAAGCTTGGTGGCGATATGTTGACGATATATTTGTAATTTGGCAACATGGTAGAGAAAAGTTAGGCGAATTTTTCGATTTCATAAATTCAAAGGAACCTACAATAAAATTCACTTTGGAAATAGAGAAAAATAATCAGCTTTCTTTTCTGGATGTTTCGATAATTAAGTATCCGAACCATTCCGAAACGAGTGTCTTCAGGAAGCAGACACATACAAATAGATATTTAAATTTCTATTCGAACCATCAGCTTAGTGCAAGATGCATAGAATAACAAGGTGTCGACACTCCCTGCTAATTCCTCTTAAAATTTTCGGCCGCAAAACGGACCTAGAACTGTCAAGTCACGTACTTTATGTACTACTTCACTTTATTAACGCTGGTGCTGCTAGAGTCGAATTCGAAGATTCTGACAAGGGAATAAATGAAAACTGACAAGCGACAAAGTTCACTTTCCACCGTTGCTAGTTCGTAAATCGTGGTTTATTGAAAAATCAATTAACTTTTTGATTTATCAGACATCTGTTCGGACATTATATGTGAACCTCATTTGTTTGGAACAGAAATTTCATCTTGCCAAGAAATAATGAGGTCAATTAAGGAATTTATCAGTAAAGAAGTTTCTTTGGAACATTTCGAATGGAACTGTAAATGAAGAAATCTGTGAAATCAATATTTATTCAAATGTATTAATTACCTTTATCATGTAAGGCTCATTTAAATTGAGCATTTTACTTATTATTTTCGATGTATAATTTGAAACTTCATCAAAACATTCTCATGTATACAGCATTTTTTCAGTTACCCAATACACCTTGACAACTTTTTATGTTCTCAGCAATAAGATTGCAAAATATATTTGATTCGATAGCTATTATTCAGAACTGAGTAGGTATATTGATGAAATATCGAAAATTGATTCATTAAATTGACAAACTAACCAAATAGAGGGTAGTGTACTACGTTTCAATCTTTTATTCAATATATATTCACTAGAAAAATATTTTGAACAAACGAATGTGCAAATTTTCAATACCCTACCTCTACCACAAGCCAGTTGCCATTCTTGTCGTGTAACAATATCCTTGAAACAAATAATATTATGAAGGTATAGTATAAGAGCGACAAAAAGTCAAAAAACAAAAAATAAATAAAATAAATAAATAAAATAAATAAATAAATAAATAAAAAGAATGACGCTTTATAGGAAAGCTATTCAACTTTGATTAAATCACACTGTGTGGTTGCTCTCAACTTTGTTCTCTGCTAGTCCTTTCATCGTTGATAAATAATATTGTTATAGTTTTCATAACATGTCATTTCATTCCTCCTCAATGTATAACTGAATTGCATAATGAATATAATTATTAATTAATAATAGAGTTATACCTTAATGTTTCAACTGTTAAAATAGTTTATGTTCAACCGGCAAGATTATAGTAAATCAACAAGTCTTAGCGTTCTCGTATGTTGATTTATTAACAATTAACGGTATATCAGCGATCTTTCAATATTATTAATATTATAATTAATACCTATCTTGATACTAGAAATCTGCCCCTGATCCGGCAAGAATAAACAATTGTTAAAAAACTATATTCCCATAAAAACGAAGTATTTTCGAAATGAAAATAGTATTTGATTAAAATGGTTCTGGATACTAGTTCAGAGTTCAGACAGCAAACATTTGGCATACTTTCGTCGCGGAAAACAAGAACGTTGAACAAAATACTCAAAATACTAAATTTCAGCAAACGGTACGACTTTCCACAAGAAACTAGAATAAACAAAGATTCGAATTTAATTTGACATGTCGATAATTTTGTCCATAAAATTTCTACTGCCGGCATCTATCGGCGAAAACTGAAGTAGAACAAAATCCTTGTATTTTGACAGTATTTGGACCGCAAATCGGCCGAAAATATGTCAAAGAGTGTCTTCACCATGTATTCTATGCATCTATGCTTAGTGTAAAATGAGGTGTTATTAAAACACTTTATGATGGAGCGAACCTAATTTGTTCTACTCTTGATATTCGAAATAATGAAATTGATTTAATCAAAAAATTTCTTGAAGAAAATGGATATCCGAGGCAATTCATACAAGAACAGCAACCCAATCTGTTGAATGTGATCCCTTATGTTCGTGGCCTTTCTGAACAAATTAGTAGAATCGGTTCTAAGTTCAATATAAGAACCGTCTTCAAAACACAGAATGATCTTAGGTCTTTATTAACGAAAACAAAACCCATAAATGAAAAACAAAAATCAAAAAACGGTGTATATAATATTCCTTGTATTTGTGGTAAATCATACACAGGAGAAACATCAAGACCACTAGAAGTAAGAAAGTCAGAGCATAAGAATAACTTGAGAAATAGAGACATACAGAAATCAAAAATAGCAGAACATGTATGTACAATCCAAGGAGATCACATGATGGATTGGAGTAATACAAAGATTCTAATGACAGAACCTGATTTTATAAAAAGGCAACTTAAGGAGTCAACTTGTATTTTATTGAACAGAGAATGCAATTTTGCAAACTGCTCAATTGGTATTGACCATATTTGGCTAAATTTATTGAAAAAGGAGTTGGAACTTGGAAATTTCTATGCGAAGTAAAACTATGTTAGTTATGATATTTAAATACTGTCAATGTGACAATACTTGAATTTCACAAAATAACTATCAACAATATAATTCTAACGACTTTCATTAAGCGTCTGACGAAGGAGTCTGATATAGACTCCGAAACGTTACGATATAGTTTTTTCTTCGTTGATGTTGTTTCGTTGTTGTTTGTTAGGCAACATTGTTCAATTGATTGCTTCTGACAAATATCCTGTGTTTCTTACGCAGAAGCAAATCACAAAATAATTAATTTTTATTTTATAGATATTTTTCAGAATTTGGGAGAGAAAACCCAGAAAAAACCCTTTCAATAATGAGTATACCTCCCACAGTATCATACATTACATTTACTCGTATCTTGTAACACACGGTCTTTATAAATTATTGTAACATCGCAGTTCTGAAATACTCTTATTTTGCCCCTTTATACAGTGCTCGTCCAAATTATGGAACAAATTAAATTTCTCAGAAGAAAAATATTTGGCAAAAAAATCCTGCAACAGGTCAATTTTGTTTCACTTTTACCAAATTTTTATGCATTTTGGAAGGATTTTTGTTGCACCCTGTGCCATCCCCATCAACTCTCTAAATTTTTTGAATAGGGAAAGTGGGTCATGTGGTACTTTTTTGGCAAGGTCTTTGTATCTTCCTTACAGGCGTGCAGAAATGTTCTAGAAAAAAAATTTCTTTTTTGAAAAACACTTAGTCCAAAGAGGTTTTCAGTATGTGCACTTTGTCATGGCTCATTTACTTTGAGACGATGGTACCTGATGAAATTTGTCACCGAATGAAAGTCGACCATTACAGTTTTGTTGATGCACAACTTTCAACCACTTTCAACCCCCTCACGCGCCCCCCCATTTTTTCTCCATTAAAGGGTTCGTAGGGGTTGAAAGTTGTGCATGATCAAAACTGTATTGGTCGACTTTCATTCGTTGACAAATTTCATCAGGTACCATCGTCTCAAAGTAAATGATCCATGACAAAGTCCACATACTGAAAACCTCTTTGAACTAACTATTTTTCCAAAAAGAAAAATGTTTGAAAATTTCTGCACGCCTGTAAAGAAGATACAAAGAACTTGCCAAAAAAATACCACAGGACCCACTGTCCTTATCCAAAAAATTTAGAGGGTTGATGGGGATGGCACAGGGTGCAACAAAAATCCTTCAAAAATTGCCAACAAATTTGGTAAAAGTGAAACAAAAATTGACCTGTTTCAGGATTTTGTTGCCAAATATTTTTCTTCCGAGAAAATGAATTTGTTCCATAATTTTGACGCGCACTGTATATGGATGATGTTCACAATTGCAATTCCAGCCACAGAATGAATAATAAACGCATACCTCACTTTCTCCTCTGTTTTCATTGGCAATGGTAAAATACGAGTTCCAAAACTATTGTCATTCGAATATTCCTTTTCCTGCCATCCCAGATGGGAACAATATTTTGTATTATACAAAATAAATTGAACATAACATAGTCGCTGAGCCCAACCCCTTCGCGGGTTTACAACAGACCTTGTGATGACCAGAGTAGGGTTTCCGAGTAATAATTTGGTCATCAAAAAATACAGTTCCGATCGAATTGAAACTTGGTAGCCGATTGTAGAATACTGACACAAAGAAGTTTCTGAAAATTTGTGAGAATCGTACTACTAGAGAATTAAAAAAATAATTAAAAAATATTATTTATGTCACGATAACCGGAGAACGGGAAAAGATAGCAACTTGCAATTTTAGCGCGTATGTTCTGGGGAACATCGCGTTATCGTTTTGCCCAACTGTCTGTAATTTTCGAATTTTTCGCCGAAAATGGTCTCAAACAATTGGGTTCGACTCCCTCATGAAGAATTCAAGGTCAAATTTGATTCTGTCCGGCCGGCCGTTGCCACGATACCTTGAGAACGGAAAGTGTTAGTGACTTGAAATTTTCAGGGTAGGTGGCGCATCCCAATACGACGGACAAGTTCGTTAATGGGCATAATTGGCCCAATGGTTTTCAAGAAATAATTTTATCTACAACCAGTACGAATCCGATCGAATTGAAACTTGGTGGGTAGTACCTAAGAACGGAAGAAGATAGCGACTTTGAATTTTCAGGTTAGGTTGAGAATCTGAATGCGCCATTTGTGTTTGTTTATAGGCATAATCGGCTGAACGGTTTTGTTGTTATATCTATCTGAAATATGGTTGTTATTTCCTCGATAACTCGAAAAATACAAAACCGATCCAATTCAAACATGGTTAATAGTTGTATAATGGCAACGCGAAAATTTTTGCAAAATTTTGTGAGGGTCGTATCTCTAGAAAATTTTCAAAAAATCATAGAAAATTGAAAAAATCTAACTCGTTTCTTTCGAGAGTGATCGTGCTTACGTACGGCCGGACAGAATTAAGTTTGACCTCGGATTCTTCATGAATGAGTCGAAATTAAACAGTTGCCAAAAATTCTAGAAATACAGACATTAGGGCTAATTGTTAGGCACTCTGATCCGAAGAAAAAGCGCGCCAAAACGAATAAAATATATAAACTTGGACAGTCTTTGCTTTGGTAATGAATCATTTGCGGGTCCCTTTGTTTAAAAAATATTTTTGTCTTGGAATTGATCATTTTATCTACTGTTAAAGTTGACTCTACTATGCTCGAAAACAAGCGGAATAAAAAATTGGTTCAAATACTGACGTGAAGTCAGAAGCTTTTGCGCGTATGTTCTCTCGTCCATTCTTCTGTATTAGACACTCCTAATCGAATTTACCAGGGTGAATTCTATTGTCTGTTCTCCTGTATTGGACACTCTCAATCGAATATACCATGAATTCGTAGTTTAACAGTAGATAAAATGATCAATTCCAAGGCAAAATATCTTTTAAACAAAGGTACCCGCACTCCAAATTTACCATGGTAAATTCGATTGAGAGTGTCCAATACAGGAGAACAGACAATAGAATTCACCATGATAAATTCAATTAAGAGTATCCAATAAAAGAGAATGGACAAGAGAACATGCGCGCAAAATCTTCTGACTTCACGTCAGTGCTTGAAACAATTTTTTTTTCATTGATTTTTTAAAAATTTTCTAGTGCTACGATCCTCACGAAATTTTGCAAGAATTTTCGCGTTGGCATTCTACAACTAATAACCATATTTGAATTGGATCGGATTTGTATTTTTTGAGTTATTTAGGAAATAACAAAGAAAATTGCAAGTCCCTGTCTCCTTTCGTTCGAGAGTTCTCGAGGCAACGCGCACCCATCCAGCTACCCATCCATGAACTCACACAAGGCTGCTCAGATCTCCAACAATATATATCCGATCATATTCAAACTTGAATCATAGTAGTAGAGTTAGGTTCTGAAGGCTCTCGCAAAATTTCAACGATATCAAAAAATTTTGCGAGAATTTTTCTGTTGCCATTTTACAACTGATAGCCATGTTTGAATCAGATCGGTATTGTATTTTTCGAGTTATTAAGGAAATAACAACCAAATTTCAGATGGCTATAACTCCAAAACCGTTTTGCCGGTTATGCCTATAAACAATCTCAAATGGCGCATTCAGATTCTCAACCATACCTGAAAATTTCAAGTTGCTATATCTTCCCCTTCTTAGGTTATCGTGACTTCAATAATATTTTTTAATAATTCTTTTTTAATTTTCTAGCGATACGATGTTCACAAAATTTCACAAACGTCCTCAGGTTTCTATTCTACAACTACTCACTAAGTGTCATTTCGATCGGATTACTATTGGTTGTAGACAAAATTATTACTCGGAAACCATAGGGCCGATTATGCCCATTAACGAACTTATGCGTCCTATTGGGATGCGCCACCTACCATGAACATTTCAAGTCGCTATCTCTTTCCGTTCTCAAGTTATCGTGGCAACGGCCGGCCGGACAGAATGAAATTTGACCTCGAATTCTTGATCTGGGAGTCGAACCCAATCGTTTGAGACCATTTCCATCAAAAATTTCGACATTTGGGCAAAATGATAACGCGATGTTCCCCAGAACATACGCAAAAAAAAACATGTTCGTGTACCTACATCAAAATCAAGTATTCCAACGAGTGAAATTTAATTTTTGTGATGCCATGTTGATTCAATTATTAAAACGTTAATTCTCCCCAACAATAGCTCGGCCATAATCAAAAGAAAACACAATATCCAGGCGATAGTGTTTTATTTGAGTTTTCGACACCCCATTTCCGATAGAATGGAGATATATCAATATTGTACAGGGCTCGCATAAACCCATCAATTCAACGTTTTCGACAGGCAAATATCACAACCCCTTCATTCAGCAGGGCACAATATACAATGCCCGAGATGACATATCCATTGTTTCTCCATAATTTAGATCATGGTCACATAATATGATAAAGTTTCAACTTGGACTGATAGCTCAGTCAGCTGGAAATGATAACCATTTGTTGTCCATCCGCATCCAAGCGATGACTCGAGGATTCAATTAATTAACTTGACTAGGGATCTCTTGAAACAGCTGAACCGGGAACCAGTAACATCGATAAGATGATACTGCCTTTTACACGCTCGTGCCAGCGTGTTATCATTTTGTTCAAATGTCTATAATTTTCGAATTTTGTGCTGAGAATGGTCTCAAACTATACGATTTTATTTTCTGATTAAGAATCCTTATTCAAATTCTATTTTTTCCGTCCGGTCGTAACTTTCCGAAACAAACGGAAACCATCAAGTGAGGTCCTCTAGGAGCCGGTTTCTGAGGAATATCACATGCGGTTTATCTTCAATTTATCTGTCCAATTCAATAGAATCTAGAAGATGAACTGAAAATAAAATACATTCAATTGTCCTCAGAAACCAGCCCTAGGTGAACGTGATTTTTGGATACAGAGTAAAATTTCAAAGTCAATGAAGTTAGAACAGAGTTTTCAGTTATTCTACCCTTTTCAAATTTACCATGACTAAGAGTAACCATTAAAGAATAATGGACAATATAACATACGCGCAAATTTCAGATGGGTATAACTCCAAAACCGTGTTTCCGATTATGCCTATAAACTAATACAAATGTCTCATTCAGGTTCACAACCTAACCTGAAAATTTCAAGTCGCTATCTCTTTCCGTTTTTAGGTTATCGTGACATAAATAATATATTTTTTTAATTTTCTAGCTATTCGATTCTCACAAAATTTCAAAAACATTTTTGAGTTTGTATTCTACAACTACTCACCAAGTTTCAGTTCGATCGGGTTAGTATTGATTGAAGACAAAACTATTACTCGCAAATCATTGTGCTGATTATACCCATTAACGAACTTGCCCGTCGTATTGAGATGCGCCACCTACCCTGAAAATTTCAAGTCGCTATCTCTTTACGTTCTCAAGTTATCGTGGCAATGGCCGGCCGGACAAAATAAAATTTGACCTCGAATTCTTCATTACAGTCGAACCCAATCGTTTGAGATGAAAATTACAGACATTTGATCAAAATGATACAGCGATGTTCCCCAGAACATACGCTGCATACAATTGCTATAATACAGTGTTCTTAATAAGTTTTATTCTTTAGTAAAAAGATTTTCAATTTATTATATCAAGTAGCTTCATTGATATTTCACCCTGTATACCTAATATATACCAATTCCTATATCCTATACCTATTTAGATAAAGAATTTGCATGAATTACATATCAGTAAACTTACATTACTTGTTACATATTCTATTTTGAGTTCACTGTGGACTTATTATGAATACTATAAAAGTAACTACACTCTTTTCCACTACAGTGTTTGTCGTCTGACATATGTTTTTGTAACAACGTTTGCATCTTCAAAGACGAAGCGCTCGCTTCGTCTTTGAAGATGGAAACTTTTAAAATATCACATTGTCTCAAAAATTTCACAAACTTTTGATGATTGATATGTCAGAAATTATATTTCGTCATGAACAAAGGAGGATAATTATCTACAATATACAGGGTTTCACTAGTGCCGCAGCGAACGATATAGGCGTACGGTCAAAGTTTGGCAAAATTATTTGATGCAAACTTGAATTACTCCAAGAATAGTACAACTTAAAAATATTTTCGAATATATTGGGTGTTCCACGAAAGAGGAATAGAGGATGACTTCGATTTTTCAAATGGGACACACTATATTCAGTAGTGCTTCAATTCTCTGAAACTTCCTGCATACTCTCTTATACTTTTCACATATTTTTATTCAACAGTTTTCGAAATATTTGTCATTTTGACAAAAAATTATACTTGTAGGGACTATGTTATCTAATTATATTTCACGAACCCTTGTACATACCAATAACAGCTTTTTATGGATTGAAAGACAATACTTCAAAGTATCATAGTCAGCTATAATGAAGTGTCCACAAAAAGACTATCAACATGACGAATTTAAAATCGATTTATCTTCAGTTTTTCAAATGCAATGCATATAATTTTTTTTATTATTGTAATCACTTTACTTCACCTTTTGTGATTACAATGATGAAAAAAAATTATATGCATTGCATTTGAAAACTGAAGATAAATCGATTTGAAATTCGTCATGTTGATAGTCTGTTTTTTGGACACCTCATATGCTGGAGATGCTTTATTATAGCTGGCCTTGATACTTTGAAGTCATGTCTTTCAATCCATATAAAGCTGTTATTAGTATATGCAAGGGTTCGTGAAATATAATTAGATAACATAGCCCCTACAAGTTTAATTTTTTTTAAATGTTTCTTTCTGGGTTTTCTCTTCCAAACTCTGAAAAATATCTATAAAATAAAAATTAATTATTTTGTGATTTGGTTCTGCGTAAGAAACGCAAGATATTTGTCAGAAGCAATCAATTGAACAATTTTGCCTAACCAACAACAACGAAACAACATCAACGAAGAAACAACTATATCGTAACGTTTCGGAGTCTATATCAGACTCCTTCGTCAGACGTTTAACGAAAATCTTTAGAATTATTTTCTTGATAGTTATTGTGAAATTCGAGAATTGTCACATTGACAGTATTTGAAAATCATAGCTAACATAGTTTTACTTTGCATAGAAATTTCTAAGTTCCAACTCCTTTTTCAATAAATTCAGCCAAATATGGTCAATACCAATTGAGCAATTTGCAAAATTGCATTCTCTATTCAGTAAAATACAAGTTGACTCCTTAAGTTTCCTTTTAATATAATCAGGTTCTTAGTAGGTGGTTGATTATTGGCTTTAGTCCTGAAGCCAATAATCAACCACCTACTCATATATTAATAAGACAATAGAAGTCAAATATGGTATATAATCAGGTTCTGTCATTAGAATCTTTGTATTACTCCAATCCATCATGTGATCTCCTTGGATTGTACAAGCATGTTCTGCTATTTTTGATTTCTGTATGTCTCTATTTCTCAAGTTATTCTTTTGGAAACCTTTTAATAATGAGTATACCTCCCACAGTATCCTTTGATGATTACTTATAATTTTTTTGACCAAATTTCAAATATTTCGGAATCTGTTGAACAAAAATATTTGAAAAGTATTAAAGAGCATGCAGTGAGTTAATTCCAGAGAATTGAAAAACACTACTGATGAATATAGTGTGTTCCATTTGGAAAATCAAAGTCACCCTCTATTCCTCTTCTGTGGGACACCCGATATATTGGAAAATATTTTTAGGTTGTGCTATTCTTGGAATAATTCAAGTTTGCATCAAAAAAATTTGCCAAACTTTGACCGTTACGCTTATTTCATCCGCTGCGGCACTAGTGGGACACCCTGTATGAACATGAATAAAAGCTACGAAATATTTTAATACACAAACAAATGTGAAAATTATAAAGATTTTTATTCAGAACATTGCTGAAAGTTATGTGAGCTATTGATTGAATGGTTATAGAATATAAAAATTGGTACAGATATTATTGCTATACAGGGAGAAATGTCAATCAAGCTAATTGATAAAATGGGTTCAAGCCCTGTGGACAGGAGCTTTCTGGCGCTCTAGTTCAAACAGACAAATTATATCTCCGAAAGTATTGGTTTCCCTGAGTTGGGAATTATATCAATGTATACATATGATAGAGCTGCATCATAAAGGAAATTCAATTCAAATAATAGTTTATTTATCAAGATTAAATGAGCAATCATGAGAATGAGAACTGCACCATGGAAGAAATCGAATTAAATCTGGCCAATTTTGCCCAATAACGAACTTAACCGAGATATTCATCTCCCTAACCTACTCTGAAAATTTCAACTACCTAGCTCATTCCGTTCGAGAGTTATTGTGGAAAAACTTTTTTTAAATTTTCAAAATTTTTTTCACACTTTGCGGTAATCTGGTCAATACAAAACTTCACATGCGTATAAAGGTCATGATTCTACAATTTGTTGCTAAATTTCAGATAGATCGAGTGATCGGTTTCGGAAATATTCATAAAAAATATTTTTACTAAAATCGGCCGTAGCTCCGAAACCCCTTGATGGATTTGGCCCATGAACGAACTTGTCCGAGATATTTACGCTCCAAAACCACCTTGCAATTTTCAATCCGCTAACTCCTTTCGTTCGAGAGTTATCGTGCCCACGGCCGGTCGGCCGGCCGGACAGAATCGATTTCGCACTCGGATTCTTGATCAGTGAGTCGAACCAAATCGTTTGAGACCATTTTCAGCCAAAAATTCCAAAATTACAGACACTTGGGCAAATTGATAAGCACTCTGTTCCGAGGAACTAGAGCGCCAAAAAAACAAGTTTCGTATTTCAATTGCCCAAAACAGGTTTAAAGTACCTACAAATAGTAGGTATTCCATAAAAGATGTATGAAAGAAGATAAGTAATAATAAAAAATTACCTTGTAATCGATCAAAAATTTCCTGATCTACGTTCACCAAATTTTCTCCTCTCTCGAACTACAGAATTATGCTTCCAATATTTACGTAATATTTTCACACATTTTCGGGTGAGGTCCCCGTTGCATTGCTAAAATACGAGTATTTCAACCCCAATATTTTTGAAGTTACAATATTCCCTTCTGTCAGTCCCGTCATAAATTGAGAGAACTGAGCATTCGTCTATGGATGAAAAGCAGTCTCACTACTCTCAGATCTCTAACTTCATGTTCTGTTCCGAAATGTAAGACTTTTCTGAGAAAAACTAATTTCGGAGCAAACAACTGAGATTTTTCTCACTTCGCTCACATTTCGGAATACACTTTATTCTCATAATTCTTCGATTGATTAGATAATGTCATAAGTTGACATTATGACAATTCATACATAGAATAATTATATCAATCTGTGAAATATGATTTACATTGAAATTTTGAAAAATCATATCTCCGAAAGTATTAGCTTGTTAGAGTTAAAAATGATATGAATGGATTCTTATGATAAAACTGCTTATTAAAAAAAATTTAATTTGGAATTTGTTTTGTAAAAAAAAAATTTTTTTTATTACTCCGAAACCTTGTGTCCGATTTTGCCCAGTAACGAACTTAGCCGAGATATTTATACCCCAAACCTACTCTGAAAATTTCAACTCTCTAGCTCATTCCGTTCGAGAGTTATCGTGCCTACGGCCGGCCGGACAGAATGAATATCCACCACGGATTCTTTATCAGTGAGTCGAACCAAATCGTTTAAGACCATTTTCATCGAAAAATTCGAAAATTACAGACATTTGGGCAAATTGATAAGCACTCAGTTCCGAGGAACTAGAGCGCCAAAAATGGAGTTAAAATCAATTCAATCAAGAAATATTTTAGAAAAGCAATTTCCTGAAGTCAGGAGCTTTTGCGCGCATTTTCCTTTGTCTATCATTTTCAACAACTAGCTTTCAAGTTTCAATTCGATTGTATCAGCATTGTTTGACTCCTTAACCGTTTGGCTGATTATGCCCAATAACGAACTCAACTGTCTCCCATTCGGATCCGCAACCTACCCTGAAAATTGCACGTCGCTATCTCTTTCCGTTATATCGGACGGATAGTTTCTGAATTTCTTCTAAATTTTCTACTGCTACGAGGGCATAGGTAGTCAAAAATATCGATTTTCGGGAATTTTTTACAGCAATATTGCAAAACCAACAACAAATTATATTTTGGCAAGACATCATAGTTTCAGTCTATTGTAGGACAAAAACTTATATTATTTATGATGACTGTCTGTTTTTGAAAAATGAATTTGATGATCTACAAGGCAACCTTTATCGAAATGAAAGGTAATATTGTACAACAAAATGTATCGGAAAGTCACCTTAAGTTTTGTTCCACCCTGATTAACACTCACTAATAAGATTATAATTGAACAAGTGTATTATTTCCAGATAATACATTTTCATCCTTTCTTCAACTTATTTTGAATAGCAAAAAGTTTTTGTCATTGTCAATCCTACCCAAATACGACGTTTTCTACAAAATAAGCCACTTATAGATCAGAAACTGAGCATAGAAATCCACTTAAACTCAACATAATAAAATTTCAGACAACTCGACCGAGAGCTAATTTCCCATTATGTTTTCGCGGGGGGTTCTCTGACGAGCCAATTAACAGAACTCTTTTATTGAACAGAAACTATCGATCAGTTGATCGAGGGAAACAATCTGTCAAACTTGCCTTTACTGAGGCTTGACGTGGATAGAGAAATTCAATAAAAGTTAGGATATTCATCTGGTCTTTCTGTGTTGCAGAGTCGTTTCGTTGTACAGGGTGTCCCGGGAAGAATGTGACAAACAAATACCATGAATTAATATCATCAGGCAGGACTCGTATCTCTTCATTTCAATACATTTTTGAACACGTTGATATAGTTGTTTCACAGCCTTTGCTATCGTATTCGGTTGTGATTTAATTATATCGCAAGAATCAGTAATTCTATGTAGCAGTTGCTCCCTATTGTTTATCTGTACTGCATAGACTTGTTAAAGTACTCCCCATAAAAAATAATACAACGGTGTCAGATCAGGGGATCAAGGAGGACAAGCCACATGTCCAGCTCGCCCACTGCAGCTGTTTTCAAAAGCTTTAGTCAAATATTCGCGCACTTCTCTTGAATGATGCGCAGGAGTTCCATCATGTTGCAACCACAATGTTTCCATTGGAATGGTTTCCAACAAACCAGGCAATGTATGTTCCAATGCAACATACTTCGCTTCACTTTTTTATAATTTGATATCTTAATCTGAACTCTCTACATAAACACTAGTATTCATTTTCAGTCATAAAATTCATAATGTTCCTATATCACCGGAAATATAGGAAGTCTAAAATATTCGTAGATTGGTTCTGCTTTTCCAATTTGAGAAAAATTTTAAGAAGGTGAAGGTAGTCTTAAAGGGTGACAAAACTAAATTTCGAAATAATTTTACCAATAACTTCAAGATTTATTGTCGAGAATGTTAATTAATCACCCTGTACGACGGTGCCATGCAGAGATTTAGAATTTTTATTATGAATTAATTGTTTATGGTTACGATAACGAAAAAAAATCATAATGTTCATGTACAGGAAATAGGAAAAGTCTAAAATTTTCTCAGTCCGGATCTGATTTATTTGATTTCAGAAATATCAGGAAGGCGATAGTAAAGGGTGACAAAACTTCAACATTTGAAATCATTCGGTCGATTAGTTCAAGAGTTATTGAAGTGTGAAATTTCACTTATGAGATGAACATCACCCTGTATATCCCAAACGAATGCACTCAGGTGATTAAAACCTCTTGATACGAGTCTAGCCTGATGACATTAATTCATGGTATCGCGTTTGTCGCATTCTTCCCGGGACACTCCGTATATATTCCCTTGATCTCGAATGATCATCCCCTCTTATATAATATCGCAAAGCAACGAACAACTGCAATCTCGCTTCCATTGAATTATTTCTGCTAGTACGTGGTTCAATTTCACTGTTCAGGTTAACAGTTCCATAACTGCACTTTTGTTAAATCTGGAGCGGTTCTTGAATTCACGGTCGTTATAATTTAGGAAAGCATCCCTACTATTTCTCATTGGAGTGTAGTCATGTACCTCTTTAAGTCGTTAGTTTCATCATTGAATTATCCTGATGAACAAGAACTTATATCAGAAAGCATTTTAAAACACTGCTCTAGTGTCATCTCGCAGTAGCGTTTTTGGAACGTCAGACATGTTGGGAAACCCATTTTGAACTTGATTATCACTCAAGATGATTGGCGAATTTTTATCTAACCGCTAGTTCCTTGATTTATAATGAAGTTAGGTTATTGAGCATATAATTCCTCAGCTCATTGAGAACGGTAGTTGATGAGGTTATCGCATTGTGCAATTTTCAAAATAATTCAAATGTATTCAGTACTTAGGGCGCCCTCTAGGAAAACTATATTACAGCTCAAGGCTTCACCCCCAGAGATCTTTAATATCGATTTTGGATCGATCCCTCTATTCTCTCGTATCTGTTGTTTTTCATCTCGCTTTCTCGTTTCATGCGCACCTATGTAGAATTTCGCGAACATTCAACGATTAGGGATCAGCGGACATTTTTTGATTCTTCGTCATTTGCATGGCAACCACTTTTTCCAAAGAATTTGTTGAGAAAATTATTATCATCTTAGTGACGAATTGGAACCAAGTATCCAAGTCGGATAAAGAATTTCCTGTAATATTTTGTTGGCCGTCAATTAGCTGGCTGAAGTTCTAGTTGATTAGACACTTTTGTGGATCGGTTTTGTATAAGGAGAGCGGGTGAGTTCAAAATGGACGTCTTGTCTGGATTTTCTAATTGTTACAATGGTTATTTATCATTGTTACCCCTCTGGAGATTAACGTCCGGTTGGAAGTGGAGAGTTAAGTGGTCCGTGAAGTTGTCATCTCGTCCATCTGGCGAATAGATCGGGTTACCCTTTCGAGAAAATAGGGACCATTCTACCTACACAGTACTTCAATATTCTAGAGAACAATCAATAAACTGATAAAAACTGGGCATAGATAGAATTTTAGTAGAGAGTTGGCGTGATTCACATCCAGTTAACCGAGTTAGATTTAAAGAGAGGTCAGTTCACCTTTTTGCTTGCATGTTCTAGAAAACAGCGTCCTATCATTTTGTCCAAATGTCTGTAATTCTCGAATTTTTACCCGAAAATGGAAAATGGTCTTAAACGATTAGGTTCGACTGTCTGATGATGAATTCTAGGTCAAATTCGATTCTTTCTGGCCGGCCGTTGCCACTATACCTTTCGAACGGAAAATGTAGCGACCAGAAATTTTAATGGCGTGTTGCGTGTCCAGATGCGACGGTTGAGTTCGTTAATGAGATTAATCATTCAAAGGAGTTGAAATACTGTTTTCCAAATAACTCAAACAATACAGATCCGATCGAATTGAAACTTGGTAACTACTTATATAATCCAGAAACAAATAATTCTGCGAAATTTCATGACGATCGTTAATAGACATAATGGACATAACGGTTTTGGATTTATACCCCCATCTGAAATTTTGTTGTTTTTTCCTATATAACTCAAAATATACAGATCCGATCCATTTAAACGTGGTAATTATTTGTAAAATGCCGACGTGCAAATTTTTGCAAAATTTCGGAAGGATCGTATCACTAAATTCTGCCTTCAAAACTTAATTCAACAAGTTCTAAATTCGAACAATGATGTGCTGTTGCAGATATTGGTGGTCGTTGCAATATATATATATATATATTCTTTTGACTGAGAGTTTTATATGTGTTGGCAGAGGTTGGTGTAACGGGGTACCATACAATTCTGAGTATGATACAAGAGCTTAGGGAAAAACCTCAGCAAAAAACCCTGTCTCCCCGTGAGTGTTGTGATTTGTAACTATTGTTCACAAAATTTGCTGAAATTTAGAAATATTGATAGGCATTTATTTCTTCAATATGGACTCCTTCGTCAAAAAACGGAGAGGTTTCTCCAAGGTACCCGAAACTCAACCTGAAAAATGAAAAGACAAGAGGAGAAGAACGAACAAACTAAAAATAATACATAACCTTTCAAAAGTCTCCTCTCACAAATATACTCTTCTGTTGGCGCATGGGATCTCTTGGAGAAGAATCGTCTCCGCTAGTTCTCAAAGATATTGATCTTAGAAATCCCTTCAATATTTGAATTCAAAAAGGAAATTGTTACTCGTAAGGCCAGGAGGGTCTCTTTCAAAACCAGATCTGGCCAGTCCAAGTGATGAATATTCAGAACTTCAGATGTTCGAAGACCGCTACAGGGCCCATAGGGCTATCATCTCCCATAGATGCATGTTTTCACTTTGTATTGTGTAAAATAATGAAAAAATGAGCAGGAAAAATTTACGATATAATTTAATATGTCAATGATAACGAAAATATAGTGACTTGAAATTTTTAGGAAATAATAACAACATTTCAGATGGGAATAACTCCGAAACCGTTTAGCCGATTACGCCCATTAACGTACCATTTGAAATGTTGTTATTATTTCCTCAATAACTCAAAAAATACAAATCCGATCCGAATTAAACATGGTTTATTACTTGTAGAATTCCGACACACTGATTTCCATGTATTTCGTGAGGATCGTATCACTACGAAAAAAAAAATTGATATGCATATTTGTTAAAAAAAAAATTATTTGCGTCAAAAACATTCGCTCAATAGCTCCTGCCTCCTCGTCAGTACTTTTTAAGATTTTTGTTTCCCATCATCGTCGATGAACTGTTATACTGAAATAAGTGATTTACGTTATTTCTTTGTAGTGGGGACAACTTTTTGGCGCTCATGTTCCTCGGAACAGAGTGCTTACCAATTTGCCCAAATCTCTGTAATTTTCAAATTTTTTGCTGAAAATGGTTTCAAACATTGTAGTTCGACTCAGTGATGAAAAATCCGCGGTCAAAATCGATTCTGTCCGGCTGGCCGTTAACACGAAAACTCTCGAACGGAATGAGCTAGACAGTTGAATTTTTCAGAGAAGGTTTAGCAGATAAATGTCTCGGTAGGTTTTGGGGAAAATCGGCGTAATGATTTCCGAGAGGAAAAAAATTGTTTGCATATTTCAAATTCAAGTTGTTTTAAGATGCAGTTTCATCACAAGAATCCAATGATATTCTCAACTGTCAAAGTTTGAATAATTACTCACTAGTAGTTTGAAAAAACCCCTGTCCACTGAGCTTTTCCACAATTTTTTTCTTAATTATCTGATTATTACTTGTATCCCTTGTATGAAGTCGAGTTTGCGGTGGATTCTAATAATCAGGTGACATTTTCGTTTCTATCTCGTTCAATTCCCCACTTGAGATTATTATCTATCTGTTCAAGATGTTTATAGAGAGAGTGGTGCCACATAATCAGTCTCAACTCTACTGCCAGCCAATAGTACAATAGTATATTATTTAACGAGCGGTAATGTAAGTCATAACTCACGCAGATGAAGTTTGCAGTGTGAGCCGGAGGCGAGTGCTGTAATTCATCAAGTGAGCTGTGGCCATTACCGCAAGTTGAATACTATACTAACAATAAATACAAAATCTAAAATTAATTATGATATTAACTAGATGATGAAAACTATTGAATTATTATGAGATCTACTACCTTTGTTGCCAGATATTTCTGATCAGGAGCTTCATTTATGAAATCATTTAGTTGTTCTGGCGTAAAACTTTCTGCCTTTTTAGCTACATGTTTCTCTGATTGACGTTTAAGAAACGCACGTAATTTTAAATAATTATCTATATTGATTCCATTATTTATGCTGAGTTTGCTTCTTAGCATGGAGCAGAAAGTCCATAGAGACGGTGCTGAGTTCACTAAAATATGCCAAAGAACATTAACTGTAAACGATGACTTAATGTTTTTGCCGCTACACCAATCTTGAAAATATTTGTATGCAACTTTATACTTGTTTTGAGATCTTTCGGCAATAAATTCTGTATGGTGACATAAGCTGCTCCTCTTATTTCTGGAGGTGGACATAATAATTCATCTTCACTATCAGAATTCATCGTTTTGAGCAAAATATTCACGGTAATTAGGTATCAACCATTGACGTAGTATCTAAATGGACTAGCCCTCGGAGCAAAATTCCCGCATGCCGAATATGAACGAGAGAGATGGAGCTAGTTGAGTAAACGTCAAAATCATATGATCAAAACATTTAGTTCACGTGCGAGATATCCTCAATTTATATCATATTTTGAGTTTGTTCTGAATTAATTTTATTGTTGTTTCGATCGATTTGATTTCTAAAAGTGTTGATCTTACTATCGAAAGAAAGTAGCGGTTAGTATTTAATGAAATTTCTCTTGGAATAATATATATCTACATATATTCTTAGCCTTAATAAATAAAGATTCATTGACGTAGTATCAAATATATAACGTCAATGGGAATGGGTCTTAGTTTATATGAAAATTCATCGAAAAAGTATAGTCTAATTGAATTTTACAGTATAATCGTCTACGTTTGCCAAATTTTCGCGGGCCTTTATTGGAGTTTCTAAAGTCTTCAAGATGCCTCACGGTTGTGCAACGTTCAATTGTACGGCCAGATTTATTTATCTATTGCTCTACTTAATAAATCATAAATGTCAACAATTCAGTGGAAATTTGAAAATGTTTACATTCTGTAACGCGAACCGCATAAATGCGATCACAGAAACTCCGCTTTCATAGAGCATGTGCCTTTAGTGGGTGTAGTATGTAGTAGGTAGAGTGACAGTAGTGACACTTTCATGAAACCCCGTAGGCCCGTAAGCATTCGACCCGGATTCATTGACCGCTAATTTATTTATCTATAGTGTCCAACACTGCTAGAAGTCGAATCAATCAAAATAACAATTAGTTTCATTCAGAATATATTAAAATTTCAAGATTTTCCGAACATCCGTTCCATATTTTGATCATATGATTTTGACGTCTACTCAACTAGCTGCATCTCTCTCGTTCATATTCATACTGCTTCGAATACTTCGAGAAAGTCACGTGACGGCGAGTCTATTTGATATAACGTCTATGGTATCAACTCAATTTCAAAACGTCAAAATTATTCATATGACAGAAGCACAGACCCACCTTGATATTCAACTGGTGAATAATTCCAGGAATTGTAGTGAGATATAGCGGTGAGTTATTATTATTCACGTTGTTTGTTTACAGATGCTATTAATTGAATGAAAGCCATTGAATAATGAATAAATGATTTAATAGGAGTAGACAAAGTAAACTATACATTCTTGAATAGGTATATATTTATGACAAGGTATCTGGATTATTTCAAAACCCACCCTTAGGCGCTGCAAATTATTGGTTCCACGAGGAATTAATTCGCGTGGATCATACGCATCAAATACAACGACGCGTTTGTAAAAATGCTACACGGCATCTGTCGGCATAAATCCATTGTTAATTGGCGTGTTTTTGAGATCTGCCTCCATCCCTGGCACCCGAAACATTCGACAAACAATGCTGAGTATTCATACTCATCAAATTATCCCGAAATTCCGTGTTCGTTCCCAATTAATCATCATTTCCGGGTCTACTATTTAGTTGATGGGGTTCCGGCCCACTCCAATTTGAGCTAATCACGAATTCACGTTCTGCGTTCCCAACTAGAAATTGTTTGATCGATTTCGTTCTAACATACACAACAGTCTACGCAAAATCACTTTGGACTGTCACTAATTAAGCACCGTTCTATACATATTGCTGAATTGTTTTCGGAAGTTAACGAGCTGGCATTTCTCTATTATGAGTTTCTCGGCACCTCGATTTTACACGAATTTTGGAGAACGAATTCAAAATTTATTTCGCTCAGCTGAAATTCAAATAATGCGATTGACGTTCACATTATCATTCCGTTTCACTCGAGAAACTCAACAATGCTGATCCAGAATTCATTCAGGAATGCTGCAAATTTCATTAAACATTCATTAATTTCTTATACTAATGCACTCATTCCCAATTCTTGATTTTTGCGCGCGTGTTCCGCAAGGAACAGCGTGCTATAATTTCGTCACAATGTCTGTATTTTTCGTTTTTTTTTTGCGAAAATGGTCTCAAACGATCAATAATCCGAGGTCAAATTCGATTCTGTCCGACCGGTCCGGCCGGCCGTTAGCACGAAAACTCTCGAACGGAAGGAGTTAGACTAGTTAGAGGATTGAAATTTGCAGGGTAGGTTCGGAGCGTAAATATCTCGGACGAGTTCGTTAACGGGCGAAATCCATCGAGTGGTATCGGAGTTATGCCTCTTTTTACTTAAATTTATGAATATTTCGGAACCGATCTCTCGATGTATATGAAATTTAGCATCAAGTTATAGAATCATGACCTTTATATGTATAAGAAGATTTATTTTAATCGGATTGCCCTTAAGTGGCAAAAAAAAAATTTCAAAAAATTTTTTAATTTTGTTTCCACCATAACTCTGAAAATACTGATCTGAGTGAATTGAAACTCGGTAGTTAGATGCAAAAGACCGAAGTAAACACTTTTGCTAAATTTCATGACGATAACGTGACATGAAAAAATTCAAAAAATTACTACTATTTTGCGGAATATTTTGCTTGAAATTCCGAAACCTATTTTTTGGCGCTCTTGTTCCTCGGAACAGAGTGCTTATCAATTTGCCCAAATGTCTGTAATTTTAGAATTTTTGAAAATTGTCTTAAACGAGTCGATTCGACTCACCAATCAAGAATCCATGGTCGAAATAAATTCTGTACGGCTGTAGACACGATAACTCTCGAAGGAAAGGAGAAATTTTGCATGAAATTGTAGAATCATGACCTTTAAGTATATGCATGCGAAGAGGATACGGGAGAGCAACGTAATATGTGGCATCCCATCAGTAAAGCTGCGTATAAACTAAGCGCGGCAAACCCTCGAATGCTGATAGGCGAAGCAGCCTCGGCCTCGGTATTTCGGGTTGTGAAAACTATGCACCGAGTGTAAGTGGCAAGTGTTGCAACAGCCCATTCCTCGAGGTTAAATCGTTGCAGATCGCTCATTTAATCTTGATAAATAAACTATTATTTGAATTTAATGTAGTTATGGTGCAGTTCTTGATAAGAATCCATTGATAACATTCCCAACTCTGAGAAACCAATACTTTCGGATATATGGTTTGTCCAAAATTGAACAAACGCGCCAAAGCTCCTGCCACAGAGCTTTCCTCCATTTTTCAACTAACATCTGCCGTTTAGTTCGATCACTTTATCATTTTCCGATTAATTAAAATAAAAATTCGGATAGCTATAACTCCGAAATCTCCTGGTGGATTCTGTCCATTACCGACCTAAACCTGCGCATGTGGGCTCCAAACCTACCCTGCACATTTCAACTCAATTCTAAAATTAAAGACATTTAGGCGAATTGTGCACTTAAAACTTATTCGGCACATTGTTTACCGAATTAAATTATTGTAGACCAGGGTCGACGAAGCCTTTGAAAATGTTAAAAAGTGAAAAAAAATTATAGTAAAATGAAACCCATTGAAAAAGGAAGAGAATACATCAAAAATGATAGAAAAAATAATTTACGGGCGATCTGAGTTCGGGAAGGGGAAGGGGGTGAGTTTTTAAGGGTGAAAAACGGTTTATCTCAGTTTCCGGCAAAACTACAAGCCCTATGGAAAGAAGTTGAATGGCAAAGTTGTAGGTAATGAAAAGATCTACAACTTTCGTATTCACACTTTTTTCACATAACCTCAAAATTTATGTGAAAAATTCGAATAACCACGTTTTTGGTTTTTAATTTTTATCTTTTAGCAAAAATTTTTTCTTTATCAAATTTCGTTAAAACGTACCTTTTTATGTCCTAAATACACTGTAATTTTTCAGATTTAAAATATTTTTTTTCACCCTAATCTGTCTTACTATCGAAAAGGCAGCCTAATTTTCAATCAAAAATTCTCACGTCAAAATATCTGCTCTTTCAAAAGAGTAGGTAGACTTTTTGTTCGTTGAATTCTATACTTTCAGATGGTCTAAAAAAAATATACATTACTATGGTAAAGTTTCTCAGAAAATGCTTCGAAATAACAGGTAGTAAGGCCCAGACCCTAATCGCCCTTTGCCTAATTCTCTATGAAATAACTTTTAAATTTTTACGTAGGTCACTCAGGTGTATAAGTTATATTAAAATAGCAATAAATAAGCATCTACGCATATAATTTAGAGAAGATTCTACAACTTTATCAAAATATTGTTAGTATCATTGTCATATTAAATATTAACTTCATTAACTTTTCTGAGGAAATTTACCATAGTAATGTATATTTTTTTAAACCATCAGAAAGAAGAGATTATTTCAACGAACAAACCACCTAGTTCTTTAAAAAGGCAGATATTTTGACGTGAGAATTTTTGATTGAAAATTAGGCTGCTTTTTCGATATTGAGTCAAATTATGGTGAAAAAAAAATATTTTGAATCCAAAAAATTACAGTGTATTTCGGACATAGAAAGGTAAGTTTTCACTAATATAAAAATTATAAACCAAAAAGGTGGTTACTTGAATTTTTCATATAAATTTTGAGGTTATGTGAAAAAAGCGTGAATATAAAAGTTGTAGATCTTTTTATTACCTACAACTTTGCCCTTTAACTCTTTTTCATAGGACTTGTACTTTTGCCGGAAATTGAGATAAACCGTTTTTTACCCTTAAAAACTAGCCCCCTTCCCCTTCCCGACCTCAGATCGCCCGTAAATAATGTTTTCAATCATTTTTGTTGAATTCTCTTTCTTTTACAACGGGTTTCATTCTACTATTATTTTTATTCTGTTTTAAAATTATCGACCCTGGTCTATTGGTTCATTGTTTCGTTATGTCAGACCTTCTAGACTTCAACATCAGTATACCGCACCTCGGACCACTCCGATCACACGTCGGGCAGAAATGCGGTCGAGGGATAAACCATTCGCTCACATAAATAACAGCCTGGCTGGATCGCCATCGCCATTCTCCCTCCCAAATTTGTACCATTAATTTGAGCAAATGTCTCAGAAAAACCAACACGAACGTCCGTCTGGACCCTGCTCCCGATCTCCAAACTGTGAAGGTTCGGGATAACCCGAGACAGGGTTACCCCGGAATTACCCACCAAACTTCGAATAAATAAATAATGGGTAAAGTTCATGAACGGCCAACGAACTATGTCTCTCTCATTTCTGAAATTTGAACGTTGCTAATGGTACGTAATTGAACAGCTTGGGTGTCTGTGTTTATTATATGGAAGTGGATTTGTTTGTCTGTAGTCGGACGTTGAAAAATTTTCGTATTTTCCTTATGTGCCAATCGTATTCCTTCTTAAAGAACCTGAAAAGTGTTATTGCACCCTTGCTTAATTTCATATTATGCCTCCTTTACATCTTTTTTTGGCGCTCTTGTTCCTCGGAACAGATTGCTTATCAATTGGCCCAAATGTCTGTAATTTTCGAATTTTTTGATGAAAATGGTCTTGAAGTATTTGGTTTGACTCACTGATAAAAAAACAGACAAATAATATCTCCGAAAGTATTGGTTTCTCAGAGTTGGGAATTATATCAATGTATTCTTATGATAGAACTGCATCATAAAGGAAATTCAATTCAAATAATAGTTTATTTATCAGGATTAAATGAGCAATCTGAGAATGAGAACTGCACCATGGAAGAAATCAAATTAAAATAGCTCAACTGAATTTGACTCTCTCTTATAGAACAAGATGAAAGTACGAGTATGAACTCAGATCATATAATAAAGCTTAGATAGAATAATTATAGCATTCTGTGAAAACATAGAAGTACGATTCATTATTGAAATTTAGAAAAATCATATCTCCGAAAGTATTAGCTTGTTGGAGTTGAAAATGTTATAGATGGATTTTAATGGTGAAACTGCATCTTAAATAAGAATTGAAATTGAAATTTATTGCTTAAAAAAAAATTTTGTTTTTCGTTACTCCGAAACCATCTGGCCTATTTTGCCCAATAACGAACTTAACCGAGATATTCGTCTCCCTAACCTACTCTGTAAATTTCATCTGCCTAGCTCATTCCTTTCGAGAGTTATTGTAGAAAACATTTTTTTAAATTTTGAAAATTTTTGTTTGACACTTTGCGGTAGCCTGGTCAATACAAAACTTCACATGCGTATAAAGGTCATGATTCTACAATTTGATGCTGAATTCCAGATAAATCGAGTGATCGGTTTTGGAAATATTCATAAAAAAAGTGTTTTACTAAAATCGGCCGTAACTCCAAAACCGCTCGATGGATTTCGCCCATTAACGAACTTGTCCGAGATATTTACGCTCCAAACTCACCTCGCAAATTTCAATCATCTAGGCCCTTTCGTTCGAGAGTTATCGTGCCTACGGCCGTCCGGCCGGACCGGCCGGATCGGCCGGACAAAATCGATTTCGACCTCCGATTCTTGATGAGTGAGTCGAACCAAATCGTTTGACACCATTTTCAGCCAAAAATTCTAAAATTACAGACATTTGGGCAAATTGATAAGCACTCAGTTCCGAGGAACTAGAGCGCCAACTCTCTCCGTTAACATGATAACTCTCGAACGGATTGAGCTAGGCAGTTGAAATTTTCTGAGTAGGTTTAGAAGATAAATATCTCGGTTAAGTTTGTTATTGGGTAGAATCGCCATGATAGTTTCGGAGTAACGAAAAAGAAAATTTCTTTTACATTACAAATTTGAAATTAGTTTCATCATAAAAATCCATTAATATCATTTTCAACTCTAACAAGCTAATATTTTCGGAGATATGATTTTTCAAAATTTCAAACATAAATCGTACTTCTATGTTTTCACAGAATGCTGTACTCATAGATATCTATACTACGTTAGTATAGAGTTCATTGGCTGTACTCAATTATTCTATCTATGAATTATTATATGGTCTGTGGTCATTCATGTCATCTTATTTGACATTTCAAAGATATTTCTGGTTCGTTATTCTTGATATAAAATACCCCTTCTGTTAGAGAACAAAGTATGATTGAATGCAAAATGACCAATGAAATAGCCTCAGCTATGGTAGAATTAAGTGGACGATATGATATTATACTTTCAAGATGATAATATAATGCCCGTGGATAATCCATATGACGATGGAAATATATACTTTGGTAGGTAAGTTGGGTTCAGAATATTTCCAGTATGAGCAAAACTGGAAAATTGGCTAAGTTTCAATTGATGAACTATAATATTCATAGTAGATTTGAGGAATGAATATCTCGGATAAGTGCGTTATTGGGTAAAATTGGTCTGTTGGTTTTGGATTAATGATTTTTGGCACATTGTCGAATTTAAATTATTTCATGATGTTTGAATCAAATTTATTTTGTGATGAAGTTCTATCATAAGACACCATTGATATAATTCCTGAAAACCAATACTTTCGGAGATATGATTTGTCAAAGTTTGAACAAGATCGCCAAAGCTCCTGTCCACAGGGCTTGAACCAATTTTTATGCGCTTGTTCCGCCAGGAACAGCATGTTATCATTTTTCCACGATGTCTGTAGTTTTCGAAGTATTTGCCGAAAATGGTCTCAAACAATTGAGTTCGACTCACTGATGCATAATCCGGGGTCCAATTCAATTATGTCCTTCCGGCCGGCCGTAAGCACGATAACCGTCGAACGAAACTAGTTAGAGAGTTGAAATTTTCAGAGTAGTTTTGGAGTATCAATATCTCGGTTAAGTTCTTTATTGGGCGAAATTCACCAAGGTGTTTCGGAGTTATGGCCATTTTTGGCTAAAACATTTTTTATGGATATTTCCGAAACGGATCAATCAATCTATCTGAAGTTTAGCATCAAATTGTAGAATCATATACATGCGAAGTTTTGCATTGATAGGTTGGCCATAAACTGTAAAAAAAAATCAAAACTTTGAAAATTTTATTTACACAATAACTCGAACAATACTGATCTGATTGAATTAAAACTTGGTAGTTATATGCGAAATACCGACGCACACACTTCTTCCACCTTTCGTGGTGATAGCTTGACTAGAAAAAATTCAAATATGTTCAGATATGTGCAGACTATTTGGCTTGAAATTCTGAAACCAAATATCAGATTGATTTTGGCCTATCGGTGACCAATAATGACCTCTTGGAGTGTGCAAATTTTCATTGGGAACAGAGCACTAAGAGCACCCCAAAAAAATTAATGATTTTTTACTTCCAAACTGGGCAAATTATTTCAGTTCTTTTCGTACGTGGGAAATCACATCTGGTATTTGACTTCGGTTCCTACACGTGTTTCATCAGATTGCGATTGCTAGCATATATACGAAGGCAACTAATTTAAAGACGTCTATATATACGGTTGCAATTGAATAAATGGGTGAACGATGTGTGGAATTTTAAATTGTTCTTCAAAATTTGTCTCAAAGTTGAGGGACTGGTGAGAAACTCGAGGGCCATACTACGCCCTCCTGTAAATTCTGTGAGTTTGCAAGCCAGTTTCGAGGAAATAGCGTAGTATCCGAGGGTGGAGTATCTATAACGTGGTCCTTGGGCCAATTTTTGAAATTTTTGCCACCCCTTTCGGGCATTTTTCGTTATGCACATGGGCAGACCAGGAATGATTTGACATCTGAGACGATTTGGGTGCAGGATGCTATTTCTCCATAGGATCCCCTTTAGAGGGCCGCGCATGCATGTATTGGAGCTGTGATATCTCCTGAACCACTGACTGTTGCTGAAGGCACAGAGTTTTGTGTGAGGTGTGTGATTTTGAGAGAACTTTCAGCCACGATTAGATTGCGCAAGGGCAGAGGAAAAGTGGCTCTTTTGGGTTGTATGGCTTATGTTGGGAGTGGTTTACGTCTAGCGGTCACGGATTTGGTGCTGAACCGGTATCGTGAGGTTTTAAATTAAATTCAATGCAATTCTCTTCACGGACAAGTCACTTTCGAGGAAATATAGTTGTTTCCGAGTTGAAATATCTGTGCCGTGGTCTTGGGGGCAACTTATAAGTAAATATATTTGGAAGATCCATATTAAATTACAATCGGATTTGAAGAATAGGCGTGCAAAATTGCGTTCCTAGCGGTGAACTTGCCACAATCTCTTTTTGCGCGTATGTTCTGGGGAACCTCGCGTTATTATTTTGCCCAAATTTCTGTAATTTACGAATTTTTCGCTGAAAATGGGCTCAAACGATTGAGTTCGACTCCCTGATCAAGAATTCTAGTTCAAATTTGATTCTGTCCAGCCAGCCGTTGCCACGATAACTTGAGAACGGAAAGAGATAGCGACTTGAAGTTTTCAGGGTAGGTAGCGCATCCCAATAGGACGGACAGTTTCGTTAATGGGCATAATCGGCACAACGGTTTCCGAGTAATAATTTTGTCTACAACCAATACTAATCCGATCGAATTGAAACTTGGTGAGTAGTTGTAGAATATGAAACTAAGGACGTCTGTGAAACTTTCTGAACATCGTATAGCTATAAAATTGAAAAAAAATTATTGAAAAATATTATTTACTTCACAATAACCTAAGAACGGAAAGAGATAGCGACTTGAAATTTTCAGGTAAGGTAGAAAATCCTAATGCGCCCTTTGAATTCGTTTATAGGGATAATCGGCAAAACAGTTTTGGACTTATACCCATCTGAAATTTGGTTGTTATTTCCTCAATAACTCGAAAAATACGAAACCGATCTAATTCAAACATGGTTATTAGTTGTAGAATGACAACGCTAAAATTCTTGCAAAATTTTGTGAGGATCGTATTACTAGAAATTTTTTCAAAAATCATAGAAAATTATTGAAAAAAATTCTATATGTCAGAAACTATTCGTCGGATATCGTTGAAATTTTGCCAGAGCATTCAGAACCTAACTCTACTAGCTACTACTGTGACGTATGTCAAAGTTGACAACTATTTGATGATCACGTTGTGTTGAGATAAGCTCTAATTTAGTCTGATGAAACCAAGCAATCTAATTATAGTCCAAAATTACTTTTCAATTTTTTAAGATTTTCACCATTATAACGAGGTAATAGCAGTGAGATTGTTTGCATGTAATCATTTGTTTAAATAAAATGTTTTCAGTCTTGAGAAAGGAACCAACGGTTTCGAACGTCGACGAAGTTATAGAATAATCTATTTGATTTGTCCAATTCCCTACGATACCTACTTTTCATCATTGAACATGGACGAGAACACAGGATTCCACTACCAAGATCCAAGTTTGAACATATTCGGATCTATATTGTTGGAGATCCGAGCAGCCTTGTTTGAGTTCAGTAGCTGGATGGGTGAGCGTTGCCTTGACAACTCTCGAACGAAAGGAGATAGGTACTTATACCCATCTGGAATATTTTTTTCTCGATAACTCAAAAAATATAGGCTCGATCGAATTGAAGCTTGGTAACAAGTTTCAGAATATCGACATGAAAACGAGTGAAAAATTTTGTGAGGACCGTACCACTAGAAAATTTTTAAAAAATTACGAAAAATTATTATGTATCTCATGATTCGGAAAGAAATAGCGACTTGCAGTTTTCAGGGTAGATTACGCATCTGAGTACGACATTTAAGTTCGTTAACTAGCATAATCGGCTAAATGGTTTTGTAGTTATATCAATCTGAAATTTGGTTGTTATTTCCTCCAATAACTCAAAAAATACAAATCCGATCCAATTCAAATATGGTTATTAGTTGTAGAACGGCAACACAAAAATTCTTGCATAAATTCGTGAGGATCGTAGCACTAGAAAATTTTTAAAAAATCATTGAAAAAAAAAATTGCCTCAAGCACTGACGTGAAGTCAGAAGCTTTTGCACGTATGTTCTCTTGTCCATTCTCCTTTATCGGACACTCTTAAGACAATAGAATTCGATTAAGAATGTCCAATAAAGGAGAATGGACAAGAGAACATACGCGCAAAAGCTTCTGACTTCACGTCAGGGCTTGTTTTTATTTCGACCTATGGTGAAACTAATAGCCAGACTGTATTAATAGACAGAATTGCCAAAGAAAATTGAAAAAATATCGAAAAACACTGACGTGACGTCAGTACTCTTTTAAACATTAATTCAATGGGTGTTATAGACAAAACTATCAACAGAAAATTATCCCCCTACAGTATTACTACAAATATCCTGCTCTTAATGACAAAATGAAAGAAATTGTGTAAAATTTATACGAATGAAATAGTGCACTTTCAAAGAATATATTATTAAATTCATTCCTGGAGCACCTCCACATCCTCGTTCTGTGAAATGCATCAATTTTTCACGCGACAATTTCCCGTTATCTCCTTTCTTCTTCGCGAAACTGAAAACGCCAAGAACGGCACCGACTCTCATCTCTCCACAGCGATGACTGATGGCTAGGCATTTTATCTTGGAATACCTGTTTCATAGTTTCTTTGCATTATTCATCCTTTGAAACGGCTCCCCTGTAATAGTCCCTTATTACGCGAAACGACGTCAGTGCCGAAGAAATATGGAGATTGAACGAGTATGCTCAGCCGGAAGGGAATGCAGACTTTTATTTCCAAAAAAAAGGGTGTTACAAGAATATGCAATATTGTTTCTGGATTTTAGCCGACTCCTTGAATGTTTTCGGTGTACAGGTATACAGGGTGATTGACGAAGACCGTTCGTTAGAATAATTCGAAGAGAGACTCGAGATAAACACTTGAAATTATATAGTTCAACTTTGTTAGAGAAGATGAATGCTTGGAAAAAATTTCAAATTTTTTTGAGCGGAAATAGTCATTTCCATACAAAAATGTCCATTATCTCGGAAAATTCAAACTTATTGGCCCTCTTATTCGTCGGAACAGAGGGCTTATCAATTTGCCCAAATGTCTGTAATTTTCGAATTTTTGGCTGAAAATGGTCTCAAACCAATTGGTTCGACTCACTGATCAGAAATCCGTGTTCGAAATCGAGTCTGTCTGGCCGGCCGTCCGTCCGTTGATACGATAACTCTCGAACGAAAGGAGTTAGAGGATTGAAATTTACAAGGTAGGTTTGGAGCGTAAATATCTCGGACGAGTTCGTTAACGGGTGAAATCCACGCAGCGGTTTCGGAGTTATGGCCGTTTTTAGTGAAAACCTTTTTTATGAATATTTCCGAAACCGATCAATCGATCTATCTGAGATTCAGCATCAGATTGTAGGATGATGACTTTTATACGCATGCGAATAAATGAGCTAGGTAGTTTCAGAGTAGAGTCGGGAGATAAATAACTCGGTTAAGTTTGTTATTGGGCAAAATAAGCCAGATGGTTTCGGAGTAACGAAAAAAAAATTTTTATTGAATTACTAATTTCGAATTCAATTTTTTTTAAGATGCAGTTTCACCATAATATTCATTGATATCATTTTTAACTCTAACAAGCATTAGCTTTCGGAGATATGATTTTTCGAAATTTCAATAATAAATCGTACTTCTATGTTTTCACAGAATGGTGTAACTATTCTATCTATGAATTATTATATGATCTGTTTTATACTCGTACATGTCATCCTGTTTTATAAGAGAGAGTCAAATTCATTTTAGCTATTTTAATTTCATTTCTTCCATGGTGCAGTTCTCATTCTCAGATTATTCATTTAATCTTGATAATAAACTATTATTTCAATTGAATTTCCATTTCCATTCCAGTTCTATCATAATAATACATTGATATCATTCCCAACTCTGAGAAACCAATACTTTCGGAGATATGATGTTTCAGAGTTTGAACAAGAGCGCCAAAGCTCCTGTCCACAGGGCTTGAACCAACTTTTATGGAGTGCTTTAAGTAAACTTGATTGAATTACAATTTTAATCAATGTGCCAACTTTCAGGTCGGAAAACCATCAAAAATATGTTTTCCCTTTTGCTCAAAACTCTTTTTGAAATTGAATAACTACCTTACGGGATTTTTTTCGGTGACTATAATTGTAACTAGTAAATCTTGTTTGACCTTGATTTTTCGACATATGCTCTAATTTTTCCTCACAAGTAATTTCATTATGTTGCAAAATTGCTCCTATTCGTATTTTCGCACTCAATTTACATCTGAAAATCCCAAGAATGCAAACTTTGCTGTAAATTGCCAATTCAAAGCTAGATATTTGATCGGATTATAATTTTTTCATTAATATCTGTCGTTAGTTCAATTTCAACGCCAGTTAATTATTTTCTATGATCAGAGATTTGTGAAAAAGTCGAAACACCAAGTTCAAACAAAATTTTCAAGTAACAATCATATTCATGCTGACACTAATATTGTCTGGTCACCAAAAAAAAATTCCGTTAGGTAATTATTCAATTTTTAATAGAGTTATGGACAAAAAAAGGCAAAATATTTCTCACGGTTTTCCAACCGCACATTGCACATTGATCTAAATTGTAATTTCGAATAAGTATACTCAGATCGTTTCATACAAAAAGTTCGAATATTCCGTGATAGTCGACCTTTTTGTTTGAAAATGGCTATTTCTGCTCAAACTGGAAGTCTTAGTTGGCTGAGTTTTATATCATTTTTGATGCATGATTTCAAAAAAAGAATATTAGGAAATATTAATTTAAAAGAAAAGTCCCTCTTGGTGCATAGTTGCTGGGAAGCACTGTATACAGGTTGATTCACGAAGACCGTTCGTTAGAATATTTCAAAGAAAGACTCGAGATGAACACTTGAAATTGTATAGTTGAGCTTTGTTAGGAGACATGAATTCAGATTCGTTCGACTTCCGGTGGCACCGGAAATGATACCAACTTTCGTTTTTCAAATGTAATACCCACTTATTTTCATTGATAATCAGATTACCCATTGAATTCTATATTGTTTTAATGTGCCACACTTACATATTATTCTCAGAAAATTCGTGTGAGATCTGCAAAAACCCTTTAAATATTTTCAAGTAGGGCTTCATTCTATGTAGATTTATTACATGAAAGTTCTAGTACTATAGATCCTTAAAAGAACTAGGAGTACTAGAATTATACCTAGTTTTAAAAATGCCTTAAGAAGAAGAACAGGACAATACCTGTCCTGGTAGTCGATAGCAATGAGATCATTAATTATTAAGAATTCAGTATTATGCAGCCTGAAGAAGTCGTTCTGTCGACGAAACAAGACAAGACAAGATATTCATTTAAAGATAAGTGTAAACCATATAATTTTTCATTAAAAAAAATTTTTTATGTTTAATCCGTATGGTAATGCTTATAAAAAATTAATACCTATAAATGTTTCGTATGTTTAAGGATAAGAATACTTCGGAATCCTTTTGCGAAAAAATATTTTATTCAAATCCGTTCGGTTCGCCGTAGGCCCCTGAGGTTTGGTATTCTCCTCATAAACTACTGATGAAAAATTAATGAATCTTGATATAACAAGTTGGA
This sequence comes from Halyzia sedecimguttata, assembly GCA_937662695.2. Lineage (NCBI taxonomy): Eukaryota > Metazoa > Arthropoda > Insecta > Coleoptera > Coccinellidae > Halyzia > Halyzia sedecimguttata. The sequence goes on from OW569415.2 coordinate 40,875,699, forward strand.
GAAGCACTGTGGTTAGGAGCTTTGGCGTACTTGTTAAAATTTATAGTCAGAGCCGTCAGCCATCCAGGTACTGAACTCGCCCATAGCTGCTTAACTACAGGAAAAAATAATATTGTCCCTATATTTCCAAGAATATAAATCCCATCCAGTTTAAATATTGAACTTGGCTGTACAATGTGGTTTTGAAAGCTCTTGCAAAATGTCAGCAATATCTGACGACTAATTTCTGAGATACAGAATTGTTTTTATAGTAATAATAATTTTCAAATCTCTTATCCATAAGATCCTCTCAAAATTTCGAAGAAGATTGAAATTAATTGTTCTAATAGAATTTCATGCAGAACATTTATATATAAATATCATTTTGATATCAGTTGCTGTACCCTGCGATGCCCCATACCTTTGTGCTAAGTCACTATGTGGATAATATGGATATCTTACCTTCTCAACATTATGTCATAAAAGAAAATTTAAAGTGAGCAGTAATCCGATTGTTAAAATTGTTGAACATTTCATGAAACCTAATGGAATCTATTTCCAGGTTAAAATTCACAGATTTCTTAACAACGCAACATACTGGTTCAATGCGCCATTTGTTAAATCATTATCTGCCGAGGAAATCTATCCAGTACACAGAATCACAATTTTATGCTATGAAAACCGTGAAATAATAATCAATAATAGATACTTATCCTCAAGAGTTCTACCTATTGCTATGTACAAAAATGTACCATTTCAAATGAAGAAATTCACAATTCAACATGGCTTTGATTAATTTGAAAAAGCAATAGGAAACTATCACAGAGTTATATAGATAAACTTACGATAGGTTTTGCGAAGCTTCAATTATCGAAGAATAAAAGAATAAGCAATATAATATAAGTTTGCTTTTAGTACCGAATTTATATTATATTCATTTCTTCTGGAACGAAATTACTCTGGATAACTGGCAAAATATCTACTAATTTGTTGTTCAACCGATATGCAATCGATGATTTATCCATTTCACGAAGGGAATTGACATGTTATTCGAATATATTCGATTAATTATTATTTCTTCACCTCGAATTTTGATATGCTCTTGACGTATCGACTTGTCAAATTTGACTTCGGTCGGCCGCTCGGAAGAACAGAAATGAATATAACATAAACATACTTGATATGTTGTCTATAACATGATGATTTATGAAATTCACTCTAGGCACGTCAAAAATCAGAAACTGTTGACAACTTAGTTCGTCGAGTGTAAAAAACTTCGATCCTTGGAATATTTTAATACTTCGGCAAATCTTCACCAATATAGATCTTATCTGTTTCAAATCTAGAACTTTACTGTGAAAGAAGGTGTTGAAGGATCTCACAGATCTCCAGTCATGCAATCCTCACAAAATTTTGTATAAGTTTTCTTGTCGATATTTTCCAAATAACTACCGTGCTTTAGTTCGATGAGGTCAGTATTTTTCGAGTTATTGGGAAAACAAAATTTCAGATCGCTATAAGTCCGAAACTACTCGATGTATTGTGTCCATTAACGAACTTAGCTGGTGCAGTTGGTCTCTAAACCAACTCTCTAACTCATTGCGTTCGAGCCGAATCGTGCTGACGCCCGGACAGCCCCGGCCCCCGGCCAACTAGACAGAATCAAGTTTGACCTCGGATTCTTCATAAGTGAGTCGAAACTAATCGTTTGAGACCATTCTCGGCCAAAAATTCCAAAATTACAGACGTTTGGACGAAGTGATAGGCTGTGTGTTCACCTGGCAAGCGCGCCAAAATCAAGTCAATTTTCCTTATATTATCCGCTGTGCTGGTCGTTGTATGCGACTTTTCTGGAAGGATGTGAAGTTGATATAATAATATAGGAACCAATGGAGTAATTTAATGTGTCGTCAGAAATCTCATCTTTCTCAGGAAAGCCATCAATTGTATAAATGTTGAAATTTCACCTCGTGTACGTTGAGTGCAGCGAAGCGATCGATATATAATCACCAATTGAATGTACGAGTAGAAAACCCATTTAGACCAATATAATTTAGCATTAATATAAAATTATTTTAATTCATTGATGCATTAATGAATAAAGCCATAAATATATAATTGCTCTATAAATCTAATTGAGTCATAACACTAATGGAAAACGTAATTCATTTGATAACTTGTCTATACGCGTGTATTTTTGTGAAATACTATTAAATTAAATGAAAATATATACTTAGATCTGTATTTTTACGTTATCGGAAGAAATGTTCACTCACGTTCATACACTGTTTTATTTCATGAGTTATTTTATCACATAATGTAAATTTCTACATAAAAAATAAGGGCTTTTGTATATCCGATTCTCTCCAAGAATATAAATTCGTTCCAGTTTATGTAAAATAAGGTTTTGGAGGATCTCCGATTTGACGGATAGTTTCTGATATACAGATTTTTTCTTATAACTTCGGGGTCATACGAGCCTCTCGAAATTTTGCACAAGTCTTCGTGTTGGTATTTTTTTACTATCTACGACGCTTCAATGCGGTCAGATCAGTATTTTTCGAGTAATTTGGATAAAACCATTTCAGTTGGCTATAACTCCGAAACCACTCGACAAAGTGTGTCCATTAACGAATTTAACCAGCACATTGGGACTCTAAACTTACCCTGCAAATTTCAACTTTCTAACTATTCCGTTCGAGAGCAATCGTGCTGACGGATGGAATTAATTTTTCTTCAGTGGGTCTAAACTAATGGTTTGAGACCATTCTCGACCTTAAATTAGAAAATTACACACATTTGGGCAAATTGATAGGCATTATTACAAAGGAACCTACAATATAATAATAATGTTGAAATTGGTTTTGTAAATTTACTCCCGTGATGACTTTAGATTGAAATTAGTCAATATTGTTTTGCAGACTATTTTATCAGAAAATAATGTAGAGTAGTTTGTGTTTGATTATTTCGATTCTATACTAATTTTTCTGGGAGGTGAATTTAATATTGATATTTTTTTCTGAAGAGAGGGATTGTGTGTTTTTCATGGCTTCGATGAATAAAGTTTTTTTACTGTTAATTTTTATTCAGAGTCGTAGAGAATAGTATATTATAAAACAAGTTGCAGAATGGGCTCCTATTAAAACACGAATGCGAAATTCGAAAACGAGCGACGAAGGAGCGAGTTTTCGAACGCATGAGTGTTGGAATAGCCTTCTGCAACGAGTATTAGACGATATTTTCTCTATTTCATTCAAGTTTTGTAAAATACTGTTGAAATTTAACGAAAAATTCGGATCATACATCCTAGTGTCTTTTGTATTGTATCTTGGCAGTTGGTGTGACTGTTACGAAATTTGACAGTTTACGAAATTTGAATTTGAATCGGACTTCTCGAATTTCATTATAATCTAGAATTACATTTAATTTGTGAATTATGTCTGACGAAATCGATTTAACGCCACCAGAATTAAGAGAAATTGCAAATGAAATTGCAAATAAATTAATACCTCAAAAATCCAGATCCTTGTATGAAAGAGAATATGTAAAACTTATGAAGTGGTCCGAAGAGAATTCGGTAGTTAGAATTTCAGAAAATGTTTTGTTAGCGTATTTTGAACATTTAAATAAGACATATAAATGTTCTACGTTATGGAAAACGTATTCGATGTTACGTAAAATGCTTAATATAAGACAAAGCATTGATATTTCAAAATTTGCAAGACTGCAATGCTTATTAAAAACTTTTTCTAAAGAATACAAACCGAAGAAATCAAAAGTTCTCGATTTCGAACAAATTGACAAATTCTTGAAGGAAGCATTAAACGATACTTATTTAGATATTAAGGTAACAATCTAATCATGTTTAACTATGTACGATTAATATAATATCTTTCAGGTAATATTAATCATGGGTTATGCTGGGGCATGCAGAAGGGTAGAGCTCTGCAATATAAAGGTTCAAGACATAGAATTCAAGAATGATTGTATTTTGATCACCATACCAAATACAAAAACTTATAGCCCCAGGCAATTTATCATTTCAGACCCATTCTGGTTGAGTCTTGTTAGAGAATATTATGCATTGAGACCATCACATACACATCATGATCGATTCTTCATTAATTTTAGATCAGGAAAATGTAGCATACAACCTATTGGCATCAATAAAATAGGTGGAATGCCAAAAAAAATTGCAAATTTTTTAAATTTGCCCCATCCAGAACTTTATTCTGGTCATTGCTTCCGTAGAAGCTCAGCTTCCCATCTAGCGAACAGCGGAGAAGATTTGATGACATTAAAGAGACATGGAGGATGGAAGAGTTCAGCAGTTGCTGAAGGATATGTTGATGCGTCTCTATCAAAAAAGATTGATATTTCTAACACACTATCAAAACAAATCAACAAAAATACCCAGGACCTGAATATGCCTTTGACTTCTAAATAGCCGAATATGTCAGAAGTCTCTATTGGAACTTTACAGGATTCTATGCATGATAACCAGCCTTCTACCTCCTCTGCATGTTTCAATCAGGCTATTTCAATGAATGAAACACATCATAAAATACCAGGAATCACTACGTTAAATACTGGTTCAAATTGTAATATTAACGTGAAAGTATTTAACAACTGTACGATAGCAAAAATTGAATGACTTACTATTTTATTTTTATAATACATCATACTTTTTCAGTGTGTAATTACTACCTGTACCCACTTAATTAACACCAACACTTTAAAAGAGTTTCTTCAAATATGACATAACTAATAGTAAGAATATTGAAAACAAAATTTCTTCTAAGAAACGTAGAACTCTAGTGACTTTATAGCATAAGACAAGAATTACTTTCTATAGTACAAAAATTTACCTACTAAATTCACCGCATCGTTTTTCAAATATCTTTGATTTGTTTAAATGTTGAGTATCGCAACCACCATAATGCAGATATTAGGCCTCCACAACAGATCAAGAACGATATGCTAACTGACGGTGATCAATGGACTTGCTTTCAAACTATAATTTCCAATTAGTACTGGCTTATTGAAATTTTGATAGATATCAAAACTCAAAGGTATTGTCAGTCATTTAATTTCCCTTGGCAAGATAATACATCTTTATAGCTCCAAACTTTTTTTTGGAATACACAATTAAGGAATTAAGAATTAACATGAACCTGTAACGTCATCCTGGAGATTATACAAATTACATACATACAGATAAAAATATTTACCATCTAAGGATACTTGTTATGTAATTAACAGCTATTTTGATTGGAATCATTCGTAAAGTAACAAAAGCTTTAATCGTATAAATGTACATTATACAGACACATAAACATAATTTTCTTGTAGCACTAACGATACTTGGTTCAGGATATAAATTGCTGCTTAATAGCTTTTATTGATACATTTGTACTATATGTATTCATCTTTGGATTAGGAAAATTCCCTTCATTCCTAAAAAAAGGCAGTGTATATATAAGTACATAACCTATAGATCAGATTTAAAACAGTTTTCTAAGAGCATGAATGATTCAAAATTAGCAAGAACTGCAAGAAGGTAGTACCTAATTATACCTTTTAATGAAAATAAAACTTTTCGTCTCAATAATTATTTCGCTATATCCAGATTACATTATATATATGTGGATTGACAATTGACGTGTGTTGAAATTTGATAGGAGCGAGTGTCAATGCTGACAACCACAAAACGAAAAATATAACTAGAAACAGTGCGGGAATGAGTTCATTCCAGCACTGTTTTTAGTGCTGGAATGGACTCATTCCGATACTGAAATAGAGAAAAAAAATTTATTTTGCAAAGGAGTATATCCAACACTGGTTTCATTGTGTGTAGTTCTTATGTGGGAGCGAACCTATACCATATACATTTTTGGCTGGGGCGAGAAACTGGCAGTGACGTTTTTTTGCGGGGCTGCATGCTAACACATGTTAAGTTGAAGCTGTTGTTGGATTGAGGTGAAAATCTCTTTGAATATTTGGATATTTGATGTTGTACTCGGACTGAACCCTACATTACCGACACCGTGTCTGGACAAATCGTGAGTTCTAGCTGGAAGAGTCCATACTCATCACCTGGGAGCATCCTGGTCATCCATCAGGAGGATTACTATAAATTTTCCCCGGAAAATCTGTGCTAGGTGTTTTCTTTGTGATCAAAAGAATTTTTCTATTATTGAACCTTCAAAAACCAGTTGTATCAATTGTTACCCTATATCACAGAAAGCATAAGTATATCGTTGACCCCCTAGCTAGTCGGGCAGACATCTAACGGGGGTCAGCGTTATACAAAGCCTGTATCTGGGCTCTGTTTTCGAAATATATGCTATTGAAGTGAATCCCCTGAAGATAACCAAAGCAGTGCATAACCGTACAATATTTTTCAAATTGAAGAATAATGATTTCAGGAATGATTGACTTTTAAAAACTTCATCATATATATATATATGATGAAGTTTTGAAATGGCGTCAACTATAGATGACGCCATTTCCAGTATTGAATTATTTGATGACAAGATAAATAATTAAAACCTAATGCGCATATGGTATAGTTTTTTATCAAAACTCGAATCGAAATTCGGCATGTTTTTATGAATAGTGAATACTCTCGAGAATATTTTTGTCAAATCAGAATGAAAGAAGCACTGACGCCAGGAGCTTTTGCGTTCATGTTCCATTGTTCATTCACGCCTCATACGAAGTAGATCGAGCTAAAATTTGGTACTCGTTTGTAAAATGTTGGCTCGAAGCTATGCGTGAAATTTAAGCTTATTGTGACGAATAGTTTCTGAAATATGATATTTTTAAAGAAAATTTTTTTTTCTACTTATGCGATCTTCGAGAAATTTCTAAAAATATTGGCATTCTACAAGTAATTACCAAGTTTTAATTACATTGTATTTGTATATTTTGAGTTATAGAGGAAATAACATAAAAATTTAAGATGGGTATAACTCTTGAACCAAACAACGAACCTAACTGTCCACTGCCCTAAAAATAGCAAGTCGCTAACTCTTTCCGTTCGAAAGTTATCGTGACAACAGTCACCCATTCAGCTACTGAACTCACACAAGGCTACTCAGATTTCCAACAATATAGATCCCATCGTGTTCAAATTTGTAACATGGATTTGACGTTAGGTTTTGAAGGCCCTCACAAAACTCCAGCGATATTGGACGGATACTTTCTGAGATGTAGAATTTTTGCACGCATGATCTGGGGAACATCGCGTTATCATTTTGCCCAAATTTTCGAGTCTTTTGTCAAAAATGGTCACAAACAATTTGGTTCGACTCCCTGATGAAGAATTCGAGATCAAATTTGATTCTGTCCGGTCGGTCGGCTGGCCGTTGCCACGATAACTTGAGAACGCAAAGAGATATCGACTTGAAATTTTCAGGGTAGGTAGCGCGTCCCAATAAGACATAAAAGTTTGTTAATGGGCATAATCGGTCGAGTAATAATTTTGTTTCCAACCAATACAAATCCGATCGTATTGAAACTTGGTGAGTAGTTGTAGAATACACTCCTAAAAGACGATTGTGAAATTTTTGTGAATCGTATGCCTAGAAAGTTTAAAAAAAATTATTAAAAAATATTATTTATGTCATAGAACTAGCGACTTAAAATTTGACATTTGATTGTGTGTATAGGTATAATTGGCCAAACGATTCAAGAGTTATGCCGATCTGAGATTTGGTTGTTATTTCCTCAATAACTCGAAAAATACAATAACTGATCCAATTCAAACATGGTTATTGGTTGTAGAATGCCAACGCGAAAATTCTTGCGAAATGTCTAGAGGATCACTACAAAATTTTGAAAAAATCATTGAATATCATTGAAACAAATTCTATATATTAGAAACTGTTCGTCCGACATCGCTGAAATTTGCCAGAGCCTTCAAAACTTGGAACTTGCAAGTAAAGTTAACTGCTAAGTTCCAAGTTTGAACACGATCAGATCCATATTTTTGGAGATCCGAGAAGCCTTGTGTGCGTTCAGTAGATGGAAGGGTGACCGTTGCCTCGATAACTTTCGAACAAAACGAGATAGGGACTTGCAATTTTTAGGGTAGATTGCGCATCCAAATGGGAGAGTTAAGTTCCTTGTTGGGCATAATCGGTCAAACGGTGTCGGAGTTATACCCATCTGGAATATTCTTTCTCCGATAACTCGAAGAATATAGACTTAATCGAATTGAAGCTTGGTAGCTAGTTTTGATTACCTACATGAAGACGTGTGTAAAATTTTGTGAGGACTGTGTCAATTGAGAATTTGAAAAAAATTACGAAAAAATATTATGTATCTCACGATACCTTGAGAACGGAAAGAGATAGCGACCTCAAACTTTCAGGGTAGGTTGCGCACCCGAATGCGTCATTTAAGTTTGTTAATGGGAATGGTCAGCCAAACTGGTTTGGAGTTATAATCATCTGAAATTTTGTTGTTATTTCCTCTATTACTCAAACTATACAAAAAAAATCCAATGAAAACTCTGTGATAACCTGTACACTAATTTTCGCGGAATTTCGTGAATATGAGTTGGACTCGCAACCTACCCTGAAGTTTTCAAGTCGCTATCTATTTCGGTTCGAAAGTTATCGTGGCAACGCCTGACCAGACAGAATCAAATTTGACCTCGAATTTTCATCAGAATTTTATCGTTTGAGACCATTTTCGGCAAAAAATTCTAAAATTACAGACAATTTGGCAAAATGGTAGCCTGTAATTTCCCAGAATATGCGCCCAAAAACGTACAGCATGGCATCAATAATAGCTCCTGAAAAATTAATCCTTCTATCGATTGTCTAAAACTAAAATCTGAAATAACTGTCGAGAGCTTCGGAATATCAGTGAAGTCATATGATCAAAGTCACATAAAAATTCGATTGGAGATCCAAACATGTGATCATTTATTATGCATGATATTTCAATAATACCAAAGTTGATAGCTTCTTTTTGAATAACAAGAGATTATAAAATTGTTTCAAGCCCTGTGGACTGGAGCTTTGGCGCTCTTGTTCAAACTTTGACAAATCATATCTCCGAAGTATTGCTTTCTCAGAGTTGGGAATGATATCAATGGATTCTTATGATAGAACTAGTGACCGACCGAAAGTTCGGTTTCGGTTTCGGTTTCGGCCAGTTTCGGCCAAGAAATCTAGTTTCGGCCTTAGTTTCGGTTTCGGCCCAAAATGGCCGAAACTTTCGGCCAGGCCGAAACTAGAATGTTCGTGAATTAGCCTGGTCGTTTGGCCAGGAGTTATAATTAGGTATAGTAATTGTCGTACGAGTTATTGTGATCTATCTTTGTTAAGACTGATAATTCACTTTAATGATTATTAATTAGATTACATAGGGTGATTCCAAATAAGACGTGAAACTTGGAGTATGACACATTAGCTGTTGTTTAATCCATATTTATTTGTAACCCAAAATCAACGGTTTTTGGAGTTCGGGTGATTTTCAAAAGATTTCTGAACTTATAGTACATATTTCGTAAATTTTTTCTACGTTGACCAAATTTGGTGATAATTTTGGTTTATTTTCATCAGAAAAGAATATGATATGTACGAAAAAAGCAAAACTATGCTGTATAAGAGGTTGAAAAATAATTAGTATGATTTGAAATGTGGTATATGAATAAATGAAAAATCTATTTCTAATATCAATTTGTCTGCAACTTTCGAATTTCACAATTTTGTGTGCCAAAATTATTTTAATAACTTGCCAAATTCCTTCTTCATTCTCTAAAAGATTTCGTTAGATTGCTTAACTAGTTTCGTTGCAGCAGATTTTTTATAAGCAACCTTTTGAATGTCCGGCAATAGTGAATGTGTATCAAAAAACAGCGTGAGTACATTTCAGGCGGAAAATAACAACTGAAGACATCAGAAAGACGGCACGTGCTAGCCTATGGAATGGTGGAACATAATTTATGAATACATTTTCTAATGTAATTTCGAGCTTAGTTGCAAAAAAATATTGAATTCGTTATTTTCCTCTATTTGCTTCTTATATCCCCTTTCAAATCATACTAATTATTTTTCAACAGAACCAGTACTCAAATATCTCGGAAACCTTTGATTTTTGGTCATCAATAAAAATGGCTCAAACCACAACAAATGATCCATACTAACACCTCCTCTAAGGTTCACGTCTGATTTGGAATCACCCTGTATACTTCGACTGCTTATTTTGATAACTCGGTAATACCAAAATAATAAATAAAGATCTCAAAAAAAATGTCTTTTTATTTTATTTAACACTCCTTAACTATTTTTATGTATATGCGAAAAAAGTTGTCAAAAATACAGTAGATTTCAGTATGAAATATAAAGTTTCGGGGTCGGCCGAAACTGAGACCCTGGCCGAAAGTTCGGTTTCGGTTTCGGTTTCGGCTGAAATACCAGTTTCGGTCGGACATTAGCATCATTAAGGGAATTGCAATTTGATTAATATTTTATTTATCAAGATTAAATGAGCAATCTTCAATGCTTTAATACTCCATAAATTATCATTTAAAATAATAAGGAAAGTATCATCGAAATGTCTAGAGCAAGGCTGGAGACAATCATAGCAGATTGTCCATTTATTCCTGATATTTGAGTAGGCAAAGGCTGACGAACAAATTATTATCTTTTCGTAATTTAATAGTTCATACCACTAACACATTCCTTCTGTATTATGAATCTCAACTCGAGAAAAAATATTTAATACACAAATGTAGATCCATATTTCAGCGTTTTTTTGCTAGCAACATTATGAAAATACTGTATATAGGCACATGTCTTACTACTTAAGGAATTAAAAGGTAATATTTACCTCAGTGATCAACGAACAGTAACTTCTTTTGATGATTCCATTATGTTCTTCTTTCCTACTGCCTTCATAAACTACATCATTAAAATGATCAAATTCTAAATCTTCTGAAACATTATCCCGAATTTATACATAATAATAATAATAATATAATAATAATAAGTAGTTTATTTCCTACAGGATAAACCCCAATTACAGGAAATCACACTAAATAAATGCATCAATAATACAACTATAGTAAACAAATAAATAGAAATGCTTATAATCAGATCGAATACAAAAAGGAAAAAAGCAGAAAAAAAACAGAGCATCAACATAACCTTACACCAGCTTAAGAGTGGTGAGAATAGTAGGCCTGTACTATGGACCGAGGAGAGTCGTGGTGTATATCACACACACTTGCGAGTGAATTAACTAATATACATGCATCATTAATAGGGAACCGGCAACTCGCATTTGTCCTCCCCGTCCCACAATTAAAGACCATTTCATTCCTAGAACCCAAACGGGGAACCAGAAATGGCAATGCAGATAAAAGCTCCGAACAATCTATCCCGTCATTAACTATTTTGTAAACAAACAATAATGCCCGTATATTCACCCTATCCACAATGGAATCAGCACCGAACCTCGAAAGCAACTGTTTATGATCATAGCCTATGGGTGGGTACACATCATCCTGCCTCCAGACTAGAAACTTGTAAAACTTTCTCTGTACCGACTCTACCCTTCTCTTGTGACATTCATATATAGGCCTCCAAACTATGCTGCAATATTCCAATCTACTCTTAAACTTAAACTTAATCTACTATTAAACAAGGCTATCAAGGTGCTTGAATCTTGAAAGCATTTTGTATTCCGTACTATGAATCCATAAATTTTACTGGCAGAGAGTATCAACTGATTAATATGTGGTATAAAAGAGCAACCACCGTCACACAAAACGCCGAGATCTCTAACTTCAGTTACACGAGAGAGCGGAGTGCCACTAATATTATAATTATAAGTTACGATATTTTTCTTTTTCGTGTATGTCATAGCATAGCATTTGGAGATATTTAAGCTTAATCTATTATTAGCGCACCATACCGACAGCCTATCAAGCACTGTTTACAGCCTGACACAATCAATAAGATTAAGTATTCTGAAATAGATCTTCAAGTCATCCGCGAATAACAGCATTGCTACATCATTTAGGTCTATTATGTCATTTATAAATAGGGCAAAAAGTAAAGGCCCAAGGTTGGAACCCTGAGGGATTCCAGATATCGCATAGAATTCGATAGAACAGTAATTCTCAATCTCAACAAAGTACAGCCTGTCCGACAAGTATGACTTTATCAGATCAATTAGCTTGGGGCCAAAACCAAATTCATTTTTCAGCTTGTCTATCAAGATGCTGTGATCAATCTTGTCGAAAGCCTTTTGAAAATCGGTATATATTACATCCACCTGACTGGATTCTTCCAATGATTCCAACACATGTTCAAAAAAACAAACAAGATTAGTATTAGTTGACCTCTTTGGCATGAAACCATGCAAGTTTGGGTTGATTCTGTTCCGGAGTATTGGAAAAATGGAGTTGTGAAGGATGATCTCGTAAATCTTTGAAAAATTGGACAAGATGGGAATCGGTCTGTAACTTGGGACCATCGATCTATACATAACTATACATAAATTATTCAATATGCAACCAGTCAATATTATTTTCGGTTTCGGTCTTGTATATATTCACAAATTCAAGAATCGTATAATTGTTTTCCAGCATAACATATTTTCAAACTATGAATTGACATGTGTATAAAAGCTAGATGACATTTATGAATAGTGAACACAGACAGTTAGACTTCGCATTCTGTGAATAAATAGAACTACGATGTATTATTGAAATTTTGAAAAATCATATATCCGAAAGTATTAGCTTCTTACAGTTGAAAGTGATATCAATGAATTCTTATGATGAAACTGCATCTTTAAAAAAATTAATTCAAAAGTTGTAATGTAAAAAAATTTTTTTTTTTCATTGCTCCGAAACCATTAGGCCGATTTTACCCAAAAACGAACTTAACCGAGATATTTATGTCCCAAACTCACTCTGAAAATGTCTAGCTCATTCCGTTCGAAAATTATCGTGTTAACGGCCGGACAGAATCGATTCCGACCACGGATTCTTGATCAGTAGTGAGTCGAACCAAATCGTTGAAGACCTGTTTCAGCCAAAAATTTGAAAATTATAGACATTTGGGCAAATTGATAAGCACTCTGTTCCGAGGAAAAACAGCGCCAAAATTTTATTTTAGAGTTTCTCGGCATCCCAGATAATAAACTGAAAATGAATATGATTGATTTTATCTTGCATAGTTCTGCCTATAATTTTGGACGAAGTCGTGAAAGAATGAACCTGTATAGTATTTCGGAAATTCGAGCAGGACAACGTCTGTCTAGACCGCAACATATTTATAATGATCCCGTGCAGGGGTAGTATTTTCACTCGGAACAAAAATTACACCTTACTCGACAAATCCATTAGTATTTCATTATATCACAATAATTTTAACTACTAATAGTCCACCTTCGTTCTTTGTGGAAACAACATATCATATTCCCTTCCATATTCGTGTTCACCCATACCACAATAACTATGGACTTGCCATTTTAGATATCGACAGCAGATAGCTGTATAGTTCTCGAATAGCGTTGCACGTTCATGTTCCTGAATCCTTCATGTGTAACATTCTTCACACTTTAAACCAGTTGAGGAAAAGAGAAAATCCATTAGGGCGATTGCAGGCCTTCGTTAACGGAAAAACTGCTGTCTGTTTCCCGACGAGTTGGATAGCGTGAGAATAAATTTTCATCCAGTAATAGCAATTACCACAAAATGCTTCAGGATTTACGGGCTTTTAAATTGATTTTACCCTTAAGAACACCTTAGGAGGTTGCAGATTTAGGGCAAACGATAGGAACTAGACAGCTTCTACTTATATAAGGAGGTTATTAGATCCGTGTCATGTATGTGGTCCGGAAATGGAAATTTCAACTTGGTTGTGCCAGATATACAGTGCTTTCCAGCTACTACGCACCAAGAGGGACTTTTCTTTTCTATTAAAATTTCTGATTTTTTTTACTAGAAGTTGGTGCATAAAAGTTTCTCAAAAAGCACTGGAAAATTTGCTGTGTGTGAGATAAGGAGATTTCTTAACCTGTAATTAAAAATCTTGAAAAGCACTGACGTGAAGTCAGAAGTTTTGGTGCGCATATTCCACTGTCTATTCATGCCTCATACGAAGTCGATAGTGCCCAACTAGCAATTTTATATTTTATAATAGTTGTGGAAACGTTTTCAACCGAAATCTTATAAAACATTCTTAGTCGCTAAATTGTTTTCAATACGTTTATACACCATATATAAACCCAAAATTGGCACATTTTATAAAATAATGTTGTCATTCGAAACATTTTATAAAGCTCTTCAAAAACATTACAAGACTATTTCATAAACATTCTGGCGCCATCTAAAAAACTGTTTTGTAATAGCTTTATAAGGTTTTTCATATGAACGTTCTGAAATAAAAATGTTACATGGAATGATATCTATAATATTAATATATTATAAGTTGCAAATGGTAATCCTGAATTATAACAACATAGAGAAAATATAGATGTCATATATGTGTCATTAATGTTCACACGAAGCCGTTTTATTTATATGTACTTCTGCACTTACAGACATATTTTTGGATACACACAACGAAATTCTCAATGCAAATGAAATTTCTTCGTGAAATGTAGCACTAAAATGACATATTTTAAAGGCGCCCCCTTGTTTCGAATGTTTTACATAAAAAAATTGAACAAAACAAAAATGTCGCTTGTTAATCTAATAATCCATTGTACGAAAATGCATTCCAATTTTTTCTACAGATTATTTTTGAGTCATTTTATGCTCTGGATGGTTAAAATATCTACACATTGGCGATTTTTAGTGTGTTTTAAACACTCCCCAGTCTGAGTCATCACAAATGCCGCCATGTTTAATGCCGTTCTCTTATAAAATGATTTTGCATCAGTTGCAAGCATTTAGTGGTAATTAAACTACTTTACAACTGCTATAAAAGATGTTGTTATGTTCTACCGCGTGAAAGTCAACATAACCTGCAAAATCAGTGAAACGACTGAAACAGTTTACGTTTTCCTGTGGAAGATCTGATTAATACATACAGGAAATTCAAAAGAAAAAATAACAGGTAATCTGATGAAGTTATCTTATTAATAAGTCGATATCTTAAACACAAACATGTCTGTGGTGATAATTATGCACCTACAGAAAATTGTCTTCAGCAGTAGCATAATGCTTCCTGAACCTGTATATATAATTCCAAATGAAAAAACAAGGATATGTTATTATTGTACCTTGATTAACTGCGAAGTATAAAAGTTATGCATAGATATGGCATTTGTGCTTTTAGGTAGAAAACTGATATGCATTTGCTTCATTTCATTCATGGTAATCATAACTTTTTAAGAAACGTTCAAAATCTTGCAGACAGTTGAGAAAGGAATAAAACACTTTCAGTGTGGGAACAGAATGATCAGCTGGTTTTGGATGATATTGTCATGGAAATTGAATACTACAAAATAGTTATGAAGTGATTACCGAAACGACAATTTACTTCTGGAAGCAAAATTGCAACTAAAAGCACTTCTATATAACTGTTTTATGAGGTTATACGAAACATCTTTGAAATAGTTCGTTAACATATTTAAAATAAAATTATAAATATCCCCAGAATTAATAAATTAACTATTAAAAAGCAATTCAGTTTTATAAGCAGAATTGTTTTATAAGTTAGTTATAAACCTCTTAACAAATGGTTAAGTAACAGTTTTATAATATATTTCATAATTCTGCTGTATAGACGTTTTCAGGATAAATTTATAAAGTATTTAGATTATCCACAACAGATTGCTGTTTATGTAGCTTCAAATATAGATCCGATATTGTTCAAATTTGGAACTTGACTGTAAAGTTAGGTTTTGAAGGCTCTCGCACAATATCGGCGATATCGGACGGATAGTTTTTGAGATATAGAATTTTATTCAATGTTTTTTAAAACAAAATCTATAGTGATACGATCCTCACGAAATTTGGCCGAAATTTGCGTGTCGGCATTCTACTAATTAGCATGTTTGAATTGGATCGGATTCGTATTTTTTGAGTTATTGAGGAAATAACAAAATTTCAGATGCGTATAACACCAAAACTGTGTGAGCGCTTACGCCTGTTAACGAACTTGACCTCGAATTATCCATCAAAGTGTCGAACCCAATCGTTTGAGAACATTTTCGACAAAAAATTAAAAAATTACAGACATTCGGTGGGTAAAATGATAGCACGCTGTTCCCCAGAATATGCACACAGAAATTATATGATTATCGGATTATAACATGGTAATCATTGAGAATACAAGAACAATCATTTTTCTTGAAAATTTAATAAGCTTATAATTCTGTATATACTTTATCTCCGATCAATAGTTCGAGAGGACTTCTGGAATATTCATTTTAATAACTATGAAACGTTTCGAAACGGAATTTTCAAGAGGTAAAACCTTATATGTTGTTGTGATTGGACTAAATATTAATGCTAATAGGATGATTTTATGCAAATATGGGAATTTCCAGGTTTTTTTTTTGAGAAAGGGCATATTAGCGGTCTTACAAAATTTTCCATTCGATATACAGGATGTTAACTTATTCCTTGCTCTCCCCTACTACCATATAGAAATTGCGTTTATTGACGAAAAAGTGTCACCTATGCAAGTACATAATAATATATGATATTCTTAATTCGTTTAAATCTTCTTTCGTCTGCTCATGATATCCATGAAACTTCAAAATCCGTCAATGTTATCGTTTTTTAATGAAATGAATTTTTCTTGATATTGGCTTTCTAGATTTCAAGATACGACTTTAAATTTTGTTTTTCTTATGGCAGCCATATCGAATTTCTCCATTGAAAATTGAAAAATAAAGTGTGTTCAATATTACACTCAGTTTGTTCAAATTCGAATCGAAAAGGGGATTTTGACGATATTTCGGAAAATACTTCCAGAAGTAGCTGTACCATACCCCTTACGTATTATTGAATGAACGAAAACAAAAACACAATATCTGTCAATAATTTGAACAGGTTCATTTTTGATTAAACTATGCCTACACATATTACGTTGAAACGAATGAAAAATTTGACAACAAAAAATTATATGTAAAGGAAAATGTTTCGCACATAAATTGTTCGAAATTTCCGCGGTCATTAGCGATACAAATAGCTAACCTCTTATTCATTTGATCGACATCTTTGAAATCGATACTGCGATAGTCCTAAAAAATGCACAAAAATGGATTCTCCATTAGACTGTAAGAAATTCATATCTTTAAAATGAAATTCAGATATAGTGGGAAGTTGATCTTCATTGAATTACCGAAAAATAAATTTAATTCCATTGCATTTTTTCTATTCCTTCATAATACGTAATGGGAAAGTATACCAATTTGAAAATAATATTCCTATTCAATTGAATAAGAGGACAGCTATGTGTATCGCTAATGACTGGACATTTTGAACAATTTATGTGTGAAGCATTTTCCTTTATTTTTCGTTGTCAAATTTTTCATTCTTTTCAATCAATCAAGTGTAATTTTCAACCATTGTTGAATCTAAAATAATTCTTTGAATTATTGATAGATATACTGCCGTATACACGAAGCATTCAATCTCCGTTAAGTCCTAACTGAGGTCCTCAGTTAAGGATAAATGAGAATCGCAACCTCAGTCAACGTATATAACGGTGCTGAAACAGGCCTGTTTCACGTTAATTTTCACTTAAACTGCGGTTGCGATTCTTGATTATCCTAAACTGAGGACCTCAGTTAGGACTTAACGGAGATTGAATGCTTTGTGAATACGGCGGATTGTGTTTATATTTTCGTTCATTAATTAATACGTCATTGGTAAGTACACCAGTTCGAAAATAATATTCATGGCCTTCTTAGTATGACTAGAGGTATTATCAAAAATATCGTTAAAAATTCCCTACTCGATTCGAATTCAAACAAAGTGAGTCTAATGAATAAATACAATAAAAACAAATATTATTATTAATTGTTTCAAAGGAAAAATTAATTATGGCTGCCATAAGAAAAAAACAAGTTGGAAGTCGTTTCTAGAAATCTAGTAGGGTGATTTCAAGAAAAATGGTATAATTTCATTAAATGGCGATAAAATTGAAGTATTTCGATGGTTCATAGATATCGTTGGTAAACTTATGAAGATTTTAACGATTTTAGAATTCCGATTTTTTTTAATAAGTCCAGAACAAACAAAATGGTTCAAGCAATGACGTGAAGTCGGGGGCTTTTGCGCGCATTTTCTATTGTCCATACTCCTGCATTGGGCACTCTTAATCGAACATACCATGGTAAATTGGAGTGTCCAATACAGGAGTATGGACAATAGAACATGCGCGCAAAAGCTCGTGGATTCACGTAAGTGGTTGAACCAATTTTTTTTATATATAGAATTTTTTTCAATAAATTTCAATGATTCTTTTAAAATTTTCTAGTGATACGATCTTCACGGAATTTTGCAGGAATTTGCGCGTCGGCATTCTTCAACTAATTATCATGTTCTGTTAGGATAGATGTAGTAGTTTTTGAGTAATTGAGGAAATAAGAACAACATTTTAGATAAATATAACTCCTAAGCCGATTGGACGATCATGCGCCTATTTAATGTCAAATGACGCATGCCGATTCGCAGCCTATCCTAAGAATTCCAAGTCACTATCTCTTTACATTCTCAAGTTATCGTGGGATAAATAATATTTTTGGCGCTCTAGTTCCTCGGAACTGAGTGCTTATCAATTTGCCCAAATGTGTGTAATTTTCGAATTTTTGGCTGAAAATGGTCTCAAACGATTTGGTTTGACTCACTGATCAAGAATCCGAGGTCGAAATCAATTCTGTCCGGCCGGTCCGGCCAGCCAGCCGTAGGCACGATAACTCTCGAACGAAAGGAGTAAGAGGATTGAAATTTGCAAGGTGTGTTTGGAGCGTAAATATCTCGGACAAGTTCGTTAATGGGCGAATTCCATCTAGCGGTTTCGGAGTTATGGCCGATTTTAGTAAAACACATTTTTTATGAATATTTCCGAAACCGATCACTCGATCTATCTGAAATTTAGCTTCAAATTGTAGAATCATGACCTTTATACGCATGTGAAGTTTTGTATTGACCAGGTGACTGCAAAGTGTCAAAAAAAAATTTAAAATTTAAAAATAAAAATTCTACAACAACTCTCGAACGGAACGAGCTAGGCAGTTGAAATTTTCAGAGTAGGTTAGGGAGATGAACATCTCGGTTAAGTTCGTTATTGGGCAAAATAGGACAGATGGTTTCGGAGTAACGAAAAAAAATTTTTTTAAGCAACAAATTTAAAATTCAATTTTTATTTAAGATGCAGTTTCACCATTAAAATCCATCGATATCATTTTCAACTCCAACAAGCTAATACTTTCGGAGATATGATTTTTCTAAATTTCAATAATGAATCGTACTTCTATGTTTTCAGAGAATGCTATAATTATTCTATCTAAGCTTTATTATATGATCTGTGTTCATACTCGTACATTTCATCCTGTTCCCTAAGAGATAGTCAAATTCAGTTCAGCTATTTTAATTTGATTTCTTCCATGGTGCAGTTCTCATTCTCAGATTGCTCATTTAATCTTGATAAATAAACTATTATTTGAATTGAATTTCCTTTATGATGCAGTTCTATCATAAGAATACATTGATATAATTCCCAACTCTTAGAAACCAATACTTTCGGAGATATAATTTGTCTGTTTGAACAAGAACGCCAAAAAGCTCCTGTCCACAGGGCTTGCACCAATTTTGACTATCGATTTTGTCGCGATTTGAGGTCCGGACGTAAAAAAATTTCTTTCGTAAATCATTCGAAAATGGTAATAGAAATTGAAATTTCATTTGCAACTGTCGCGTCTTACCGTTTCAAAGTTTCGGTCGCGTGCTTTGACCGCCCTCGAAACGACCCTTAAATTTTAAAATAAATTCCCGAATCTCCCGATTTACTAAGGAAAGGAAGAATTGTTTTTTCCAAATTCTCCACTATAGCCTTATCGGCAATTTCAACCATACCCTTTACCCCCGTAACCTCAAAATCCCCTCTTTTTTCCTCGAGACGTCCCCTCATTTACACAAATGTTCCCTCAGTAAAATTCTAATCATCCTTTGTCAGAAACTGAACTTGTCCA
Source organism: Halyzia sedecimguttata (assembly GCA_937662695.2). Classification (NCBI taxonomy): domain Eukaryota; kingdom Metazoa; phylum Arthropoda; class Insecta; order Coleoptera; family Coccinellidae; genus Halyzia; species Halyzia sedecimguttata. The sequence continues at coordinate 40,895,862 of OW569415.2, forward strand.
ACGATTCTCGGTTTCCAGTATTCAGAAGATTGTTGTGGAGTGCATCGAATTGTTCACCATCCTGTACAGTGTGAGTTTTGGGTTTTGTGTGGAAATACATCTTAATGTTATGAAGTAACCTCACTTAAGTTTACAAAACATCAGTCATCCTCTGACTGGCTAGCCATTTTGTTGATCTGGTTTGTAGATTATTTTTCTCCTAATTCAAAATGACTCGGTTCAATTGTACAAATATAACCAGTCCACGAGAAATCGCTACACGAATCCTACTGATATACCACACCTGATTCATGCGCTTTCTGTGCCAGTAAATCATTTCGTCGATATAAAACGAATTCCAACTTTTGTCATCCATCATGAAGACTAATTGAAAAGTTCCCGAATCCATTAAGCAACAAATCGTCGTGGAAAATTCGGTGGCATTCACAGATAGAAAAAAAAACTTTTCCATATTGACGCCGGATATAATGTTCCGAAGAATAATGTATTTTTATTCCAACCTTCCATCTGTGACAACCATTTAAAATTCTTTGGAAATAGTGAATGCCCGATTGGAAGCTTCTCTGGAAACGAAGTTTCCGAATTATATTGATGGTGAATTCTAAAGCCTCCGAATTTTAGTAACTTCATTATCGAAAGAATTACGGAACAAACTTTGTTTTTAGCAGCTGTATACGAGTACAGTTTTGCTAGGCACAAAATCCAATTTTTTATCTAGTCGTTATTCCCAGAACTGCATATTATAAAGTTAGTTTGCCAATTTCCCCAATGTTTGTGAATTAAATGTTTGGGGATATAGCATTTGTTCGAGTTAAACTCGTATATTCAGGCAAAGGGATGATTCAGTCGACTTCGTGCATATTGAAGTTCATATTAGAAATATAATGCAACGTATTGTGAAATAGACAGAGTTGGCCACGGTCGACGGTACTCTAGGCTATTACGGAGCACGGGACGCACGATTTTATCGAAAATTTGTTTTTTTAGCTAGGAAGTACTGCTTTATCGATCTATAATCTTTCCAGCGCTGCGGTTTCGCCGCTTATATCAAAAAGTACTAACAACTTTGATATTCCAAATGGAACACCCTATATATTATGACTTTTTTCGATTCGACGTTGGCTCGTGATTAATTCTGTATTAACTCCATCATCACTATCCCTAGCGGTTTTTTAGTAGTTAATTAATTTAATTCCTTTTTTGTGCAAAACATGGTTCCGATTTAACATTCATTCGTTACTTGTAATCCTAGAAAGCCGAAATTTCGGTTATGGATTACCAATATCCCGTGTATTATTTGAGTATATGACATACGTCCCTAATCATACAGGGTTTTTCAAAATCATAGGCGTTTCCGAGACATACCGACAAATTGTAAAGTATTGTTGAATTTATTAATTGAGATTTGATTGGAAAATGATTCAAACCGAAGGCAATAATTATACAACTCAAGTTTTGATGAAATTGTTCATTCTTCAGGGTCAAATTGTAGCAAGAAAATGCAGAATATTTAATCCTGAATATAAGTTCTGGTTAGGCTTAAATCTTATTCTGCGCTTCTAGTGAAATTATGAGGATTTGGGTTGAAAAAAGTTAATACATTTAAAATGTTATCTTCTTTTGAAGTTATAAGCTTCGGCATTGTTCGTCCCGCATTAAGTTTTGATCCATAAACGATATAAGCTTTCTAGAATCATACAAATTTTCTCTTGTTCATCGGTCCTAAGTCAGGATACATATCATTAAACATTCTGCATGTTCTTGCTAAAATTTGATCGCATTGACCGTGAAGAATAAGCAATTTCATCAAAACTTCATCAGTATATTTATTGCCTTCCATTTGAATCATTTTTACTTCAAATCTCTGTTAATAAATTCATCAATACTTTACAATCGATGCTGATCATACCTAATGAAAAAATTGGTTCAAGCCCTGTAGGCAGGAGCTTTTTGGCACTCTTGTTCAAACAGACAAATTATATCTCCGAAAGTATTGGTTTCTCAGAGTTGGGAATTATATCAATGGATTCCTATGATAAAAATGCATCTTGAGAACAATTGAATTTAAAAAAAGTGTTGTTTAAAAAAATGCTTCATAAATTATCTCATAAAAAAAAGAGCAATCTACAATGCTTCAATGGCTTAATGCTTCAAAAATTGTCACTAAATTTATTTATCAAGATTAAATGAGCAATTTGCAGTGATTCAACCTCGTGGAATGGGTTGTTGCAACTCTCACTCGGTGCATAGTTTTCACAACTCGAAATACCTAAGGAAAGTATCATCCAAATGTCTAGAGCAAGGCTGGAGGCAATCATAGCAGACTGTCCATTTATTCCTGATATTCGAGTAGGTAGTGGATTAGGAATAAATTATTTTAATAGTTCAGAATATATTAATAAAATACTATCTTCTTTTCATAATTTAAAATTTGATACTTCATACCACTAACACATTATTTTCTGTATTATGAACCTTAACTCAAGAAAAACTGATTGATATACAAATGTACATCTATATTTCAGTATTTTTTTGCTAGCAACATTATGCAAATACTGTATATAGGAACATGTCTCACTACTTGAGGAAGTAAAAGATAATATTAACCTCAGTGGTCAACGAACACTAAGATCTTCTGATGATTCCATTATGTTCTTCTTTCCTATTGCCTCCATAAACTACTATAAAACAGTCTTGTATATATTCACAAATTCAACAATCGAATACTTGCTTTCCAAGAGAAAATAACAACTACGAATTAACAATATCTAATAGCTAGAAAAGATGACATTTATGAATAGTGATCACAGACAGATTCTGTGTTCACATTCTGCGAATACATAGAACTCACGATGATTTATTGAAACTTTGAAACAACATATCTTCGAAAGTATTAGCTTGTTAGAGTTGAAAATGATAACAATGGGTTCGTATGATGGAACTGCATCTTAAAAAAAAATTAAATTCAAAGGTTGTTATGTAAAAAAAAAAATTTTTTTTTCGTTACTCCGAAACTATTAGACCGATTTTGCCCAATAACGAACTTAACCAAGATATTTATCCCTCAAAGCTACTCTGACAATTTCAAGAAATCCAATCAATCCAATCAAAATTAGTTCTGGTACATCTCTTGTTCTAGTTTTTTATAAGATACTTTTTGAGGCATTTTTTTTAAACGTCACTTATTTTGAATTTAATTTCTTTCATGATGCATTTCAATCATAAGAATCCATTGATATAATTCCCAGCTCTGAGAAACCAATACTTTCGGAGATATAATTTGTCTGTTTGAACAAGAGCGCGAAAAAGCTCCTGTCCACAGGGCTTGAACCAATTTTTTTAATTTACCCATCAAAATATTATATATTCAACGTTGAGATATTGATTATACACTATTTAGGAATAACAAATACACTTTTAGCATGGTTTCTAAACTTGTATAGTTGTAGTATTTCGCCTAGTTGTTTAATATTTGAGACACAATCTTATAACTGTAAGATAATTTGTTCTTTTTATTCCAGGTGAGTCTTCTTAATTCCATGAATAGCATAATAATATGTGAGTACATAATTCAGTTTATAGTTATGAAAATTATATATCCGGGGGTTACCGGACACAGATCGAATCGATATGGACGGTCACAGGTTCAAGTCCTGCTCAGTCATTCGGATTTGAAAGATATCCGCTTGGTTATGAACATTGTAAGCAATTTCGATAATGATTCTCAACTCACTGATTGGCAATAAAATATAGATTACGACTTTTAAATTAACTGTTATCCATATCATCTACACAATTATTTTCATACTGCTTCGATTTTGCACAATGATTCTCTCATTATATGGAACATAATTTCATCTTGTAACACATTCGATTAATAATTTTCTACAGATATAACTCACGTCACTTCTAATTATTTTATTCGAACTACATACTTGAATCATAAGTTTGTAGTATATTAGTATGCATAAGAGAACTTGTAATCCGCAATCGAATTTCTTCATAGTGTTGAAAATGTTAAATGTAAATTATAAGAAGTATTATTCCACATATTCATCACAATTAAGGTAGACGCTCACTTAGGCGAAGCGTCGCGAACGAAAGAGGCGCGTCGATTTTCGTCCAAGAAGTTACATTGAATTAAATGGAGACCCGCTTACATAATAATATATTCCTTGTCTATGCCCGCTCACTTAGACAAAGCGTAGAGAAGAGGCGAGTCGGTTGTCGAGCGATTGATCTTCGAGGCAAGTAGGAGTCGTTTCTCCTGACGCTTCGCACAAGTGCGCGGTCTCAGGCGAAGAGAATAGTCAAAATTGTATTTTTGATCCGTGTTCTATAGTCAGTCAGAGGTTGTATTCAGTAGGAAATGCTTGCTGTAGTATTTAAAATATATATTTTTCTTTTGTCTGAAGTCGAAGTCAAGTGATGAAATTCACTGTACGGTTTCCTCCTTCGCTTTAAGTTTCTGACCGAGCATTTTTTATTGGCATCTTCTTCTTCTTCCAAACTGGTAATTAAACCCAAAACAGATCATCTTCAGAGGAGGAGCTGCTAATCTTGACCGCACGATATGAAATATTCAAATGATACTGAAAAGATTCAAGGGACTCTCAATTCCTTCCAGTGCGCTTTATTCCTTCCAATACGCGACCTGAAGCTTCGTCCCAATGCGCGGTCCTCGGCGAAATGACTCTTCTCTCTTCTCCTCGCCACGCTTCCGTTCGCGACGCTTCGATTAAGTGAGAGTCTACCTTTATTGTTGACGATGAATTGTTAATCTGAATCTACGGAATTATGTAAACAATAAACATAAACGAACGGAGCCTAACCTCAGCGAAAGATATATTCTGAGGCTAACTTTATATTCTGATAATTATTACATTTCTGTGCCTGCTTCTGTCACAGTATAATAATATTATTATACCGTGTGTACACGAGGTTGTCACTTGTCAGATTGTTTCGGGTAATCGAAGGTTTTAATCAAGGTTTTTGATCTAAGAATCTCGGGTTTTGATATAAACGAAAAGCTTTGTGAAACATGAATTCCGTTAATATGCTGGTTAACTATGGCAGAGAAATCGGTTAATTGGTCTCTTGCATGTAACACGAAATACCATATGTTTATGTTTTTCTTAATCTACTTCAATACCAAATCATCATGTATGTCCTCATACACTTTCATAATTTATAAAATTTTAATATTTCGGTATTGAAAATCGGTAAATCAAGAAGCAATTTCAAATGAGGTGAAACGCTTCTGAATTGTTGCTATGACGGATGACGTAATCAAAATTTCCCATCTGCTTGTTACCGCCAATGCTGACTTCTAGTCCTTTATAGGGAGCTATGTTACCATGGGATAAAGAATGAAGTGGACACGAGGAAAGAGTGAGAGTAGATATGACGGGTTACGTCACGGACTGGCGCCCAGTTTTGGTCGTTTGAACAGGCATTATGTGCAACCAAATTTGAATTATCGTTTTCTCTTTGAAAATTTATATTTTTGAAGGTGGTTGAACTTTTTCAGTATTCTAAAGGACATAATAATCGATTCCAATTATAAAAAAAATGCATGCAAAAAACCTATTGTAAACTGAAGGTATCTTCGTTAAACCTACTCCAAACATAATATTTGTAGGCTCTATGCTATCTATAGGCCATATACTGATAGAGGTTATAATAATTGCTGTTATTATTTATAGAGTGATAATATTCATTTATATAATGTGAATTAAAATATTTAATGAATGTGATAATAGGCGATGAAGATATTGTGGATAATCTTATATTGAATATTCAACGAAAATCAACTTGGAGTCAATTTAATATTCTGGAAGAGTTTATTTCCAAGAATGCATCATAAAGATCATTAAAAAAAAATCATAATAATTGAGTGAGTAAATGAGTTCTCCTAACAAAATTCACTGAATTTCGAGCATTAGATGATAAAGCTCCCAAATAATTATGTGATATTGAATCCAGTAAGTGTGTCGGTGTTCAACAGTTAAAGACATTGCTGGGGTAGATTAGCACATTGTAAAATCTTTAAACGCTTATAACTTTTTACCTGGGCCGAATCTATGGAAAAATGGTAAATGAAATAGGTGTTACATTTAGTGTGAGAAATCCATGGTTAAAATTAATGTAGGTACAACTTGAAGACTGTCCCAGTATTTATACACAAGCTAGTTGAAAAAAATATTTATATATATTGCCCTTTGAGATGAAATTTCACCGGCAAAATTTCTCGATTATGATATGCGAGTTTGTTACTTTGAAATTTCGCGAATGATAAATGTCACGAGCGAAATTGCCGAAAAGCAGCAAACTCGAATATAACAAGAGAAGAATCTTACCTGGAATAATTTTATTTCGAGTGGTGACTATTTCACTATTTCAGGAGAATATATATATACAGGGTGTTTGGCAGAACTTTGATCATACGAAAATGGTGGATAGGTGGGGTCATCTGCCACTTACTCCCCCCTAATTTATTTGGCCCTGGCACACTGTATATTTCTGAAATAGTTTTTTTTGCTTTCTTCTAGTTTCACCATTTTCTTAACTTTGAAGTGTAATTTTTATTAAAAATGGGTCAAACAGGCAATATTTCTTTTTTATTTTAAATGTTTGCAGTATTAAATTCCGCAAAACATTTCATTTTCCGTAAAGGTAGGTACAGTCTCGTCGAAAATTTCCTACTTGATTTGAAATTATGAAATAACTCTTTAAGGTTTTTTTATAAAAGCAAATTACATACCATTAGAAAGGTTACACACAAGTGATGTTTTGCTAGAATTGGAACTCCTCCTTGAAGTTAAGATATAATTATTTTTTACATCTTTCTGTAAGTTTGAGGACTCATAATTCTTTTTCTAGCTAACATCTGAATAAAGCAATAATTTTATAAGAGTCTGCCAACATTAAAGTTTAAAAAAAAATAAAATATTGCCTGTTTTACCCATTTGTAATAAAAAATACACTATAATGTTAAGTGGTGAAACTAGAAGAAAGCAAAATTTTTTTTTTTCAATATCCTTGGGGGCACGGCCAAATAAATTAGGGCTAGTAAGTTGCAGATGACCCCACCTATCCACCATTTTCGTATGTTAAACATTCTGCCAAACACCCTGTATCACTACATACAATACAATCCGACCAAGAGGATACATTGACCGACGCAGCAAATGAATTTGTGAAATGTTAACATTTTGTCGCTGAAAAACAATGTTGTTGGTTTTGCCGGAGTGCATATTTTATCGCTGTAAAACGAGCGTTGCTATGGAAACTTCCTAACTAAATATTGAAATAGTGGAATAGTCAAAATAATTTTGAATTTTAAGTAAAATCTCTTTACAACGATTCAGATATATTATGACCTTGACAAATCCTTGATATTTTTTGGTAGTTTATTAGAAAATTTGGGTCCATAATTCTCACAAATGAAGATTTATTATATTATTATTTAGTATGGACTCATTTGAAGTTGACATTTTAAATATCTCAAAAATGTCTGTGTTTACAGGTATTCGTTATTTCTACAAGTCCGAAATCTTTCACACGTAACTCACAATAATTCCTGTACTGCTGGTAGATTCAACAAGGGAACTGTCGAACACGCTTTGAATAACAATATACATAGTTATCCTGAGCTTAATTCTCTGATGATTTAGAAGTTCGCCTATATCAAACATTGTTTTAGATTCAACCGCTTAGTCAACGCAGAGTTTCAGAATTTACTACCTGGAGCTATACGTTTGAACGTAGCAGTAAAGCAAAGTTAGTTTTGACCTGCTAGTGAAATTAAAGAAGGTGAAGTTCTTCAATCATGTGTTATCTAACTCTATGCACTGTAGATGACGATTATTTTTCAATTTAATATACATTTTGATTCATTGCTCTAGAAATTATCGTGCATATTAAACAATCTCCTAATTATAATTTTAACTATAGAATCCTCCCATCTAATGAAACACTCTTTTCATTTACCTCTTATTCAAATCTAGCTCAGGCGGTTGAGTTAAAAAAAAAATGTTTTCAAATTTTTTTTTAATTTTCTCACAAAATTTTACCGACGTCTTTATGTTGATATTCTACAACTGGTTAGCAAGCTTCAATTTAATCGAGGCCAAAACGATCTTAAGACTATCATTCGGATGCGAAAACTCCCCTGAAAATTGCAAGTCCCTATCTCCTTTCGTTCCAGGCAACGGTGACCCATCCAGCTACTGAACTCACACAAGGCTGATGCTCGGATCTCCAACAATATAGATCCGATCGTGTTCAATTTTGGAACTTGGCAGTTGGTTCTGAAGGCTTTCGCAAAGTTTTAGCAATGTCGGACCAATAGTTTCATATATATTGAATTTTTTTCAATGATTTTTTAAAATTTTCTAGAGACATGATCCTAACTAAATTTTGCAAGAATTTTCACGTTGGCATTCTATAACTGATAACCATATTTGAATTGGATCGGTTCTGTATTTTTCGAGTTATTTAGGAAATAACAACTAAGTTTCAGATGAGTATAACTCCAAAACCGTTTGGCCGATTATGCCTATTAAACTAACTCTGAGAACTAACTCAATTATCGCATTTAAGATGCACAACCTTGGTTGAAAATGTCAAGTCGCTATCTCTTTCCGTTCTCAAGTTATCGTAACATAAATACATTTTTTTTAATAATATTTTTAAAATTTTCTAGTAATACGATTCTCACCTAATTTCCCATACGTCCTTAGGTTTGTATTCTACAACTACCCACTAAGTTTCAATTCGATCGGATTGGTATTGCTTGAAAACAAAATTATTATCGGGAAATCATTGGACCGATTATGCCCATGAACGAACTTCTCCGTCGTGTTGGGACGCGCCACCCACCTTGAAAATTTCGAGTTGCTATCTCTTTCCGTTCTCAAGTTATCGTGGTAATTGGCATGATCCTTCTGAATGTACTATACCTAATCATGACATACCCTCCAATTATAATTTTCCTTTTTTTCCGTGGTTTACTAGTTATAGACTCGCGGATTCATTCAAACTAAAAGTAATTAGCTTAAAGAAAGTAGATGAAGTTCATCTGAGATAATTTCAAGAATATTCAATCATTTCAGAATAATAAATGATTACTCATCATTTCTTTAGAATATACCATATTGATTCTCCTTGTGCAAAGAATGGTTTTATTTATCGAAATAAATGCATCTAAATAACTGTTCTCCAACCTCCTCTGACACTGAATTTTCAAAATGATTCTTCTTTATTGAATCTTAAGATGATTAAGAAGATTATAAGTTACGTTTTCATTGTTGGAGGTTTTATATTTTATTTATGTTATATACATGCAAAAAAAAACGCAACAAATTAATATATGTCAAAATCTGGGGTATCATAGTCTCTACATTTTTAGTTCAATTTCAAAATTATTTTCAACAGACTAGATAAAATTTATAATTTCAACTTGCACATTGAATCTTTTGTGAAATACTGGCTCATAAGTCTCTATATAGGGTTAATAAGAAGTTTGTTGTCAACCATTTAATAATCAATATAACTCGCACAGTATCCTTTGATGATTACATAAAGCAATTGAACCGTAACTTAAATAAAGTACGTTTCTTCAGGTTATTTAAGTTACAGTTGAATTGGTTTATTTTGAAGTTTGATTTTTAAGTTGAATTCAATTCAAGTTAATAAATAACTGAGCTGTAAATCTGACATTATGGCACAATGAACAAAGCCATCTAGGCAAAAAATTCTTCAAATTAGGGGAACTGTTGTTTCGAAGTCATTTCTCTCTTAAAAATAAACTAGTGCACTTGAAGGCATGAACCGAAAAACAAAATGTTGGAAAGCAATGGAACAAAAATTAGTATTTTGAAAGAATTTTACCTCGAAATGATTCCATAAGATGTTTTAAAATTCGGGTCTAACAACAATCTTCTATTTAATCCTATATACCGTAGCCGGGGGTTACTTTGAACAAGTTTTGCATCAATTTCACTGCAGCGCAAATATTTCTGCAGATATTTGAAAAATGTTTTAACCAATCGATGGCTTATCATCTCAGCTTCAATTTCCCGTTTGAACGACTCGATTATCTTCAATAGAAGTTGGTGGGGGCATAGTTTTTTTTGTTCAGAATTAACCCCTTAAGAAGGGGTTACTTTGAACAAGAGTTCGTTTACAGTAGAAAACGCCAGTTTTGGGCTTCCTGTTCATAGAAACCCCTTGAATATGCAAGTAGGAGTTTTTAAAAGAATTATGTCGGTTTTCCTTCACGGTTTAGCTCGTGAATCCCTGGCAATGTTTATTTTTTCATCGGAATGCTCCTAAAATTGTAAATTCAGTTTTTTTTCGCTAAGTTTACTCAAGAATGCACAAATAAACACAAAAATTATAACTTTATTGAGAACATTCACATCTCTCATGGAGCATGGGAAGCCGTAGATACCAACTGCCACTATGTGCGCGCACATAAGTTTTTCCTCTTCAGCCGAAAATTCGTTTGGACGTCCTGGCGATTTCGCTACAATTGAGAGGTTAGCAGCTGCTGCGTTTGACTTCGCCGCCTTCATGTACATGCAAATCGTTCCAGTGGGAATGTTGAATCTAAAACAAGAAAATATTCGTAACTAGGAACAACAATGGATTTGATTGTGCTCTAGTAGGTACCTACGTAAACAGAAAAAAAAAACTCACTCAGTAGAAGCAGCCCTCATAGTTGATTTTCCAGCTAAACACTTTTCTACTGCCTTGGCAAGGATTTCTGGTGAATAATTTCGGTACATCCGAGCTCCTAACTTGCGAATATAAGTTCACGGCATGTTGGCTTGCCCCTAATGAACAAAAAGTAGACGAAAGCGCGATGTTCAAAGTAACCTCTCAAAGTTCCTGTTTTTTACTAGATTAGCCATATAAAATCAACGAAATGAGTTAGAGATATGAAACAAAAAAGAAAATGCTGCCAATAGATTGATGACAAATATATAACTCACCTGAAACGGCATTTCACAACACGATCACTGCGGCAGAGGAGGTTTGAGGATTGTTCTCAGAACAGCTGATTTCACCATTCCGATAAAAAGGCGCGCAGCGGCTCAGGTTAGCCAACAACCTGACAACGTTTCGCGATCGCAGAGCCGTCTACATGTGATCATTGAATGTTGAGTACCAACTAGAAGTCGCTAGCTTGTGAACTAAGCCCGCTATGAGGATTTTTGATTTTACAACGTATCTGTTCAAAGTAACCCCTTGTGTTCAGAGTAACCCCCGGTTACGGTAATGACTAATCAGCCAGCATTTAACAAAAGACTTAATGCACAAGCTGAAATTCATAATTTTATCTACAGCTTGCTGAAAAAATGTTGTAAATGGAACTAAAAATCTATGAGACTTCAAATGTTATCAAATATTAACATGTTGCGTTTTTGCGCGTATGTTCTGGGGAACATCGAGTTACTATTCTGCTCAAATGTCTGTAATTTTTTAATTTTTCGCCGAAAATAGTCTCAAACGATTGGGTTCGACTACCTGATCAAGAATTCGAGGTGAAATTTGATTCTGTCTGGCCGGCCGGCCGTTGCCACGATAACTTGAGAACGGAAAGTGATAGCGACTTGAAAATTTCAGAGAAGGTGGCGCATCCCAGTGCGACGGACAAGTTTGTTAATGGGCATAATCGGCCTAATGGTTTCCGAGTAATAATTATGTCAACAACCAATACTAATCGGATCGAATTGAAACTTGGTGAGTGGTTGTAGAATATAAACCTGAGGAAGTTTGTGAAATTTTGTGAGAATCGTATAGCTAGAAAATGTTTAAAAAATTATTGACAAATATTATTTACGTCACGATAACCTAAGACCGGAAAGAGATAGCGGCTTGAAATTTTCAGGTTTGGTTGATGCGCCATTTGAGTTTGTTTATTGCTATAATCGGCAAAACGGTTTTGGAGTTATACCCATCTGAAATTTGGTTCTTAATTCCTCAATAACTCGAAAAATAAAAAACCGATCCAGTTCAAACATGGTTATTAGTTGTAGAATGGCGTCGCAAAAATTCTTGCAAAATTTCGTGAGGATCGTAATACTATAAATTTTTTAAAAAATCATAGAAAATTATTGGAAAAAATTCTATATATCAAAAACTATTCGTTCGACATCACTGAAATTTTGCGAGAGCCTTCAGAACCTAACTCTTTTACCAAGTTCCAAGTTTGAACATGATCGGATCTATACTGTTGGAGATCCGAGCAGCCATGTGTGAGTTCAGTAGCTGGATGGGTGATCGTTGCCTCGACAACTCTTGAACAAAAGGAGATAGGGACTTGCAATTTTGCAGATAGATTGCACATCTGAATGGCAGAGTTAAGTTTTTCTGTTGGCCATAATCGGCCCAACGGTTCCGGAGTTATCCTCATCAGGAATATTATTTCCTCCATAATTTAAAAATATTAGACTTGATCGAAATTAAGCTTGGTAACTAGTTGAAGAATATCGATATGAAGACGTGTGTGAAATTCTTTGAGGATCGTACCACTAGAAATTTTTTAAAAAATTACGAAAAAATATTATGTATCTCATGATTCCTTGAGAACGGAAAGAAAAAGCGACTTGCTGTGTTCAGGGTAGATTGCGCTTCAAAATACGACATTTAAGTGCGTTTAGTAGCATAATCGTCCAAAAGGCTTTGGAGTTATATCAATCTGAAATTTGGTTGTTATTTCCTCAATAACTGGAAAAATTACAAATCCAATTCAAATATGGTTTTTAGTTTTAGAATGCCAACGCGAAAATTCTTGCGAAATTTCGTGAGGATCGTATCACTAGAAAATTAAAAAAAAATCACAGAAAAAAAATTGGTTCAAGCACTGACGTGACGTCAGAAGCTTTTGCGCGTATGTTCTCATCAGTCAGTGCTTGAACCAATTTTTTTTTTGCATGTGGAGAACATTTTTCATATATCCGATTATTAAAAGGTTGTTTTCTGTGTTTTCTCTCCCAAACTCTGAAAAATATCTTTAAAATAAAAAATTATTATTCTGTGAATTGCTTCAGACAAATATCTTGTGTTTCTAACGCAGAAGCAATTCACAGAATAAAAATTTTTTTTATTTGTTGGAGTTAGGGTATTCTATCAATTCAAACTGAAATGAAACATGAAATTCTTTAGCGGCAAAAATTAACAACCATTCACAACTTGGTTTTCGAGTTTTAAAACAGTAGATACTGATATCATTATAATATTTCCAACAATAAAGTTCTGACCAAGTTTAAATTCTCAATTTCGTTGTAAAATAGGGTGTTGAAGGCTCTCGCAAAACATAAGTGAAGGATATTTTCTGAGATACAGAATTTCTTTGAATGTTTTCTTCTCCTATTCTTATGATTAATTCGGTCGGATCAATAATTTTCCAGTTATTTGGAAGAATGAATTTCAGATGGTTATAACTCTGAAACCGCTTGGTAGATTTTGCTCATTTACGAACATTTGGACTCCAAACATGATCTGTAACTCGAGATTGATCGTGCTGACGGCCGGCCGGACATAATTAGTAGGCTTTTTCGTGTTTGATTTTGTCTGTGATTGTCCATTTCAGAAGGCTGACGGTACTTTACACTCGTATTTTGAACTTAGTGAAGCGCCACCGATGTTCATCTTGATGTTGGATTCTTGAATTCTATGTTTCCGTGTCACTCGTCACTTTGGTCGGTGTCAAATGTCTGTTTCCATAACCCCATTTCCTTTCTGAGGTAAACAAAGAAATCTTAATATATTGTGTCATGTTCTTGATGTTGTTGTAATTTTAATTTTTGATACCATTATGGATGTTATGAACTTTTTGTAAATATTCAATGAGGTGAACTATGCTAATTGCCGATTACTAAAGAAAGACACACGGTGAAATATTTATTGATATTAATTATCAACAAATATTCTGCGTGGCCGGGCTAGATCACCTCATCGCTTAGTGTTCCCCAAAGGGGAAAGCAGCATTCAAGGGCAGACACAAACCCAGGGTTTCATGGTTATTACCAATCATCGGTGTAACTTAGCCAACACTGAATTACACCGAAGGCGTTCTAGGAAACTTAAATCCATCGGTCGCGAACTGGTAGGGAAATAATCCCACCAGCGGCACCTATGGAAATCCCTACTAACTCCGACACTCTGCGATGAAGAAATCTTGAGCGATGTTCACCGACGTTCATTCTTTTGCCGTTAGAGTCATTCAGTGTTGGCTAAGTCACACTGATGATTGGTAATAACCATGAAACCCTGGGCTTGTGTCTGCCTTTTTGACGCTTTCCTCTTTGGGGAACACTGAGCGATGAGGTGATCTAGCCCAGCCACGCAGAATATTTGTTGATGGTTAAAATCAATAAATATTTCACCGTGTCTCTTTCTTTAGACTGGCGAGTAAGTCATCTCGAAATCGTTTTATCGGTCTAATTACTTACTTACAGGTAAGCACTGATAATAACTGCAATAGTCGAAAGCGCTCTGCTTTGAATATATAAATAAACTAGCTGGCCCGGCAGACTTCGTACTGCCTCCTCAACGCCTGCCCAACGCCAACGCCAACGCCAACTCCAAATCCAAATCCAAATCCAACTCTAACTCCAACTCCATCTCCAACTACGACTCCGACTCCTACTCCGACTCTGACTACGACTCCGACTCCGACTCCGACTCCGACTCCGACTCCGACTCCGACTCCGACTCCGACTCCGACTCCGACTCCGACTCCGACTCCGACTCCGACTCCGACTCCGACTCCGACTCCGACGACTCCGACTCCGACTCCGACTCCGACGACTCCGAATCCGACTCCGACTCCGACTCCGACTCCGACTCCGACTCCGACTCCGACTCCGACTCCGACTCCGACTCCGACTCCGACTCCGACTCCGACTCCGACTCCGACTCCGACTCCGACTCCGACTCCGACTCCGACTCCGACTCCGACTCCGACACCGACTCCGACTCCGACACCGACTCCGACTCCGACTCCGACTCCGACTCCATTTCCACCTCCATCTCCATTTCCACCTCCATCTCCACCTCCATCTCCACCTCCAACTCCAATCCAACTACAACTACTACAACTCCAACTACAACGCCAACTCCATAACCAATGCCAACCACAATACCTACTCCAACTTCAACTCCAACCCCAACGCCAACTTCAACGCCAACTCAAACTCCAACGCCAAAAACATTTTCCAGTAGACCAAATTGTAAATCTAAACCATTCTCGAATCTCCACGAACACACACAAAAAATTTCATCAAAATCGGTCCAGTCGTTTAGGAGGAGTTCAGTCACATACACACGCACACAAGAAATATATATATTAAGATATTCTGCACGAAATACACAGATATTTTTCTTCACTGGTTGTAATTAAGTTTGACTGCGGATTCTTAATCAGTGAGTTGAACTAATTTTAGGGACCATTCTCGACCTTAATTTCGAAAATTACAGACATTTGGGCAAATCGATGGGCAGGCGGACTAGCGCGCCCAAAAGTTTCATGTGGTGAACAGATGGGTAAAGGACGAGCTTCCTCCGAATCCTATACCATAAGATTCATTCTCGCAGAAAACTCGAGTCGTCGAGAATTCGGTGTTCAACATTTTTCGCCAGTCGCCATCACTCTCAGGAAATAATCAGAGTAAATAATGTACGACAATCCTCGACAGGAAGTAATCCATTAACGTTAGTCTTCCGGTCCGATGTGATCTTCACGGCAGCACGATTCCACCATTCCGCTATACGTCTAAATGGAAGTGATATGGCTGTGTGTGTGCTCCCCGCGATTAATTTTCACTAATTGTTCCAAGCAGCCCTAGTAAATTTTCTCGATTAAACCCGGCCTATGTATGTTGACGTTCGAGAGTTATCTCGGCATATGTCTTGAGATATTGATACCGTTTCGGTGATTAAATTCGCGACGGCAGATGTGGCTTCTCGAGAAAATTATACCAGGATTTATGTAATAATTTGTCGGTAGATGTACGTCTGAGGGGTTAGTCTGCGATAGGCAGACGCAGTGCTGTATTTCCAATCAATTAGCGGGAACCTTATGCAACATTGATTGGATTATTTACATACCTGTTCCGGGAAATAGGGTCATGTCAATACGATATTCCTGTTTTCATACCAGTTGGAAATTTTCTATACAGGATGTACTAAAATGGTATATTAAATAGACCGACTTCATATGAAAATGTACAGGATCCTGCAATAGTGCGTTGCGCTACCATAGCTGCCGAACCAGACATCTCAGAAAATTCGATCGAAAGCAGGCTCGATGTACTTCTATACCTCATCTGAGGAAAAATTTTCTAATATAGTGTGGAAAAACCGAGGGAAAAACCAAATGGGAAGAATTCTTTATCATTACCATTACTGCACGTATTCATGGATAATCCCGAAACACATCAAATTCAAATTTTAAATTATCATTCTTCTTCGTAAAAATGCGGACCCTACCTACAACTCCCTATGAAACACAGGTACAACCCCCAGTTGTTCAAATATGAAGTATGGGCCTGCGATACATCGTTTGAAAGGTCTCATCATTCTCTATTCAGAAATGTTATCACTTTCATGTTAATTGCAAAATTCAAAGTAGAAAAAAATAAAATCATGTGATTACCGAAATTGATTATAATATTCCCTCGAATCCGCCTTCAAGTCAAGAAGTGATAGATGTGATTTTAAGAAACTAAAAAAAAAACCATAACATTGTATTTCCCAGATGGTACCATGAAAACTACGGCAGCTGTAAATACAATGTGTGAGTATGTGGAATTAGATGTGATGCTGGACATTCAATTTCAGCCATACATCGATTCTAAACATAATGAAACAAAAAAAAATGCTTCCCTATGAAATGATACCTACCCATGAGATCTTGGAAGATATTTTTGATAGGAGAAATCATTTTTTGAACAAATGATGGACATGTTGGATAACAATGTTATCCAATTAGTAGACGTTTTGTTTTCTGATGAGTGCACTTTCCCTCTTAACGGCCATGCTAATCGTCAAAATTGCCACTACTAGTGTACCGGAAATCCTCACTGGATGAGAAAGGAACACATGCAAATTCCCTCAAAAGGTTAATGTTTGTGCAGGAAAAGTTCGAAACCATATCATAGGCCCCTTTTTGATAGAGGGCAATTGGAATGGTGATAAATATTTAGCACTGCTTCACAATGACATCGTTCCAACTTTGGAAAATGTATATCCTCATCATTTGTGGATTTGTCGGCAACATAGGACACAGTTTGGAGAGCGATGGTTTGATTTTCATACATTATAACCATTTAAAGTGTGGAAAAATGGTTCGTCTACTCGAAAATATGTTGACAGATAGAAGGTTTCGTGTTTTTGTTGATAATTATAGTAGTAATTCAAAAATTTGAATAATGGTCTCCCACAAGGTTCAGTTTTAGTACCTCTCATTTTCAACTTATATATGTGTGATATTCCTGCTACTTCCTCCGAAGAATTCATTTACGCTGATGACATTGCCCTTGCATTTCGTCATCTGCAGATTACCTATTTGAGTGGCGTTTGTGTTCGAATTCTTGAGACATAATTTTAATCCTAAATGCCTAGGAGTGAAACTCATTTGGCTTCTGAAGTTGAAAACAGGGGATATTATTCTGCAGAAATTAGCTGGTACTTCCTGTGGTGCTGGTGCAGCTAATCTCCGGTACGGCAGCCTTAGCCTTGGTTTTTTCTTTCGCTGAATATTGTTGTCCCGTCTGATTTAACAGTATTCATGCGCAAAAAATTTATGCACAGCTGAATTCATCTAAGAGGATCATCACTGAAACTATTAGATCTACACCTATTCATTGGCTACCAATTCTTTCAAACATTGTCCCGCCCCGCATTCGCAGGCAGACTGCTCTTCCAAATTCTTGGACTTAATTTCATTCTTTTCCGAATTCTTTTCCGATTCTCTCCTATATTCCAGGCAATAGGATTCCTAGATTGAAGTCACCTAATCCTGTATGGTCCAACTCTTTTCTCAATTCGAATAAAAGCGACAAGTTATTTTGGCGGTCTGAATGAATTTATTCAACAAAGATTTAATTTCGAATCCTTCAAAAATAGTACCAGGGTTTGATCTTCCAAAGAAAATGTGGTATATTCTGAATCGTTTAAGAACGGGTCATGGTCGTTGTAATAGCATGATTTTCATATGGAACTCAGTTGAGAGCCCTTGTTGCGAATCCGGGGAACCAGAGGAGACTATAGAGCATTTAGTTAATAATTGTCCCATATAGGTTCCAGGATGGTTTATTCATAATGTTTCTGAGTATTTTTTGAAATGGGAGGTGATTTGCAAATCTATTCAATAAACCATGGAATATTCCATTTAGCTTTTCCATAATCTATACAGGGTGTTCAACTCATGTTCAACATTGAAACTCATACAGCGTCGAAAGTATGGATTAATGGATTTATTCCCTTTCAGAAGTAGGGAAAAATGGTTTGATGGGTCAAATTATTTTTTTTTAAAGACCATTTGCCCGCAATTCTTATTGTTCCACAATTTGCCGTTACCAAGCAGTGACGTGATCGATATTTTTGTTAAATTGCAAGCCCCTATTTTTTCTATGCCATGGATAGTTCAAAACATTCTGAATTCAGTAATACCCATATAATGCCATTCTGTATTCAGTAATGTACATAAAACGCCAATTGGTTCAATAATTCTCGAAGTATTAATTTTTTAACTTGAAAAACATGTGAAAATTTTTAAATGAAATATTTTCCCAATAAACACATTGTTATTGCAGAAATAATAACTGAAGGTGTCATATATTGAAACGATATCAAAGATAATATTCAAATTGATGATCCTTCACCGAGCCATTTACTTCTTGACAGTCTCTTGGCAATTCAGCTTGAACCTCGGAATAAAAACACTGGAGATTTTCAGGTTTTATTGTTTTTATTTCAACCCGAATCCTTTGTTTCAACTCGTCGATGTTGTTTGGCCAATTGTGGTAAACTTTACTCCTGATATAACCTCATAAGAAAAAGTTTAACGGACTCAGATCTGGAGACCGAGACGGCCTTTCAATAACGCCTTGCCGACCGATCCATGTGTTCAGGAACACTTCGCTCAGGTTATCACGTACATCTTGAAAGTAATGGGGTTCAGCTCCATACTGCTTAAACCATAGCGTTTCACTTGGGAGATCTGGATTTGCATTGGAGAAAAAACCGTCAACGCCGGAATCAGGTCATCCCAAAATAAATCCCAATGTCCTTCAATAAAGGCAGGTCCTATAACCATATTCAAAACACTTCCAGCCCATACATTCACTTTTTCATGAAATTGTGTATGTGCCTCCATCATCCAGTTTGGCTTGTGATCTGACCAATAGCAACAGTTTAGTATGTTGACAGTCTCATTTAAATAAAATTTTGCTTCGTCACTGAATTAAGTTCGAGCGCTCAAAATTATCACCATTCAGTTCGTGTAATTGATAAATCTTGGAATGAGTGCCATTTATGGCATTTTAATTTTATGAAAATCTATGTTTGCGATATATTCATAATCACCGCTATATCGAAGACACTGGAGGATTTTCCTTCAACTCTAATAAAATATTAAGTTCTACCTCTCCTACAATTTCCGGTCGACCAGATTTTGGATTTTATTAAAATTATCCTGAGTTACGGGTGCAGCATTGGGATATTTTTCATTAAAATAATCACAAACTTCTTGATGGGTACGTGTTCTATCTCCATAACCCCTAATAAACGCTCTGGCGCTCTTGTTCAAACTTTGGCAAATAATAATAATAACAATATAATAATAATATCCGAAAGTATTGATCTCTCAGAGTTGGGAATGATATAAATGGATTCTTATGATAGAACTGCATCATAAAAGAATTTAAATTCGAAAAAGTACCATTTGAAAAAAAAGACAATATTGCCCAAAAATATGGATCCGAAACCACCAGACCGATTCTACCCAATAACGAACATATTCGAGATATTCATTCCTCAAATCTACTCTGAAAATTATATTATATCAATTGAAACTCAGCCAATATTCCAGTTTTGTTTTTGATGGAGATATTCTGAACCAATTTGATAAACTTACCAAGGAATATATTTCTATCTTCCTATGGATTATCCAAGAGCATTATATCATTACCAAAAATCCTCATAATTCTACGATAGCTGAGGTTATTTCATTGGTCATTTTGCATTCAATCATACTTTGTTTTCTAGAACAGGACGGCAATTTTATATCATGAGTAATGAACCAGAAATAAATTTGACATATAGGAAAATAAGATGAATACAGAACATATAATAATTCATAGATAGAATAATTACAGCATTCTGTGAAAACATAGAAGTACGATTTATTATTGAAATATAAAAAAATCATATCTTCGAAAGAATTAACTTGTTAGAGTTGAAAATGATATCAATGGATTCTTATGATGGAACTGCATTTCAAACAAAATTGAATTTGATATTAGTAATGTAAAAAAAATGTTTTTTTCGTTACTCCGAAACCGATTGTGCCCAATACCTCCAAAACCTACTCTGAAAATTTCATCTGTCTAGCTCATTCCGTTCGATAGTTATCGTATTAACGGCCGGTCGGACAGAATATATTTCAACCACGTATTCTTGATCAGTGAGTTGAACCAAATCGACCATTTTCATCCAAAAATTCGAAAATTACAGACATTTGGGCAAGTTCATAAGCACTCTGTTCCGACGAACAAGAGCGCCAAAAATAGGGACTTCAAAAAATATCGATGACGTCACTGCTTTGTATGCTTGGCTATTTCATATCATGAGTAACGAACCAGAAATAAATTTGACATGTCTCTTATAGAAAAATAAGATGACATGTATGAACACAGAACATATAATAATTCATAGATACAGCGTTCTGTGAAAACATAGAAGTACAATTTATTATTGACATTTGGAAAAATCATATCTCCGAGAGAATAAGCTTCTTAGAGTTGAAAATGATATCAGTGGATTTTTATGATGAAACTGCATCTTAGAGAAAATTGAATTGCAAATTTATAATGTAAAAAAAATTGTTTCTTTCGTTACTCCGAACCCATCGGCTGATTTTGCCCGATAAAGAACTCAACCGAGTTATTTATCACCCGAACCTACTCTGAAAATTTCAACTGTCTAGCTCATTCCATTCGAGAGATATCGTGTTAACTGCCGGCCGGACATAATCGATATTAACCACGGATTCTTGATCAGTGAGTTGAACCAAATCATTTGAGACCATTTTCATCCAAAAATTCGAAAATTACAGACATTTGGACAGTTTGATAAGCACTCTGTTCCGACGAATAAGAGCGCCAAAAATAGGGACTTCCAATTCAAAACATATCGATGACGTCACTGCTTGGTAACGGGAAATAGTAGAAAAATAAGAATTACTTGAAAATTATCCATAAAAATTGGTTCAAGCACTGACGTGAAGTCAGAAGCTTTTGCGCGTATGCTCTGTTGTCCATTCTTCTGTATTGGACACCCTTAATCGAATATACCATGGTAAATTATGTTGTCCATTCTCCTGTATTGGACACTCTTAATTCGAATGGTAAATTCGAATTAAGTGTCCAATATAGGAGAATGGACAACATAATTTACCATGGTAAATTCGATTAAGGGTGTCCAATACAGAAGAATGGACAATAGATCATACGCGCAAAAGCTTCTGACTTCACGTCAGTGCTTGAACAAATTTTTTTTTTCGTGATTTTTTTGAAATTTTCTAGAGGTGCGGTTGTTAAAATTTTTTTTTCGTCATTTTATTCAAATTTTCTAGGGGTACGGTTCTTACAAAATTTCAAACACGTCTTTATGATGATTTTCTACTACTAGTTACCAAGCTTCAGTTCGATCGAATATTTATTTTTTGAGTTATCAAGGAAATAATATTCCAGGTGGGTATAACTCGGAAACCGTTTGACCGATTATGCCCAAAAACGAACTCAACTCTCCCTTTCGGATACGCAACCTACCCTGAAAATTGCAAGTCCCTATCTCCTTTCGTTCGAAAGTTATCGAGGCAACGGTCACCCATCTACTGAACTCACACAAGAATGCTCGAATCTCCAACAATATTCAACCGATCGTGTTAAAACTTGAAACTTGGCAGTAGAGTTAGGTTATGAAGGTTCTTGCAAAATGTCAGCAATTTCAAATGAATAGTTACTGATATATAGATTTTTTTTTCAATTTTCAATAATTTTTTTAAAATTTTTCACGAATACTATCCTCACGAAATTTTGCAAGAATTTTTGCGTTGGCATTCTACAACTAATTTCCATGTTTGAATTCAATCGGTTTAGTATTTTTTGGGTTCATGAGGAACAAAAAACAACCAAATTTCAGATGGCTATAACTATAAAACCGATTGGCCGATTATGCTCATAAACCAACTGAAATGTCGCGTTCTGGTGCACATCCTAACCTGAAAACTTCAAGCCTATCTCTTTCCGTTCTCAAGTTATCGTGACAACAAAAATATTTTTTAATAATTTTTTCAAAATTTTCTAGCCATACGATTCGCACAAAATTTCACAAACGTGCTTAGGTTCTACCACTACTCACCAAGTTTCAATTCGATCGGATTTATTTGATCGAAAACAACATTATTACTCGGAAACCACTGGGCCGATTATGCCCATTATCGAACTTGTCCGTCGTATTGGGATGCGCCACCCATCCTGAAAATTTCAATCAAATTTGACTTCGAATTCTTCATTGGGGAGTCGAACTAAATCGTTTGAGACCATTTTCGTCAAAAAATTCGAAAGTTACAGACATTTGGGCAAAACTATAACGCGATGTTCTCCAGAACATACGCGCAAAAATAAATTACTTTGAACCAAATGAAACCCATTTTCACTATTCCTGAAATGGGAGTAAATAAAGTTATTTATTATACAAGGGAAAAAAGTATTAGATTTTAGCTCGAGGTTATGTTGTCTCCCGACGCGAAGCGGAGGGAGACAAAAAACCGAGAGCTGAAATCTAATATTTTTCCCGTGTATAATACACTATTTTTTTCTGTGACAGGAAAAACGACGATTTAATAGTGAAAGAACATATTATTACAATATATTGAAGTCAGAATGTTATCGATATGAAATTTGAATTTTTAAACTAGTAAGCTATTAGACCTGCGTTGCTAAGGAAAACTTCAGTGTAATCAAATATCTGTCAATTTAATTTTGTGATTTGATTCAAAAATTGCGAACTCAGTAATTGTTTAGTAGTTATTTTGAATACTATAAACTTAAAAATGCTTGATTCTGAGTTTTCTCTGACTCCACCGAAGTTGATAGAAGCAGCGCAAGTAGCAAATATCTTCCATTATCTATATGTATATATATCCGGGAAAAAAGTATTCACTTTTTTCCCGGGGAAAAAAGTAATTTCGTGAAAAGTTATATTTTGTTACCTGTCAACAGAGATGAAATGTCAAATTTTTTTCCCGTCACAGAAAAAAATACATTATTCCATACTTTTGACCCTCACGATACAGTATGCAACTAAATCCTCCATGAATGGAAACGTACGTCTATACCGAACAAAGGCTCCGCCACCACACGAGACAATTCAGTCTGCAGAAAAGAATCCGCCGTAATTTGATCGTATCGGAAAATTTAGATGTATATTCGCATAGTGCATCCGATGGAAAATTCCCGGAATTTCAGCTTCGATGGATAAAACGCTTCCCCGATAGTTCACCCTCTCGTGTATTACACGAGTGGAGGGCTTTTAGAATTTGCAGAGACGAAATTAGAATTTCCGTGATGTTTCGTTCAGACAGAAAAATATTGCTGCATAGAATCTACATCTGTAGCGGGAATCCGGATATATAGCTTGAGATTAAATGTTTGACTGCAGCGAGATTTTGAATTCGACAAGGGAAGACGGAATGAGGGATATGGTTTTTATGCAGACCAGTTGGAGCTACTAGCGAGTTAGGTTTAGAATCACATACTATACTATAGCTAGAATGTATGAAATCAGTAGGTTTTTATCTTTGGTCAATGATATGAGTAAGCGGGCCCTTCACGTGCAGTTATTTGCAGATTCTCAGCGTGCACTCCGGGCGCGTCACTCTGGGAGCGAAGATGGACGAAAAACTACACGCACATTGAAATATGACGCGCCAACATCATTTTTTCCATTGTCTCGATGTTTCGCTGTGTTCTTTGCATCCAAACAAAAAATTGCATGCCTATTATTGTTTGGAAATGAGGAGTTCAGCAGTCAGAAACAAAGTATTGGTCCAACAAATGTTACTTGCGCCGGAATGTACATATCTTATTCTCTTAAAAGAAATCAAAGAATGTAAACTGGAAGACTACAGGAATCATTTTAGAATGGACAATGATACGTTTAATCATTTGCTGAATTTCGTTCAAAGTGGTATAGGTACAGAACTTATGAAGCAATGAATAATTATATCATCGACATGTCTAATATTTATGAATCGGAAGTGTTGAATCCTGATTAGTTTATCAGGATGCTATGGCTCGAAGGATCAAATGATGAGTCCTGATTCGTTTATCAGGATATAATGATATTTCGAAGGAATTATACACCCTGATTGTTTTATCAGGGGGATGAGTACAGGGGGATACTTAACTTTAAGCACCCAGTAGTAATCTCGTTGATTACTGCGTAAGTTGTTACTTGCAATAAGATATCAATTACGAGGATAGGAAGTGGTGAAATATTCCAACGCACTTTTAACACAACAACAAAATGTATTTTCTGGTTACCGGCAATGTGATAACAAGCACGAAGTATTGTACGATGCAATATTGATACAATTTGAAATCTTCCTTCTATATAAAAAGGAGAAGTGACTACTTAGTTGGACGGAGAACTAAATGAGTATTAGTTTCGCGACCGTACAAAATATAAGTGATGTCTCTTGCACTAAGAGATGTAATAGTTACAATGGTATTTGTAGCAGTTGCAATGGCATTCTTAGGGCCTGTTTCACCACTTGCTGATAAAGTCCCGGATATGAATCCAGTGGATAAAGTATCTGCTGGATAAATCTGTCGGATAATTATTTTCTGTTTCACCACGCGGGTCCCATATAAATTATGTACTAGATAGCTATCTGACAATTCAATGGGAGGTGTGTTAGGCAACGTCGCATTTATGCTTGCTGCTGGCTAAAGAAACGTAAGGTGGGGCCTTGTAAGTTGTGTATTTATGTCTCTGTGATGATTATTGCATAGAATCAGAATGTTTTGTAAATAATTTAGGAGGTTAGGTTAGACAATTATATATATTATTAAACAATTGTTAGGTTGTTGTTTTTATGTCGTCTTCTATTGAAGATGGCACATAGACAACTGCTAACTTCGAAAGTCGAAACCTGGACCTAAACGCTTCCTCGTCGTGTTCAGCAAAATGATCATATCGGGTTCTAATTTCACCACGTTTTCGTGGACGTGAGATACGTGCAAGGAAATCGTCAAACTCGTCCACTAAAAACTCGAAAAGATCCATGTTCACACAAATAAGCTAGTGCTGCTCCAAAAACAGTTCAAGAAAACATGACATCTTCGACTGTCAAAATACACTTGCTAACATGTCATTGCACATATGAATGACGCCTGTTATGATAAAAGTTGGGTTATCCACCGAATAAAAATATAATGGCCGCTTCATCTAGGTGTTAAATTATCCGGGAGTTTATCATCTAGTTTAACCTATCCGACACCTGTGAAACACAATATTCAGGGTTATCTGTTGGATAAGTTTTGAATAGCTTATCCGGGACTTTATCAGCAAGTGGTGAAACAGGCCCTTAGTAGTAGTGAATTATTTCAGTGTAAAATGTATATAAAAGCCCAGATAGAAGGAAAAATAGGAGGTTCCTTCATCTGGGTAAAAAAAGGGGAAATATTAACAATGATTGGGGGTTCGATCTTAAAACAGCACCAGATATGTTATAACAATACTCTCATTTGTCGTTTACTAAAAAAGGTAGGAATGCATACTAAACGTACCAATCAGTGAACTCCTTTCGGGTTTTATTCTTAGGAATTCGAAATCTCTAATTTCTCCCAGTATCGGGACCAAACTTCACTCGTTTTCTGCATATAATCTATCAACGAAAGATGATAGATAAGTTTTCACAGACTAGGGGTTTTCAAATCGTCTCGACAAAATGAATAACACACTGGGCAATGTGTCTAGAAACATATACGTTTCATTAGCACTTCAGTTGTTAAATGACTGTTGGCATTCTTTCACAGGAAATAGGCAATAAATCTCTACAAGGGTTGAAGCTTTACAAGATATTCCACTTGCAGTTATCTTTTCGTGAAAATATTAATTTCAAAGGTGAGACCACACATGGTAAACTAAACCAGTTAACCCAAAACATTTAAGTTTAACAAGCGAGCTCCTTTGTTGAGAAAAAACGAATCTGCGTTTCCCAAAATGTGAAGTCATGGGACGCAACAAGAAAAATTAAATTCAGTCCTCTTGCCTGATAACATATTGTTTAATATTTATGAAGGTTCACTAGATCCTGACATTTTTGAATTTTCCGAAATTATATAATGATATCATTCGCTCCACTGCCTGATTTTTTTTGCTTCACCTTGTTCAATTCTTTTCTGAAGGCTCAACGTAAGCTGTCGGATTTTTTACGATAAATACTTTATCTGCAACAGGGTTTATAGTTTCATACAAATCAACCAAGCAATCATAATATTATGGATGTGCTCGTAGATACCTGTTCGAATATTCTGTGCTTTTTATTTTCGACAACAATTTTCGATATACGAGTAGCTCGGTGAATTCGGTTAGAAAGTTAATGGAAAAGGGCGGCACCATTTCTAAAGAGTTGAGACATATTTTTGTGTCTGATCAAAACATTAATTGGTATTTAATATAATACAGGAATTAGTCACGCGATATCAGCTTGAAGATTGAATACTTCCAAAATGTTCTTAACTCTGCAAAAACACCTTCAGAGTGCATAAAGCAATTATCACTGTTCGACATGTTATTAAGCAATGGGAATGTCCTTATCTCGAGTCGAAGCATCGTGATAATGGTCCCTTCTCGTGCAGTTTTCGATGACTCCTCTGAATTTGTCGCGCCGGGAATTTAGATCGATTGGAACGTCTCGCGCCACATCAGATGCGAGACGCGCCAGGCGTTTGTCCTAACTTCACGTTCGAGTTTGTAGTGGAGTGAAGGAGCGTGACATCGGAAGTCAAGAAAAACTGCATGTGATGGGTTCGCTTTGATGTTTTGTGGTATAAATCATTCCGTATAAAACATCTAGCATGGCAAAGTGTTGCGCAGGTATAAAAAGTGGGAAACCCCTGTGGGCAGGAGCTTTGGCGCTCTTGTTCAAACTTTGACAAATCATATCTCCGAAATTATTGGTTTCTCAGAGTTGGGAATGATATCAATAGATTCTTACGATAGAACTGCATTATGAAAGAAATTAAATTTAAACAGACCGATTCTCCCCAGTAACGAACTTATACGAGATATTAATTCCTCAAATGTACACTGAAAATTATATCATATCAATTATAACTTAGACAATATTGCAGTTTTGTTTTTACTGGAGATATTCTGAACCCAATTTGATTATGTATCTTACCAAAGAATATATTTCCATCATCATATGGTTTATCCACGGGCATTATATTATCACCTTAAAAGTGTAATATCATATCATCCTCATAATTCTACGATAGCTGAGGTTATGGCATTGGTCATTTCACTTTCAATCATACTTTGACTTCTAGAACAGGAGGTGTATTCTATTTCAAGAATAACGAACCAGAAATAATTTTAACATTTATCTCTGATAGAAAAATAAGGTGACATAGATCAAATAATAATTAATAGATAGGATAATTAAGTACAGCATTATGTGGAAACATAGAAATGTATAAAAATTTTTTTTTTTACTCCGAAACCATTAGGCCGATTTTGCCCAATAACGCTATGTTCTGAGAAACATCGCGTTATCATTTTGCCCGAATGTCTGGTCCGGTCTGTCCGGTCGGCCGTTGCCACGATAACTTGAGAACGGATAGAGATAGCAACTTTAAATTTTCAGGATACGTGATGCATCCCAATACGACGGACAAGTTCGTTAATGGGCATAATTGGCCCAATGGTTTCCGAGTAATGATTCTGTTTGCTACCAATACAAATCCGATCCAATTGAAACTTGGTGAGTAGTTGTGGAATATAAACCTAAGGACGGTTGTGAAATTTTGTGAGAATCGTATCACTAGTAAATTGAAAAAAATATATTAAAAAATATTTTTTATGTCACGAAAACCCAAGAACGAAAAGATATAGCGACTTGAAATTTTCAGGTTGCATTTGAATGGGTCATTTGATTTTGTTCATAGGCATAATCAGCTGAACGGATAGGGAGTTATGCCCATCTTAAATTTGATTGTTATTTCCTCAATAACTCGAACACTACAAAACCGATTAAACTCAAACATGGTTAATACCGAGGTTATTGCTTATAGAATACCAACGCGAAAATTCTTTCGAAATTTCGTGAGGATCATTTCACTACAAAAATTTTAAAAATCAGTGAATATCATTGAAAACAATTCTATATATCAGAAACTATTCGTCCGATATCGCTGAAATTTTGCGAGGGCTTTCAGAACCTAACTCTACTACCAAGTTCCAAGTTTGAATACGATCAGATCTATATTGTTGGAGATCCGTGCAGCGTTGTGTGAGTTCAGTAGATGAATGAGTGACCGTTGTCTCGATAACTTTCAAACGAAACGAGATAGGGACTTGCAATTTTTAAGGATAGGTTGCGTTTCCCAATGGGAGGGTTTAGTTCGTTTTTGGGTATAATCGGTCCAACGGTCCACCTGGAATATTATTTCCTCGATAACTCAAACAATATACACTCGATCCGAGTTGAAGCTTGGTCATTAGTTGTAGAATATCGACATAAAAACGTCTTTGAAATTGTGTAAGAACCGTACCCCTAGAAAATTTGTTCATGCCCTATGTACGATTCAAATTCAAACTCCGTAATGTGTCATCTTTCGTAACAGTCACACCAACTGCCAAGATACAATACAAAAGTCACTTGGATGTATGATCCGAATTTTTCATTTAATTTCAACAATATTTTGCAAAAGTTGACAGAAATAGAGAAAACATCGACTAATACTCGTTGCAGAAGGCAATTCCAACACTCATGCTATCGAAAACCCATTCTGCAACTTGTTTTAGAATATACTATTGTTCATACACATTTATCACAACAGAATTTTTCAATTGAATCAGGGTCTCAGTATTATGTAGCTGTATGTATTGCTCCTGGGATTACTTGTATTGTAACTGTACAATGATTCATCTAGGAATTTTCGATTTCCAGACATTTGAAGAAACATCTGATGAATGACATTGGCAACTCCAATAAAAATGTAGAAGTCCAATGCTCTCAAAGAAAATGTAGAGTTAACAGTGCTAATTCGTCGGTGGACAGGATTAATAGAAAAGGACATTAAATATCTTTCGAATTGAAAATATCAAAGAATAACCTGATTTGTCAATATGACAATAGTTTCATGTTTGTCTTCAATAGATATCATTTCAATTTGTAATAAACGAAACTTGTCCTCTATTCAAAAGAATATTTTGTATTAATATAACTATAGCTACTAAGTATGTAGGTACACAAATTGTTTGGTGGTACTGATTAATTCATCTTGTGTGTTTCCAATTATATTATAAAGTCTTTCATAGATTCGAAGTCTGTAAAATAATAGATAATACAACAGTGAATTCGGTGAACAATAATATTTTTCCCAAAATATACGTTTGTGAATAGCAAACCTCTTAATTAGATGTTCTTTCACACCTCGTAATTTCGCACCCCATATTCTGAGCATCGCTTTTAAAACACGTATATTCATCAACCCTGCCATGATTTATCGTGTAAGTAGTGCAAAATATATTCACAACTGTTTTTAACATTTTTAACAAGTGTTGATTGAACTAGATTTTTTGATGACATATGCAAGTCTGGATGAATTCTGATATTGACGAATTTATCAATATCTTATACAGTGAATATTCATGAATCAAATTCACGTTTGAAATGGAAACTGATGGTTCCTTGCCATTATGAGATTTGAAATTATCTAGAGATACCTCAAACTCGATAAGTTTCAATATTTTTAGAAAACCTACCAACTCTGATATTCACATTTCATCTGATTCAGTTGCTCCCTGCTTACATAAAAGAGTCAACCCACATTTCCTCATCATACGGTTATTTAATATTCCGTTAAACAAAGAACATTTCTTGAAAGACAAAAAAACATTTTCCAAATTCACGAACAAAAAAAAAAGAAAAACAAACATTTAGATGAACACAACCCTGACGAAATAATTAAATGAAATGAATTTTGCATGCTATCATATTGCATCCTTAAAAAATCAACTCCAGCATTTTTTTAAGAAGCCTTAAAAACTTATTAAATGGTCTCTTTCTGTGTTTTCTCTCCCAAATTATGAAAAATATATATTAAATAAAAATGTATTATTTTGTGAATTGCTTCTGCGTTAGAAACACAAGATATTTGTCAGAAGCAATAAATCGAACAATGTTGCCTAATAAACAATAACGCAACAACATCAAAGATGAAATAACTATTTCACAACGTTTCGGAGTCTAATCAGACTCAAGGCGACAACTCTCGAATTTCAGAATAGCTATATCAACAAAAATTAATTCTGAAGATTTTCGATAAGTGTCTGACGAAGGACTCTGAAACGTTCGAAATAGTTGTTATATCGTTGATGTTGTTTCGTTATTGTTTGTTAGGCAACATTATTGGATTTATTGCTTCTGACAAATACCTTGTGTTTCTTACGCAGAAGCAATTCACAAAATAATAAATTTTGATTTAATAGATATTTTTCAGAGTATATGAGAGAAAACCCAGCAAAAAATCATTTAATAATGAATATACCTGCCACAGTATCCTTGAGTGATTATCCTTCAAATCTTACATACAAATTAAACAGATTCTAGGATATACATACATTCGATAAAACTCGGCACATGCTAAAATCGGATATTTGTGTGTATTTATTCGAATGCATAATGTAAACAGTTTCTGCATAATAAAAGACTCTGCTATTCATACATTTCATTAGTTACCGTTAATTCTCACGAATTCTTGACTGCATCATCATAATTTATCATCTCAGTTATTAGGGCAGTATATACTACATTGACACTAGGAATTGAACTAATGTTGTTACTGACGGCTCAACTTGTCAAATTAGACTTCGGCTGGTGTGTGCACATGATGATTCATAAAATTAATTCTAGACGTCAGGTATCGAAAACTGTTGACTACTTTGTTTTTCGAATCTAAAAAAATGGACCAGTACACCTAGATCGTTGTAATATTTCGATATTTCGGCCATATCTTCACCAATATAGATTCGATCGGGTTCAAATCCAGACTGTAAAATAAGGTTTTGAAGACTCACGCATTTCTACGATATCTGGCGGATAGTTTCTAAAATACAGAATTTCATTATTTTTTTTATCCTCCAATCGTGCGTTCCTCTAAAATTTCCTCGTGTTGGTATTTTTCAACTAAATACCGTGCTTCAATTCGATCAGAACAGTATCTCTCGAATTATTGGGAAAAAATAATTTTGGATGGCTATAATTCCGAAATTACTCGACGGATTTTGTCCATTAACGAATTTAACCAGTGCATTTGGTCTCCAAACCTGCACTGAAAATTTCAACTCTGTAAATCATCGCGTTCGAGAGTAATCGTGCTGATGGCCGGACGGAATCAAATTTGATCTCGGATTTTTCAACATTCGAAACATACAGACATTTGGACGAAATGATGGTCATTCCATTCAGGTGAACAGTGCGCCAAAAAATAAGTGTACCTTCATTCATCAATAATTGGCGTTCTTGTTCCTCGGAACAGAGTGCTTATCAATTTGCCCAAATGTCTGTAATTTTCGAATTTTTGGCTGAAAATGGTCTCAAACGATTTGGTTGGACTCACTGATAGAATCCGTGGTCGAAATCGATTCTGTCCGGCCGGCTGGCCATCCGGCCGTCCGTTAACACGATAACTCTCGAACGAAAAGAGTTGCAGGATTGAAATTTGTAGGGTAGGTTTGGAGCGTAAATATCTCGGACGAGTTCGTCAACGGGCGAAATCCATCAAGCGGTTTCGGAGTTATGGCCGTTTTTAGTAAAAACACTTTTTGTGAATATTTCCGAAACCGATCACTCGATCTATCTGAAAGTTTCCATCGAATTGTAGAATCATGACCTTTATACGCATGTGAAGTTTTGTATTCATCGGGTTACCGTTAATTGTAAAATAAAATCGAAAATTTTTTAATTTTGTTTCTACAATAACTCTCGAACGGAATAAGCTAGGCAGTTGAAATTTTGGAGTAGGTTAGGTAGATAAATATCTCGGTTGAGTTCGTTATTGGGCAGAATAGGCCAGATGGTTTCGGAGTAACGAAAAAAAAAATTTTTTTAACTTGGAAATTTCAACTTCAGTTTTTTTCAAGATGCAGTTTCACCATAAAAATCCAATGATATCATTTTCAACTCCAACAAGCTAATACTTTCGGAGATTTCAATAATGAATCGTACTTCTATGTTTTCACAGAATGCTATTATTATTATATCTATGATTTATTATATGATCTGTGTTCATACTCGTACATGTCATCCTGTTCTATGAGAGAAAGTCAAATTCATTTCAGCTATTTTGATTTGATTTCTTCCATGGTGCAGTAATCATTCTCAGATCGCTCATTTACTCTTGAAAAATAAACTATTATTTGAATTGAATTTCTTTTATGATGCAGTTCTATCATAAGAATCCATTGATATAAATCCAACCTCTGAGAAACCAATACTTTCGGAGATATAATGTGTCTGTTTGAACAGGAGTGCCAGAAAGTTCCTGTCCACAGGGCTTGAACCAATTTTTTTATAAACCTTCCGACTGGAAACTAATTAGAACATGGTGTTCCGTTCGAATTTTTTCCGATTTTTCCCAATTTCGTATCCGATATCAAGAATTAAAACGGTACGATACCAACGTTACGTTGATCCGGGTGCAATTAAAAATCCCCAAACTTTCCAATTTTTCAATATCGGCTAATTTAAAGCCGTATTCCCCACATTCCGTCATGCTTTATTCCATGAGGGTGGGCGGTAAATAGTTGCGTCCACATACGGCTTCGTCGCAACTGGCCAGAAAAAACTCGGTTTGGTATGGGATTCGCAGCAATGTAATCCACTTTGGCAAATCCAGATAATTAGATTAAGGGATTCATTGAATGCGTTCAAATCTGGAACGGCTTTGTAGAGATTGTTAATATGATGCGGACGGCTCAGTAGGAATTATTGTTTCACACGGATTTGCATGTACTGACGTCTAAGACAAAACAATTTATAAAATCTCTGACGTGAAGTCAGCTGTATTTGCGAACTTGTTTGTACACTGAGAGAAATGTTATAGGTTTAAAAATTAATAATTCTTGATTTGGGACAGCTTTATTTGTCATAAATAAATTTTATTAATTATTCACACATATATTTAATAGTTGCACTGAGAGAAATGTTATAGGTTTAATAATTAATAATTCTTGATTTGGGACAGGTTTATTTGTCACAAATAAATTTTATTAATTATTCACAAATATTATTGATAGTTAGAACATCCTGATATTACCCTTATTTCTCAGAAATATCTCATTTATTTGGGCAATATTTATTAATAATCAATAAGGGTTATCACCAGGAAATAAATTCAATACGAAAATATGTTCGAAAATATTATTAACTATAAAATAATCATGTATTTCCACCAAACAAATCTTATTTGTCGAAGTAAGAAGTACCCTTATTTCTGTAAAACAAACATGTGTTGAATTATTATTGAAGCGATATTATTAATCAATAATAAATCTTGAATCTCAAATTTGTGTTTATTTAAGCTCGCATCCCTATTTTGAAGCGATAACAACAACGCGTATATAGGGTGTAGGTTGACGTACCCCACCATCCCATTTCCAATTGGCCATTATACCGAAATGCGATTATGAAAACTTTGTAATTCAGAGATCATTCAAATTTATTAGGATAGTGCATTGGTACGTTACTGCTTACGTGATATATATGTAGGTGAGACGACAGAATGTTTGAATTCCAGACATTTCTGTTTTATAATGGTTTGAGGCCTGCAAATAGTTCCAAGGTAAGGCTTAGTTTTCATATCCAATCTTTAGATTGACTTATTTACTAAAACCGATTCTCAAAATATTTCGCTCAATTGTACTACATGATAGTACAACAATAGTACTACTACGTTAATAAATTTTCTCTTCAAATTTGCAGTTATTCTCGAAAAACAAATATACAAAAAAGAAACACCTGTATGTTGCATGAAATTCAGGTTATTGTTGATAAGGAATTCTTGATAATGGATTTCTATTTGCTGGATTTTTCGGTCAAATTCACTTGTGAATGTAACTGTTTCTTTAGGATTAATCAAAGTTGTTATTTTGGAATATCAATATGTGTTCATAAGAAAAAAATATAAATCCATTTCAGATTTCCGAAAATGTGAAATTTCTTATTGAATAGGTATTTATAATTTCCAGAAAATCAGTTCATTATTTTTGGCGCTCTAGTTCCTCGGAACTGAGTGCTTATCAATTTGCCCAAATGTCTGTAATTTTCGAATATTTCGATGAAAATGGTCTTAAACGATTTGGTTCGACTCACTGATCAAGAATCCGTGGTCGAAATTCATTCTGTCCGGCCGGCCGTCTGGCCGGTCCGGCCGTAGGCACGATAACTCTCGAACGGAATGAGCTAGAGAGTTGAAATTTTCATAGTAGGTTTGGGGGATGAATATCTCGGCTAAGTTCGTTACTGGGCAAAATCGGACAGAAGGTTTCGGAGTAATAAAAAAAAAATTTTTTTACAAAACAAATTCCAAATTAAATTTTTTTTAATAAGCAGTTTTATCATAAGAATCCATTCATATCATTTTTAACTCTAACAAGCTAATACTTTCGGAGATATGATTTTTCAAAATTTCAATGTAAATCGTATTTCACAGATTGATATAATTATTCTATGTATATTCTTTGTATGAATTGTCATAAAGTCAACTTGACAGAAGGGAATATTGTAACTTCAGGAATATTGGGGTTGAAATACTCGTATTTTAGCGATGCAACGGGGACCTCACCCGAAAATGTTTGAAAATATTACGTAAATATTGAAAGCATAATTCTGTAGTTCGAGAGAGGAGAAAATTTGATGAACGTAGATCAGGAAATTTTTGATCGATTACAAGGTAATTTATTATTACTTATCTAATAAACTATTATTTGAATTGAATATCCTTTATGATGCAGTGATATCATATGAATACATTGATATAATTCCCAACTCTGAGAAACCAATACCAGATATAATTTGTCTGTTTGAACTAGTTTCATACTGAGATTTCAAAAATCCTAAATTCATTCATGATATTTTTACTTGAAATGCTTTGAATGTTAACATTTTTCATAAAATTATCATTTATTTATGTAAATCTACACAAAATCATATTGGAATTGCTTCAAAATATAAGTTTAAGAAAGTTATTCTTCTTTTTCTAAAAAAGCATACCTCAATTCAATTAATCATATTTATCGGAAAAATATGTTTCGTTCTCGAAAAAAAACATTAATTTACTGTATATAGCTCGCTATTTATTTTAATAAAAATATATAATTCTTATATTGAAATTTTCTTTATTTATATGACATATTAATTTCGTTCTGATATATAAATATATCTTTGTTAATTATGAGAATATGAACATTCATTGAAAAAATGATTTTTTTTTCATAGATAATATTTATTAATTATTAATAATTCGTTATTGAATGAGAATAAACCTTTTCGATCTAGTAATATACTTCATTATCTATGAATAAGTCCTTTATTTTTAATTAATATATATTGATTTTTCACCAATTCATATTTATATTTAAAACTCAAAGGTATTCAGGCCAAATATATATTCATTACGCAATATATGAATAAGGGGCCCATTTATAATTAATAAACTTTATTATATATGAATAAACTGTTCTCTCAGTGTATTATAATTTGTAGCCTGTATATTATACAGGGTGAGTGAGTTGTTTGTAGCAGGACTTCAATATCAGATAGAAGGCTACTTTTCATCACTGATAGTTACCATAAACATATACTGGAGGTTTCATTGGTAAATCAACATACGTTAACCTGAGGTAGATCTACTCTAGACGAGTCCAAAAAACCTGTATATTATAGGTCTAATCAGCTCTCACTACCACTACGTAAGGAAGTAAAAGGTAATATTAACCTCAGTGGTCAACGAACAGTAATTTCTTTCGATGATTCCATTATGTTCTTCTTTCCTATTGCCTCCATAAACTACATCAAAACAGTCTTGTATATACTCACAAATTCAAGAATCGAATATAATCGAAAATATACGAATTGACAATCTCTAATAGCTAGAAAATATGACATTTATGAATAGTCGCACAGACAGATTCTGTTTTCACATTCTGTGAATACATAGAACTTACGATATATTTTTGAAACTTTGAAAGATCATATCTCCGAAAGTATTAGCTTGTTAGAGATGAAAATTGTAACAATGGATTCTGATGATGAAACTGCATCTTAAAAAAATTTTAATTCAAAAGTTGTAGTGTAAAAAAGCAATTTTTTTTTCGGTACTCCGAAATTATTTGACCGATTTTGCCCAATAACGATCTCAACCGAGATATTTATTCCTCAAACCTACTCTCAAAATTTGAACTGTCTAGCTCTTTTCGTTCGAGAGTTATCGTGTTAACGGCCGGACGGACGGACGGCCGGCCGGCAGGACAGAATCGATTCCCACCACGGATTCTTGCTCAGTGAGTCGAACCAAATCGTTCAAGACCATTATCAGCCAAAAATTCGTAAATTACAGACATTTGGGCGAATTGATAAGCACTCTGTTCCGAGGAACAAGAGTGCCAAAAACGAGAAAAAAGATACAACTGTATTTAATGATTTCAAAATTTTTTATAAATAAGTGACGAAATGTACTCCGAGCACATAAACTGTTTCTGTAAGACGATAATGAGGTAACTTAGGCAACACAATCGAAGAAATCTTAAAAAAAAACATTCTATCGATAAAATCGTGCTATCATTCTTCCATAGAACAACCCAAAAAGATCTGATCTTATAACTTTTAAGCCGATTTTCTCGAGAACGGTGAGGTTTAGAGCCTTCTACCTAGAGTACCATTTTTGAAGAAGAATCTTTAAGAATATCAGTCCAATCAAAAAATTTGCAAAAATATTAATGGCGATCAAGTTGGGGGAGTTATAATATCGATTATTATTATTATTATTATTATTATATTATTATTATCTACGCCACTGAAAATGATTGAAACGTGAGGAATATTTGAAGTTAACTTTCAAAGTTGAAGAAGGTTGAGCACCTAAAGGTGCCATTATTGTTCCCCCTTATCCTGTTTATATATTTTGAAATGTTTTTTCATACCTCTTTTAACTTCGGAGATATGCCAATGGCAAATTCTGAAACGAATCCTCTTTATCTGGATATACGAGTATACACAATTCATCCATCGAATATCAAGACTAAAGGCTCCACGATAACAATATTAGGTTCCATTGAATCAATAACTATAATTCCGAAGAATTCTCTGAAATGATCAAACAGATGTTGACACATCACTCTAACTGAATATCTTCAAGTTGTATTGTTTGGAATTACCAGCGGCAATCTCCAATATCTTCCATTACTGCAATATGACTCCTCCAATACCTACTTTTAAGATATTGTATACGTGCCCCTCGCATTGAATCAGTACAAATATTAAACCCGAAAAATACACAGTGTAGTGAAACACTTGTTGTTTTCGATTAAGAAAATTTATTGAAATTCACTTTCCATCTAGTAGAGATCGATTCAACGTAATACAGGGTGAATCCTGATGAACTGTACCGGGTTTCCCGCTATAATTTGACCCCCCCCCCTTTAACTTTGTTACGAATGGAGATACAATAAAATATTTGGTACAAAAGTTTTTTTCAGGACGATTTCATGAACTGGAATATATACAGGGTGGATAAGATATTTAGTGCGACTTAATTTTTTCAAATGAAACACTATATATTATTTTTATATTTGGCTAGGTCTTTCTCTACTGATTTCGAATATACAGGGTGTCCCAAGTTCGAGTGCCTATTAGACGTTTCTTGGGAACTGGACATATTTGAAATCTGAAAATTGGGATGATATAGCTTGACATTCTCTACAGAGCTAAAATATTTTCGAAGCCCAATCACTTCCGGTTATACAGGGAGTAAAAATAAATTTGATGAAAATTTTGTTTTTCAAATTTTGCATTCCTGCTTCTGCTATCATCAAATATTCAATGCTGAATACATTTCTGTTAAAACCATTTTATTCATTCGAATAGTTTTCGAAATATCGAAAAAAAACTGGAAAAATAGTCAAAAATGTTTAGTCAGTATTATGCTCGGTATTATGTTCATTTTTCTTGTTTCAAACACCCTAAACGTGAACCGTTTTTAGAACATCGAAGAGAAAGAATGTGGAAAGGTCATACATCTTTTGAATTTCAGAAATATAGTCACAGGGTGTTTCAAATTTTGAGACAAAAATTGTGATGAAAAATTGGCCATAACTTCTGTTTTTCAAATTAGAACCCTATTTTTTTGTGATTGCGTTGGATTCTACGATGAAAAATAATGATAGTTTTCTAACATGATTATGCTCCTAAATTGAATAATTTCTGATTTTTTTTTTCAATTTTGGAGCATTATTTTTCACCGCAGAATCCAAAGCAATCATAACAAAATAGGGTTCTAATTTGAAAAACAGAAGTTATGGCCAATATTTGACACAAAATTCGAAACACCCTGTGTTGATATTTCTGAAATTCAAAAGATGCATGACCTTTCCACATTCTTATTCTACGATGTTCTAAAAACGGTTCACGCTCAGGATGTTTAAAACAAGAATAATGAACATAATACTGACTAAACATATTTGACTTTTTTTCCGGTTATTTTTTTGGTATTTTGAAAACTATTCGAATGAATACAATTGTTTTAACAGAAATGTATTCAGCATTGAATACTTGATCGTACCAGGAATGCAAAACTTGAAAAAAATTTTTTTCATAAAATTTATTTTCACTACCTGTATAACCGGAATTGATTGGGCTTCGAAAATATTTTAGCTCTGTAAAGAATTTCAAGCAATATGATAACACCAATTTTCAGATTTCAAATATGTCCAGTTCTACAGAAACGTCTAATAGGCACTCGAACTTGGGACACCCTGTTTATGCAAGTGAAGGCTGATCTCTCTTATTTTGAGAACTACAGAGTTTTAAATATTGTGAACAACCTGGAAACTCAATAGTCAGTTGTCAAGTTGTAGGCTGTGATAAATCGACTAACTGCATTGGCAAGGCTTTGTTTTTATTGTCCTTCACATAAAGTGAAAATATTGTTACCAATGCAGTAAGTTGATTAATCACAGCCTCCCACTTGACAACTGAGTTTGCAGGTGGTTCCCAGAATTCAAGACTCTGTAGTTCTCAAAATAAGAGAGATAAATCAACATATACATAGTATATATTCGAAATCAGGTGAGAAAGAACTAGCCAAATATAAAAAAAATATAGAGTGTTTCATTTAAATAAATCTTGTTCACCCTGTATATATTTTAATTCGTGAAAACATCCTGAAAAAATTCAGTTGACTTCGTACAAGTTTTGTGCAGAACATTTTTTTTTATCTCCATCTGTAACAAAGTTAAAGGGGGGGGGTCAAATTATAGCGGGAAACCCGGTACATATTGCATACACATCGGAGAACACGTAGACGGTTCCAAAAATACCCCACAAGAGGCTTCAACCATTAGTCTGAATTATACAGGCCCATTTCCAATTGTGAGTCATATATTGTCCTATTTGACGAAGGAATTATCACAAATTCATGGAATTTTGTGTACATGACTACATTGATCCCTACAACTGGGGTAACAGACTATCGATTTCCAGGACCGGACTATTTTTTGTCAATATTTTCAGAAATCATTAAGAATATCACCCTGCATACGGAATAGTAGAAAACCTGATATGGGAGTTCAAACTATACTACATACCCTTCATTATTAGTCATAAAATCTCATTCCATTTGACGAGTCATAATGAATCATGTACCTAAATCGGCTGAAGCCAAATTTGAGAAGTCTATACGTCAGTAATAACATTCGTTCAATACCTAGTGAGAATTGCATACCCATGTACCTTATTTTACAGTCAAGTTCTCGACTTAAACTTGATCGAATAATCAAATTCAACTATCTAGGGGTGATAGTATCCAGTGAACGATGAGTTGCAGAAGAAGTACGAGCACAAGCGCACAAGGCCGCAAAAACAGGAGGCTGTCTGCGAGATGTAATCTGGACCAACAAAACTATGAGCCAAAAATCAAAAACTCGTATATATAAAGCGTGTGTGAGACCAGTGCTCACATACGCTGCCGAAACGAGGTCAGAAACATCTACAACCAAGAGAATGGCAAGAACAACAGAAATGAGAATTTTAAGATGCATCAAAGGAGTAACACTCAGAGATCGTGTTAGGAGTGCAGACATTAGGGAGGAACTAGAGATGCAGGATGTGGTCCGATGGATCAGAGCACGCAGGAGGTTCTGGAGAGACCATGTAGAGAGAATGCCAGCAGAAAGACTAGCGAAATGGGCGGAAACACAGAAACCAAACACACGTCGACCATTGGGACGCCCCCCAAAGAGATGGAGAGAAAGCTGGAGCTCGATATCTCAAGAGACGCTACAATAACAGGAAGAAGGCAGAAAGAAACAGGACACAGTCCTATCGAAAGAGGAAGAAGAAGAAGAAGAATAATCATGTAACATGATGATATTATTATTATTTTATTATTATTAAATTACAATAAGAGTGGAGGTAAAACCTATGCACTCAAAAAAGCTAAAATTAAAAGTATTCTTATTGAAAGGTTTTTTTCTGGGTTTTCTCTCCCAAACTGTGAAAAATATCTATAAAATAAAAATGAATTATTTTGTGATTTGCTTCTGCGTAAGAAACACAGGATATTTGTCAGAAGCAATCAATTGAACAATATTGCCTAACAAACAACAACGATCAACGAAGAAACAACTATATCGTAACGTTTCGGAGTCTATATCAGACTCCTTCGTCAGACGCTCAATGAAAATCGTTAGAATTATTTTGTTGATAGTTATTTTGTGAAATTCAAGAATTGTGACAATTCTTGAATTTCACAAAATAACTATCAACAAAATAATTCTAACGATTTTCATTGAGCGTCTGACAAAGGAGTCTGATATAGACTCCGATTCGAATTAAATGTCCGAATGAAATTGGTTCAAGCACTGACGTGAAGTCAGAAGCTTTTGCGCGTATGTTCTATTGTCCATTCTTCTGTAATGGACACCCTTAATTCGAATTAAGAGTGTCCAATACAGGAGAATGGACAACATAATTTACCATGGTAAATTCGATTAAGGGTGTCCATTACAGAAGAATGGACAATAGAATATACGCGCAAAAGCTTCTGACTTCACGTCAGTGCTTGAACCAATTTTTTATTTATAATATCATTTAAATTAATATTGTTGGACGTTACTTTGAAAGTTCTAAGCTATTAGAATTATTAGAATATTAGAATATTAGTTTGTGCCGTCAATTTTCGAATTTTTTCCCGAAAATGGTCTCAAACGATTGGGTTCGATTCCGTGATGAAGAAGTCGAGGTCAATTTTGATTCTGTCCGTCCGGCCGTCGTCACGATAACTTGAGAACGGAAACAAATAGCGACTTGAAATTTTCAGGGTAGGTGGCCCGTCCCAATAGGATGGACAAGTTCATTAATGGGTATAATCGGCCCAACGGTTTCCGAGTGATAATTTTATTTTAAACCAATACAACTTCGATCGGATTGAAACTTGGTGAGTAGTTGTAGAATGCAAACCTAAGGACGTCCGCAAAGTTTTGTGGGAATCGTATCACTAGAAAATTTCAAAAAAATTATTGAAAAATATTATTTATAGCACGATAACCTTTGAACGGAAACAGATAGCGGCTAGAAATTTTCAGGTTAGGTTGTGCATGTGAATGCAACATTTGAATTTGTCTATAGGTTTAATCAGCCAAACGGTTTTGGAGTTATACCCATCTCTCCCAATCGAATTTACCATGGTAAATTCGAATTAAGAGTGTCCAATACAGGAGAATGGACAACATAATTTACCATGGTAAATTCGATTAAGGGTGTCCATTACAGAAGAATGGACAATAGAATATACGCGCAAAAGCTTCTGACTTCACGTCAGTGCTTGAACCAATTTTTTATTTATAATATCATTTAAATTGATATTGTTGGACGTTACTTTGAAAGTTCTAAGCTATTAGAATT
This sequence comes from Halyzia sedecimguttata, assembly GCA_937662695.2. Classification (NCBI taxonomy): domain Eukaryota; kingdom Metazoa; phylum Arthropoda; class Insecta; order Coleoptera; family Coccinellidae; genus Halyzia; species Halyzia sedecimguttata. The sequence continues at coordinate 40,938,577 of OW569415.2, forward strand.
ATTAGAATATTAGAATATTAGTTTGTGCCGTCTGGGCTGGCCTAAAATTCCTCTCTACCCATCACAAGATTTAATATCCACAAATGAGCCTCTCACCTTACAAGATCAGAAGCCAGCAGCAAAATTTCAGCGATATCATATTAAAAATAATACATAACCTTTCAAAAGTCCCCTCTCGCAAATATACTCCTCTGAAGGCACATGGATCTCTTGAAGAAGAATCGCCTTCTCTATTTCTCAAAGATATTCACTCTTGTTCATAGAAATCCCTTCAATATTCAATTGCCTCCTCCTAAGGAGGATCTCTTTCAAAACCAGGTCTGACCACTAATGTAGGGCTATCATCTCCCATAGATTTGTGATGAAATAACACGATTTTCCCATAATATACGAGCGAAAATATGTCATCATGACATTCATATTTTTATTTTTGAAGGTTCTCGCAAAAATACGACCATAGACTACATATTATCATACGACGATTCCCATCCGATACCGCTGCCACTTGGCTACCACTACGCTACCGAACTCACAAAAGGCTACCCGGTTCTCCAACAATATAGATCCGATCATGTTCAAACTTGGAATTCTGCAGTAGAGTTAGGTTCTGAAGGCTGTTCCAAAATTTCAGCCATGCCGGACGAATAGTTTATGATATATAGATTTGTTTTCAATAATTTTCAACTATTTTTTTTTAATTTTCTAGTTATACTATCCTCACAAAATTCTGCAAGAATTTTCGCGTTGGCATTCTTCAACTAATAACATTGTTTGAATTCAATCGGTTTTGTATTCTTCGAGTTAATGAGGAACAAAAAACAACCAAATTTCAGAAAATTTCAGATGGCTATAACTCTAAAACCGTTTGGACGATTATGCTCATAAACAAACTCAAATGTCGCATTCAGGTGCACAACCTAACCTGAAATTTTCAAGCCGCTATCTCTTTCCATTCTCTGGTTTTCGTGACAACATAAATATTTTTTAATAATTTTTTAATAATTTTCTAGCGATACGATTCTCACAAAATTTCACAAACGTGCTTAGGTCTATATTCTACAACTATTCACCAAGTTTAAATTCGATCGGATTTATTTTGGTTGAAAACAAAATTATTACTCGGAAACCATTGGGCCGATTATACCCATTAACGAACTTGTCCGTCGTATTGGGATGCGCCACCTACCCTGAAAATTTCAAGTCGCTAGCTCTTTCCGTTCTCAAGTTATCGTGGCAACGGCCGGACGGCACCACAGAATTAAATTTCACATTTGGGCAAAACTATAACGCGATGTTCCTCAGAACATACGCGCAAAAATTGACTTGTTGTGGCATTTTCCCTCAAAACATCCCTGTCGTGACATAATTGGCCTGGCAAGTTTTCAAATTGACACCAGGTATTTTTTTCATTGAATTCTAATGAAACTTCTTGATTTGATTTTTGTGCGTATGTTTTGGGGAACATCGCGTTATCATTTGGCCCAAATGTCTGTAAGTTTCGAATTTTTTTCACGAAAATGTTCTCAAACGATTTGGTTCGACTCCCCAATGAAGAATTCAAGGTCAAATTTGATTCTGTCCGGCCGTTGCCACGATAACTTGAGAACGGAAAGAGCTAGCGACTTGAAATTTTCAGGGTAGGTAGCGCATCTCAATACGACGGACAAGTTCGTTAATGGGCATAATCGGCCCAATGGTTTCCGAGTAATAATTTTATTCTCAACCAATATAGATCCGATCGAATTGGAACTTGGTGAATAGTTGTAGAATATAAACCTAAGCACGTTTGCGAAATTTTGTGAGAATCGTATCGCTAGAAAATTATCAAAAAATTATTAAAAAATATTTTTGTTGTCACGATAACCAGAGAACGGAAAGAGATAGTGGCTTGAAGATTTCTGGTTAGGTTGTGCATCTGAATGCGACATTTGAGTTTGTTTATAAGCCTAATCGGCCAATATTTCAATAACTATTCGTCTGAAATTGCTGAAATTTTACAAGAGCCGTTAGAACCTAACTCCACTGCCAAGTTTCAAGTTTTAACACGATCGGTTAAATATTGTTGGAGATTCGAGCAGCCTTGTGTGAGTTCAGTAGATGGGTGACCGTTGCCTCACTAACTTTCGAACGAAAGGAGATATGGACTTGCAATTTTTAGGGTAGGTGGCGTATCCGAATACGAGAGTTGAGTTCGTTTTTGGGCACAATCGGTCTAACGGTTTCCGAGTTATTCCCGGACCTGGAATATTATTTCCTTGATAACTCAAAAAATAAATATTTGATCGAATTGAAGCTTGGTAACTAGTAGTAGAAAATCAACATAAAGGCTTGTTTAAAATTTTGTAGGAACCGTACCCCTAGAAAATTTGAAAAAAATGACGAAAAAAAAAAATTTAAGAACCGTAGGTACCCCTAGAAAATTTCAAAAAAATCACGAAAAAAAAATTGGTTCAAGCACTGAAATTAAGTCAGAAGCTTTTGCGCGTATGTTCTATTGTCCATTCTTCTGTATTGGACACCCTTAATCGAAATTACCATGGTAAATTATGTTGTCCATTCTCCTGTATTGGACATTTAATTCGAATTTACCATGGTAAATTCGAATTAAGAGTGTCCAATACAGGAGAACAGACAATAGAATTCACCATGGTAAATTCGATTAAGGGTGTCCAATACAGAAGAATGGACAATAGAACATACGCGCAAAAGCTTCTGATTTCACGTCAGTGCTTGAACCAATTTTTTACTACATACCATGTGTCAATTTGAAGACTTGCCGGGCCAATTATGTCACGACAGGGATGTTTTGAGGGAAAATACCGTAGCAGGGCAATTCTTTTTCGGAGGGGGACGTACAAACATTTGAGAACAGACTGTATTATTGCTGGACCAGTAATGTAAATCATTTCGAGCATCTCATTTAATTAGTACATTAAGTATGAACACCCTGTAACTACTTCAAGGACTTACAATAAAAATTTTCAAACTGTAGTATTCATGCAGAGGGGCAAGTTGGCCTTTCAATCGAGGTATAGCTCACCCTCTATCCCTATTAAGAATTTAGGGATGACAACCCCTACACCTAGGCTTGAGAAGATTTTGGCTTGCAATTGTGCTCAAAATATGTCCCCCTTTGACTTAAAATTTACCTGTTTTCAAATTGACACCCTGTATATTACAATACAACTACACACATTTTCTTTAAATATTAATCGGTGCCTAATTCTCATTGCAAGTTCATATTTTCTAGGAAATTCTACCTTTCTTTTTATTTTGAAAATGCTATTTATGACTCAATTCATATATTATTATTATATTTTTTTCATAATGAACATAATCATTCTGGTTATTCCTGTGACATTTCCAGATGAAGTCAGTAGTTCGGAAGTATCGGACGATAATTAATATAACGTAGAAATTGATAACTCCTGCTCTATCGGTCGAAAATTTTTCCAATTACGGTTTTCCTTGAAAAAGTATTATATTGTTATCAACGCAATCTTCATTTCTCATTTTTCATTTCTCTCCCTATTTCTCGACGGGGAATTCGCCGAGATCTAACAAAAACGAATCGTATCGAGATTGTGACCTCGACCGTGATAGATATCCCAATAGAAAAAGCACAAAATATTGCTTTATAACTTTCGGCATTCTCTACGCGATCCTGACTTTTTACGGCTTGTTTCATTCGCCCTTCATTTTCCTTCTTCCAACTTTCTGCTAGTTCGACCTAGAACGACACTTATCATCATTATTATCATCGGAGTATTTCGGTAATGAAACGAATTCTGCAAACGCCACCTTTGCATGGCTGCACAAAAAAGGATTCATCTCATTGAAATGAAAATGCTTGAATAGGTATTTTTTCATCATGATTTCGAGAAAGAGAAAGACATTCCGAACTTACCAAAAAGAGTTGTCATATTTTAGACGCAGGTTTATAATTTTGACATCAGGGTGTTTTAACGGGCAATTGGAAATTTGGTTTTATCAATATAACGGATCTCTACTAACCATAAATTTCCGATATTACAAATCAGTAAAATATATTATCATGATCATAATCATTACAGGAATGAGCTCATTTAAGCTCCTGACCCGATATCAGTGACTTATTATTATTGGCGCTCTTGTTCCTCGGAACAGAGTGCTTATCAATTTGCCCAAATGTCTGTAATTTTCACTGATCAAGAATCCGTGGTCGACATCGACTCTGTCGGGCCGTCCGTCCGCCTGGCCGTAAACACGATAACTCTCGAACGAAAGGAGCTAGAGGATTGAAATTTGTGACAGGTTTGGAGCGTAAATATCTCAGACGAGTTCGTTAACGGGCGAAATCCACCAAGCGGTTTCGGAGTTATGGCTGTTTTTAGTAAAAACATTTTTTATTGATATTTTTCCGAAACCGATCACTCGATCTGTCTGAAATTTAGCACCAAATTGTAGAATAATTACTTTTATATGCATGCGAATTTTTGTATTGATCGGTTGCCGTAAAGTGTAAAAAAAAATTTCCAACATTTTTTAATTTTGTATCTACAATGACCCTCGAATAGAACGAGCTAGGCAGTTGAAATTTTCAGAGAAGCTTTGGGAGATAAATATCTCGACGAAGTTCGTTAATGGGCAAAATCGGCATGATGGTTTCGGAGTAACGAAAAAAACATTTTTTTTTACATCACAAATTTCAAATTCAAGATTTTTTTTAAGATGCAGTTTCACGGTAGAAATTCATTAATATCATTTTCAACTCTAACAAACTAATACTTTCGGAGATATGATTTTTCGAAATTTCAATAATGAATCGTACTTCTATGATTTCACAGAATGCTGTACCTACTTAATTATTCTATCTATGAATTATTATATGATCTGTATTTCTACATGTCATATTATTTTCCTATGAGAGATAAATGTCAAAATTATTTCTGGTTCGTTATTCTTGATATAACACCTCCTATTCTAGAAAAAAAAGTATTATTGAATGCAAAATGACCAATGAAATAACCTCCGCTATCGTAGAATTATGATGATGATGATATGATATAATATTTTATATTATATTTTTAAGGTGATAATATAATGCCCATGGATAATCCATATGATGATGGAAATATATTCTTTGGTAAAATACATAATCAAATTATGTTCACAATATCTCCAGTAAAAACAAAACTGCAAAATTATCTAAGTTTTAATTGATATAATATAACTTTCAGAGTAGATTTGAGGAATGAATATCTTGGATAAGATAGTTATTGGGGAGAATCGTTCCTTTTGAATTTAATTTCTTTCATGATGCAGTTCATGAGATTTTTCAAAGTTTGAACAAGAGCGCCAAAGCTCTTGTCCACAGGGCTTGAACCAATTTTTTTTTACTTCTCCTGTGTGACAGGAAAACCCTGTTATAGGCTCACCTTGAGGAGTGTGAGACCCCAGTTTTTGTTTGGTTGCTCACTAAAAATCCTCTCACATATTCCTTGGGGTAGTTCTCCATCCTGCCTTTCAGTATAGCTTAACAAAAGAGATGAGTTGTAAGTGGCCTTCACAGTTAAAGTGACCTGAGTACTCAAGTGATACAAGCGACACAGCTTTCTGCATTATGTGTGCTGAAACCACGACCAGAGATATACAGGCCGGAATAATGTTCTATTCTGTCACGTAGTTCTCTCCTATTCCACCTAGACATCCTATGGTGAGTACAACCATCCTAACTTTATGCCTTGGATATAGAGTCTCCAGTTCGAACATTAAATCCCTGTATTTCTGTGTTCTTTCACTACGGCTTGATGACGATCAAAGGGATAATCCAGCTTCCTAATTTGGTAACGAAGGATCCACCCTGACATAAACCTCTGTATGGCTGTTCTGACTATGCAAATGAATGATATAAATAGCCACGGTAATAATTGAAATTGCCATACAAGGCGTCCATTTCGAAATCAGAAAAACTCACTAATTTTCACGCCGAGCTAATACCCATTAAGTGTACAATCAACTGGAACTACCGAACAAAAAAATAATCCACTTAATTCGCTCCTTGACTCGGTAGCCTCCTCAGAGTTATTGTGGAGACTCCACCATGCGGCACCATAATCGCAAACTATGTATATGCCTAGTGGCATTCAGGAATCAATCGAAAGTTCTGATACTAAGTACCGAACTCCAAGGAGTTTCAAAATGACTTTGGTATATTCAGTTTAATTTTGTTGCTCCAAGGAACAGAGCCAATTTCAGGAACTGCTTCATCATTTTCGAAAAACGTTCAGGCCCGTTGTTTTCTCATTCGAGGTGACTACTATTTTTCTAAATTTCGGTCTCTATATTCACACTATTGGCCTATATCTATATTCACACTATTAACCTGAAATCATTCTACTTCAAATTCTAAATTCATAGTAAGTATTGGGGTGGAATTGTAAGAGCTTTTAAAAGAAGTCTGTTCTTACTCGATCCATAATATCATTCAAATATTTTGGGGTGATTGTCACCCGCGTTTGAGAGTGAAAGTGGCGAATTCAAAGTATAGGAATAAAGTGTCCCCCTTCACCCAAAAATTGACGGTAGAATGAGAAGAACTATAGCCAATTGCCAATAACTAAAAAAGACACACGGTGAAATATTCATTGATTTTAACCATCAGCAAATATTCCCCGTGATCCGGGCTAGGTCATCTCATCCCTCAGTGTTCCCCAAAGAGGAAAGCTGCATTCGATGGCAGATACGAACCGGTTTCATGGTTATTACCAATCGTCAGGGTAACGTAGCCACACTGAATGACACCGAAGGAGTTCTAGGAAAGGGGGGAGAGTCGGAGTTCGTAAAGATTTCCCGCTGGTGGGTAGGGCTTCAAGCGAGAGTGAGATTTTTCTCGTCTCGTCTCGTAAAAGCGAGACGAGACGAGACGAGACCTTTTCAAAAATATTATAGGCGATACCGAGACCACCTACAGCGCAACACGAGTTTCTCGTTTTTGTTCTCGTTCAATTTTTTGTATGAAGTTTTATATAAGACTCGACTTTTCAAGACCCACAGAAAGCAATTGAATATAAAGAGTTTCCACTATAATTACCAATATATTTTGTCTGTATTATGCATCGATCGTTCTAGAAATACACGATTTTTTAGAAGCTTACTAATTCGTTATGACCTTGCGATAATTGAGATTATTTTTCAAGAAAAAATAGAATTCACAACCATAAAAACGGATGCCATTATGAATTCAATATTTAACGGACAACTCTTATTGCCCCTAAATCCCTATGATTTGAAAATTTTGTCTCTATCTGAACATGGGAGAAATTGAATCTTTTGTGATCCTTGTAGTGAGGATGTGAACAATTATTTTATACATCTGTGGGACTACGTATAATAAAACTGGTGAAGAAATTAAGCTATTCAATGTTTCGAAAAGTGTTATGAGGAATACGCCAAGAACACCCTCAATGATCTACCCACTGGGAAGGTATTCTTAGAAAACAATACCAAATTGTTCAATTCTAAAAATGTATCGATAGCCTATTTAAAACATCAACACAACTTTCGAAATATTATATAGCTGAGATTGAAGAATATTTGATGTTAGAAAGAGCAAATAGGAATTAAAATATTTTACAGTGGTGGAGAGTTATGAAAAAGTTCTTCCTACACTTTCCAAGATGGCCAATGATTTATTAATGGCTACATCCGTACCTGATGAAAGATTATTTTCCACGGCAGGTATGATCATGGCAAAAACACGTACATCATTGAAAAATGATGTGATGCAAGCGTGATTATGTTTGAATTCTTGGCCATCAAGTGATTTAAAAGTTGAAATTATCAGTGTTTAAAATTAAAAATAATATGTAGGTACATGTTCAAATATGTTTCTAGAAGAGCGTAATAAATATAGCTTTACAAAATTATTCATTATTGTATACCATTTCGTTTATATATTATAATATTTATTATCATTATTCAGAATTAAGCGAGACGAGACGAGACAACTGATAACAAGACGAGAACGAGACTTAAACGAGACTTACTTTTTTGGGAATTGGTTTGAGCGAGACGAGATTTTTTATACTCTCGCCAACTCTCGTCTCGTGTGAAAACCTACTGGTGGGATTTACTGCCAACTGGTTCACAACAAATGAATTTAAGTTTCCTATAACTCGTTCGGTGCCATTCAGTGGGGCTAAGTTACGATGACGATTGGTTATAAGCATGAAACTGGTTCGTATTTGCCCCTGAATGACGCTTTCCTCTTTGGGGAACACTGAGTGATGAGGTGACCTATAGGCCGGCTTACGCAGAATATTTGTTGAGGGTTAAAATCAATGAATATTTTACCGTGTCTCCTTCTCAAAAATAGACGGATCTGAGAGGTTTTCTAAAATGTCGGCGCAGTGTCCTAAACTGGCTCTGTTGCATTTTCAGTTGGCCACCCAGTACCCAGTATCATTTATTATACATTTGAATGCACCTTCCTCCTTAATTTATATTTCTGGACGTGAATCGAATCTTCAGATATCACATCCCACACTTGGACCAATTCATTCGTTGTTATATTGAGAGAAGATAGAGGACAAAGAGCTACTAATAAATTCCAACATTGGCGCCATCGATTCACTCCATTCCAGACACCAGACGGCGCCATCCTGGATGGCGAGACCGAAGTGAGACGCTAAAATCAGTTTTATTAAAGTCTGGATACCGCGACAGTCACATAATTGGCTCTAAAAGAACAACAACTTCGACCAACAGCGCAGGCTTCGCACTGTTACAGATGGAAAAAGCTAAAGCATTTAACGTACGTGGAGAAACATCCCATCACCAAGCTGCCATTGTAGAGCTGATAGGTAGATCATCGAATATATTGATACATTGTGAATTGTGATTCACAACAACGAAAATGGTGCTGTAAAACATACAGGTTCTGCTAAGCTAGATTATGGTATACTGGAAAATGTTTAGGACAGATTGATATTTCATCTAGTACGTCCATCAAAGTCTTATACAGAGTGGAAAATGGAATAAATTCATTATCTTGGTTACTGTACATATTTATGGGAAATCCCGAAACATCTCTGGAGTGATCGACTTAATAGCAAGCGTTATTCGTTCTTTTAGGTAATTCAAATCAAGGAGTTCAGTTTTGTATGCAATGATCTTCACATATCCCCAAAATAGAAATCTGATGGATCAAGATCAGGGGACCGCGCTGGCCATTCGATCGTTCTTCGCCTTCCTATCCACCGATTTGAAAATACTGCGTTGAGTTACTGCCGGACATTGTGTTGGTAATGTAGTGGTGCTCCATTCTGTTGGAACCATTTCGTAGTACTAAATATTTATCGCTCTTCAAATTGCCCTCAATGAGAAAGGGTTCTATGATATGGTTTTCGAACATTTCCTGCCCGAGAATTGCCTGTGTTCTCTCATCCAGGATTTTCGGTAGACCAGTAGCGGCAATTTTGACGATTAGCACGCCCGTTGAGAGAAAAAGTGCACTCATCAGCAGACAATACTTCTACTAATTGGAGAATATTGTTATCCAACATGTCCATCATTTGGTCACAAAAAGAAGTTCTCCTATAAAAATCGTCTTCCAAGTCCTGGCTAGGTAACATTTTATAGGGATGCATTTTATTTTGTTTTAATATATTTAGAATCGATGTATGGCGGACATTGAATGTTGTGGAGGCATCTGTACTCGATTTATGTGGGTTTTCTTTAGTCCAGCATCACCTCTAATTTCACATCCTCACACAGTGTATTATCAGCTACTTTTTTAATCTGCCTTACATCTCCCAAACTCTTGAAACTGCCCCTCTATTTTACTCATTGTCTCTTGGGTTATAGGCGGCATATTCGGAAATATCTCATGAAACAAGTGACTTACTTCGTTGTGTTCGGATGTTACCTCCGTAACCAATCAGTCGTAATATTGGTATTATATGCATTTCCGTTAATCGAGTCATTATTCAAAATTGAAATTAATAGCCCTGACCCTCTTGCGGCAAAAGAATGAACGTCAGTGAACATCGCTCTAGGTTTCTTCATCGAGATGGACGGAGTTCGTAAGGATTTCCATGGTGCCGCTGGTGGGATTTTTTCCCTACCGCAGTTCGGGGAGTTACAGAGAACAATTTTCTAAGACCGCATTATTCTATTTCGAAAGCAGCAGTACAAACCACAGAACAAGGATTGCGGGTTGTATGACCTACATAACATTGAATTAGTCCAACTAATACATAACGCTCTTTGTCCCAACAAACCATAATTGAATGAATGTTATGTTGATTATAATGTGTAGATATTCCAACAACTTAAACGCAGAGTAATTGCACTTCTTCTGTATGGTTTTATCAGGAGAATTAAATGAAATTAAAAGTTCTGTTATAGTATTTACACACTCGTTTTGCATTTAATTATTGCCAACGTGAAGCATCCAGTCATTGACTGCACGATTCTGGCATAATTAAATATAAGAGGTAAAATTCCTCTCGTATTAGATAAATTGGATATTTCTGAATTGATTCCAAAGATTTAAAGCAGTTGATTTTCGTACAGAATGGAGGGCGGTTATTCATAAAATTTTTTGTTCGATATTCTTTCCTCTCCAAGTTATAACCTTTGAAGCTAGGAGAAATAGTAATTGATACGTAACCTCCAGTATGGAAGGATTTAGAAAAATAGAAAATGGGGGAAATATTTGATGAGATGGCAACTTCTGACATCCCTGCACTCTGGGATGTTTTCACAAGAAATTGTAGATATCCTATAATGACTTGCCTTATTTTCTATAATATTTTGCATGATAACTTTTTAAAGCATTATTTAAGCATTAAATGTTGATTGTGAAAAACGAATGCAACCTGCAACTTGCTCGGTCTTACGTCACTTTTTGGCGTGCTGGTTCCTCTGAGAGCATCGAAAAATACAGACATTTGGCTGAAAATAGTCACAAATGATTAGTTTGGACTCATTAATGAAGAATTCGAGGTCAAGCTCAATTATTTCCGGCTGTAAACAATATTACTCTCAAACGAAATGAGTTATAGAGTTAAAATTTGCAGGGTAGGTTTGGAGTTATAGCCAGCTGAGATTAAGTTCTCATAATAACTCGAAAAATACTGATCTAATCGAATTAGGTCTTGGTAGTTAGTTGAAAATCACCAAAGAAATTTTCTATGCGAAATATTGAAAATAGAATTGGTTCTCAGAAAGTATCTCTCATATTTCACTGAAATTTTGCGAAAGTCTTTCAAACTTACAGCTAAGTTGTAGATTTGAACTCGATCACGTCCATATTGAGGGAGATATTGGGAAAATATAGGAAAATTTTAACCAATACAGTGAATCAGATTGTTTTTGGCGGGCTTGATTCCGTTGGAACAGACCAACTTTTATATAAAACGATGATTATTTTTTCATTTTATTAATTTTCATAAAATTTTGTGCCTTTCCTGATTGTTATCCCCTTCCAACCATTAACCAAATCTCTTCAATTCCGTGTTATTTCTTGTTTCTTATGTATATTTTTCTGCTGATCATTCAGCACTTAATTTTGATTCAATTAATTATAACTTTCGCTCTCAGAAATCTAGCTTTCCTCCAAACCAAAATAATTTCCAATATAATTCACTTATTTTCTCGTTTCTCACTTTCTAATTGCCAAATCATGTATGTGTCAACTGTAATTTTGATCTGTCAAATGGTTAGGAAAAGAAGGCCATAACAAATCCCCCGAAAATTTATTGAAATTTAAATCAATGTTTTATTGCTAAATACAATTTTGATGCAAACGAAACTAATTTTACCAACGCAAATGTAATGAGATTTAGGTTTAATTTATATTTTTCTGTTCCATTCCGAAACAAAGTTCTAATTTTTAGATCAAATCTCTTCCTTCATATTCTACCTTTCTCTTTTTGGCGCTCTAGTTCCTCGGAACTGAGTACTTATGAATTTGCCCAAATGTCTATAATTTTCGAATTTTTGGCTGAAAATGGTCTCAAACAATTTGGTTCGACTCACTGATCAAGAATCCGAGGTCGAAATCGATTATGTCCGGCCGGTCCAGCCGGCCGTAGGCACGATAACTCTCGAACGAAAGGAGTTAGAGGATTGAAATTTGCAAGGTGGGTTTGGAGCGTAAATATCTCGGTTTAGTTCGTTAATGGGCGAAATCCATCAAGCGTTTTCGGAGTTATGGCCGATTTTAGTAAAACACATTTTTTATGAATATTTCCGAAACTGATCACTCGATCTATCTGAAATTCAGCATCAAATTGTAGAATCATGACCTTTATACGCATGTGAAGTTATGTATTGACCAGGTTACCGCAAAGTGTCAAAAACAAAATTTCAAAATTAAAAAAAAAAATTCTACAATAACTCTCGAACGGAACGAGCTAGGCAGTTGTAATTTTCAGAATAGGTTAGGGAGATGAATATCTCGGCTGAGTTCGTTATTGGGCAAAATAGGCCAGATGGTTTCGGAGTAACGAAAACAAAATTTTTTTTTAAGCAACAAATTTCAAATTCAATTTTCATTTAAGATGCAGTTTGACCATTAAAATCCATCGATATCATTTTCAACTCCAACAAGCTGATACTTTCGGAGATATGATTCTTCTAAATTTCAATAATGAATCGTACTTCTATGTTTTCACAGAATGCTATATGTATTCTATCTAAGCTTCATTATATGATCTGTGTTCATACTCGTACATTTCATCCTGTTCTATAAGAGAGAGTTAAATTCAGTTCAGCTATTTTAATTTGATTTCTTCCATGGTGCAGTTCTCATTCTCAGATTGCTCATTTAATCTTGATAAATAAACTATTATTTGAATTGAATTTCCTTTATGATGCAGTTCTATTATAAGAATACATTGATGTAATTCCCAACTCTGAGAAACGAATACTTTCAGAGATATAATTTGTCTGTTTGAACTAGAGCGCCAGAAAGCTCCTGTCCACAGGGCTTGAACCCATTTTTGTTTCTTAATTTTTTCAAATATCTTTCTTCTTCCTTGACCAATTTTTTACAAACTTTTTGTGAAATGTAATCATATTGCCTCTTTTTCCAATATCTTCCTGGTTACTCTTCTGTCATTTTTGGTTTTATATATGAATATATTTGGTATCTAATTTTATACTGATATTCCTTCATACATTGTTTAATTGTGTTCACCTTGTCCACAAACTTTTTCTTATCACCCTTCATATACACATTTTCTATTGTTTCCCAATTTCTATTTCGTCACGTTATATTAATTTCATGACAATTCTTCCTATAATAATTATTTCTCATTTCAAAACTCATTTTTCGATTTCATGTAATATTCCAATATTCTTTACAGAATTGTGGATATTTTCATCAAATTCTTCAACTGCCTTACTAAGATATATTTCAAATTTTTTCTGTGTTTGCTGTAACTTTTTTTCAGCATCAACTATATTTTTACCCTGCTCCTCTATCTTTCCCTCCCATTTTTCCTCTAATCTTTTGAATTCTTCTTTAATGTCATTTCCTTGTTCGACTATCTTAGTTTTCGTCCCAATTTTTTTAATTAATTGTTGTTCATCTATCTTTTTATTGATTTTAATGGTTTGTTCATCAATTGAGATAGCAATTCATTAGTACTGATTTTTACCATTTCTATCTCCATATTTTCCTCTTCGATTTCATTATCCACTTCTTAATTATTTAAAATTTGAACTAATTCCAGCTAAAGATAAAAGCCCCGCGTTGGGCGCCAATTGATTTGATTTCTATTACTTTTAATACTGTCATTTTTATTATGTCTTATTTCCTCGACGCGTCATAGATAAGTCTCCAGACGATCCAGTTTCCTAGAATTCTCAGTAACGTCATGCGATAAATCCACGGCATGAGTGGACAGGGATGACCGCAAATGAATAACAATGGCTGGACCACCCTCCCATTCCTTTGTGTGTATAATTCCAAGTAGAGTCACGGGAAGATTTTTCATCGAGCGCAATTCCGTGGGTCTACCTCCAGGCTTGTAAAGCTTTTCCGGGACTCCACAAACAATGCCCCAATCGATGGGGATTCGGGAATATAAAAGAATCTCTTCCTTAATGTTGATAGTGATTAGGGACAATGCGGTCGGCGGAATTTTAGGAAAGGATGGAGTACGGTGTACGTTTTCATTTCTGAAAAGAAAGTTTTTCCTACTCCGGTGGTCAAACGTGTATTTTAAATGGAATGATTTAATGACTTTTCGAGATGTTCAATTATTAAAACCGAAAATGGCTGATACCACTTTTGCGCGCATGTTCTGGGAAGCAGCTTGCTATCATTTCGTTCAAATATCAAATAACTTTCGAATTTTTGATCTCAAACGATTAGGTTCGACCAAGATGCATAGAATAACAACGTGTCGACACTCCCTGCTAATTCCTGTTAAAATTTTCGGCCGAAAAACGGACCTAGAACTGTCAAATCACGTACTTTATGTACTACTTCACTTTATTAACGATGGTGCCGCTAGAGTCGATTTCGAAGATTCGAAGATTCTGACAAGGTAATAAATGAAAACTGACAAGCAACAAAGTTCACTTTCCACCGTTGCTATTTCGTAAATCCAAATTAAAAGAATATAATAAAGCAGTTTATTGAAAAATCAATTCACTTTTTGATTAATCAGATTCGGACATTATATGTAAACCCCATTTGTTAGGAACAGAAGTTTCATCTTGCCGAGAAATAATGAGGTCAAATAAGGGATTTATTAGTAAAGAAGTTTCTTTGGAACATTTTGAATGGAACTGTAAATGAAGAAATCTGTGAAATCAATATTTATTCAAATGTATTAATTACCTTTATCATGAAAGGCTCATTAAAATTGAGCATTTTACTTATTATTTTCGATGTATAATTTGAAACTTCATCAAAACATTCTCACGTATACAGCAATTTTCAGTTACCCAATACCCCTTGACAACTTTTTATGTTCTTAGCAATTAGATTGCAAAATATATTTGA
Source organism: Halyzia sedecimguttata (assembly GCA_937662695.2). NCBI lineage: Eukaryota > Metazoa > Arthropoda > Insecta > Coleoptera > Coccinellidae > Halyzia > Halyzia sedecimguttata. The sequence continues at coordinate 40,953,581 of OW569415.2, forward strand.
TTCGATAGCTATTATTCAGAACTAAGTATACTGAAGAAATATCGAAAAATGATTCATTAAATTGATAAACTAACCAAATAGAGGGTAGTGTACTACGTTTCAATCTTTTATTCAATATATATTGGCAGCATATTTCAATAAAGTTTCCAATTCGACGGGAAAAAATTTTTGGAATCACATGAAAAAACTTAATTTGACATCAAATTCGTCCTCCGCCATTCCATTTGACCTTGCTACTGCCGATAAAATAAATAAACACTTTTTGAATGCTTATAATACTCCAAGTACCGTTTCTCATAGCAAAATTAATTTTTACAACAAGAATAGGCATCCATCCGTCACGGGTGAGTTGGAGTTTAGGTTGATGGATGAGGCTGCCCTTCTCGACATTGTTGACTCTGTTAGCTCTGGTGCTGTGGGTGAGGACGAACTTTCAATTAAAGATTTAAGATTGTGCCTGCCTTTCTGTAAGGGACCTCTTCTGAATATTATAAACTCATGTATTTTGGAACATTATTTCCCTAACATCTGGAAGAAATCAATTATTAAGCCGATACCTAAATCAAGCAAATGTAATAGCTTAGATGATTTAAGACCTATTAGTATCTTACCAGTAGTGTCCAAGATTTTGGAGAAACATATTCATAACGAAATTATTGCATTCTCTAACAACAACAATATTATACCGGATTGTCAGTCATGGTTCAGGAGGAGTTGTAGCACCTCAACTTGTTTAATTGATATTATTGACAAGATAAAGTTGAACATAGAACAGGGGCAGGGTAGTTGTTTGGCTCTTCTTGATTTTAGTAAGGCGTTTGACACGCTGGATCATGGAATGTTATTAGCTAAACTAAAGTATTTCGGGTCTCACGCACTGAAAGAAATGATTCAATGAGAAAGGTTTACCAAAAATATTCTTACTAGGGTTGATACATTTCTTACTATTCGGTTAAAATAGCACTATAGACATAGTAAATTGAGTTGCTATAGTTATTGAACAGATCTTACTACGCTTTTCTTATTACACCAATGAAAGTGTTTTATTATATCATTCAAATGTGGAATTGCCACGGTAAACCAAAGTTTTCTAACCGGCATCCAATAGCCATAATAATTTAGCGATACTATGCGAGATAATTTAGTTCCATAAATTTACTACGGCAGTTAATGTTGATTCATTAATCCAGTCGAATATAAACGATTATGCTCGAATGCAGGGTTGCGCGCCTCCCGATTCCTAGCATCCACTCAAACTCAATACTCATCGTTTGTCTATTCGACTTGAGACAACCTGATAACGCGATTAAACTAATTTGTGAAATATGAATCCTAGTTTATTCATGATATTAATCAACAAGCATCATCATAGTGTAGTTTGAAGGTGTTTAGTTCGTGCATTGAAATATCACCGTTTTTGTTTTGTGTATCTACAATCAATCTTCCTGCACACATGGAACAGAAGAATATTGGCCGTTGGATCTTGAAACAATGGCGTCCATGCGTTCGGAATGAATAATTCATCATTCGAATGAATGCTAGTATGTAATCATTTAATAGTGTCTATTGATCTCATCAGATTGATAATTAAATTTTATTCGAAATTCTGAATAATTAATTATTGAAAGATTAGGTCAACTTTTTTTTAAATAGAACATTATTGTTCTTCTGTTGAATCCATTGCTCCTTATCATTGGAATGTGTTTTGTTTGCTCTATAATATTGTTTTTTTGAATATATTTTTTTCACCAATATTTGAGAAAGTGTGCAGTTAATTTCTCATTCAAATCGAATATCTTTTTTTCGTGATACGAGTAAGTTTAATCTCAGTGTTTGTTTATCTGTAATAATCTATTTGTTCGTCTTTTAGTATGGTATTGTGATGAAAAGCCCATTACATTTGAAATATTTCGACCAGTATTTGCTCTCAGTGTATGTATATCTACTAATTCAAACCACAGAATGTGATTATTACTAACAATAAAATGTCTTGTTATGCTTCTATTTTTTTATTTGTATATGTATATTGTATATCCACCCAATATAATTCTGGCAGGAGACAGTGGAGATAATATGTTCTCCATATGAAATGAATCAAATACTGCTTCAAAAAATAGAAATATAGACCATTACAATTTATAAAAGAAATTGTATAATTTGCAGGTAAGGTATAATTGAGATCTAGTTATGAATAATTCGACAAAGATAATTAAATAAAGTTCCAGAGATAGTTGTATCAATTTACTCATTTGAATACACAATGAGTTCAACAAATTGCTTCATGCCGAGTGTTTCCTTGATGTCAGTCCTGCTGGGCTTATTAATCAATATGATGAATTCTCAATTTGTAAATTCGAGTTGATATCTTTCGCAGGTAGGTTTGAACTTTTGACACTCAATTTTATCATTAGAGAAACTATCAGATATATTATGTAATTTATTCTCTTCATAATATGGTTAATCTCTTCTGATTGCCTTTGTTAACTTGTGCACTTTAGTTAATTCATTTAACTGCCATGTTACTGACTGAGCCAACGTAGCACAAAAATTTGGCCAATTTATTGCTTGTCTTAATAATAAATTAGAAATTTATTAAAAGTACAGACACAGTATTAAATTGGCCATTGTTTTCTGTCAGATGAGCTCAGTTTGTAATATGGCGGTTAAAAAATAACTCAAATTGCAACTTAAGCTGATAAAGACAGTAAGATGATATTACGAGAGCGGTAAAATAGGTTTACTAGACCAGTAAAATGCAGTTATACAATATTACTATGGTTGTAAAACAAAGTTACAAGTGAAGATATACCAGATTACTATGATAGTAATACGGAGTTACAATTCACAAACGCAGTTATTTAAGTTTACTACGGTAGTGAGACAAAGTTTCAAAACCAGTAATATAAAAGTACGACTATAGTATAATCACTTCAATACTGGCTGTTAAACGGCATTATTCCTGTTATGAAGGATTAAATCATATAGCCATTATTAACTGAATCGTAGTAAATCAAGGTGAACTGTGAGAAATAGAAAGTTTTGTTGAGGCATATAGTATATGAATTTTCTCATTGCTGTTATTATATTTTTCTTTCAGTGCGGAGTTCTGTTGATTTTTTTAGATCTTATCTCGCCGGAAGGTCGCATTGCGTGATGTTGAAGTCTGATGGAATCACCAGGAAATCTGATTTTGTTTCTTGTGGACGGGGTGTTCCTCAGGGGTCTGTTTTGGGCCCCCTTCTTTTCTTGATTTATGTGGCGGATATGAACGAGGCTGTCTTATGTGCTTTATTGCGACAGTATGCTGACGATTTGCTGGATTGTGAGAGGAAGTTCAACGAGGATTTGCGGAGAGTTAGTCAGTTTGCCGTGGATCATAATCTGAAATTGAATGTCTCTAAGTCATGCGTCATGATTTTTGGAGTGGGTAGAGCCCGGGGAACCGCAGTGCGCGATAACTTCAGGCCACAGTTAGCGGGTTCATTTTTACCGATTGCTGCTGAGGCTAGAAATTTGGGAGTTTACTTGGATTCTGATTTGTCATTCCGGGTACATATCAAAAATAAGTTGAGGATGGCTTATGCTAGATTGAAGAAATTATATCGGTTCAAATCATCTTTATCCAGTCGAACTAAATATTATCTGTGTAATTCTTTGGTATTATCGCTGTTTGATTATGCAGATGTAGTCTATGGAGATTCGTTGAGTCGGAGTACAGCTAAGTCCATACAAAAATTGCAGAATTCCTGTATGAGGTTTTCATTTATGATACCTTACAGAGAACACATAACACCTCACTTGAATGAGCACTCATTGCTCAATATGGCTAATAGAAGGACGTTGCACATGTTGGTTTTCGTTCGACGACTTCTTAGAACGGGCGAGCCTTCCTACTTGAGGCAATTATTCTGTACTCGTTCACATCAATACACCACAAGAAATTTCAGTAGTTTCGTTATCCCCCACCACAGAACAGAAGTTTTTCACAGATCCTTCCAGGTAGTCGCTCCTCGTATGTGGAATGAGCTGCCTGATAGGATTAAGCAATTTTCCATCGGGAGGTTCAGGAGAGAGGTTGGGTTGATGTGTCTGGAGAAACAGGGAAACACTTGTTAAACTGTTGAAATGACTGGTTGGATGATAGAGTGCTTGGTGTTTGTGTGTTTGCGTGCCCTCGTATGGGCTTAATAAAGGCCATTTTTACCCCCTACTCGACGCGCGTTTCGTTTCATTTCGTTTTTGTTTTTTTTTTTGCGTTTTAGGTGCTTTTTCTTACATTATGAGTCAGCATGGTTACGGTTTTCTGAAGAGTTTGATCTCTTCCTCATTATATTTTCAAACAAGGATGTGTATGTAGTTAAATAAGTAAATTTATGTTTATAATTTAGTATATTCATCTATCCATGGGCCACACAACACAGGTTATTCTGTGCATCGGTTTCTTAATCGTTGTGTGGTCCTTTTTGTCTGTTTCTAATACTGTCAACCTGTTATTGTAAAAGTTTGAGTCAAATAAACAAATAATGAAATAATGAATATTCACTAGAAAAATATTTTGAACAAACAAATCTTCTAATTTTCAATACCCTACCTCTACCACAAGCTAGTTGCCATTCTTGTCGTTTAACAATATCCTTGAAACAAATAATATTATGTATAGTATAAGAACTTTGTTCCCTGCTAGTCCTTCCATTGTTGATAAATAATATTGTTATAGTTTTCATAACATGTCATTTCATTCCTCCTCGATTTATAACTGAATTGTATAATGAATATAATTATTAATTAACAGAGTTATACCTTAATGTTTCAACTGTTGAAACAGTTTATGTTCATCAACCGGCAAGATTATAGTAAATCAACAAGTCTTAGCGTTCTCCTATGTTGATTTATTAACAATTAACGGTATCAGCGATCTTTCAATATTATTAATATTATAATTAATACCTATCTTGATACTAGAAATCTGCCCCTGATCCGGCAAGAATAAACAATTGTTAAAAAAACTATATTCGCATAAAAACGAAGTATTTTCGAAATGAAAATAGTATTTGATTAAAATGGTTCTGGATACTATAGTTCACATAGCAAACATTTGGCATAATTTCGGCGCGGAAAACAAGAACGTTGAACAAAATACTCAAAATACTGAATTTCAGCAAACGGTACGACTTTCCACAAGAAACTAGAATAAACAAAGATTCAAATTCAATTTGACATGTCGATAATTTTGTCCATAAAATTTCTACTGCCGGCATCTATTGGCGAAAACTGAAGTAGAACAAAATCCTTGTATTTTGATAGTATTTGGACCGCAAATCTCGGCCGAAAATATGCCAAAGAGTTTCTTCACTATGTATTCTATGCATCTATGGTTCTACTCAAATTGGCTCTGTCCGGCTGGCCGTTGCCTCGATAACATGAGAACGAATAGAGATAGTGACTTGCAATTTTCAGAGTAGGTTGCACATCCGAATGCAAAATTAGAGTTCGTTAATAGGTATAATAGATAAAATGGGTTTGCAGTTATACACACCTAAAATTTTGTTGTTATTTCCTCCATAAAACGTAATATTCAGATCCAATCCAATTAAAACTCGGTAATTACTCGTAGAATGCTGACGCGCTAATATCCGCAGAACTTCGTGAAATTCTGAAATTAGTTGAGACGTAAGTTTTTTCGTATAGTTATCATTGGATATTTTTCAATGAATTTCAATTCCGATAGACTAAGTTTGTCAGAATTAAAATTCTGAGATATTCCGCCGTATTCACAAAGCATTCAATCTCCGTTAAGTCCTAACTGAGGTCCTCAGTTAAGGATAAATAAGAATCGCAACCTCAGTTTAACTAAAAATTAACGTGAAACAGGCCTGTTTCAGCATCGTTACATACTTTAACTGAGGTTGCGATTCTTATTTATCCTTAACTGAGGACCTCAGTTAGGACTTAACGGAGATTGAATGCTTTGTGAATACGGCGGTATATATGTGTTGCGATTCGTCCAAGTTGGTAAGGGTTTTCGAGTTGAGCGAGCTCCAACAACCCGTACTAATCGCAGCACGCGCGCCGCTCGTAGGCTACACGTTCGCCGCGCAGCGCGTTAATGTTTACGCAGCATTAGAAGATTATCTCGTTACTCAAGTCTATCATTAAAATGGTACGAAATGTATTTATATCTTATTAAAGCAGCGAAAACAGTCTATATTGATCGTAAATTCGATTAAGAGCGTCCAATAGAGGTGAATAGACAATAAACATGCGCGCAAAACCTCCTGACTTCAGGTCAGTGCTTGAACTACTTTTGAGTATTACATATCATCAGCCTAGAATGATATTGTTCGACATCCCATTTTACTGGTTTGGAGAAAACGAGGTTTAAGGTTTGAACTTGAGACATCAGCAAATGTCTGATTATTCTACAATTTTTGGGCGCATGTTCTAGGGGAACATCGTCCTATCATTTCGTCCAAATGTCTGTAATTTTCGAATTTCGAGCTGAAAATTGGCTAATAGACTAATTCGGACTCCCTGATCACGAATCTGGTGTCAGATTTTTGGGTGCCGTCCGGCCGGCCGGCCGTACTTCCGGCCGTAGGCACGATAACAGGAGCACCGAAGGTCCTATCGACTTCAAACTTTCAGGGTAGGTTTCTGATCAAAATGCGACGGTTAAATTCGTTAACGGGCAAAATCGGCCGGACGGTTTAGGAGTTATAGACATTTAAAATTTTGAGGTTATTTCCCTGATATTTCAGGAACTAAAGAAGATGTTGAATCGAAACTTGGTAGTCAGTTCGAGGATATAAACGCGCAACTTTTGGCAAAATTCTGTTATGATCGAAATGTTGGTAATTTTTAAAAAAATATTTCTTTTAATTTTTTCGAAAAAAAATTTTTTTTTCGTGAACTATTCATCAGATTGCAACAAAAACTTGTACTAACGTCAATTGTAGTATTTTGCATCATTGTGCAAAATTTTGGCTCTATACGATTTCAATTTCTGGAGATATAAGACAAAATGTGTCAAATTTCCTGGGTCTCTCTCAGTATTTTCATCGATTATTCTATGAACTCTTTGAATTCCACCGAAAACAAATTCAAAGACATAAACATAAAGAATCAAGTCATAGTTTAGACGTCGAAAGAAGGACGATGTTGATCGACTTGAAAAGGTACCTATTTCAAGAAATGCAATAATGAAATGCTTAATTTATGGATATAATATTATCTAAGTATTGTTGGGATCGGGCAGTTGGAAAATTTTAAATAAAAAAATTTGTACCGACGTTAAATCAAGCATTCTACACGAGTGTGCAAAATTTCAGTTCGATACGATCTCAATTCCAGAAGATATTGCTTAAAATTCACATTCCAGCGTGTTTTGACGTTCTATGGTCACAGAAAATCGTCACAAAAATCTATTTACCTCATTTGACGGCTGTTTGTCAAATCAATTAATTCCAATAATTGATGTCAGATTTCCTACATACCAAGTTCAAACACATTTTATTATATGGAAAACACTTATTATGATCACGTTCTACAGGAATTGATACTAAATAGAAGCTAGATGAAGATTATTGTAATGGCAAATTTGAGTTCCAGAATAATATTAAGGTATTCAACATGATACTGCTTTTTTTCTTTACTGGTCAGTACGGGCCACAAGGAAGATGAACATGCGCCCAATAGCTCCTGTCCACAGGGCTTGAACCAATTTTTAATATTTGTACAGATACTCTGGAATCTGAACTTCCAGTAAAAAAATACTTTACTAGTGACAGTAATTGCCGAATCGACTATTTCGAAGATATTCATTTTGGTCATAGAACAAATTGTGTAATTTGTGAAGTTCTGTGTACATTGTGAGGATATAGAACAAAATAATAGCATATAGAACAATATAATATTAGGAAATAAATCATTTGTGAAGTGGGTATATAGGTTAGTAATATAACAACTAACATGAAAATATTTTAATAACTCAATTTGATTCCTTTGAATAGTAAAAAAAATAAAAGAAAATACTGCAGCTTTTTTCTGAAATTGTTGGCTCCCCAGCTCCATTCATTTAGCCAGGTCTCTTTGCTTCATTTCATCCGATTGGTGTATTTGTTTTTCATATTCCCAGAACTAGATGGCGAGTCAATATTTTTTGATTTTCCAGAACTATACCTTTTCAAGTTCAATTTCGGAAAAAGTAAATCCAATTTCGGACAAAATTTTCAGATTTACATAGTACAATTTCCGAAATTGCTTTTACTTTTTCCGAAATTGGTTTTACTTTTTTCGAAATTCAACTTGAGAAGGTATAGATGATGATATTTGTTATCCTGAATGGATTTTGGATAATGAAATGATGTTCTCATAATATTCTCTTTCTTCTTGGGGTATTTGAGTCATCATTTCTGTGATATCTTTTTTGCGCGTATGTTTTGGGGAACATCGTGTTATCATTTCGATCAAATGTCAGTAATTTCCGAATTTATCGCCGAAAATGATCTCAAACGATTGGATTCGACTACCTGATGAAGAATTCGAGGTCAAATTTGATGCTGTCGGCCGTTGCCACGATAACTTGACAACAAAAAGAGATAGCGACTTGAAATTTTCAGGTTAGGTGGCACATTTCCATACGACGGTAAAGTTCGTTTATGGGCATAATCGGCCCAATGGTTTCCTAGTAATAATTTTATCTTCAACCAATACTAACCCGATCGAATTGAAAGTTGATGAGTAGTTGTAGAATACAAACTTAAAAACGTTTGTGAAATTTTGTGAGAAACGTTATGCTAGAAAATTTTCAAAAAATTATTGAAAAATATTATTTATGTCATGATAACCTAAGAACGGAAAGAGATAGCGACTTGAAATTTTCAGGTTAGGTTGTGAATCTGAATGCGTCATTTGTGTTTGTTTAAAGGTATAAACGGTTTTGGAGTTATACCCATCTGAAATTTGGTTGTTAATTCCTCAATAACTCGAAAAATACCAAACCGATCAAATTCAAACATGGTTATTGGTTGTGGAATGGCAACACAAAAATTGTTTCAAAATTTCGTGAGGATCATATCACTTGAAATTTTTTAAAAAATCATAGAAAATCATTCAAAAAAATTCTATATATCTGAAACTATTCGTCCAATATCGCTGAAATTTTGCGAGTCTTCAGAACCTACTACCGAGTTCCAAGTTTCAACAGGATCGGATCCATATTGTTGCAGATCCGAGCAGCCTGGTGTGAGTTTAGTAGCTGGATAGGTGGCCGTTGCCTCGATAACTTTCGAACGAAAGGAGATAGGGACTTGTAAATTTCAGGGAAGGTTGCACATCCCAATAAGAGAATTATGTTTGTTTCTGGGCATAATCGGTTCATCGGTTTCGGAGTTATACCCACCTGGAATATTATTTTCTCGATAACTCAAAAAATATAGACTTGATCGAATTAAACCACCTCGGTAACTAGTTGTAGAATATCGAATTGTGTAAAATTTTGTGAGACCCGTACAACTAGAAAATTTATATGAAATTACGAAAAAAAATGGTTCAAGTCTTCAAGACTTAAAAAATAAGTTACTAGTGATTTCCTTCATGCTGATTTTTAATCATTCATGCTATTAGGAAATTATTTTAAAGATTTAATATAGTTTCCTAATAGCATGAATGATTTAAAATCAGTAAGAAGGAAATCTCTAGTAACTTATATTTTAATGAAAATAAAACTTTTCCTCTCAGCAAGTATTTAAATATGTCCAGATTATATGATCTCCATGCCCTACGTACGATTCAAATTCAAATTCCGTAGGCTGTCATAATCAGTCACACCAATTGCCAAGATACAATACAAAAGTCACTAGGATGTATAATCCGAATATTCATTAAATTCCAACAGTATTTTACAAAACTTGCCTGAAATAGAGAAAATATCGTCTAATACTCGTTGCAGAAGGCAATTCCAACACTCATGCTTTCGAAAACTCGCTCCTTCGTCGCTCGTTTTCGAATTTCGCATTCTTGTTTTAATGGGAGCCCATTCTGCAACTTGTTTTAGAATATACTATTTCAGAATAGAGTTACTGAACTTGTTTAATTTTGAAATCGATCTTTTTCAGTGAACTGTACGCATTTTTGCCAATGTTTTTCAATTATATACTGTAACCCTCATATCGAACTGAAATAATCGCTGTTCAAAGCCGGAATTTTGCTGGATCCGGATTCTCAACTCTTCCGGAACAAAACTCTTCGACCGAGACCTCTTCGCAAAATGTAGATTCGCAAACAACAACGGCGGAATTGGCTGCGCTCCTGTGGCGGCAGCTTTGGTCACGGTCGTCGGCTATGCCCGAAAAGTTTTCATCGACTCGATTATTTCCGCCAGATTAAATTTTTACGCATTGTTCTTTAATAGATCCCCGAGGAGTTTTTCAACAAGGAGAACCGGCCTCCATAGGTCCGATGCTAGTAACTAAACTTTTAAGATCTTCGTGAACAACTGAAGCCGCAATGAAGGAGCGAGAGAGTCTTATCGGTTTCTGAGGAAAAAGAGCGACTTTGCACTTATTCGGTGAACAATGAAGTAAAGCTCAAAAATATTCTTCTTTAATAGTTATTTATGCACTATGGACGGACAACTGTCCATTACAGTTGAGCCTGCTTGCTATGCTCGGCTTCGCCTCGGATAGCAAGCTGGCGATACAATAGACAGTTTTTTGCCGAGTTGCATACGACATTTTTTCGTCGACCTCTATATATACTCCATTCACTTTCATAAAGTCTCCCGGTTGGCCATGGAATTTTGACACATTTCACCGTGTATATTCTGGAAATCTTAGGTTATAGTCATTTTCCTGTCAGATAACTACGCAACAATGTTCTCTCTACATAGAAGCCACAGTAATTAAGTATTTTCCACAATGTGAATTTTCTTGGCAAAATAATGAATTTGAGAAGATATCATCTGAATTCAACAATTCCAAAGACCTGGCGACTGTTCAATGAAATTTTTCATCTTTTGTTACTATGGAAAATATTTCACGTATATAAACTGGTTGGAAGATTCAGTTATGCTATTTTCTTGCACGGACATCGAGATTCAAGTGTTGAAATTTTAACGAAAAATAAAGGATGGAGTAGTCCGTTACTTTGTGATAGTTCAATAGAGTTCAAGAATAAAAGTACCTGAATATCCCGGCAGAACTTCTGAACGAACCTATGGAATTCCCCACTTTTCGAAATTCTCTAGAAATAAGCCTGCAGAAGACATTTAAAATTCCTTGTTGCACAACTTGAAATACACCAGTTTCAAAATGTAGTAGTCACTGTTAAACCTTCATAAAATATACTGATAGGATAGGAAAAAAAAATTTAATTCGAGAGTTCAACATGTCCTAAGACAGAATGAAGTTTTCCTATTGCAGATTTCAGTTCTGTATAGCACTTCCTGAGTTGTACTTTGTCTCTGCTTCTTCAAAACTGCTTTTGGCATTTTCCATTTCGAAGCAAACTGCGAAGAGTTCTTTATTATTCGAAGATAATGATATGTGATAATATATTGTCTAATATGGAACATTATGTTGATTATTGAGAGTAGGAATTGTCAACGTTTCAGAGAATTATTTTGTCATTGACGATATTTTAGAAGTGCCAACCTGCCTTTGCTTTAGTTACAAAAACGTGCACTCTAAAAAAAATCTCAGTGTGAATGTTGATTTCATACTATCAAGAATATTGTCGATGCAATTTACCACTAGAATGTCATATTCCTATCAATATTTTCGTTATTATGATCATATTGTGTTCAGTAGTGTAATTTATGACAGAAAATATCACAAACAGATCCAGTATCACGAATTAATAAAATTTATTTGAAATTTCACAGTTTCCATCAAGTTTTAATGCCAATTCTTCATACAAAAGTCAGATAGGTGATATCTTGGGTGAAGATGAGTACTGCATGGTGAAATGTGAAAGAACGATTTCAGAGATTTAATCCGATTACCAAACTTTACACTCAGTTATCAACTTTATGTATATCCAAGTATAACTTTTGAAACATGTGAAATCATCGAAAGTACCAACAAGTGCTTTTCGACCAACAAACTAACCAAATTCACACCAGGAATATCAAAAGAACGTTATACTTTATTTCGTCAACTTATTCATTGCTACATAGTTGCCAAGTATTCTTTATCGAAAGACAGATATCCCTGCTGAGTCTTTTAAATATAAAGAAATCGCCGATAGTTGTGAAGAATTAATAATTATAAGATGACAGGAAGAATCGTGCCTTTCCATTGGGAATTCTCACAAACAATATTGATGTTATTTCGGAACACTCGAATCAATATTGGAAATATCACTGTATCCCTTTCTTGACTATGACAATCAATTCCTCCACACTCTCAATGATTTACAAATTTATTTTCTGCTATTTAATGATTTCGTAGTACAACAATAGTTGAATATTTGTAGTTACCTATCAATAAAGAGATATATTTAGTCACGAAAAATAAAGATATGGATTGTTGTGGTAAGTATATCATGAATAGTCTGATAGAAAATGACTTCAAAGTGAGTATGCAGTATGATATAATTTTACATTGCAGGTTTGAACAAATCGCTACTCATTGCACCATTCCATAAAAAAATCGTCTTAAGTACACAAAATTGGAAACATCCAATTTTGGAAAATGGATATTTGCGAAACCAAAGGATTGTTTTTAAAATATCAGAATATATTTATATCCGGCAACAATGTGCAGGGATTGGTTATGTCGCAATACTTCTGATTAGTTCTAACACAACACGTACATTCTATGGGAGACTACAATGTTGAGTGTTGTATCGGGTTGATTTTATTATATTTTATCATTTTGTGCCTTTTAGACGATAAGTTAGTTCATGATGCATTATGAAGTGAGAATCTGGAAAAACGAAGTGCATCAAGAAGATTCGTTATGACTTATGAGAATAATGAGAAATTTGTTTGGCCGTCGAAGGAAGTTTGGAAATAATACTGTTTGCAAGTGAGTACACATGAATGTTCAATTTAATTTTTTGGGTGCCTACGTAATTGGGTATCCTCATTTCATCAATTTTTCCCTAAAATTTTGATGAGATATTTGTGTTGGTTGGTCGATTGGATTAACAAATTCGTCCATCGCCGACTTTGAAATTTTACATTTGTCAGTAAAAAATTTATTTTCGTAATGTTCTTCAAACAAATGAGGCTTATTCATCTAACCTTTTGTGAACTGTCAATAGGATTTATTAAGAAGCACTTGCAGGTGAGTGTTTTTTGTAGTAGGTAGTCTAAGGGAACATATTTTTTCAGTATATTGCGTATCTTAATTGTATATTACACTGTCGCAAAAACCTATTCTCCGGGATATTATATTTCAGATAAGAGTGAAATCTTGATATCTATATCGAATAAAACCAGCGTTGATAGTCAATTATCATCGGTCCTAAGCACGTTGAAAAGTTACAACTTTCAATTATATAAAGACCTGCCAGCTTCACATTATTTTGTAGGCACCAATTCGAATTGTATGATTATATATGATTAATATATAAATGTTTTAATTTCAGTAACCCTCACCATCAGAAGAAACAATTGGCACCTGACACCTGATCTGGAAGAATTTTGTGTCGTGTTGGACCAGAAAGTGCTGCCTCAAAAGTTCGATTGGTTTGTCGACAGTTTTGATTATCTCTTTAAGCTTCAGTAATCACTAAACATTCCTATAAAAATTTATTGTTTATTGTATTTTCACAAATTATATATAAAAATTAAACTGTCTATTAAATGATCTTTGTAATAATAAATTCATATATACTAAAAAGTTTGTTTCAATACCTATACCCTTTCAGAGATTTATATGATATTGAGTTTCAAATTATAAAACGAACAATATCATATAAAACACCGAAAATGGTGTAAATAATACCTACACCCCGAGGGTTTAAAACGCATCTGATTCGGTGTTAAATAACACTGAACAAGATATTGCACACGCACTAGGTCAGTGCAAATTCACACTGCACTAAAGTTAAATCACACTAAACCAGTGCTAAATGCACTACGGTACTTGTGCAAATTCACACCAAACTAGTGCTAAACCCCATTGATCAAGTGCTATACCTCACACTTATCCGAATGATAAATCTCAATCGGTCTGGTGTGAAAGCTGATTACTTATTATGGCAGAAAATACACCTGAAAGTAGGTGTTATTTCGGATGGTGCGAAATAACACTGAAAAGATCAGGACCTCTAAGGAAATCAGGCCGGTGTTAGCGGGTGTTGGCCGGTGTTGTAAAATTTCTTAGAGTGTGATAGACCTAAATCATGGCCAAACGGGAGACTTTATAAAAGTGAATGGAGTATACTTTTATGAATTTCGTACTTCTTAAATAATTTCACAACAGCAAATGATAGTTATTCTCACAGACACTTATGTTTGTATTGAACCGTATCATGCTGTATCCATAGGGACCACAGCAGACGACAAGTGTTTGCGGACGAAAAAGTTATTTTGCGGCCGAATAGTACTTGCCTTCAAAAAAGTCGATTTTTCATTGGCAAATTAGCACGAAAAAAGTTATTTTTCATAGAGGTTGACGAAACAAATTGAATAAATAAGTTTCAACTCAAAATATTTAAATTAAAATCCTTTTTTCCACTAATACTGTAATAAGTATACTCCATTCACTTTTATGAAGACCATGAAAAAGGCCTATCACGTTTTCGTAACTACAACTGAGGCAGGTGGGCACTCCTGAAATATCGTCAATGTCAAAACAATTCCCCGAGACGTTGCCAATGCCAATTTCTACTGTCGACATAATCTTCCATCTTAAACAAGATATTATCACAGACCATTATCTTCGATTAATAAAGAACTAATGGCTTTGAAATTGAAAATGCCGAAAGTAGTTTTAAAAAGGCAGAGACAAAGTATCTGAAAGTATCAGTAAGTGCTATACAGAACTGAAATCGGCTTATTCCGTTTTTGATTTCCGTACAAGAAAATAGCATAATTGAATCTTCCAACCAGTTTATATACGTGAAATATTTCCAGTAACAACAGAGGAAACATTTTCTTCAACAGTCGCCAGGTCTTTGGAATTGTTGAATTCATATAATATCTTCTCAAATTCTTCACTTCAACACTTGATTCTTGATTTCCGTACAAGAAAATTACATAACTGAATCTTCCAACCAGTTTATTTACGTGAAATATTTTCCATAGTAACAACAGATGAAAAATTTTCTTGAACAGTCGCCAGGTCTTCAGAATCGTTGGATTCAGATAATATCATCATTATTTTTCCGAATTTAATTCATCTTGTGAAAGAGACGTCATTACTACGACCTCTATCTAGAGAGGACAACGTTGCATGGTTTATCTGACAGGAATCTGACTATAACCTAACATTTTCAAAATATACGCGTTGAAATGTTTCATGGCCAACCGGAAGACTTTATGAAAGTGAATGGAGTATACATACAGGGATATTCACGAAGACCGTTCGTTAGAATATTTCAAAGACAGACTCGAGACAAACACTTGAAATTTCACAGTTAAGCTTTGTTAGGAGAGATGAATTCTTGGACAAAATCTCAGATTCGTTTGACTTCCGGTTTCTCTGGAAATGATACCAACTTTTGTTTTTTAATGTATCACCCAGTTTTTTCATTGATAATCAGATGATCCATTGAATTCTACATTGTTCTAATGCGTCAATTACATATCATTGTCAGAAAATTCGTGTGAAATCTGAAAAAACCCTTCAAATTTTCTCTAATAGGGCTGCATTCCAATATTAGGAACTTGTAGATTTATGCATGAAAATTCCTAATTTTCTAGCTTCTTTCAGAAGACATACCAATACTTCTTATTCGTTATTTAAAATTCAATTTAGCATACATGGTGTTTCTATTTCAATGTCAAAGTCAGTCATGACAAAAATCTCAAAACTCATTTTATGCGTATGTTCTGGGGAATTAATATCGCGTTACCATTTTGCCCAAATGTCTATTAACTTCGAATTTTTAGCCGAAAATGATCTCAAACGATTGGGTTCGACTGCTTGATGAAGAATACCAGGTCAAATTTGATTCTGTCCGGCAGGCCGGCTGGCCGTTGCCACGATAACTTGAGAACGGAAAGAGATAGTGACTCAAAATTCGAAGGTAGGTGGCGCATCCCAATACAACGGACAAGTTCGTTAATGGTCATAATCATCCCAATGGTTTTTGAGTAATAATTTTGTTTTCAACTAGTACTGATCTGATCGAATTGAAACTTGGTGGGTAGTTAATGTAGTTATAGAATGCAAACATAATCACTTTTATGAAATTTTTTGAGAATCGTATCACTAGAAAATTTAAAAAAATTATTAAAAATTATTATTTATGACACGGTAACCTAAGAACGGAAAGAGATAGCGACTTGAAATTTTCAATTTAGGTTGTGTATCTGAATGCGACATTTGTTTATAGGCATAATCTGCCAAACGGTTTTAGAGTTATACTTTTTCGAAATTTTGTTGCTATTTTCCAAATGACTCGTAAAATACAAAACCAATCCAATTCAAATACGGTTATTATTATGGTTAAATTTTTTTTTAATTTCTTGAGGATCGTATTATCAGAAAATCATTGGAAAAAATTTTATATTTTAGAAACCGTGGTCCAGAGACCGTGGTCCGAGATCACTAGAATTTTGTGAGAGCCTTCAGAACCCTCTACTGCGAAGTCCCAAGTTTGAACACGATCGGATCTATATTGTTTGAGATCCGAGCAGCCTTGTGTGAGTTCAGTAGCTGGATGGGTAACTGTTGCCTTGATAACTTTCGATCGAAAGGGGATAGGGATAGGGGATGAGGGTTGAGTTCGTTTTTGAACACAATCGGTCCAGTGGTTTTGGAATAATAGTTTTGTTTTCGACTAATACTAATCCGATCGAATTGAAACTTATTATTATTATTTCCTCGATAACTCAAAAACTATAGACTCGATCGAATTAGAGCTAGTAACTAGTTGTAGAATATCGTCATAAAGATGAGTGTGAAATTTTGTGAGAACCGTACCCCTAAAAAATTTTGAAAATGTTACGAAAAAAAAAATTTGCTCAAGCACTGATGTGAAGTCAGGAGCTTTTGCGCGCACGTTCTATTCTCCATTCACCTATAATGGACATTCTTAATCGAATTTACCATCGATATAGACCATATTCTCAGCTTTTATAAGAAATGAATTGAATTTATACTTCAGTAATGCGGGATTCATCTAAGATCACATAATTTTTGATTTTGAAATATGTATTATATGGAAAAATTCATTAGATATCCAATAATACACGGAAAAACTTACGTCTCAAGTAATTTCAGGATACGATATTTGGCCATGCCTGTTATCGAACTTAAATGTCGCATTCTGATGCGCAACCTACTATGAAAATTGCAAGTCGCTATCTCTTTCGTCTGTGGCATCGGCAACTATGCCTGAATTCACAAATTGGTTGCTCGCTCTTGTTGAGACGTCACCTATTTTCAGCTTTTCTTTCCATCTTTTCCTTGGTTTCTTGGATGCCCTGTTCTAAATTAGCCAATTAGCAGAAACATGTGTCGGCTGGTACCAGTATAACGATTTTTCTCTGCTCGTTTTGCGGAATCACCCGTAAAACTTTCCCATTTTCATAATAATATACCTCTCCGCAGGATCTTCATTTCTATATCCTAACGAAATTGCACAAACACAACTAGTTAGCAGGCTTCAATTTGATATCTATTTTTCGAATGAATGCGGAAATCTATAGATAGGTATATCTTCGAAACCGTTTGGCGTATTATGCCTATTAACGAACTTAATAGACCAATTACAGTAGGGTGAAACCCATTGAAAAAGGAAGAGAATATAACAAAAATGAAAGGAAAAATTTACGGGTTATCTGAGGTCGAGAAGTGGAAGGGGGTTAATTTTTAAGGGTAAACAACGGTTTAATTTGATTTCTGCCAAAATTGCTATGGAAAAGAGTTAAATGGCAAAGTTGTGGTTTATAAAAAGATCTACAACTTTTGTGTTTACACGTTTTTCACATAACCTCAAATATATGCGAAAAATTCAAATAACCTGGTAATTGCTTTTTTATTTTTATCATATACAAACAAAAATATTTTTTTTTAAGAAATTCAGTGAAAACATAGCATTTTCTGTTCCAAACACACTGTAACTTTTTTGATTTGAAATATTATTTTTTCACCTTATTTTGACTTATGCATATATCGAAATGGCGTAAAAAATAATATACATTACTATTGTGAATTTCCTCAGAAAATGCTAGTTAATATTTAATAAGACATCTACAATATTTTAAGAAGATTGTAAAATCTGCTCTAAATTATATGCGTAGATGCCTATTTATTGCTTTTTTTAAGATACCTGAATGACCCACGGGAAATTTCAGCCTATCAAACGGTATTTCATAGAGAAGTGAGAAAGAGGCTAGGAGGGTCTGGGCCTTACTAACTATTATTTCGTAGCATTATCTTAGAAAATTTACCATATTAATGTTTATTTTTTTTACACCGTCAGATTGTAGAGATCTCAGCGAACAGAAAGCCCACCGACTTTTTGAAAAAAGCAGATATTTTCGATTGAAAATTAGGCTGCTTTTTCGATTTTAAGTCAAAATAGCGTGGCAAAATTAATATTTCAAATCAAAAAAATTAGAGTGTAATTGGGACATAAAAAGGTAAGTATTCACGAAATATTGTAAAAAAAAATTTATTTTTGGAAAATTTAATAAAAATATATAAAAAACTAAAAACTTGGTTATTTGAATTTTCACATAAATTTCAATGTTATGTGAAAGAAGTGTTAACACAAAAGTCGTAGATCTTTTTATTGCCTACAACTCTGCCATTCAACTTTTTTCAATAGGACTTGTAGTTTTGCCGGAAATCAATATAAATCGTTTCTTACCCTTAAAAATGCACCCCCTTCCACTTCCCCACCTCAGATCACCCGTAAATCATTTTTCCTTTAATTTTTGTTATATTTTCTTTTTTTTCCAATAAGTTTCATCAAACTTTTGTTTTTTTCACTTTTTACTATTTTCAAAGGACGCGCAACATACCCTGAAAATTACAAGTTGCTCTCTTTTTCTGTCTGAAAGTAATCGTTGCAATGGCCGGCTGGCTGGACAACCGGACAAAATCGAATTTGACCTCGATTCAATATCAGTGAGTGGAAACTAATCCTGTGTGACCATTTTCTGCAAGAAATTCTAAAATTACAGACATTTCGGCAAAATGATATGTAATCCCGAAAATATATGCGCAAAAATGGAAATCATGATATTAGTTTGAAACTCATCGCGGGTGGGCTGAAACTCCTGACGTCACGCGTCAGTGCTTTCATTTATTTTTTGTCTTCTTCATTTTATCACACGAACAATTTTCACCGATTCAGTGGTGGTATAATTTTCTGAATGATTCATAAAATTTATCTTTTCGCGTCGAAATTGGTCATTCCAGAAATATTTCAATTCAAATTAACAATTAAACTGAAGAATTCCGCTTTTCACGTCCGAGAACAGGCATAAAAAGGGATTTTTACGATTTAGCATTCATTCCCGGTTTTTATTAGCATTGCGGTATTAAATTTCCTATATGGGTTTAAGTTTCTCCTGTTTCATTGCTTCTTTAATGGTGGAGGTTGATGGAGGGGTAAAAACAAAATAGCTTGTGGTTCAGACGCAACTAAATGGCGAATGCACAACATGACGCATACCTACTGATAATCTTAGAGAAACAAATTCGTTAAAGCACTGACGTGAAGTCAGGAGCTCTTGCGTGCATATTCTTTTGTTGATTCACAACTATTGGACTCCCTTAATCGTATTTTTAACTGTGACAAATGTTTTTTATTGGAATTGAAATTCGATTAATATCTAATAATATACGGAAAAACTCACGCCTTAAGTAACTTCAGGATACGATATTCACGTAATTTCATGAGAATCACTAGCATTCTACAAATAATTACGAGTTTTACTGAAAATGAAAATTTCAGATGAGTATAACTTCAAAACCGTTTGGTCGATTAGGCCTATTAAATATCGCATTCGGAGGCGTAGCTCACCCTGAAAATTGCAAGTCGCTATCTCTTTCCGTTCTCAAGATGTGAGATACATAATATTTTTTCATAATTTTTTTTAAAGTTTCTAGTAGGTAGTAAGGTCGTCGCAAAATTTCACATTCGTCCTTATGTCAATATTCTACAGCTACCAAGTATCAAATCGATCGGGTCTGTATCTTTTGAGTTATCGAGGAAATAATATTCCAGATGGGTTTAACTCCGAAACCATCGGTCCGATAATGCCCAACAACGAAGTAAGCTCAACTCTCAACTTGCAAGTCCCTATTTCTTTCCGTTCGAAAGTTATCGAGGCAACGTTCACTGATCCAGCTGCTGAACTCATCCAAGGCTGCTGGGATCTCAAACAAACGATCCGATCGTGTTCAATCTTTGAACTTGGCTGTATAGAGTTAGGTTTCGTTTGAGGAAATAACAACCAAATTTCAAAGGGGTTCAACCTCAAAAACGTTTGGCCAATTTTGCCTATTAAAAATCTCTAATATCGCATTGCGATGCGCAAACCTATCCTAAAAATTGCAAGTTGCTATCTCTTTCCGTTCTCAGGTTATCGTGAGGTAATAATATTTTTAAATTTTTTAATTTATTTTCTAGTAATACGGTTCTCACAAAATTCCACAAGCGTCTTTGTTTTAGTATTCACAACTATCTACCAAGTTTCAATCCGATCGGATGTGTTTTGGTTAATGGCAATATTATTAGTCGGAAACCGTTGCACCGATTATTGCCATTAAGAACTTGTACATCGTATTTGGACGCGTCAACTATCCTGAAAAATTCAAGTCGCCATCTCTTTTCGTTCTCTAGTTATCGTGGCAACGGCCGGACGGACAGTATCAAATTTGACCTCAAATTCTTAATCAGTAAGTCGAGCCTAAACGTTTGAGACCATTTGCGGCAAATATTTGAAAGTTTCAGAAATTTGGGTAAAATGATAGCACGCTGTTCCCCAAAACATGCGAGCATAAATTCAAATTCATCTTCTATAGACCAGTAGGCTTATGGTGGGTTTCAGGAAGCTTCGATTAGCTTAAATGTGGATTTAATTCGATAGTTGCACCAAAAATTAACTGGGATCGATATAGAATCACACTGTTTTAGCATTTGAGAGTTATCAAAGCTTTGTGTAACCTACCGTTTAACTTTAAATGGGAAATAATTGCTACAAAAAGATTTATCGGTTGCCGAAACCGTTTGGCCGATTATGACCAATAACGAATATGTATAGAATTTTTTTCAACGGCTTTCAATGATTTTTCTAAAATTTTCTAGTGATACCATCCTCAAAAAATTTCACGTTAATATTTGCGACGATATTCTACAACCAATAACCAAGAATTTCAATTGGATTGGTTTCGTATTTTTCGAGTTATTGAGGAAATAAAAACCAAATGTCAGATGGCTATAACTCCAAACCGTTCCACCCATTCTGCCTATTAACAAACTCAAATGTAGCATTCACATGCTCAATGTACCCTAAAAGTTGCAAGTCGCTATCTCTCTCTGTTCTCAGGGTATCGTGACATAAATAATATTTTTGCACGTATGTTCTAGGAAACATCGCGTTAATAAATATATATTTTTTTAATTTTCGGGCGTTATGATTCTCACAAAATTTCACAATCGTCTTTGTATCAGAATTCTACAACTAACTACCAAGTTTCAATTCGATCGGGTCTGTATTGGTTGTTGACAAAATTAGCACTAGGACCCCGTTGTGCCGATTATGCACATTAACGAACTTGTCCGTCATATTTGGACGCGCCACCCACCGTGGAAATTTCAAGACGCTATCTCTTCTTAAGTTATCGTCGCAACTGCCGGCCGAAAAATCAAATTTGACCTCGAATTATTCTTCATCAGTGGATCGAGTCTAATCGTTTGAGACCATTTTCGGCAAAAAAATCGAAAATTACAGACATTTGGGCAAAATGATAACGCGGTGTTCCCCAGAACATGCGAGTAAAAAATACGGAATGTATTTTCCTTTTCCGCTTTATGTTGTTAGGTGGCAAACTTCAGAAATCTAACTATTATGCATACAAGTTTAAAACAGCTGACAAAGCTCATAACTTGAGGTGGCAAACTTGGGAATATACCCTATAAGCCCCCAGGTAGGGTACTCAACTCAACATGAACTCCAATTCAGCGACTTCTGCCATTCGTATACTGAAGTTTGGAGTCGTATCAATCTTGAAGCGACGGGCTTAATCACTACAAGGGAAGTTGTTGAATGTTTTCATAACACTCGGTTTGTGACTTTTGATTTAATTTTGGAATATGGAAATTTAAAGCAATAAGACGTTAAGAAAGGTTGGACTGGCCCTAGCAACAGTAATTGTTCTCAATGTTTTGTAGGTGGTTTATAATATCCGAATGTATTAAATGATCCAAATTTTATAACTTATCCTTGAAATTTCAAAGTTAACGTTCAACGATGAAACATTTCATTACAGAAGAAAGGAACATTCTTCCCGAAACATAATATTATTTATCGTAGGACTGAACATGAGTTAACACATAAAAGTGTATAAAAAGAAATTCTTCTATGTTCAGTTGTCAGATCTTGAGACTTGATCCAAGATTTCTTGTCGATAGGTCCTCAAAAGGACCGATTATCTTCAGTTTCGCGCCAGGCATCGTGCTCTTTAGACGGGAGATCAAAGGATTGTCCGGCTGTCAAGTTTGTAGATGTCTACGTATATTCTATTCCCCTTTGTGGTAATCAGCAAGTAGTCTGGTTGGAGTCTCATGCAGTTGACCACTGGGGAGCGAAAACGACCAGGTTAATACTCAATGCGCAATACGGAGCCATACAGAGAGACTAACGCTTTAGGAAAGTTAACCACTAGTACTTGAAGATGAATGGACTAGCAGAGACCAAAGTTTTGGAGCAATACACAGACCGCCGTATTCACAAAGCATTCAATCTCCGTTAAGTCCTAACTGAGGTCCTCCGTTAAGGATAAATAAGAATCCCAACGTGAGTTAACGTCAAAATTAACGTAAAACAGGCCTATTTCACCACCGTTAAATACTTTAACTGAGGTTGCGATTCATATTTATCCTTAACTGAGGACTACAGTCATGACTTAACGGAGATTTAAATATTTAACAACGCTTTGTGAATACGGCGGTATGTGTGTGTGATTTCATCAAAGTTGAGTAGCTACATATCGCGATTTCATCCGTATTAGGAATCATTAGTGAAGCAGAATTCAACGCTGATGAAAACAACACTAAAAAGTAACCGATTTATTAAAAAAATGGGTTCAAGCCCTGTGGACAGGAGCTTTCTGGCGCTCTAGTTCAAACAGACAAATTATATCTCCGAAAGTATTGGTTTCTCAGAGTTGGAAATTATATCAATGTATTCATATGATAGAACTGCATCATAAAGGAAATTCAATTCAAATAATAGTTTATTTATCAAGATTAAATGAGCAATCATGACAATGAGAACTGCACCACATTTTCAAATTTTTTTTTTTACACTTTGCGGTACTCTGGTCAATACTAAACTTCACATGCGTATAAAGGTCATTATTCTACAATTTGATGCTAAATTTCAGATAGATCGAGTGATCGGTTTCGAAAATATTCATAAGAAATATTTTTACTAAAATCGCCCATTACTCCGAAACCCCTTGATGGATTTCACCCATTAACGAACTTGTCCGAGATATTCACGCTCCAAAACCAACTTGCAATTTTCAATCCGCTAACTCCTTTCGTTCGAGAGTTATCGTGCCTACGGCCGGTCGGCCGGCCGGACAGAATCTATTTAGCACTCGGATTCTTGATCAGTGAGTCGAACCAAATCGTTTGAGACCATTTTCAGCCAAAAATTCCAAAATTACAGACACTTGGGCCAATTGATAAGCACTCTGTTCCGAGGAACTAGAGCGCCAAAAAAACAAGTTTCGTATGAAAATTGCCCAAAACAGGTTTAAAGTACCTACAAATAGTAGGTATTCCATAAAACATGTATGAAAGAAGATAAGTAATAATAATAAATTACCTTCTAATCGATCAAAAATTTCCTGATCTACGTTCACCAAATTTTCTCCTCTCTCGAACTACAGAATTATGCTTTCAATATTTACGTAATATTTTCAAACATTTTCGGGTGAGGTCCCCGTTGCATCGCTAAAATTCGAGTATTTCAACCCCAATATTTTTGAAGTTACAATATTCCCTTCTGTCAAGTTGACATTATGACAATTCATACATAGAATAATTATATCAATCTGTGAAATACGATTTACATTGAAATTTTGAAAAATCATATCTCCGAAAGTATTAGCTTGTTAGAGTTAAAAATAATATGAATGGATTCTTATGATAAAACTGCTTATTAAAAAAAATTCAATTTGGAATTTGTTTTGTAAAAAAAAAATTTTTTTTTGTTACTCCGAAACCATCTGTCCGTTTTTGCCCAATAACGAACTTAGCCGAGATATTTATCCCCCAAACCTACTCTGAAAATTTCAATTCTCTAGCTCATTCCGTTCGAGAGTTATCGTGCCAACGGCCGGCCGGACCGGCCGGCCGGACAGAATGAATTTCGACCACGGATTCTTGATCAGTGAGTCGAACCAAATCGTTTAAGACCATTTTCATCGAAAAATTCGAAAATTACAGACTTTTGGGCAAATTGATAAGCACTCAGTTCCGAGGAACTAGAGCGCCAAAAACAGCATAAATATTATTTAAGATGACGAAATAGGTATAGGCTTAAACTTAAATTCGAAAATAATTGCTACAAATATATTTTATTGCTCTTTGGCATCTCGCGTGCATCACTTCGTGGAAACCCCGACTTACAGGAATTAGTCTAGAACTATTCCAGCTAGATTCACCAATCAACGTTGAACACCACCTTTGGAGTATAACCCTATAAGAGAGGTGACAAGCCAGGTAGGAGGGTGCACAGAGTAACACTGGTCTCAACGAGTGTATGGAGAGTGATCTGAAGTCAGTTACGGGATTGGATGCTTTCATTGTGTTGTTAGACGAAGTTAATTCGGTAGAATCCTGTAGTGGCTTCGGGAAATTTTTCTCGGGTTCGTATTTCGTGTGAAGAATATCGAGTTTTCTATACCAGTAGCGCTATCTATGTACAGGAAGCCTTCTGCTCGTAATCTCGTATCGATCGAGAGTCGATAATGGAGCGATCCTTGATTATCTCCCAAATGTCAGATTCAGGGTCTTCGGACGAATTAATTAAGTATCTATTATTCTTTCTGTTGAACTGGCTGCTCGGCCACCGTTTCTTGTAAGGATTTGAATCCATTTAATCCAAAAAATTTAAAATTGGTTCAAGCAATGACCTGAAGTCAGGAGCTTTTGCGCGTATGTTATATTGTCCATTCTCCTGTATTGGACACTCTTAATCGAATTTACCATGGTGAATTCTATTGTCTATTCTCCTGTATTGGACACTCCTAGACGAATTCACCATGGTAAATTCGATTAACAGTGTTCAAGAGAATAGAAAGAGAATGGACAATAGAACATACGCTTTTTTTTTCGTGAAGTCAGGATAGAAAGAAATGATGAAGAAATCAACACATTATTGTTACCTTCAATTCTTCTTTGGGAGAAGAATACATAATTATTCTAGAAAAATATTACTGGAATTAATGTCATATTTGAATAATCAAAGTAAAGAAAATTATAAGTTTAGTTACTAACGTATTGAATGAAATTCAATTGAATTTCAGTAATATTCAATTACTTATCCTTAACCAATAAATGCCCATTGATATATCTAAAGGTGTTGAAGTGAAACATAAAGATATATTCTTATTAGTGATAGAAAAACTGGCCTAAAATTCCTCTATACCCATCACGAGATTTAATATCGACAAATGAGCCTCTCACCTCACAAGATAAGAAAGTGTGGTTAATTTAAAGTTAAGTTTTGACGCCTTCAGCAGAATTCCAGCGATATCATATCAAAAATAATACATAACCTTTCAAAAGTCCCCTCTCACAAATATACTCCTCTGCAGGCACATGGATCTCTTGAAGAAGAATCGCCTTCTCTATTTCTCAAAGATATTCACATTTGTTCTAAGAAATCCCTTCAATATTTAGTTGCCTCCTCCAAAGGAGGATCTCTTTCAAAACCAGGTCTGACCGCTACAGGACCCTAATGTAGGGCTATCATCTCCCATAGATTTGTGATGAAATAACGTGATTTTTCCAAGAACATACGCGCAAAAATATGTCATCATGACATTCATGGTTTTGAAGGTTCTCGCAAAAATACGACGATTCTGATTCGCATCCAGCTACCGAACTCAAAAGAGGCTGCTCGGTTCTCCAAGAATATGGATCCGATCGTGTTCAAACTTGGGACATTGCAGTAGAGTTAGGTTCTGAAGGCTCTTCCAAAATTTCAGCCATGCCGGACGAATAGTTTATGATATATAATTCAATTTTTTTTTTTATTTCTAGTTATACCATCCTCACGAAATTCCGCAAGAATTTTCACGTTGGCATTTTACAACTAATAACCATGTTTGAATTATATCGGATTTGTATTTTTCGAGTTATTGAGGAAATAACAACAAAATTTCAGATGGGTATAATTCCGAAACCCATTGGCCGATTTTACCTATAGACAAATTCAAATGTCGCATTCAGGTGCACAACCTAACCTGAAAATTTCAAGCCGCTATATCCCTCCCTTCTCAGGTTATCGTGTCATGAATAATATTTTTTAATAATTTTTTTAAAATTTTCCAGTGATACGATTCCCACAAAATTTCCAAACGTGCTAAGGTTTATATTCTATAACTATTCACCAAGTTTCAATTTGATCGGATCTATATTGGTTGAAAGAAAATTATTACTCGGAAACCATTGGGCCGATTATACCCATTAACGAACTTGTCCGTCGTATTGGGATGTGCCACTTATACCCTGAAAATTTCAAGTCGCTAGCTCTTTCCGTTCTCAAGTTATCGTGGCAACGGCCGGCCGGCACCACAGAATAAAATTTCACATTTGGGCAAAATGATAACGCAATGTTCACTAAAACATACGCGCAAAAAATACACACGGTGTGATTTGTATTGATTTCAACCATCAACAAATATTCCGCTTGGCCGGGCTAGATCACCACATCGCTCAGTGTTCCCTAAAGAGGATAGCGTCATTCATGGGCAGACAGAAACCCAGGGTTTCATGGTTATCACCAATCATCAGTGTGATTTAGCCAACACTGAATGACACCGAAGGCGTTCTAGGAAACTTAAATCCATCGGTCGCGAACTGGTAGGGAAAAATCCCACCAGCAGCAGCTTTGGAAATCTTTACGAACTCCGACCCTCTGCGATGAAGAAACCTTGAGTGATGTTCAGCGACGTTCATTCTTTTGCCGTTAAAGGGTCAGAGATGGCCATGCCATCTACCTATGTAAGACCTTTATGGACTGAAAACGCCCGGTTCAGTGTGGTTAGATAAATCACCAACGAGTAAACATTCACTGAGGTGACCGATGGATTTAAGTTTCCTAGAACGCCTTCGGTGTCATTCAGTGTTGGCTAAGCCACACTGATGATTGGTAATAACCGTTAAACACTGGGTTTGTGTCTAGCCTTGAAGACGCTTTCCTATTTGGGGAACCCTGAGCGATGAGGTGATCTAGCCCGACCAGCAGAATAATTGTTGATTTTTAAAATCAATAAATAAACGTACGTTATAAATTTAATCTTTTATGATGCAGTTCTATCATAAAAATAAAATGATATCATTCTCAACTCTGAGAAACCAATACTTTCGGAGATATGATTTGTCAAAGTTTGAATAAGTGCGCCAAGGCTCCTTTCCACAGGGCTTTCCCGCATGATTTATATTATTTATTTATTCCTCTAGTCATTATAACGGACAGTTGAGGTATTGTTGACTGCACTGGTGAGTGTTTTATTCCTTTTATAGTAAATGTAACTTATACTGTAGATTTGGAGTTTTTGTTTCACACAGTCAGTATAGGTAAGTAACATAGTGATCATTTTTCTCTCTTTTCATCCCCACCTGAGATCTGTACCTCTTGAGATAGCATCTTTGTAGAGAGAGTGACGCCGTTATAAACACTTTCAAGCTCTATAGGTAGCCAGGGATATAAGTAGATCCTCTTACGACACAAGTTACTGATAACTTTTTAGACTAAGAATCGTTCAAGATGGTGCCCCAAGTCAGTGAGTGGGTTAGATTAGTAAATCTTTTTTGTTATTGGCACTAGAAAAATTGTGCTGTTAGCAAATTTTGATATTTGTAATATTTGTTGTTTTGCCATTTGTTTATTGTTGATTGTCTTTCATTGTTGAATTTTGTGATTTTCTCAAGTTTTGTATATTGTAGTGGTTAACTTGAGTACCATAGGCTAAACTTATATTAATATTATTAATTCTTTTCGAAGGAAGACTTGACAATTCCCTACACAGGGGGTCTAAATTTAGGATGTCAATTAGGAAACTAATATCTCTCGATTTATTAGTTTTTTTGGCATTAGTCCTACTAGCGAAGAGAAACAAGATCACTAAAATGCAATATTGTCTCTTGATCCTCATTCTGATCACATTATCATCGTATGTGATTAAATGACGGCTTATTGGTGCCGCTGCAGAAAATCTGTTAATACACAGTTTAAATGTGTCAATTTGCAGAGTAAATCTGGCAGTTAACAAATTAAATCTCTCAATTGACACATTTGATCTGTCAATTGACACATCAATCGGTCAATTGACACATCAACCTGTCAATGGAGATATTTATGTTGTGAAACCTACATTTACATTTCCATGAAAAAGTGTGAGCCCGGACTTACTTGTTTCAAAGTTTCTGAGTAATCGTCCATTAAAAATATTCGTAATTACTTCATTTACTGAAGAAATATTATTCTTCCCAAAATTTTGCAATAATTCATTATAAGCAAGAGCAGAATGAAGCGGTGTTTGAGATAGTTATATTTAGACGGCAGAATTAACCCGATTACGATACGTTGTTTACCTTATTTAGTAGTGATCAGCTAATATAGTACAAGTGGAAAGGATTAACGGGTAATTCCGCAGCTGGTAAAGAACACAACTGACGCTATTTACTCCAAAATGACTTGTCCGTGCACATAATTGCCATGAATATTCTTTCAAAACCTCACAATATCGACTCAGCACTAGATCCATGACCGAAAGTCCTAAAGCACTCCAAACATAACCCATAAAACCCAAAAACAGTCACTTCTCCTCTGCGCATGCGCAATCCACTTACGGCTGAGAGTCCTCTCAAAATCACACACCTCACAAAAAACTCCAATTCTCCAACACTAGTGGTTCAGAAGATATCGCATCTTGAATCCACGCATGCGCAGGCCCACACCAGGGGATTCTATGGAGGAATAGCATCCTCCACCCCAAAACTCCAATCCTCTCAGGAGAAAACTTGAGCAGTTAAATTATTTCTCGTCTGCTTATGCGAATAACAAAAAATGTCCAAAAGAGGCAGTTATACCCCCAGCCGTTCACCGTTCAGACAAATTTTGAAAACCAATTTAAAATTCCACACATCGTTCACGCATTAATTCAATTGCCATGCTAGTAAGTAGTCCATATTTTAATCAGTTGCCCTCGTACATATCGCATTGATTCAGATAAACGCGCAAAAAACAAGTCGAAATTATGTTCACCAGATGTTATATACTCGCATTCCACGTAGGAATTCGAACTGAAATAATTTGTGCAGTTTGGAAGTTCAAAATTGTAAATTTTTTTTTTGGCTCCTAGTGGTCTGTTCTCAGTGAAATTTTGAACTCCCCAAGAGGTCATAATTGGTCACCGAAGTGCCAAAACTGAACTCAATCCGATTCTTGGTTTCGGAATTTCAAGCAAAATATTCCGCTAATAGTTGAAATTTTTTAAAATTTTTTCTACTCATTTTTTTTATTTTATAGCCATCCGATCAATACAAAACTGCGCAGGTATATAAAAATCATGATTCTACAATTTGATGCTAAATTTTAGATCGAGTGATCGGTTTCGGAAATATTCTCGAAAAACGTTTTAATTAAAATGGGTCATAACTCCGAAACGGCTTGATGGATTTTGCCCATTAACGAACTTGTCCGAGATATTTACGACCCAAACATGCCCTGCAAATTTCAACGCTCTAACTCGTTCCGTTCGAGAGTTAACGTGCTAACGGCTGGCCAGCCGGCTGGACCGGACTTATAGAATTGAATTTGACCTCGAATTCTTCATCAAGTAGTCGAACCCAATAGTTTGAGACCATTTTCGCAAAAAAAAATCGAAAAATACAGACATGACGTGACGAAACGATAGCACAATGTTCCTTGCAGAAAAAGCGCGCAAAATGGATGCACCTTAAGTGTGCAGGTTTAATTGTCCCACAAGAAAGTATTGGCTCTGAACATTTAAACCCTGAAGAAGTTCAATTCAGAATGAGAAACAGGCTGCGAAAGATACAGTATGTCAACAGAGGGGGCCTAATTTTTTGTGGTACTAAGATTCTTGAGATAAACTTTATGGGATTGGAATCAATGGCATTATAGCCATTCCGAGTTCACTTAGGGCCGGTTTCTGAGGAAAATAACTGGTGGTTTATCTTCCGTTTATCTGTCTAATTCAATAGAATTCAGTAGATAAACTGTAGATGTACTACATTCAATTGTCGTCAGAAACCAGCCCATAGTAATCTATTCATCTGAAAAATCTATCAATTGACAGTTTAAGTCTGCCAGTTGACAATTTTTTTATTTTCTACATTGGCACTAATACTCCCTCCTATGATTACACCTCAGTTCTCGACTAAAAGGACTTCCCTGTTCCTTGAAGGTTTATAGTGCATTACCAAACTAGCTTTATAATCTTAATTTCATTACCTAAGTTGGAACGGCTTTTACGACTGAACATTCATTAAAATCTTAATGAGTGTTGCATAATATCTAGAAGAATGTCCTGAATAAATTTTCCTTGTTTCAACCAAGTACTATTATTAAAAGAGATTACATTTTCAGCATGAAAAGGGTTGCTGAGGTGCTATCAAGGAAAATTTTTGACGGTGTAGTTGAAATAATGAAAAGATATATACTAGGTCAGCAACGCATAAATTCGCACAGGGTCAATATATCTCTTTGAATTCACTCCATAGAATATGATGAAAATTGGGGTCATGTATTACATCATAATAAAGGTACAAATGGAGGAAATCTTGAATTAGATTCAGAGGAAGGCGGGTTAGAAAAATGTCGAATAGAGTAATTTTACGTACGTTATCAAAGAAATCCTACAGTATTGCTTCACAACCTTCTAGAATGGAAAGCCTGGAACGTGATAAAATGGCAACAGGGTATGGAGTCTTTCGCCAGACGAACGTTTGTAATTGTATCATGGACGGTTTACATCATAATTCGGAATTAACCAGTATTATTTTGTTGTTGTTAGGATTACAATCGCTGTTATTTTTGTATACAGGTAAACGACGTGAATTAGTGCAATACAGTTATATATTTTTTGTGATTAAACAGTGTGTAAAGTGAATTTACCTTTAGAATATTTCTTCTTGGGGGGGGTGAGTTCTAACTTCATTTCAGTTGAGACTATGGACTGTACAAGATGGTTGGGAGATTTTGTTTTCCCTCCTGCAACAGCAATTTTGATTATTCATCTTCGAAAATGAAAATTATGTTAGCTGTTCACCTCTCCTTAAAATGAAGTGCTGAAGAATTTAAGGGTGAAGGCTATCCCGCGACAAATATTTACTCGTACCCCTTGTAGCGCAGTTTGTGAGAAACATTTCGAGGACATCGATGTAAAAGTGAGTATACATTAGCGCGCTGCGCGGCGAACGTGCGGTAAGTTGGTACGGATTTTCAAGTTGAGCGCACTCCGAAAACTCGTACTAATCGCAGCGCGCGCCTTTCGTTGGCCGCGCGTTCGCCGCGCAGTGCGTTAATGTATATGCAGCATAAGGATGTAAGGAAACTAAACATTTGCAGTCCGATGGACAATCAAATTTTTATTATGTCCGATGTTAAGAGAAAGTGCCGTTCCTAAAGATTTTACAAATTTGCCAATATATCTTCCAAAACCAACTCTAAAAACAATGACAGATCCTCAGTCCAGAAGAGATAAGGTGAAATTTCAGAGAATTGGAAGCTTTCATTGCTTCCGATTTTATAAAAGATTTTGATGACCTTTCTAATAATTTTTCAACAAAAATTAATATATCTGGATGGAAGTACCATAAATCATTAAAGTATACTGTGGGAGGTATATTCATCATTAAATGTTTTTTTCTGGGCTTTCTCTCCCAAACTCTGAAATATATCTATAAAATAAAAAAATCATTATTTTGTGATTTTCTTCTGCGTAAAAAACACAGATTTGTCAGGAGCTATCAATCGAACAATGTTGCCTACCAAACAATAACGAAACAACATACACGATGAAACAATTATATCGTAACGTTTCGGAGTCTATATCAGACTCCTTCGTCAGACACTTAACGAAAATCTTCAGAATTATTTTTTGTTGATTGCTGTTCTGAAATTCTAGAATTTCAGATAATATTACTCCATTTTTTCAATTTATCTTAATTTATGAATCATTCTAACATTTCTGTAATATTTGGTTTCTTTCTTCCCCAGTGGTGTCGATTAACATAATGAAGAAACTCTTATGTATGTCAGATCCAGAAAATGAATAAGTAGGTTTCGAGTCGAAACAACAACCTACATGAATGTTTTAAAATTTAATTTACCAATTTAGAAAGAGCAGTAAAAATTAAGTAGGACTAAAGGTATTCGATTTTCTGCATACAACTTCTTTACTTATTAATTTCTGTCAAATCTAGATGTTTCGATAATGAGATGGCACAAAATTTAAAAAAATTGAATTTTCTTTCGCAAAAGGTACTTTTCCAGCTTTAATCCATAAAATCATCAACTATTTCATATTCTCTTAATTTCTGGATCCCAACCTTATTGAAATACGAGAGGACGTGTCTATATTTGGGACAAATTATTATTATCAATGATTAATTTTCGAACATCCTATAGGTATGCGTTAAAAACGATCACTTAAAATGTATTCATTGTGCTACATTAAAAAATTAGTTTGAGCACTGACTGAAGTCGGGAGCTTTTGCGCGCATGTTCTATTACCTACC
This sequence comes from Halyzia sedecimguttata, assembly GCA_937662695.2. Lineage (NCBI taxonomy): Eukaryota > Metazoa > Arthropoda > Insecta > Coleoptera > Coccinellidae > Halyzia > Halyzia sedecimguttata. The sequence goes on from OW569415.2 coordinate 40,986,944, forward strand.
CACCTCTATTGGACACTCTTAATGGAATTTAGTATGGATATATACCGTTTTTTCAGCCTTTATAAAATATGAATACATTTCATACCATTTTGATGTCAGAGTTCAGTAACGAGAGAATCGTCTATGATCACATAATTTTTAATTCTGACCTACTTGTATTTATTCTAGTGGAATTGAAATACGAAAAAACTTACGTCTCTAGTAATTCCACGATACGATATTCAAGAAATTCCGCTAAAATTTGTGGGTCGGTATTCTAGAAGTAATCACGGAGATTTATTTGGATCGGATTTGTATATTTTGAATTATAGCGGAAATAACAACAAAATTTCATCCAAAACCATTTTCGATTATGCCAATTGACAAACCTAAATATTGCATTCGGATGCGCAACCTACCATGAAAATTGCAAGTCGCTATATCTTTCCGTTCTCAAGTTATCGTGAGATACATATTTATTTCGTGATTTTTTCTGGTCCTCAAAAAATTCAACACGCGTCTTTATGTCGGTATTCTATAGCTAGTTACCAAGTTTCAATTCGATCGGGTCTGTATTTTTTGAGTTATCGAAAAAATAATATTCTGACAACAAAACTAATTATCCCATATGGATGCGCAACCTACCCTGAAAATCGCAACGAAAAAACCCAAATCGGGGAATCCATCTACTGAACTCACACAAGGCTGCTCGGATCTCTAACAATATAGAGCCGATCGTGTTCAAACTTGGAACTTGGCAGTAGAGTTAGATTTTGAAGGCTCCAAATGGTTAATTTACGGAGAGTTCAGAACGATGATAAAGCTGATATGAGTACACAAAAATTGGTATGTCTTGATCAGAACTGAGCCAAAGCATTGTGCTTAGTGCTTGTGAAAGTGCTTGAAGCCTTTTTGTGCTCCCGAGTACTGTGCTCCCGAGCACTTTTTAAAACCAGTGCTTAGTGCTTAGTAATTCGAGCACTTCAAGAAGAGGCTTAGTGCTTAGTAATCCCTTAAGTGCTCCCGAGCATTTCTGAGGATTACTAAGCACTAAGCCTTTCTGAAATCATGTCGTAACACGAATAGACGCTGACGCGCTGTGGTCGTAGGAGTTAATACGCCGTATTCACAAACCATTGTTAAGTGTTCGAATCTCCGTTAAGTCCTAACTGAGGTCCTCATTTAAGGATAAATTTGAGTCGCAACCTCAATTAAAGTATTTAACAGTGGTGAAACATGCCTGTTTTAGCCTTTTTCACCACCTTTATCCCTTTAAAGGTGGTGAAAAAGGCTAAAACAGGCATGTTTCACCACTGTTAAATACTTTAATTGAGGTTGCGACTCAAATTTATCCTTAACTGAGGACCTCAGTTAGGACTTAACGGAGATTCGAACACTTAACAATGGTTTGTGAATACGGCGTGTACCAGAGAGATCAATTGAGGTATGAACGGTATTGTAAATCAGTTGTTGGTTATTGATTCATGAAATGGAACGTAGATATTTGAATATTACCAACTCCTGAAAATTAGTCAGTATCAAAGCATTATTAAGTGGATCGTCTTTCGAGAAGATATAGGTGAATTAGTTTTGATAATTGTCGTGTGAATTCACAGAATTATCCGATATATTCATATTTAAATTTCCAATGCTAAATTGCTCATGAATTCAATCACAATAGAAAATAATGTTATCCGGTTTCTGCAGATTATATTTTTGACATTTGGAAAAATTTTAAAAAGCAATAAGGATTAATGGAAGACCCAAAAAAGGACTGAATTCACGTCAGTGTTTTTTTATTGGTAAGGCGAAGAAAACACTTGCCCTAAGTTTCATAATATAAAACGATGTTGTTGTCATATATGTTTCGGGTATTATCCCATTTTTATCTTGGGAAATACATTTTGTATGTGCAGAAAAAACTGAGAAACTATTAGAATTCATATTTCCATTAATTGTATAAAGATATTTTAAAATAATAAAGAACTTTCAAACTGTGTGAGAATAGAACTAATTTTGAGTTCGTTAGTTTCATAGAATTTTTTTTCGCTGTACTCCGTTAATGATGCATATGGGGAATGCAAGTTTGCTTGTTTACATATTTCTCCAATAGAATACAATTTTATATAACCATTCGGAGTAAAAATCCTCATTTTCAACAGATTTCTAAAAGTGCTTAGTGCTTAGTGCTCGAAAAATTGAATTTCTTTTAAAAAGTGCTTAGTAATCGCAAGCCTTTTGTGAAATCGCGGTGCTCTGTGCTCGAGGCTCGTGATCATTTTTATTGAGTGCTTAGTGCTTAGGGCTTGAAGCACTTTTCTTCAGTGCTCGGCACAGCTCTGGTCTCGATATATCTCCAGAGACACAACAACCCTTCCACACGCAGTCGCATGGCTTAACTAGCTGACACATAGACTATGTTTACATGAGTGAAATTGAATGCCATCTCTCTTATTACTACCTGTTCCACATATCCTATTCAAATTATGCTGAAATAACAACATAAGCTCTCATAGGCTTCTTCCATATGATGCCTGGATATTTAAGATGTTGTTTACCATGTGAAAGCGTATACTCTTTAAAGCGCGCATCCAGGTCTATCCTCCCCAAGCCGAGCTATCTGAATAAACCGTATCCGACCCCTATCGGCCAAGTTGGGGTAGAGTAAAGACTGAAGTGTTTGCAGAGGTATATCCGGTTTCCGTTATTCACAGGTCTCGCATTACAAAGTGAGACGAAGGGCTGGATAGATAAAACTCGAAGCGAAATTGGAAAATATATGCAGTACAAGATGAGATTTTTATATTTGTAGGCATTGGATGGGACGTGTTGATGTGGAAATAGAACTGAGGAGATTTGATTTCGTTTCTAAATCTGAATTGCTTGAAGCCCTTTAAATTGACAGAATATTGCTCTCTTTCTTTCAACTCGATCTTTCCACTTCCTATTCAACGGTTTTTTTTCTGGGTTTTCTCTCCCAAACTCTGAAAAATATCTATAAAATAAAAATTAATTATTTTGTGATTTGTTTCTGCGTAAGAAACACAGGATATTTGTCAGAAGCAATCAATTGAACAATGTTGCCTAACAAACAACAACGAAACTACATCAACGAAGAAACAACTATAGCGTAACGTTTCGGAGTCTATATCAGACCCCTTCTTCAGACGCTCAACGAAAATCGAGAGAATTATTTTGTTGATAGTTATTTGGTGAAATTCAAGAATTGTCACATTGACAGTATTTAAAAATCATAGCTAACATAGTTTTACTTCGCATAGAAATTTCCAAGTTCCAACTCCTTTTTCAATAAATTTAGCCAAATATGGTCAATACCAATTGAGCAATTTGCAAAATTGCATTCTCTGTTCAATAAAATACAAGTTGACTCCTTAAGTTTCCTTTTCATAAAATCAAGTTCTGTCATTAGAATCTTTGTATTACTCCAATCCATCATGTGATCACCTTGGATTGTAAATACATGTTCTGCTATTTTTGATTTCTGTATGTCTCTATTTCTCAAGTTATTCTTATGCTCTGACTTTCTTACTTCTAGTGGTCTTGATGTTTCTCCTGTGTATGATTTACCACAAATACAAGGAATATTATATACACAGTTTTTTTATTTCTGTTTTTCATTTATGGGTTTTGTTTTCGTTAATAAAGACCTAAGATCATTCTGTGTTTTGAAGACGGTTCTTATATTGAACTTAGAACCGATTCTTCTAATTTTTTCAGAAAGGCCACGAACATAAGGGATCACATTCAACAGATTGGGTTGCTGTTCTTGTTGATTATTCTGTTGTACTTGTTGATTATTTTGTTGTTCTTGTTTATTTGTTTTTCTATCTAAATTCATGATACATGTATTTATGAATTGCCTCGGATATCCATTTTCTTCAAGAAATTTTTTGATGAAATCAATTTCATTATTTCGAATTTCAAGAGTAGAACAAATTAGGTTCGCTCTATCATAAAGTGTTTTAATAACACCTCTTTTTACACTAAGCTGATGGTTTGAATAGAAATTTAAATATCTATTTGTATGTGTCTGCTTCCTGAAGATACTCGTTTCGAAATGGTTCGGATACTTAATTATCGAAACATCTAGAAATGAAAGCTAATTATTTTTCTCTATTTCCAAAGTGAATTTTATTGTAGGTTCCTTTGAATTTATGAAATCGAAAAATTTGCCTAACTCTTCTCTACCATGTTGCCAAATTACAAATATATCGTCAACATATCGCCACCAAGCTTTTGGTTTCAACAAATATGTATCCACAAATTTTTCTTCAAAATTTTCCATGAATATATTACTCATGACAGGTGATAAAGGCGAACCCATTGCCATTCCAAAATTTTGTCGATAAAAAACATCTCCTAGTTGGAAATAGGTAGTATTCAAACAAACATCAAGCATTTCCATAATATCATTGGTATTAAATTTTGAATCTTTAATTATCGAGTCATCATTTTCTAATTTCGTTCGAACTATTTGGATCCCCATGTCAAAATTTAGCGAAATATCTACTTCAATTTTTAAACCCATTAGCAGGAAAGAAAGACAGTTTTTTGAAGAACAGCAAACACTTTCTTGAAAAACTACAAAATTCAAATTTAAACCAAAATGACATTCTAGTGAGCTTTGATGTTGTCAGTTGTTCCCCAATGTTCCTGTCGATAAATCGCTTCAAATAGTTCAAACGAAATTAGAAAATGATGACTCGATAATTAAAGATTCAAAATTTAATACCAATGATATTATGGAAATGCTTGATGTTTGTTTGAATACTACCTATTTCCAACTAGGAGATGTTTTTTATCGACAAAATTTTGGAATGGCAATGGGTTCGCCTTTATCACCTGTCATGAGTAATATATTCATGGAAAATTTTGAAGAAAAATTTGTGGATACATATTTGTTGAAACCAAAAGCTTGGTGGCGATATGTTGACGATATATTTGTAATTTGGCAACATGGTAGAGAAGAGTTAGGCAAATTTTTCGATTTCATAAATTCAAAGGAACCTACAATAAAATTCACTTTGGAAATAGAGAAAAATAATCAGCTTTCTTTTCTGGATGTTTCGATAATTAAGTATCCGAACCATTTCGAAACGAGTATCTTCAGGAAGCAGACACATACAAATAGATATTTAAATTTCTATTCAAACCATCAGCTTAGTGTAAAAAGAGGTGTTATTAAAACACTTTATGATAGAGCGAACCTAATTTGTTCTACTCTTGAAATTCGAAATAATGAAATTGATTTCATCAAAAAATTTCTTGAAGAAAATGGATATCCGAGGCAATTCATAAATACATGTATCATGAATTTAGATAGAAAAACAAATAAACAAGAACAACAAAATAATCAACAAGTACAACAGAATAATCAACAAGAACAGCAACCCAATCTGTTGAATGTGATCCCTTATGTTCGTGGCCTTTCTGAAAAAATTAGAAGAATCGGTTCTAAGTTCAATATAAGAACCGTCTTCAAAACACAGAATGATCTTAGGTCTTTATTAACGAAAACAAAACCCATAAATGAAAAACAAAAATAAAAAAACTGTGTATATAATATTCCTTGTATTTGTGGTAAATCATTCACAGGAGAAACATCAAGACCACTAGAAGTAAGAAAGTCAGAGCATAAGAATAACTTGAGAAATAGAGACATACAGAAATCAAAAATAGCAGAACATGTATGTACAATCCAGGGAGATCACATGATGGATTGGAGTAATACAAAGATTCTAATGACAGAACCTGATTTTATGAAAAGGAAACTTAAGGAGTCAACTTGTATTTTATTGAACAAAGAATGCAATTTTGCAAATTGCTCAATTGGTATTGACCATATTTGGCTAAATTTATTGAAAAAGGAGTTGGAACTTGGAAATTTCTATGCGAAGTAAAACTATGTTAGCTATGATTTTTAAATACTGTCAATGTGACAATTCTTGAATTTCACCAAATAACTATCAACAAAATAATTCTCTCGATTTTCGTTGAGCGTCTGAAGAAGGGGTCTGATATAGACTCCGAAACGTTACGCTATAGTTGTTTCTTCGTTGATGTTGTTTCGTTGTTGTTTGTTAGGCAACATTGTTCAATTGATTGCTTCTGACAAATATCCTGTGTTTCTTACGCAGAAACAAATCACAAAATAATTAATTTTTATTTTATAGATATTTTTCAGAGTTTGGGAGAGAAAACCCAGAAAAAAACCGTTGAATAATGAGTATACCTCCCACAGTATCCTTTAATGATTACTTTCCACTTCCTATTCCGAGATATACTAGATGATTTTATTTTAGTATTATTTTGGATCTTCATTGTCCATTACCCGTAAGTAATGTCTTTGCTGCAGAAATGTTCTACTGAAACAGCATTTCAACAGATAGGAACACAGCATACGTACAGTATATGGTACAAACTGGATTGCCATTTTGCACCTAATGGGAAATAACAACATGAAGATTAAACTTATCTGGGTACTAAACTCTACAACTGTGGAAATAAAGGCTTGTAATGTTATAATTAACCACAGGCTTGTGACATTGCCCGAATCTATTCGAGCTATGAGATTCTAGGCTGGGTATTCTGAGGGAAGGTGTGATTACCCTGGCAAACAAAAACTTCCCAGGGTTCTACAATTTATTCAAATAAGTTAGGTAAAGGCTCAAAAGTACAATTTAAGAATTCGGGCTCAATCTTCAAATAAACCTCTCAATGTAAACAGTGCAATAATCTACTTATCTTAACTAATCTATAGAAGGATCCAGTTCCACCTATGATCAAATCCAGCCTCGCTGTACATTTCTGGGCAACGTATAGGATTCAAAACTCTTAATTCCATTTAAATCCAATATGTCAGTCACCTGTGTTAAGGTATGGATATCTTCCCTGCTCTCAAGGTACAGCCTTACACTGAAAGAAAAATATAATAACAGCAATGAGAAAATTCATATACTATATGCCTCAACAAAACTTTCTATTTCTCACAGTTCACCTTGATTTACTACGATTCAGTTAATAACGGCTATTTGATTTAATCCTTCATAACAGGAATAATACCGTTTTACAGCAAGTATTGAAGTGATTATACTATAGTCGTACTTTTATATTACTGGTTTTGAAACTTTGTCTCACTACCGTAGTAAACTTAAATAACTGCGTTTGTAAATTGTAACTCCGTACTACTATCATAGTAATCTGATATAACTGCACTTGTAACTGTTTTACAACCATAGTAATAATGTATAACTGCATTTTACTGGTCTAGTAAACCTATTTTACCGCTCTCGTAATCTCATCTTAATGTCTTTATCAGCTTAATTTGCAATTTTAGTTATTTTTTAACTGCCATATTACATACTGAGCTCATCTGACAGAAAACAATGGCCAATTTAGTACTATGTCTGTACTTTAATAAATTTCTAATTCATTATTAAGACAAGCAATAAATTGGCCAAATTTTTGTGCTACGTTGGCTCAGTCAGTAACATGGCAGTTAAATGAATTAACTAAAGTGCGCAAGGTAACAAAGGCAATCAGAAGAGATTAACCATACTATGAAGAGAATAAATTACATAATATATCTGATAGTTTCTCTAATGATAAAATTGAGTGTCGAAAGTTCAAACCTACCTGCGAAAGATATCAACTCGAATTTTCAAATTGAGAATTCATCATATTGATTAATAAGCCCAGAAGGACCCACATCAAGGAAACACTCGGCATGAAGTAATTTGTTGACTTCATAGTGTATTCAAATGAGCTAAATTGATACAACTATCTCTGGAACTTTATTTAATTATCTTTGTCGAATAATTCATAACTAGATCTCAATTATACCTACCTGCAAATTATGCAATTTTTTTTATAAATTGTAATGGTCTATATTTCTATTTTTTGAAGCAGTATTTTATTCATTTCATATGGAGAACATATTATCTCCACTGTCTACTGCCAGAATTATATTTGGTGGATATACAAATAAAAAAATAGTAGCATAACAAGACTTTTTATTGTTAGTAATAATCACATTCTTTGGTTTCAATTAGTAGATATACATACACTGAAAGCAAATACTGGTCGAAATATTTCAAATATAAAGGGCTTTTCATCACAATACCATACTAAAAGACGAACAAATAGATTATTACACATAAACAAACACTGAGATTAAACTTACTCACATCACGCAAAAAAGATATTCAATTTGAATGAGAAATTAACTGCACATTTTCTCAAATATTGGTAACAAAAATATATTCAAAAAAACAATATTATAGAGCAAACAAAACACATTCCAATGATAAGGAGCAATGGATTCAACAGAAGAACAATAAAGTTCTATTTAAAAAAAAGTTGACCTAATCTCTCAATAATTAATTACTCAGAATTTCGAATAAAATTTAATTATCAATCTGATAAGATCAATGGAAATTATTAAATGATTATACATACTAACATTAATTCGATTGATGAATTATTCATTCCGAACGCATGGACGCCATTGTTTCAAGATCCAACGGCCAATATTGTTATTATGAAATATCAATGGTCAGTGAATTCATATTGATGCTCTAATAATAATTAAGAATATAACTTAGCTACCGGTACATTTTTTGACATAGTCTCCTTCCTAATCCCCAACTTTGCAATGAATTTACAACTCTCCATTTGGAACTCAGGAATTCTGCAAACTTCTGTTCCATGTGTGCAGGAAGATTGATTGTAGACACACAAAACAAAAACGGTGATATTTCAATGCACAAACTAAACACTTTCAAACTACACTATGATGATGCTTGTTGATTAATATCATGAATAAACTAGGATTCATATTTCACAAATTAGTTTAATCGCGTTAGCAGATTGTCCCAAGTCGAATAGACAAACGCTGAGTATTGAGTTTGAGTGGATGCTATGAATCAGGTGGCGCGCAACCCTGCATTCGGGCATAATCGCCTATATTCGACTGGTTTAATGAATCAACATTAACTGCCGTAGTAAATTTATGGAACTAAAGTATCTCGCATAGTATAGCTAAATTGTTATGGCTATTGGATGCCGGTTAGAAAACTTGGGTTTACCGTGGCAATTCCACATTTGAATGAGATAATCAAACACTTTCATTGGTGTAATAAGGAAACCATAGTAAGATCTGTTCAATAACTATAGCAACTCAATTTACTATGTCTATAGTGCTATTTTAACCGAATAGTAAGAAATGTATCAACCCTAGTAAGAATATTTTTGGTAAACCTTTCTCATTGAATCATTTCTTTCAGTGTAGAGCGTTCGCACACGGACATACCAAATAATTCCAAATAATTCCAATATCCTATGTCTAGGGCTTCACACGAAACGAGAATATGCGAGAATATAAGAAATCTCGTCTTGGTCTCGCCAATTCCCAAAAAATTGAGTCTCGTTTAAGTCTCGGTCTCGTCTCGTTATCAGATGTCTCGTATCGTCTCGCTCAATTCTGAATAACGATAATAAATATTATAATATATGAATGAAATGGTATATAACAATGAATACTTTCATGAATAAATATTATTTAAACTTACCAAATATGAAAATAAAAAAATGGAAATATTCAGGCCTCTTCAGGATAGATTAACAATTTCTTGTAGCACGAACATTAACATTTCAAGTACGATAATTGTTGAACTATTAATCTGAAATTATTTTCGTTTCGTGGAGCAATTGGTCTTGGAATAGATTCCCGTTGGAAAATTCAGCAATCTAACGTATTGATATATGAAATGTGATCAGTAGGATGATTCAGGTAAAGCAAACGATATAATCCACGTTGGAACGGCATTTGCTAGGACAGGACTACTTTCCATCGGACACTCCAATATTTGTTTAAAATTGGATCATTTGGGTAAAAAATAGTTGGCTAGTTAGTCTTGAAAAAAAACTCTATCAAGTGTTTGAATATTTCCTTTGGATCTGTACAATTACTTAAGTGCAGTCAATTTTCATACATGGTATCGGTGGTTACCTTCATAGAAATATTAATAAATAGGAAGACGACGTCTAAAGAAAACACCTTCTGCTCAGGGATAAAACAACCCCGAAAATGGTGACAATTTTTTAATTTCAGGATAGCTATCAACAAAAATTAATTCTGAAGACTTTTGTTTGGTGTCTGACGAAGGAGTCTGATATAGACTCCGAAACGTTACGTAATAGTTATTTTATCGTTGATGTTGTTTCGTAATCGTTTCTTAGGCAAAATTGTTCGATAACTTGCTTGTCACAAATATCTTGTCTTTCTAACTCCAAAGCAATTCACAAAATAATATTTTTTTTATTTTATATTTAAGCACTGTTTATTTTCACCCAACAGTAAATGTATCTATTAAAATGGGTTCAAGCCCTGTGGACAGGAGCTTTCTGGCACTCTAGTTCAAACAGACAAATTATATCTCCGAAAGTATTGGTTTCTCAGAGTTGGGAATTATATCAATGTATTCATATGATAGAACTGCATCATAAAGCAAGTTCAATTCAAATGATACTTTATTTATCAAGATTAAATGAGCAATCATGAGAATGAGAACTGCACCATGGAAGAAATCAAATTAAATCTGGCCAATTTTGCCCTATAACGAACTAAACCGAGATATTCTTCTCCCTAACCTACTCTGAAAATTTCAACTACCTAGCTCATTCCATTCGAGAGTTATATCTATGTCTATGGATGAAAAGCAGTCTCACTACTCTCAGATCTCTTACTTCCTGTTCCGTTCCGAAATGTAAGACTTTTCTGAGAAAAACTAATTTCGGAGCAACAACTGAGATTTTTCTCACTTCGCTCACAATTCTTCGATTGATTAGATAATGACATGTCTCATGAAAATAAATTGACATTATGACAATTCATACATAGAATAATTATATCATTGTGTGACAACGTTGAAATACGATTTATTATTGAAATTTTGAAAAATCATATCTCCGAAAGTATTAGCTTGTTAGAATTGAAAATGATATCATTGGATTCTTATGGTAAAACAGCTTATTGAAAAAAATTTTATTTTGAATTTGTTTTGTAAAAAAAATTGTTTTTTGTTACTCCGAAACCATCTGTCCGATTTTGCCCAATAACGAACTTAGCCGAGATATTTATCTCCCAAACCTACTCTGAAAATTTCAACTGTCTAGCTCATTCCGTTCGAGAGTTATCGTGCCTACGGCCAGCCGGACCGGCCGGACAGAATGATTTTCGACCACGGATTCTTGATCAGTGAGTCGAACCAAATCGTTTAAGACAGATGGACATGATGGACAGAATCGATTTTGACGATGGATTCTTGATCAGTGACTCGAATCAAATCGTTTGACCATTTTAATCGAAAAATTCGAAAGTTACAGACATTTGGGAAAATTGATAAGCACTCAGTTCCGAGGAACTAGAGCGCCAAAAAGGGTCCTTACGCCACCACAGACACAGTCCTGTTTATTTTCGAACCAACAATGAATGTATATATTTGGGTCGAAACTATTCGTTTGAAAACATTCTCGGCGAAAAAGATGATAAGTTTTTTATGGACGTATATTTTAGAGTCGTTTATATTTTTGGAAATATTGGAAAAATTATTTTTTTTTCTAAAGCTAAACAGATTTGAGTGAGTTCAATATCTAGATGGGTGACCACTCTGGCTAGAAATTTGAACAGGGTACCAAAGCTCCTGTCCGCAGGGCTTTTCCACTTTTGGCGCTCTTGTTCCTCGGAATAGAGTCAATTTGCCCAAATGACTGTAATTTTCGAATCTTTGGATGAAAATGGTTTTGAACGATTTGGTTCGACTCACCCATCAATAATCCGTGGTCGAAATCTAGTCTGTCCAGCCGGCTGGTCGACCGGCCGGTGGCTCGATAACTCTCGAACGGAATGACCTACACAGTTGAAACTTTTCATAGTAGGTTTGGGACTCAATATGTCGGTAACGACAATTTTTTTTTTACATTGCAAATTTCGACTTCAATTTTTTTTTTTGAGATGCAGTTCCACCATAAGAATCCCTTAATGTAACTTTCAACTCTAATAAGCTAATACTTTCGGAAATATCATTTTTCAAAATCTCAATAATACATCGTTCATCTATATGTTTTCACAGAATGCGAATTCTAACTGTTTTTGTTCTATCTGTGTTCACAGTTCATTCATATCATCATATCTACCTATAAGTGATATGTCAAATTTATTGCTTTTCTAGTTTGCTTATATAATTCGTAGTTTGTAAATATTTTGTGTTGAAAACAAGGTTCCGAATTTAAATTTGTGAATATACACAATATATACAATTCATATCATCATATCTACCTATAAGTGATATGTCAAATTTATTGCTTTTCTAGTTTGCTTATATAATTCGTAGTTTGTAAATATTTTGTGTTGAAAACAAGGTTCCGAATTTAAATTTGTGAATATACACAATATATACAATTCATATCATCATATCTACCTATAAGTGATATGTCAAATTTATTGCTTTTCTAGTTTGCTTATATAATTCGTAGTTTGTAAATATTTTGTGTTGAAAACAAGGTTCCGAATTTTTAATTTGTGAATATAGAGGGTGAGTCTTTGACTACTGCATTAATTTTAACCAAAGGTTCCTCTCATCAAATGAAACACTTTTTTCATTTACCATTTTTCCAGATTCGGCTCAGGTAAAAAGTTACAAGCGTTTAAAGATTTCACAATGTGCTAATACACTCCCGCATATAAATTATCTATGACATTGTTGGCGGACGAGAATAAGGCATGGTAACGTGGTTTACAGCTTGATTCGGGATTCCAAGCTCAGGGACGGATCCATAAAAGTAGTGAAATTTCTGGAGTTTTCCATTTTAAAACATTCAAAGAAGAATATCTCGAAAACGGTGCGTTTAAGGAGAAATGATGAGGAATAATATAATGTTCTAAAACGCTGGAATATTCTTAAAATGACTCATGAAAAACTTTATATGCTTTCTTTATGCTAATTTCGTTTAGTTTTATGAATCCACGAGTCCATAAATAGAAAACCAGTAGGAGTAGAAAATAACTAATATTTGGAAAATATGTATCATAGTTATAGGAAACCTTATGCTAACATTCATTTTATTCAAAAAAAGGATGTCAAAGCTATAAAATAAATTTTTTTTTCAAAATTTCAACAGCCTGTATCTTTTTACCTGAGCTGAATTTGGAAAAATGTTAAAGGAAAAAAGTGTTTCATTTGATGAGAGGAATCTTTGGTTAAAATTAATGCAGTGGTCAAAGACTCACCCTGTATATGTACCAGACTGTTTTGATACCAAAAATAATATTGACTTGTTGCATATTGAATAATTTATGTATAAATATTGGGGATGAAGTTTCAGAAGTTTTAGAATTGGATCATTTCAAGGATGTAGTTTATGAAGGCAATAGGAAAGAACAACAGAATGGAATCATCAAAAGAAATTATAGCCTAAGAGCCCACGACGGCCAGACCTTCGTTATTTTATAAAAGCTGAAAATTTTTATGTGCATGCCCCCTATACAGGTAAGAACGGCCAGCAACTATAGAGTTTGGTTTGTGGTTACTTTGGCAGGTAAGAGGTAGTAAAGGTGTGAAAAATAGTACCTTACTTTCGTTAAGGAATAAAGCTCAATTTTTTCATATTTTCTTCGGGATAACCTAGAAATCTCATCATCCATTGCCGGACACTTGTGACGGTTGCTACCCCCTGCCAGACAACCCTAAACTTTAATAAATTATACATAATTTCACTTTCGTCATAGTATAAATACTGAATTTTATACATGTTACTTGGGGACCTACAAAAAAATGTTACCTCAATAGCCGGACAGTTTTAATGGTTTTTACATCTTGCCAGACATATTGAAAGTCCGCTGTAGGTGCGAGCGGGAGTGCTTAGTCGATTGCGCTGGGACCACACTAGCGCGAAATAGTACCTTACTTTCGTTAAGTATAAAGCTCAATTTTTTCTTATTTTCTTCGGGATAACGTTAGAAATCTCATCATCCATTGCCGGACACTTGTGACGGTGGCTACCCCCTGCCAGACAACCCTAAACTTTAATAAATTATGCATAATTATACTTTCGTCATAGTATAAAAGCTGAATTTTATATATTTTACTTGGGGACCTTTAAAAAAATTTTACCTCAATAGCCGGACAGTTTTAATGGTTTTTACATCTTGCCAGACACATTTACACTTCAAGCGTGTGTGCATGAGATAGGGCGCTTAGTCGATTGCGATCTTTTACTGCTCATCATCTTTCGGTTAGTGATGTAACGAAAACATCGTCTTCACCAGAATACATCGCAATTCGACCAAGTACAGACTTGTCTGGAAAACGTGAATATTCGCGGAATCGTGCTAGTGTGGTCCCAGCGCAATCGACTAAGCACTCCCGCTCGCAACTACAGCGGACTTTAAATATGTCTGGCAAGATGTAAAAACCATTAAAACTGTCCGGCTATTGAGGTAACATTTTTTCATAGGTCCCCAAGTAACATATTATATAAAATTCAGCTTTTATTCTATAACGAAAATATAATTATGTATAATTTATTGAAGTTTAGGGTTGTCTGGCAGGGGGTAGCAACCGTCACAAGTGTCCGGTAATGGATGATGAGATTTTTAACGTTATCCCGAAGAAAATATGAAAAAATTGAGCTTTATACTTTAACGACAGTAAGGTACTATTTTTTACACCTTTACTACCTGTTACCTGCCCAAGTAATCACAACCAAAACTCTATAGTCGCTGGCAGTTCTTACCTGTATAGGGGGCATGCACATACAAATTTTCAGCTTTTATAAAATAACGAAGGTCTGGCCGTCTTGGGATCTTGCACTATTACATGTTCCTTTATATAGTATTTTCTTAATTTTTCTAGAAAGCAATTGCTGAAATATTGATCTACATTTCTGTATCAAAAATGATTTCTTGAGTTGAGGTTCATAATGCAGAATGAATGTTTTAGTGTTATGAACTATTAAATTATGAAAAGAGGATTGTATTTTATTAATATATTTTGAACTATATTAAAATAATTTGTTCGTCAGCCTATACCTATTCAAATATCAGATATAAATAGACAATCTGCTATGATTCGATGATACTTTCCTTATGCATTTCGACTTGTGAAAACTATGCACCAAGTATAAGGTGCAACAACCCATTCCACAAGGTTAAATCATTGCAGATTGTTCATTTAATCTTGATGAATAAACTATTATTTAAATTCAATTTCTTTTATGATGCAGTTCTAGGTAAGAATCCATTGAAATCATTGCCAACTCTGAGAAACCAATACTTTCGGAGATATGATTTGTCAAAGTTTGAACAAGAGTGCCAAAGCTCCTTTCCCACTTTTTCAAATTACATTAGCAAATACAAATTGAACATCTCGAATGAATAGAATATGAAAAATGAAAATATCGTTTCCTAGACCTATCTAGCGCCAGTTTCGCATATTCCTCGTATTAAGACTGTTTGGAATTGATTATACAGTGAATCTTGCCAGGTTCCTGGAGCCGCATTATTATGCAATTCCGGGAGCCGTCGAAGTCCCGATAAAACGTAATTCCGTGAAGCTTTCAGCCCTCTACACTCTCGACGCTCTTGATGTTTTTTTCCCTTAACCTAATATTGTCTTTCAATTAGTTGCTTTCCCCTATTTCGTAATGCGAATGGAAAGGTTTCCACACGTCTACGTCACATCCTGTATATTGAGAGGATTTGAATTCGTAAATCGAAATTTGCGATGATAAAGAAATATTAGATTTGGAATGTTGAGATCGATACATGTTTCGATGTTTATATGTAAGTACTTTGATATTGATAGGAGAACTGCAGATGATATTCATATACAGGGTGAGTCTTTAAGTTGTAAATTCAACCATTGGTTCTCATGAAATGAAACACCTCTCCATTCACCATTTTGGGATTAAGTGAAAAGATACAGAGCGTTGAAATTTAATTTCAGTTTGAAACATCGCAATGGATTGTTCACATTGACACATATTTTCTATTCGTCATTTTTTGCGCGCATGTTCTGGGGAACATCGCGTTATCATTTTGCACAATTTTCTGTAATTTTCGAATTTTTTTACAAAAAGTGGTCTCAAACGATTGGGTTCGACTCCCTGATGAAGAATTCGAGGTCAAATTTGATTATGTCCGGCCGTTTGGCCGTTGCCAGAATAACTTGAGATTGGAAAGAGATACCGCCTTGAAATTTTCAGAGTAGGAGGCGCGTCTCCATACGACGGACAAGTTCGTTAATGAGCATAATCGGCTGAATGGTTTCCGAGTAATAATTTTGTTTTCAACCTATACAAATTCGATCGAGTTGAGAATTGGTGAGTAGTTTTAGAATATAAACCCAAAGACGTTTGTGGAATTTTGTGAGGATCGCTAAAAAATTTGAAAACATATTATTTATGTCATGATAACCTGACAACGCATGGTTATTAGTTGTAGCATGCCGACGCAAAAATTCTTGTAGAATCTCGTGAGGATTGTATTACTAGAAAATGAATAAAAAATCATTGAATATCATTTGAAAAAATTCTATACATATATCATTAACTATTCGTCCGACGTTGCTGAAATATGGCGAGTGCCTTCAAAACCTAACTCCACTGCCAAGTTTCAAGTGACCGTTACCTCGAAAACTTTCGAACGAAAAGAGATAGGGACTTGCAATTTTCAGGGTAGGTTGTTCATCCGAATGGGAGAGTCAAGTTCGTTGTTGGGCATAATCGGCCAAACGGTTTCGGAGTTATACCTTTCTGAACTATTATTTTCTAGATAACTCAAAAAATATAGACCCGATCGAATTGAAGCTTGACAACTAGTAGTAGAATATCGACATTAAGACGTGCGTGAAATTTTATGAGGACCTTGAAAATTTTAGAAAAATTATGAAAAAATATGATGTAGGTATCTCATCAGGATTACTTGAGAACGTAATGAGATAGCGACTTGCAATTTTCAGGACAGGTTGCACATCCGAATGCGACATTAAAGTTCGTTAGTTGACATTATCGGCTGAATTGTTTTGGAGTTATACTCATTTTAAATTTTGTTGTTATTTCCTCTATAACTCAAAATATACGAATCTGATCCAATTAAAACACGGTTGATTAAAACTAGGTTGCAGAATGCCGACCCTTTAATTTTCGTGGAATTTGGTGAATATCGTACCCAGGAGTTACTTGAGGCGTACAATTTTTTGTATTTCGATTGTAATAGAATACATATGTCAGAATCAAAAATTCTGTGATCATAGACGATTCTCTACTGAAGTCTGTCATTAAAATGGTATGAAATGTATTCATATATTATAAAAGCTGAGAAATTCGTAGTAGAGTGTGCAATAAAGGTGAGCGCTGACTTCACGTCAGTGCTTGAACCAATGTTTCCTTTTTTCACTAGTTTCCTAGAATCTTCAATAATTTTCGAAAACAAAATTAGTTATTCCCCTTCATTTCTCCTAAAATACACCGTTTTCGAAATATTTTTCACTGAGTGTTATAAAATCTGATTAAACATCCAGAAATTACACACATAAAAATAAATCAAATTAGCATTTAGAAGCCAGATGTAGTTTACCTCAAGTCATTATAAGAATCTTTGAGTTCGAAAATTAAATTATTTATTCCGCATCATTCCTGCTAAAATGCATTGTTTTCGAGATATTTTTCACTGAATGTTATAAAATCAGATTAAAAGTCCAGAAATTACACACTTAAAATTGAATTAAATTAGCATTTAGAGACCAGATGTAGTATGTCTCAAATTATTATAAGAATCTTAAATAATGTTTGAAAACTAAATAAGTTATTTGCCATTATTTCTTCTTAAACGCTCTGTTTCTGAGATATTTTCCACTGAATGTTACAAAATCTAATTAAGAATCCAGAAATTAGACTACTTTCAAGAAACTGTCCCTGACCTAGAAGGGCATCGGAATGTTAGATTCAAGGGTTGCCGTCGTCCACCATTTGTCATAATACTCATAATTGATTTATACTCACAACATGTGATTTCTTCGATTTTACGTCAATGGATTAATATCTGGTGAACATTCGATTCGAGAGTTTTATATTCATTGACAAGATTATCATATGGTTCGTTCATAGAAATTAATCAATGTTGTCGGTATATTATTTTAGGATGTTTGAGGATCATTGTGAAAATAGGCGATAATAAAATAGTGCATAACCTTGTAGTGGACACAACGAGGGAATCAATTACTAAGGGCTGGTTTCTGAGGACAATTTCATGTGGTTTATCTTCAGTGTCTGTCCAGTTCAATGGAATTCAGAAGATCAACTGAAGATAAACTACGGTCAAACGTCTCAGAAACCGACCCTCAGATATCGTATTGAATTAAATTTAACTGGAAGTGTCTGTTTTTATGGCGAAATTCTGTAAGAAATGCAGCAAATCAAATCAGCAGAATTGGGGGAGTAAATAAGATTTCTTGAACAATTTAATTGAATTTCAAGCATCAGATGATAAATCTTTTCGGAAAGAGATAGCGACTTGAAATTTTCAGGATAGGTTGCGCATCCGAATGCGACGGCTCTGTGGTTTAATGGGTATGATCGGCCGAAGGGTTTAGGAGTTTAAGTTTAAGTTTTAACTGGGTAACTATTTATAGAATGCCGACACAATGACTTCAATATTCGTGGGGATCGTGGTTTTAGAAAATTATTAAAATATTATGTATCTCAGAAACTAACCGCCTGTTTAAATTTTGCGAGAGCTTTCAAAACCCAATTATAAATGCAAATTCCAAATTTGAACATGATCGGATCTAGATTGTTGGAGTTCAAAAAATAATACTGGAAACCGAGCAGCGTTGGGTGAGTTCAGTATCTGGATGGGTGACAGTTACCACGATAACTTTCTAATGGAAATATAGCGACTGAAAATTTTCCGGGTAGGTTGCTCATCTCATTGCGACATCTAAGTTCTTTTGATATACATAATCGGTATAGCAGTTTTTGAGTTTTACCTGAAATTTTGTTGTTATTTCCCTAATAACTCAAACGATTGAGCTTCGATTCAATTTTAACCTGGTTATCAGTTGTAGAATGCCGACGTGCAAAATTTTGCGAAATTTCGTGAGGATCGTACCCGTAGATACCCTAGAAAGTTTAAAAAATTGGTTCAAGCACTGACGTGAAGTCAGAAGCTTTTGCGCGTATGTTCTATTGTCCATTCTTCTGTATTGGACACCCTTAATCGAATTTACCATGGTAAATTATGTTGTCAATTCTCCTGTATTGGACACTCTTAATTCGAATTTACCATGGTAAATTCGAATTAAGTGTCCAATACGGGAGAATGGACAACATAATTTACCATGGTAAATTCGATTAAGGGTGTCCAATACAGAAGAATGGACAATAGAACATACGCGCAAAAGCTTCTGACTTCACGTCAGTGCTTGAACCAATTTTTTTTTTCGTGATTTTTTTTGAAATTTTCTAGGGGTACGGTTAACAAAATTTTTTTTTTCGTCATTTTTTTCGAATTTTCTAGTGGTACGGTTCTTAAAAAATTTTGAACACGTCTTTATGTTGATTTTCTACTACTAGTTACCAAGCTTCAATTCGATCGAATATTTATTTTTTCAGTTATCAAGAAAATAATATTCCAGGTGGGTATAACTCGGAAACCGTTAGACCGATTATGCCCAAAAACGAACTCAACTCTCCCTTTCGGATACGCAAACTACCCTGAAAATTGCAAGTCCCTAACTCCTTTCGTTCGAAAGTTATCGAGGTAACGGTCACCCATCTACTGAATTCACACAAGAATGCTCCAATCTCCAACAATATTAAACCGACCGTATTAAAACTTGAAACTTAGCGGTAGAGTTAGGTTTTGAAGGCTCTTGCAAAATTCCATCAATTTCTAACGATTAGTTACTGATATATAGAATTTTTTTTTTTATTTTCAATGATTTATTAAAAATTTTCTACAAATGCTATCCTCACCAAATTTTGCAAACATTTCCGCGTTGGCATTCTACAACTAATAACCATGTTTGAATTTAATCGGTTCAGTGCTTATCGAGTTAATAAGGAACAAAAACCACGAAATTTCAGAAAATTTCAGATGGCTATAACTCTAAAACCGTTTGGCCGATTATGCTCATAAACAAACTGAAATGTCGCGTTCTGGTGCTCATCTTAACCTGAAAATTTCAAGCCGCAATCTCATTCCGTTCTCAAGTTATCGTGACAACAAAAATATTTTTTAATAATTTTTTTAAAATTTTCTAGCCATATGATTCGCACAAAATTTCACAAACGTGCTCAGGTTCATATTTTACAACTACTCACCAAGTTTCAATTTGATCGGATTCATATTGGTTTAAAACAAAATTATTACTCGGAAACCGCTAGGCCGATTATGCCCATTAACGAACTTGTCCGTCGTATTGGGATGCGCCACCTACCCTGAAAATTTCATGTCGCTAGCTCTTTTCGTTCTCAAGTTATCGTGGCAACGGCCGGACGGCCGGCCGGACAGAATCAAATTTGACCTCGAATTCTTCATTGGGGAGTCGAACTTAATCGTTTGAGACCATTTTTTTCAAAAAATTCGAAAGTTACAGACATTTGGGCAAAACTAAAACGCGATGTTCCCCAGAACATACGCGCAAAAATTAAAAAAATCTGTGTCAGAAACTATATCCTTCAGATTTCATGAATTTTTCCTTCGAAAAATTTCTATATTTGAACAAGCTCGGATCTATATTGTTGGAGATATTGAAGAAATATTGGAATGTGAGAAGTCTTGAGGAATTGAATAGATGGATGGGTTGGCACGATAACTTTCAAACGGAAACAAATAGCAACTTGCAATTCTCAAGGTAAGCTGCGCTTATGAAAGCAACAGCTATGTTCGTTAATAGCCATAATCGCACACACGGTTTCGAAGTTGTGCCCATCTGAAATGTGGCTGTGATTTCCTTATTAACTCAAAAACTACAAATCTGATCCATTTACACTTGGTAAACACTTGTAGAATGTCAACGCACTAATTTTTGAAAAAATTGTTAGGATCAAACCACTAAAAAAAATATTGAAATATTTATCAAAAAATTTCATATTTCAAAAACTATGGGTCAGAATTCACTGAAATTCCGCACAAATCTTCAAGCCTTATTTTTCCCAATATTTCCAAGAATACAGATACGATTGAATCGAAACCTAGTTCTTGGTTGAAAAAGAACGGCTTGATGGTTCTTGCAGTATTTCGAGGGAGTGTGCGAAGCGTGAATAGGAGATCATTTTAAGATGTTTTTAATTTAACCTCTTGGAATTAATCATGAAATAAGTTAAATAACCAGCTCGATACTTATTAATATTTTACGAATTTTTTAATAATCTGTTTTTCTATTTTCAGGAAGTTCAAGTCATAAAAGCTCTTATTCTTGGTGAAGAAGAACGTGGACAGTCACAGTATCAAGTAGTTTGCTTCATAGTTTATTGCTCCAAAGACTCCTTCATCTCCTCCGATGCCATGTCTAAGCTGCGTCAGAAGAATCCTAGTGCCATAAGAATACCAGAACAAGATTTAGCGAGAGACAATTACACGATGGAATACCAAGTAGTTTTGCAACATTCTGGGGTGTTCTCTCCACATGTGGCCGATCTGTGTGCTGAGGCGAAAGAATCTACATACGTCAGACATGAGGATTTGACAGTCTGGTCCATCAATCAGGGTGAGTTACATAACAGGTGGCATCTGAAGGGTTGCGAAAATAATACCTGAAAATACTCACGAGAACGCAGAAGCTTCAGCGCGCTTCAGTTTATGGATTGATATCACCGTACACTACTGAAATTCATGGGTATTAAAGATTTATTTGTTGTAATCACCTATTTTCGGATGTTGAACGATGGAAGAGTCAGTGGCTTTCCACCAAACATGGGACGTTATTATTATTATTGATTACAATATTTGACACTATCGCTTCAACCCCTATTTTATAGAAAATGAGTGGATTCTGCCTATCGCACGAAGAACCCCACTGGAATCCGCCTGATAACTCTAAGTATTAGGAAAGGGCAAAAATATAAATATATTATACCAAATCCAAAACTTACATAACCTCCTAGTGCATACACAATAAAAAAGACTATTTGTGACAATCAATATATCTGGAAGTTCGAAATATTATATGTAGTTATATTCTCAATAACACAATACACAAAGCAGATCTTTATTTTCAAAATGGAAATACACTTTTAATAATAGAAAAAATATTCCTGAAGCACTAACATCTATCACTTTTCAATCGGTCAATAAGATCCTTTCACATTAGCAGGTACAATATTAGACATAAAATTAATATTAAAAAAATTGGTTCAAGCCCTGTGGACAGGAGCTTTTTGGCGCTCTTGTCCAAAGAGACAAATTATATCTCCGAAAGAATTGGTTTCTCAGAGTTGGGAATTATATCAATGGATTCCTATGATAGAAATGCATCATGAAAGAAATTAAACTAAAAAAAAGTGTCGTTTAAAAAAAATGCTTCAAAAATTATCTTATGAAAAAAAAAGAGCAATCTACAATGCTTCAATGCCTTAAAGCTTCAAAATTTGTCATTAAATTTATTTATCAAGATTAAATAAGCAATCTGCAATGATTCAACCTCGTGGAATGGGTTGTTGCAACTTACACTCGGTGCATAGTTTTCACAACTCAAAATACCTAAGGAAAGTATCATCGAAATGTCTAGAGCAAGGCTGGAGACAATCATAGCAGATTATCCATTATTCCTGATATTTGAGTAGGTAGTGGATAACGAACAAATTATTTTCTTCTTCTTCTTCTCCTTGAGAAGGCGTATCGCCTGTATTTTCTGGTCTATGTTTCCTATATTTTCCTATATTTTTTCCTGTATTTTCTGGTCTAAGTTTCCTATATTTTCCGATATTTTCCTATTTTTTTCCTGTATTTTCTGGTCTATCTTTCCTATATTTGCCTATATTTTCTATAATAAATTTCCTATGTTTTCTATAATAGTTCAAAATATATTAATAAAATACTATCCTCTTTTCATAATTTAAAATTCAACCATTCATACCACTAACACATTATTTTCTGTATTATGAACCTTAACTCTAGAAAAACTGATTGATACACAAATGTAGATCCATATTTCAGTATTTTTTTGCCAGCCACATTATGAAAATTCAGTATATAGGAACATGTCTCACTACTTAAGGAAGTAAAAGGTAATATTAACCTCAGTGGTCAACGAAGAGTAATTTCTTTCGATGATTCCATTATGTTCTTCTTTCCTATTGCCTCCATAAACTACATCAAAACAGCCTTGTATATATTCACAAATTCAAGAATCGAATACTTGCTTTCCAAGAGAAAATAACAACTACAAATTGACAATCTCTAATAGCTAGAAAAGTTGACATTTATGAATAGTGATCAAAGACAGATTCTGTGTTCACATGTGAATACATAGAACTTACGATGTATTATTGAAACTTTGAAGCATCATATCTCCGAAAGTATAAGCTTGCTAGAGTTGAAAATAATAACAATGGATTCTTATGATGAAACTGCATCTTAAAAAAATTTGAATTCGAAAGTTGTAATGTAAAAAAAAATATTTTTTTTCTTTACTCCGAAACTATTAGACCGATTTTGCCCAATAACGAACTTAACCGGGATATTAATCCCTCAAACCTACTCCGAAAATCTCAACTGTCTAGCTTCTTCCGTTCGAGAGTTATCTTGTTAACGGCCGGACGGACGAACGACCGGACGAACGGCCGGCCGGACAGAATCGATTTCGACCACGGATTCTTGATCAGTGAGTCAAACCGTCGTTCAAGAACATTTTCAGCCAAAAATTCGAAAATTACAGACATTTGGGCAAATTGATAAGCACTCTGTTCGGAGGAACAAGAGCGCCAAAAATCAGACTTCTGTTGACTTTCGAAGTAAGTGGTTCTCTCTTTCTCTGTATGTAAATAAGAAAGTGTTTTAAGGACGAACATTTCGAGACAGACGCGCCGCAGTTGCAAAATCTCTCCTAACCAATTTTGTTATATTTGTGGAGAATTTATGGTGAAATCACAGGCCAGGCCATTTTCTGGAAGTGTTAAATATTCTGGTGTTTCAATTCGAGATCAAGACAAGCATGCTCCCCATGTGTGCTGTGTTAGTTGTAGCATATCATTGGTGAAGTGGATGAATAGGAAAAGAGAAGACTATGTCTTTTGCAGTCTGTATTGCATGGCGAGAACTCTCTAATCAGTTAGACTGATTGATATTATTGCCTGAAAAAGACTGAAGGTTATTCCAATAAGGGATAGCACAAGCTCGACTATCCAAATTTGCAGTCTGTTTCTCATAATGCAGATTTACCAGTGCCGATCGCACCTATAGATCCGCAAAATGTTGTTTTGGAAAATATTGGAGACAACGCATCAACAGGGAGCTCCGAAGAACAGTGCACCGAACCTACTTTCACTCCAGGTCCCAGTCCGACGAGCCACATTTAATTTTTCAAAGTGAGTTAAATGATTTTATCTCATACTGATACATTATGAAGAAATAAACCCTGAGTTACCGTAACTATAAACATAGTTATGACTCCCTTGGGATTATACTAAGCAGTTATAGATCTTTAACTCCGTCTAATGTATTCACAAAAACAAACCAACCATTGTCAAATTTTCAAATCAGCAAATTTTCAATTGTCAATTTTTTTTTCACTCAGTATTAAAGAAAATTAATTATCTATCACGTGAGTTATTGGTTGTTAACAACCTCGGGCAACTTAAAAATCCCTCGGGACGTCCCCCTCGGGATTGCCATCTGTTGCCCTCTGTAATTAACATCCTCATAATTCCCTTGATACATAAATAACTTATAGTACGTGATACGGGGTTATCAAAGCAACAGTCAGAACTTCTTAGTTCCCGTTTTAAGGAATGGAACTTATTAGGCAAGGAAATTAAAATTACGAACTTCAGAAAAAGGAATGCTCCGTTTTCTTCATTGTACAGTATGGAAAATTCGCTGTGTTCGTGTATTGATATTGACGGTTTAATGCAGTAACTTGATATCGAGCATTTCCTCCTCTGAGTGGCAATTGTTTATATATTCGTCTAAATACACGTTAAAAGCTGTGTTAGTGCATAATGGAAATTAAGAACCCTCTATACACCAGTTGTCCATTCATTGACGATTAAAGAAATTATAGGAATTCTAGTGGAACTTCTGGTTTACAAAATATTGCTGTTTTCTTTGTCTATGGGACAGTCGTGCAGTAAATCAGCATTATATCGGCAGTTACATGAGTGGTTGGTCATAGCCTAGTGGTAAATGCAGGTCATCCAGGCCTTCATTTATTTGTTACCCTCTTGAAACAAATGTGGCATTATTTAAAACAAAAACTGAATTTATTAGCTCGAATTGAGTGTTTCTTCATTGCAATAACGACAATTTTGGAACTGAGATGAATAATATACATTTCGAAGTTTGATTAAAACCTCGATATTTTGAGTAATGCCCTGAAAATAATCAAATTACATGAGCCGCTTCAAAGAATTGTTGAAAAACTACCAAATTTAATCAATATCGGACCACTCAGTCCCAAGTAATGGATATCGTAAATTCAGGCCAATATTCATAGTTTTTTTCGGACGCTTTTGTTTACAGTCTGATTCGTATTCTTGGAAGCTGGGAAAATTATTTCTTTTCCTGGAGCTAAGCAGCTTCGGGTGAGTACAGTACCTGGATGGGTGACCGATCTGACTTTAAATTTGAACAGCGCACCATAGCTCCTATCCACAATTCTTTCACAAATTGTTTCGATAAAATCCCCGTTAATAAATTCAACAATACTTTACAATCGATGCCGATTGTCAAATTATCATAATTTACATATTCTATGACATTTCATGGATACCCAATACAAAATGTACCTCAATATTCCTATTGGCATGAACACTTTTAATTCGAAAACCTTAAGGCGCGTCTAGACTATGCCGATCGGCACCATTCGGCCTGTGCCGATGGGCGAAGCCAGATAAGTGTAGACGCGTCTTCGGCCTTGCCGGACCGAACCGAATCATGCCACTTCCAACCCGAATCAGTGCGGTCCGGTTCAAAGAAAGCCGAACCGAATAAAAAGAAAATTCATAATGTGGACGTGACGACCTGCTTCAGTTCAGTCGGCCTCTAGTGGAAGACAGTATTTGGAGGCGATCTCGTATTAATTTGAAATTTGTTGGTTGAAAATTTTTTTTTTTTTTCGTTACTCCGAAACCATCCAGTCTATTTTGCCCAATAGCGAACTTAGCTGAGATATTTATCTCCCTAACCTACTCTAAAAATTTCAACTACCTAGCTCATTCCGTTCGAGAGTTATTGTAGAAACAAATTTTCAAAATTTTTTTTTTACACTTTAAGTAACCCGATCAATACAAAACTTCACATGCGTCTAAAGGTCATGATTCTACAATTTGATGCTAACTATGGCCATAACTCTGACACCGCTTGATCGATTTCGCCCGTTAAGGAATTCGTCCGAGATATTTACGCTCCAACCCTACCCTGCAAATTTCAATCCTCTAACTCCTTTCGTTCGAGAGTTATCGTGTTAACTGACGGACGGCTGGACGGCCGGACAGAATCGATTTCGACCACGGATTCTTGATCAGTGAGTCAAACCAAATCGTTTGATACCATTTTCAGCCAAAAATTCGAAAATTACAGACATTTGGGCAAATTGATAAGCACTCTGTTCCGAGGAACAAGTAAGTATGTAAGTTAGAAAAAATTTTTTTTTCGTTACTCCGAAACCATCTGGCCTATTTTACCCACTAACGAACTCAACCGAGATATGTATCTCCCAAATCTACTCTGAAAGTTTCAACTGCCTAGCTCATTCTCTTCGAGAGTTATGGTAGAAACAATATTTAAAAATTTGAAAATTCTTTTTTGACACTTTACGGCTACCCGATAATTGTATTGACAAAACTTCGCATGCGTACAAAGTTCATTATTCTACAATCTGATGATGAATTTCAGATAGATCGAGTGATCGGTTTCGGAAATATTCATAAAAACTGTTTTTACTAAAAACGGCCATAACTCCGAAACCGCTTGGTGGATTTCGCCCGTTAACGAACTCGTCCGAGATATTTACACTCCAAACCTACCCTGATAATTTCAATCCTCTAACTCCTTTCGTTCGAGAGTTGTCGTGTTAACGAACGGACGGCCGGCCGGCCGGACAGAATCGATTTTGACCACGGATTCTTGATCAGTGAGTCGAACCAAATCGTTTGAGACCATTTTAAGCCAAAAATTCGGAAATTACAGACATTTGGGTAAATTGATAAGCACTCTCTTCCGAGGAAAAAGAGCGCCAAAAAGAGATTAACAGTAAAAGAACTGGCAGTGATGTCGAAGAATAGCTTCATCATTCATACTCTTCATTGAAATTTAATTCCTTCACGCCTTCGATCCTTCGATGCTCGAACACAACTGAGTCTTTCGGCATCATTAGGGACGCCAAACCGGACATGCCGAACCGAACGTGCCGCCCGGCATTGGCCGAATGAGGCCGATCGGCATAGTCTGGACACGACTTTACAATTTAGGTATAGGCACATGTTCAATTTAATTGTCTTTCAATACATCTTATACAGGCCATTCCGTCGGATTTCTTGGAATTGCGTCGGACTTTGAACAACCCTTTATAAGAAGATTCCTACTACTGAAGTAATGAATGTTTCATTGAAATTTTTTTGCTCGAAAAGCGGAGTAAATCCGTCTATTACTCGAAAACCGCTATAGATACAGATGAAGAAGTTAATACAGAAATAATCAGAAGGATACGGCAACTCAAAATAAACAGGGTTCTCAATAAAATCGTACGTCCCGTTTTCCGTAAAACTCCAGGTTACCATGCACCGTGGTACACACGGTATTAAGTATTTATACTGTAGTATTCCTGGCTAGGAATCAGTAGGCGCGAACTGAATGTATTTGTGATATAACTCGACAACTAGTCATAGTCTAAGATCCGAACCTAAGTCGACCTTCACCGAGCTGATAATAGAATGAAACATATTTTATAATGAATTTTGTATATTAGAAAATGTACTAAAATTGGATTGCCTGAAAAAATCCTGGACAAACTATTTTTTATTATTTTTGCGCGTATGTTGTGGGGAACATCGTGTTTTCATTTTGCCCAAATGTCCGTAATTTTCAAATTTTTCGCCGAAAATATCTGAATGTGACATTTGAGTTTGTTTATAAGCATAATCGGCCAAACGGTTTTGGGATTATCGCCATCTGAAATTTGGTTTTTATTTCCTTAATAACTCGAAAAATACTAAAGCGATCCAATTTAAATATGGTTATTAGTTGAAGATTGCCAACACGGAAATTTTTGCAAAATTTTGTGAGGATCGTATCACTAGAAATTTTTTTAAAAATTAAAAATAGTCTGTCCAGGATTTTTTCAGGCAACCCATTTTTAGTATATTATCTAATATGCTAAATTTATTATATAATATGATTCATTCTATTATCAGCTCGGTGAAGGTCGACTTAGGTTCGGATCTTCTACTATCATAGGAACTTCTGAAAGAACACTGACAGTCAAAGTCAGGAAACACGAGACAGTAAGAGAAATAGGACGAGACCCTCGCGAATACCCGAAGACATTCCAGTGGGATAACAAAGGGTCGAGAAATGATCCGATATTAGCCTCAGAAAAAAAAACAAACATCGAAAGGATCTCTATTTTATATGGTCCACATAAAATATTACGGTTTTTCGCTCTCTTTTCTTTTCGTGAGAATAAATAACAAAAAGTTTTAAGTGCCGCAGTGACTCGACTTCGCCCCAGCTTGAAAGTTCCTACAATTTCAGCCGTGTAAAAAACTGTAATTCTTCCCTTTCCTCGAATTCGTTGGCTTTTCTTGATGACTATGAAACTCATTACCAAAGGGTAAAGAATTTTTCTTGGGGTTTTTCATCGCGTCAAGTATATTGCTTCGGTAGTCTCATTCCCTTACTGAATTCGGAAGATGCCATTTGCCCGTAATTTAAATTATATCATAATGATACATTTATTTTTAGAGTTGAAATAACACAGGACCATTAACATAGAAAAAAATTTTGAAAACTTGTTGGAAGAGGTGAGGGCGTGAGCTTTGATGCGCTTGTTCAAATTAATAGTCATCCATCCAGGTACTGCCAATGCAGCTCGGCTTCCAGGAAAAAAATAATATTCTCATAATATTTCCAACAATATCGATCTGATCGAGTTTACATCTAGAACTTGGTTGTAAAATAAGATACAAATCCAATTCTTACTAGGTATTTTGGAATCTGGCATTTCCAATAAACCCTACACAGCTGAAGTGATACCACTCAATTTCACAATGAGTGAAAGCACAGGCCATCATGGCAGTTATTTTATCATATTCCTGTTAACATAGATAGACGTTACAGAACTGGGTTAGATGTATCGTTGTGGATTTGTTTTTGTGAAATTATTGTTCATGATCTACAGGAAAGATTACTTTGAGAAATAAATTATTTGACTTACTGCATTCCCTATTCAAAAATTGCTTGCTAAATCTAAAACTCTACAATGCTCCGAAGATCCATTACATTGTGGCATCCAAAAAGCTCTTCTCCCCTTTGATCTAATATCCTCTCATATTTGCATTGAATCATCACATGAGAAGAAACCTCCCCTGAACCTGCTATGTAATCGAAGTGAGCGCAAACAATAGTGCCATTTTCAAGACAAGACTGATTTCCCATGGTGTTAATAATTTTGATAAACATTCAAAAATTAGTAATCCAAAATGCTATTGGTATGATTCTTCGCCTTTCCAATTACCAAAATATGAGAATTTATAATTAACAATAGCTGAATACATAATTTTCGGAAACAGAAAAATCTCTGATGTCCATTCTTGAGGCTTCGAAAGATCTGGATCGATGCGCAATACTGCATTTTTGCGCGCGTGTTCCGCAAGGAACAGCGTGCTATCATTTCGTCACAATGTCTGTATTTTTCGATTTTTTTTTCGAAAATGGTCTCAAACGATTGGGTTCGACTCCCTGATGAAGAATTCGAGGTCAAATTCAATTCTGTCCGTCCGGTCCGGCCGGCCGGTCCGGCCGTTAGCACGATAACTCTCGAACGGAACGCCTTAGAGCGTTGAAATTTGCAGGGTAGTTTCGTAGCGTAAATATCTCGCACAAGTTCGTTAACGGGCGAAATCGACCGAGCGGTATCGGAGTTAAGGCCGTTTTTAGTAAAAACGTTTTTTATGAATATTTCCGGAACCGATCACTCGATCTTTTTGAAATTTGGCATCAGATTGTAGAATCATGACCTTTATATGCCTGCGAAGTTTTGTGTTGAACGGACGGCCCTAAGGTGGCAAAAAAAATTTTTGAAAATTTGAAAATTTTGTTTTCACGATAACTCGAAAAATACTGATCTGATTA
Source organism: Halyzia sedecimguttata (assembly GCA_937662695.2). Lineage (NCBI taxonomy): Eukaryota > Metazoa > Arthropoda > Insecta > Coleoptera > Coccinellidae > Halyzia > Halyzia sedecimguttata. The sequence continues at coordinate 41,017,515 of OW569415.2, forward strand.
AATTGAAACTCAGTAGTTAGATGCAAAAGACCAAAGCAAACACTTTTGCAAAATTTCGTGAAGATCACGTGACATGAAAAAAATAAAAAAATTACTACTATTTTGCGGAATACTTTGCTTTTAATGCCGAAACATATGTTTTTGAGGTTCATGCTGCCCTTTCCGGGCATTTTCCGTATTGCGCATGCGCAAATGAGAAGTCCTTTAACTGCTGTAGTTTTCGTCAGAGAGGATTGGGGTTTTGGGGTGGCGGATGCTATTCCTCCATAGAATTCAGATCCCTGATGAGGGTCTGCGCATGCGTAGATTAAAGATGCGATATCTTCCGAACCACTAGTGTTGGAGAATCGGAGTTTTTTGTAAGGTGATTTATTTTGAGAGGACTTTTAGCCGCCAGTAGATTGCGCATGCGCAGAAGAGAAGTGACTGTTTTTGGGTTGGATGGGTTATATTGGGAGTGCTGAGTCGATATTATGAGGTTTTAAAAGAATATTCATAGCAATTCAGTGCAAGGACAAGTCAGTTTGGGGAATGTAGCGTTGTTTCCGAGTTAAAGTGTCCGTACCGTGGCCCTGGGGCTAATTTTGAAATTGATGTTACCCCTTACAGGCATTTTTCGTTATGCGCATGATCAGACCATCAGTGATTCAACTGGTGGTGTTTTCGTCAGAGAGGATTAGGGTTTTGGGGTGGCGGATGCTATTCCTCTATAGAATCCCCTGTTGAGGGTCTGCGCATGCGTGGATTAAAGATGTGATATCTCCTGAACCACTAGTGTTGGAGAATCGGAGTTTTTTGTAAGGTGTGTTATTTTGAGAGGACTTTTAGTCGCGAGTAGATTGCGCATGCGCAGAAGAGAAGTGACTGTTTTTGGGTTGGATGGGTTATGTTGGGAGTGCTGAGTCGATATTATGAGGTTTTAAAAGAATATTCATAGCAATTCAGTGCAAGGAGAAGTCAGTCTGGGGGATGTAGCGTTGTTTCAGAGTTAAAGTGTCCGTACCGTGGCCCTGGGGCTAATTTCGAAATTGATGTAACCCCTTACGGGCATTTTTCGTTATGCGCATGAGCAGACCATCAGTGATTTAACTGCTGGTGCTTTTGTCAGAGAGGATTGGGGTTTTGGGGTGGCGGATGCTATTCCGCTATAGAATCCCCTGGTGAGCGTCTGCGCATGCGTGGATTCAAGAAACGATATCTCCTGAACCACTAGTGTTGGAGAATCGGAGTTTTTTGTGAGGTGTGTAATTTTGGGAGGACTTGCAGCCAGGAGTATACTGCGCTTGTGCAGACGAGAAGTGAATGGTTTTGGGTTGTTTGGGTTATGTTGGGAGTAATGAGCCGATATTGTGAGGTTTTAAATGAATATTCATGTATATTCAGTGCACGGACACAAGTCAGTTTGGGGGAAATAGCGTTGTTTCCGATTTGAAATGTCTGTATGGTGGCCCTGAGGCGAATTTATAAATAACTATATTCGGTAGATCTATATTAAATTACGTTCAGATTTGGAGAAGATGCAATTGCGTCCCTAACGGAGGACCCACAACCGCATTTTTTTCCGATCTACGGTAAAGCTAACAGCCAAACTGTATTGATAGCTATATTTGTTAAAGGAACTTGAAAAAAAAAAAGCACTGACGTGAAGTCAGTACTCTTTGGCGCGCGTGTTCACGGTGGCTAATTTGAATTGAATGATGAGTACTTCAAGCTCAGTGGATAGAGCGAGCCGAAGATCTACCCAAAGGATAGTGGACACCATTCACTGTCGGTTCAAAAATTAACAGTGCTGTATCTAAGCTGCCATCAGGATAGAGTAACAAAGTTGGAAAAGAACACAAGTGACTCTCCTTAGTCGCACAAGCTCCTAGAAGATTTGGGAGGGTCAGTATAATCCTAATCATGTTTATAGCACGCGCGCAAAAGCAGATTGACTTAACAATGGAAGAAAAAGTGTAAAAAGTTAATCTGCTTTGGCGCGCGTGCTATAAACATGATTAGGATTATACGGACCCTCCCAAATCTTCTAGGAGCTTGTGCGACTAAGGAGAGTCACTTGTGTTCTTTTCCAACTTTGTTACTCTATCCTGATGGCAGCTTAGATACAGCACTGTTAATTTTTGAACCGACAGTGAATGGTTTCACCTATCCTTTGGGTAGATCTTCGGCTCGCTCTATCCACTGAGCTTGAAGTACTCATCATTCAATTCAAATTAGCCACCGTGAACACGCGCGCCAAAGAGTACTGACTTCACGTCAGTGCTTTTTTTTCTTCATATCAGATCCATTATTAGAACATTTAACTCGTAAAATAAATAAAATCACTAAAAACTCTTCGTTCTCCGTAAACAAAACGAATGTTTCACCTCCAATGTCAGAGAAATGTCAATCGCACTTTTGAAGTCAGTACTTTTTGCGTGCATGTTCTGGGAAACAGCGACCTATCATTTTGCCCAAATGTCTCTAACGTTCGAATTTTCTGCCGAAAATGCAACGGAAAGAACGGAAAGAGATAGAGACTTGTAATTTTTAAGGTAGGTTGCGCACCTGAATGCGATAATTGAGTTTGTTAATAGGCATAATCGGCCCAACGGTTTAGTTCTTGTACCCATCTGAATTTTGGTTGTTATTTCCTCAATACCTCGAAAAAAAATACGAAACCGATCCAACTCAAATATGGTCATTAGTTGTAGAATGCCGACAAGCAATTTTTTCGAAATTTCGTGCAGATCGTATAACTAGAAAATCATTGAAAAAATTTTTATATATAAGAAACTATTGCTCCTACATTGTTGAAATTTTGCGAGCACTTTCAAAACCTAACTTTGAACAAGATTTCGAGGTTAAATTTGATTCAGTCCGGCCAGCCGTGCGGCCGGCCGGCCGTTGCCACGATAACTTGAGAACGGAAAGATATAGCAACTTGAAATTTCAGGGTAGGTGGCGCATCCCAATACGGACAAGTTCGTTAATGGGCATAATCGGCCGAATATTTTCGGAGTAATAATTTTGACCAGAACCAATAATAATCTGATCGAATTGAAACTTGAGGAGTAGTTGTAGAATAAAAACGGTAGGACGTTTGTGAAATTTTGTGAGAATTGTATCGCTAGAAAATTTAAAAAAAATTATTAAAAAATATTATTAACGTCAGGATAACCTAACACCGGACAGAGATAACTACTTGAAATTTTCAGGTTAGGTTGATAATCTGAATGCGCCATTTGAATTTGTTTATAGACATTATCGGCAGAACGGTTTTGGAGTTATCCCCACCTGAAATTTGGTTCTTAATTCCTCAATAACTCGAAAAATACTAAACCGATCCAATTCAAACATGGTTACTATTGTAGAATAGCAACGCGAAAATTCTTGCAAAACTTCCTGAGGATTTTATCACTAGAAAATTTTTGAAAATTCATAGAAAATTATTAAAAAAAATTCTATACATCAGAAACTATTCGTCCGACATCGCTGAAATTTTGCGAGAGCCTTCAGAGCCTAACTCTACTACCAAGTTTGAACATGATCAGATGTATATTGTTGGAGATCCGAGCAGCCTTGTATGTGTTCAGTAGCTGGACGGGTGATCGTTGCCTCGACAACTCTTGAACGAAAGGAGATAGGGACTTGCAATTTTGAGGATAGGTTGCACATCTGGATGGGACGGTTAAGTTCGCTGTTGGCTTTAATCGTCCTTACGGTTTCCACATCTGGAATATTATTTCCTCGATAACTCAAAAAATATAGACTCGATCGAATTGAAGCTTGGTCACTAGCTGTATAATATGGATATGAAGACGTGTGTGAAATTTTGTGTGGACCGTACCACTAGAAAATTTTTTAAAAATTACGAAAAAATATTATGTATCTCATGATTCCTTGAGAACGGAAAGAAATAGCGACTTTGTTTTTTCAGGGTAGATTGCGCATCTGGAAACGACATTTAAGTGCGTTAACTAGCATAATCGGCCATATGGTTTTGTTGTTATATCAATCTGAAATTTGTTTGTTATTTCCTCAATAACTCAACAAATTACAAATCCGATCCAATTCAAATATAGTTATTAGTTGTAGAATGCCAACACGAAATTTTTTGCAAAATTTGCTAAAAGGATCGTAGCACTAGAAAATTTCACAAAATTATTGAAAAAAAACAAGCACTGACGTGAAGTCCGAAGCTTTTGCGCGTATGTTCTCTTGTCCAACTTCACGTCAGTGCTTGTTTTTTTTAAGATGATATCATTTTTGAAAATTTCAATAAAACATTGTTCTATGTTTTCACAGAATTATATCTGTTTGTGTTCTATCTGTGTTCATTGTCCATACATATAATCTTTACCTAGGATAGACATGTCAAATGTATTTCTGTTCTAACAAACATAGGATGATTGAATTCAAAATGACCAATTATAGGATATTATAATTACACCTACCCTATATGCCCTTGGAAAATCCATATGATGAGGGAAATATATAATATGGTAAGTTTATCAAATTGGGTTCAGAATATCTTCAGTGAAAACAAAACTGGATTATTGGCTAAGTTTCAATTAACATAATATAATTTTCACGGTAGATTTTAGGAATGAAAATCCCAAGTGAGTTCGTTATTTAATTTTTATTTAGTTTCTTCCACGATGCAGTTCTATTATAAGGATCCATTGATATCATTCCCAACTCTGAGAAACCAATAATTTCGGAGATGAATTGTCAAAGTTTGAACAAAAGCGCCAAAGCTCCTGTCCACGGGGCTTTACCACATTATTTTCCTAAAGACCCCGTATTTAATTAATTGGATATCCTCGAATTTTGTCGAACAATTTATTTAGTGGTGTGATAATTTTGACCTCAATAACAGTTCTATGTGTGAGATGAAATTGTTACACATCCATTATAACTGAATTGTGTTCAATGTTGAAATTAAACCATTCTCTTCAATGTAACATCAACATATGTTACATTCGTTTAAATGCAGATTTATTATACTAGTATAGACAATGAAGTTCTGCTTGTTAATCCAACAAATACCGAAATGAAGGGGTAAATTTGATATGAAACTTCATTATCCTAAATCCAATTCACCATGCATTGTTGATGAACGTGATAAAACAGTTTTCTCGCCAAGTTTCAGACTGGATTAAACAGCCTGAAAACTTTCACTGAATTCAGGCGGACTCTCAACCATTGTTCATCGAATCGAATGGAACATTTTCCCCTAACTATTACCATTTGGCAAAAATAGTGCCTCATTGAAAAATTCAATAAGACCCATTCTAGCAGCTAGGCCCTGAATATTACCCCGATACGTGATAGAATCGACTTCCGAAGGAAAAAGGGTTATCTTCGAACCCCCAGGATGGAAATCGATATTCCTGGGAGTCTAACAACTCGGAAGTGTGTTGTTCGGGTTTTATTTATTTTTGAGCAGTCATGGTCGGAGGAAAACTACGTCGTAAAGGGGCGTAACCTTCGTCCTGGCACTCGAGTATTATGGGTCCTCCGAAATTTCATTTTCATAGGATCGGGATGTGGTCGGGGTGTTAGTTTTATGCGATTACCTGTACGGTGGTGAAGACAACACAATAGCGAACGTGAAGAGAATTGTTGAAATGCCGAAATATTCAGATAGTGCCGTACGTCATTTTACGTTATTGTTAGGTGGTCCATAAAATTGTGTGTCATGTATCTACGTTTGTTTGGCTGTGCAGGTTCAGTTTATTGTGAGAGATTCAGATGAAATCATGCTCGAATGGGTAAATAAACTTCGTGAGTGGAATCATCTTTTTGGATTATCAGTGATGGCAAGTCCATACGAATCTGGCCACAAATTGTCTCCCAACATCACACTCATTGACAATGTCATTAAGCCAAAGATGAAAGTCATCGATGAAGGATTTTCAAATGTTCAAATTTCAGTAGAGCCCAATCGTAGAAGTTACAGGCCTCTGAATGATGAATTGGCTTCAGTTCTTGGCAAAATGATTCTGTTCGACCTTCCGGCTGGCCGTTGCCACGATAACATTCTAACGGAAAAATAAAGCTTCTTGAAATATTCAGGATACGTTGCAGTTAAGTTCGTTAATGGACATATCGGCTAAACTGTTTCGTAGTTGAAATTTTGTTTTCAACAATACAGATCAGAACGAATTCAAACTTGGTAATTAGGCAGTCGCGGTCGCGTTGAGGTCTCGTTGTGCTGGTATACAAGCAGCCTAACACTAGAAAACAACTGGCGCAATCTGCACAGGCGAACGGAGTACACGCACATACGCACAGGTACACCGTACGGTGTCGCTTGAAAAAATTGATTTTTGATCTTGCTCCTGTCGCCTGCGCAGGTACAAAAAACTGCACAGGTCTATTCCCACAGACGTTCCGGTCTACCTGCGCAGGAGCGCCTGCTCAGGTAAACCTCACCGGTGAACCGTAACGTGTATGGCAACCATTTTAGACGTAATAATCTCCTCAAAGAAAATGATCTTACTTAGCGTCAATCATCTGGGAGAAAACAACGATATTTATATTATCGACCTTCGATCATTACCAGATTTCCTTCACCTACGCGAGTCGGGGCTTCCCTCTATATACCACATTAGTAAGGATAGGCGGGAAATTTGAATTACGATCCATCCGTGGATCCGAGCACTGAATTCCCCATGCATTTCTAATGGACCTAAAATTTACGCGAATTTCTCGCCTGCTTTTAGATACTTTGGATAATTTCTTAAGGTTTATTTCGGTTGAAATAGATTCTGTGAACCTTTCTCAATCATCTAGAATCAAGTTTTCATAACAAAATAGTATATTTCCAAAATAATGAATAAATATAAAAGTGTTCACCAAATTCGATTGATGTATGTCTTAGCTCACTCGAAATCAGTCAAAAATAATAGCATAACCCTAAATCGGCCTTGTAATGATGCACAACAGAAGTCATCTACGACATGCGGTAATCTTTCGAACTACACTGGTTTCAATTTTGATTTAAGAATAAATTGATGTAGATTTTGATGTGGAAATAACATGAAAACATGCACTTATGATGAAGGTACCCAATACTTGATGTCTCTGTACTAACATTCTCTTTTAAATAGGGTAGTTTCATCTCAATGTTGAAATTCCTTGTTAAAAAATTTGAATAAGGATCTCCCGCCAGGAGAATGATTCTAACCTAACTAATGTGGTCTATGGAGCCATTATTGAAATTCACTATGAATTTCTGAGAATTCCAGAAGGCCTCCAGAATTTCCTCGAACTTTAGTAGAGCCCAATCGTAGAAGTTACAGGCCTCTGAATGATCAACAAGATTCAGTTCTTGGCAAAATGATTATGTCTGGTTTTCCGACTGGCCGTTGCCACGATAACTTTCGAACGAAATAAGATAGCTTCTTGAAATATTTAGGATAGGTTGCGGTTAAGCTCGTTAATGGACATATCGTCTAAACTGTTTCGGAGTTGAAATTTTGTTTTCAAACAATACCGATCAGAACGAATTGAAACTCGGTAATTAGGCAATTGTAGCATGACGACACATAGACATGAGTGAAATTTCTTGAGGTTCGTATCACTCGAAAATTTAAGAAAAATATGAAAAAATATTATGAATCTCACGATAACCTATCTGAAATTTTGTTTGTATTTCCTCAATTAACACAAAAAATACAGATCTGATCCAATTTAAAGTTGGTGAATATTTGTAGTATGCAAACGCGCTAATTTTTGAGAAATTCCATGAGGATCACTGGAAAAAAAATTGGTTCAAGCACTGACGTGAAGTCAGGAGCTTTTGCGCGTATGATCTATTGTCCATTCTCCTGTATTGGATACTCTTAATCGAATTTACCATGATGAATTATATTGTCCGTTCTCCCCTATTGGACACTTTTAATCGAATTGACCATGGTAAAAAACGAAAGTTGGTATCATTTCCGGTGAAATCGGATTCGAACGAATCTGAAATTTTTTCCAAGAATCCATCTCTCCTAACAAAGCTTAACTATAGAATTTATCAGTGTTTATCTCGAGTCTTTCTTTGGAATAATCTAACGAACGTCTGGTCTTCGTTAATCACCCTGTATAGTTACCACAAGTTACTACAAGTTACGACCAATCAGTAAATGTATGTATTTGAATGGGTCCTTACGACACCACAAACACAGCAATAATCTTTTTCGAACCAACAGTGAATCTATGTATTCGAATGGGACCTTACGCCATCGCAGACAAAGCATTCTGTTCATTTTCGAACCAACAGTGAATGTATCTTTTTGAATGGGTCCTTAAGCCACCACAGACGCAGCATTGATCCACAGTGAATGTATGTATTTGAGTCGAAACTAATCGTTTGAGACCATTCTCGGCCAAAATGTGGAACAGTTTTTTTTGGACCCTTGTTTTTACACTCTAACTTATATTGTTGGAATTATTGGGAATATTTTTTTTTCTGGAGCTAAGCAGCTTTGGGCGTGTTCAGTACCTGGGCAGTTGATGTTTTCAGTCGGACTTTTAACTTAATCTGAATATATGAGTACTCTTATCAAAAATCATTGTGAAGTTTTTATTTTGATGAGGATAGCATTGGTATTACGTACATTAATATCTAGAAGTAAGATGTTGGTTTTTGAAGTAGTCACGTTCACATATTGTGTAGGGATCAAAAACTTGACGTGATCGAAGAAAATTAACAGTTTTGAATTTAGCATGCCCCTTTATCTCTAAAACAGCTCATAAGTCGAAGTCAACAGAACTTGTGTTACAAATGTTTCCACAGCGTTATCGAACATGCTACATGTGAGGAATGCACAGAAGTTCGCACTTTGCCTTTGTCACGAAATGCAACAGGTTGCTCTGACCCAACGCGTAAACATCTACAAAAAGCGACCTCAGGGCAATTCCATCAAGGTAAGGGGACGAATTCGATGCAGGCCAATTTGAATAATCTCGAAATTCAACACGCTGGTTGCGACTCAAGATCATTTGAATATATGCAAATTTTTTCCGCATTTGAATAATTAACGGCATATTCGCCAGACATAACTCAGGGAATTAGCCGTCACTTCATTCCGAGAGTCCCCCACATCATCACCCATAAATTATTCGCAGTGAATTTGACACTCAAGTGATCGTGAAGGACACAAAATGACAGAACTCGTCAGGTATATGTCGTTGGCAGTTTTGGAACAGTTTTCTCTTGAAAATATCTGGTAATACAGGGTGTTCATAGAAGTAGTTTCATTTTGTATAGCATGCTTTCTTGGCAATATCAAAAGCTGTCATTCTTTGACAGATGAATACTTAAGAGTATACCATTCATGAAGAGTTGAATAGTTTTCATATTCATATACAATATTCTGTAAATATTCCTTACAATTCATTAGAATAAGTCTAATATACCATATTTCACGCATTTCGATCAAGTATTGCTGTTAAATATCAATTTCAAATCATTTTTGGTGCTCTTGTTCCTCGGAATAGAGGAATTATCAGTTTGCGCAAATGTCTGTAATTTTAGAATTTTTGAAAATGAAATATGATTTGACTCGACTCTTTGATCAAGAATCCGTGGTCAACATCGGTTTTCTCGAACGGAATGAGCTAGAGAGTTGAAATTTTCAGAGTTTATTATGGGGCAAAATAGGCCGGATCGTTTCGAAGTAACCAAAAAAAAAATTTTTTCTATATTACAAATTACAAATTCAATATTTTTGGTGAGGGGGAAACCTCTGAAAAAATTTGTTCACCAGAATTCCAACTCAACCGGAATATCATTGGAATTCAATAGGAATTCTTTTGAAATTCTTTTGGAATTCTATATTCTTGTACACCAGAATTCATAGCGGTTTACCCCTCGGTTAAAACCAACTATTTGGAGCTGTTTACATGATTGTCCGATAGGTGTCGCACTCTAACATCAATAGGAATTCAGCGGAATTCCATGGAATTCAATAGGAATTCCACGGAATTCAATAGGAATTCCAGGAATTCAATAGGAATTCCAATGGAATTCTACTTTCTTGTACACCAGAATTCCTAGCGGTTTACCCCTCGATTTTTGGAGATATGATTTTTCAAAATTTCAATATTAAATCGTAACTCTATGATTTCTCAGAATGCTGTAATCAGAAATTAACGTCCGTATCTATGAATTTCAGGATCTGTGTTCATACATATCATCATTTTCATCTCATCTACTGATGAGAGACATGACAAAAAAATACAGGGCCTTTATAAATGATTGTAACATCGCATTTGAAATATTCTTATTTTGCCGCTTCATATATATACTGTTCACATTCGCGATTCCATCCACATAATAATATTTTCGGACAATACAATAATCAAGGTTGTTAATTTCAAAGACCTGTAAAAAAGTCAAGAATCAAGATCCTTAGCGAAGGGTGGCAAAGAATGATTCAAAGCCAACTATGATGTTATAATCACTTATAAAGACCCTGTATATAGTTTCGTAAGTTAATCAAAATGGATTCAGAAAATCTCCAGTTAAAACAAAACTCGATTATTGGCTAAGTTTCGATTGATATAATATAATTTCCATATGTAGTAGATTTGAAGGAAATTGCAGGAAACGACTTGTTGAGATTGTTTTAAAACCGGAAGAAAAACTTGTCTACGAGAAAGGCAGAAGTATTATCCTTATTAAGAGCTAAATAGACTTAGTAGAGATGAAGTTAACAATTAACACGCATTCTGACAGAAAAAGATTTGCTGAAAAAACTACAGAACATTTTCAATATGGAATAAAGTGGATTTCAATTTATTGAACAACGATCCTGGCAAAGTCATAGCCATGAAAGGAAACAAAGATGTGCATGTGGTTAAATCTCAAGAAAGAGGGGGGACTATAACTTAAGTGGCTTGCTGTAACGCGGAGCTTACATTTCTACCACCATATTGTATCTTTAAGGGAGTAATGAGCAGCGAGCGCGGGAGGAAAATATGCCATCAGGAGCGGTGATTAAAATGCGGAGAGAGTCGGCGTACATCTGTGAAGTATTATTTATGGATTTGTTGACAAATCACTTCATTACATGGAAGCCAGCTGGGAAAACCCTTCTACTCTTAGACGGACATGGTTCGCACATGAACTCTTACGAAACACTTGAAAAATTAGCTGCCAATGACGTCATTTTGTTATGCCTCCTCAGCAACACCACACACTATTTACAACCTCTAGATCATGCCTTTGAAGGGTTATTTTAAGAGAGCTTGTGAAAACAAACAAATGGATTGAGAGACGTCATTTTGGAAATCTCTTAGCTGAGGCCTGGGAGCGAACAGCTACAAGCAAGATAGCGGTATCAGCTTTTCGAGCAAACGGAATCCATCCGCTCAAGCCGTCTGCTATCCCAGACCATGCATTTATTCCATCTGTCCAACCCAAAACATCCACCAAAGTCCTTCCAGAGCAACACGCAATCTCTGAGCTAAGTCACGACTCACCTTTCCGTTTAGAAGCTGTTCCTTCTAGAAAAGAAAGTTCTCCAACTCCTGGTCCTTCAAGTTATGCTTCGCAACCTTTTGATGATACCCAAGAATCCCAAAAGAAAGAAACAGACTGCTCAAGACTTAACTAATCGTAACATCATCCTGGGGAAGCGAGAAAAGAGATAGAAAAAAACTGGAACTCCAAGCTAAAAAAGTTCAAAGACCAAAAATAAAGTAATCGCAACTGAAAATGGTCACTGAGACAAATGCTGTTAAGGTTGTTAAACGACGATTGGTTCGACAAGAATCATCCTCTGAAAGTGATGGTGATTTTTCAGTCGACGATCCATCAGATGACGAAATTTTTGATGAAATCGAATGTGTGGATTCTATTGACCGCTGTGACACCACCAACAATAATATGGATTGGAACCAATGCATTCAATGCGGCAGATTATACCATGCATCAACTTGCAGCCGTATGAAAAGTATTGCATGATAGGCGGGAAGAAACTACAAGCTCTTCAATAACTTGATTGATTTTTTTGTATTTCAAACAATTTTTCTTGGTTCTTCGATCTTTGTCATTTTTTTTGCATAAGCAATATCACCCACCCATCCTGCGTAATACGGTGGGGAGAGATTGCCGAATGCCTTTGGATTATTTTTTTGCGCGTATGTTCTGGGGACAATCGCATTATCATTTTGCCCAAATGTCTGTAACTTTCGAATTTTTTGATGAAAATGGTCTCAAACGATTTGGTTCGACTGCCCAATGAAGAATTCGAGGTCAAATTTGATTCTGTCCAGCCGTCCGGCCGTTACCACGAAAACTTGAAAACGGAAAGAGCTAGCGACTTGAAATTTTCAGGGTAAGTGGCGCATCCCAATAGGACGAACAAGTTCGTTAATGGGCATAATCGGCCCAATGGTTTCCAAGTAATAATTTCAACCAATATAAATCCGATCGAATTGAAACTTGGTGAATAGTTGTAGAATATAAACCTTAGCACGTTTGTGAAATTTTTTGAGAATCGTATGGCTAGAAAATCATTAAAAAGTTATTAAAAAATATATTAGTTGTCACGATAACCTGAGAACGGAAATAGATAGCGGTTTGAAGTTTTCAGGTTAGGTAGTGCTTCTGAATGCGACATTTGAGTTTGTTTATAAGCATAATCGGCCAAACTGTTTTAGAGTTATAGCCATCTGAAATTTGCTGTTTTTTTTTCCTCATTAACTGGAAAAATACAAAACCGATTGAATTCAAACATGGTAATTAGTTGTAGAATGCCAACGCAAAAATTCTTGCAAAATTTCGTGAGGATAGTAAATTCGATTAAGAGTGTCAGTGCTTGAACCATTTTTTTTTGTTCATGCTTACCTTCTGAATTCGGTGTTTTCTTTATTATATTAGGGCAATAAACGTGATCTCAACTCAATCCCTATTTTTTGCTACTTTCTATAAGTAGAAATTAAATTTTCATGGATTGTCAAAAAAAGGTGCGTCATCTGTCCCGACTTTGCCCTAAATCAAAATAAAGCTTTTAATTGGAAAATCAGCCTTTAGCTTAGTACAAATACTAGTCGTAGTATTTCGAGATGAAATATACTAACCTTTCTTGATGTTTGGAGCATTCACAAATAACACCTACTTATTATTTATTCAGCCCTTTAGTTTATACAAATTACAGTCATTATAAAGGCCCGTTTCCATCATACATCCCTACCCAATACGTAGGGTAAGACTAGCTACCACTTCATCACGCATAATTTCGCCGGGAATTTGGCGCCAAATGTTCGTTAAGGTCCTGTGAATAACGGAATTTATTCCCCAACCTTACAACCGGATGTCCCACATGCATAATTCACACCTGACGCCAGCGCATTCCGCGGTTGAGGTCATGAAAGGAAGATGGATTCGAAGAGGACATTTTGCGTATTTATCACTTCCGATCCTATGGTTTTCATGTTTTCACCCTGGAATATTTGGGACGGCTGTTAGGTGATTCGGGTTTGCGATACGTCTCAATAAGCTATGCATGAATTCGTTCGATTAAGTTCCGAAGAAATATACCTTTGAAGTAGTACATGAATAAATAATCGTGATATAAAATACAAATCATATAAATACCTCTCTGTCTGAGAGGAAACCTCTTTCATAGGCTACCCCGAGAGAATTCGCTCTCATAGGAAAATCAGATTCCAGCTGTTGATTTGTTACTCATAAAAAAATCTCTAGTTCTTCGTCCTACCACTACAGCGTCCCTTAACAAAAGACATGATGACCTTGAAGCGGCCGTCACAGTTAATGGGACCTGAGGACTCGATTTGATCTGAGCAACACTGCTTTCTGCATTCTGTGTTCCAATACCATGCCCAGAGATTTACAGGCCGGAATAACCTTTCATGTAGTTTCTTCACATGCCACCTAGTCATCCTATGGTCAGTATAACTATCCTTACTTCAGCTCTATCCTCAGTTCGAACATTAAATTCTTGTATTTCCCCCTCTTCCGTTCTTCTTTCACCACATTATTTTCGGCAGGGCAGGTAAATTTGACAACAAACAATTCCTTGAGGTCTTTATCCTACAGGTCTATATCTGGCTTGATTGCGTGAATATACCGAGTGGTTGGGATAGTATAGTATCAGTAGTAATACCCCTAGGGCCTCAATAATACCGCGATAATTTTGTCATAGAGAATGCTGTTTGAATGTTGCTTGATAACAGCCCGAGACCGCAGGCCGAGGGTTATTATCCTTGAGTAACCTGCTTGAAGGATTCTCTATGACAAAATTTTGAATTTATCATGGCCCGAGGGGTATTCGATAAGATAATTTTTCACTTTTTAGAATACAAAAAATTTATTGTTCATCTGACGTTTAATAATTTCCAATACATTAATTGATTGTCAATTTGTAAACACCACATGTGTTATCGCTGAAAACCAGAGGTGATTGGATGAAATTTGACACATGACTAAACATTAAGTAATTTGATTGGTTACTATATTTAGTAAAAAATTATCGCAATAACAGGTCATTAGCCTGTGGTTGGTCTGATTTTGATATGAGTGAAATAGTCAGTATAATGTGAGCACATCATTTACAACAACCGCTTCCATCTCCCGAGTTACATAATATGGTCACTCTAATTCTTTGTCTGTGTCATTAAATTCTCTCAGATGCAAGTAGTATCTTTTTATATAACCTGATGGAGCTTGGCTGCTGGCTATGGCTATGATCTGTAAGTTATTGGGGTGTCTACTTTCATTGCATTATTTTTATACCATCTTCTATTTATCACTCCATCTCGTCAAGCCATAATGAATCCCTCTGTTTCCGACTTGAGCCCAACCGATGTCAAACAAGCAAAGGATAAATCTTCCAACAGGCTATAGTCTTTCAAACTCCTGATATGGGATTCCCAGCGTTTCTGAAATTTGTGACGAATCTTTTTTTATAGAGAGAATAGCGGAGGTTCATGTTCACAATGTTTGAAGAGGGTCAATCTAAACCACTCTGAGACCCACTCATACACTTACACAAAATTTCATCATCATCGGTCAAGCCATTTCTGAGATCCTATAACCCGATTTCAGTGCCATCTACTGGGTGTAATCGTGGATCTTAACCACCTGTAGACGCACTCAAATACATACAAAGATCCCTCAATACCGAACACAACAAAAAAAGCATTATCCAATTTGGTGCAGTCGTCTGAAAGCTATGCACTTAGATACATTTCTATGTATAGATTACATGAGTGAGTGTGCACTGGCCCAACGTCAGTGCTTCTATAATTTATTTTTTCGTCTAACTCTATGAATAGTGAGATTTTACGTACTAATTTACGGCTGTAAAATAAATTTTGTTGGCAAGTACTTTGCAGCCGCATAATAACGTTTTCGTCCGCATGATACGGTTCAATACAAACATAGTTGTCTGTAAGACGCAGGTTACATGGTCAATCTGGTATCAATCTCGCATCACATCAATCATGAATTGATATCAAATTGACGAGAAACTGACGGATTGAAGGTCCAGATTGATGGAATATTAATGCATATTATTGTGCTTCATCAGTCTCATCGTGATCTAGATCACAGACTGAACTGATACGAGATTAATGGCAGAATAATCATGTAACCTCCGTCTTAGAATATCTGTCAATCTCTGTGGTCACTCTGGATACGCATTAAACGGTTCAATACAAACGTAACTGTATGTTTGTACGCAACGTTGCGTATGATGAGTATGTTTCTAAGCATGTAAATTGAAGGGTCTTGCGTGCATGGGCTCAGTCTGTCCTTACCTTCACTGTCATTTGCTATGGGGAAATTATTACACAGGCTCGAAATTCATAAAAGTATATAGAGCTCGACGAAAAACTGTCCATTTTCTCGCCTGCTTGCGGGCACAACAATAATATACAGTTTTTCGTCTTTGGTTCATAAATAACTATTTTCAATCGAGTTTCAAATTGTATGTGAATCAAATCGTAAACAGTCAAAGTTTCAGAGGAGTTACCAAGGAGAAAATAAGCAACCAAAATAATTGCTCTTGCTTTCTCGAAAAAAAACCTTCGAACTTAATGAAACACTTTACATCGTTTCCAGAGAACCTCAGTAGAGTCCCTGGCTCAGTGGTAGAGTGTTAGTCTTGGAACCGGAGTTCCCAAGTTAAATCTCGAGGCTATGATAAAAATTTACTAGTAAGACGATATCGGCCACCGTTCAGTGTTGAGTCAAAAATTATCGTTGGTTCTGCCAACGGTGACGTAAATGTTACAAAGCCTACACGGCACACAATTTGGACTTCACGCTAGAGCCAGATTTTTCTCGCCTCATCTCGTTCTCGTCTCGGAAAAGCGAGACGAGACGAGACGAGACGTTTTCAAAAATATTATAGGCGATACGGAGACCACATACAGCGCAACACGAGAGTCTCGTTTTAGGTCTCGTTAAATTTTTTGTATGAAGTTTTATATACGACTCGACCTTTTTCAACCCCACAGAAAACTATTGAATATGAAGAGTTTCCACTATAATTACCAATATATTTTGTCTATATTATACATCGATCGTTCTATAAATACACGATTTTTTAGAATTTTATTAATTCGTTATGACCTTGCAATAATTGAGATTATTTTTCAAGAAAAAATAGAATTCACAACCATAAAAACGGATGCCATTATGAATTCAATACTTAACGGGCAACTTTTATTGCCCCTAAATCCCAATGCTTTGAAAATTCCGTCTCTATCTGAACATCTGGAGAAATTTATTCTCTTTTGCTCCTCGTAGTGAAGATGTGAACAATTATTGTATACATCTGTGGAACTACGTATAATAAAACTGGTAAAGAAATTAAGCTATTCAATGTTTCGAAAAGTGTTATGTTATGAGGAATACGCCAAGAACACCCTCAATGATCTACCCACTGGGAAGGTATTCTTTGAAAAGTATACCAAATTGTTTCATTATATTAAAAAATGTATCGACATCGATAGCCTATTTAAAACATCAACAAAACTTTCGAAATATTGGAAAGCTGAGTTCGACGAATATTTGCTGTTAGAAAGAGCAAATAGGAATCGAAATATTTCACAGTGTTGGAGAGTGATGAAAAAGTTCTTCCTACACTTTCCAAGATGATTTATTAATGGCTACATCCACACCTGTTGAAAGATTATTTTCACCAGCAGGTATGATCATGGCAAAAACACGTACATCATTGAAATATGATGGGATTGAAGCGTGATTATGTTTGAATTCTTGGTCATCGAGTAATTTAAAAGCTGATATTATCGGTTTTCTAAAATTTAAAAATAATATGTACATGTACAAATAGTTTTGTATAAGAGCGTAATAAATATAGCTTCACAAAATTATTCATTATTTTATAATTATATAATTATAAATATATATAATTATATATTATAATATTTATTATCGTTATTCAAAATTAAGCGAGACGAGACGAGACAACTGATAACGAGACGAGAACGAGACTTAAACGAGACGTAATGTTTTGGGAATTGGCGAGAGCGAGACGAGATTTTTTATACTCTCGCCTACTCTCGTCTCGTTTGAAGCCCTATACACAATTGAATCTCCTAACTAGCACAGACTCTCAAGTGATTATATTAAGGTACTCCTCGGAGAACCTAGGGGTGTCAGTATGATCACAGTCATAATAATTTGGAAGTAACAAAATCCACAAAAACCTGCATCCAAT
This sequence comes from Halyzia sedecimguttata, assembly GCA_937662695.2. NCBI lineage: Eukaryota > Metazoa > Arthropoda > Insecta > Coleoptera > Coccinellidae > Halyzia > Halyzia sedecimguttata. Next base: position 41,035,208 of record OW569415.2, read on the forward strand.
GGTCGAGACTCCTAACACCAGTACGACCCTGACCGACCTATAGTGATGCTCCACATGTGTCGAATGAATTTTCACCGTGACAGGCTGGAATATTTATTAGAAACTCCTCACCTGTAAACGTTGGATTCAGGCACCTTTATTTATGGTCCCGAACTGAACAATTCAGATCCCGTGATGGACTTGACGCGGAAGCTCGATGGAAACCGTAGTGGATTTAACATTCAGAGTGCTTCACGTCTGAATGGAAATAAATAATGCCCTACATACCCATTGCGAATTTCCACGTGAAAATGTTCCGCCTGGAAAAACCTCTCGAAATAGATTTGATGCTCGACCGAGAGGGTATTTCATCTGAATGGGAATGAATGAGTTTGATTCGGTAGATGTGTAGACGTTTAGAAAGGTGAGATGCATTGTTGAGGTATTGACTGGTGATTTTTCCTGGGGATTAACAATGGTTTCGCCGCCGCAGGGATGTTTCATCAATCGCTACACAAACCCGATATCTGGTCACACTGTTTATCAATTCATCAGTTCGGAGTGTATTTCTAATGGTCTTTGAATGAATTGTTTTCAATCGTATTATGGACTTCCTGAATACATTCAACGTCCTCACAGCCTGTCCCAGGCCAGAAAGATCTACACAATCAGCTGCTATAACATACACATGATAAAGAACACATTTATAAAAATACTGATGAAGGTTTCTTCGCAGAAGAGCTCCAAATTGCCTCATCTTTCATTTCATTCTGAATAAATTGTACAATTTTGTAATTGTAGCTAAACTTTTGCACTGGATAAAAAGATACCTCTCAGATAGATTACGATGTAACCATGGTTGTTCAACAGAGATCTGTTCTTGGCCTTTCATTAATTTTATTCAATGAATGTTGGCAACTGGAATCTTGATGCTCAGATATACTTCATTCAGACATTTCAGATAAGATTGACATTTCAATATTTTCAGACTCCTATTACTAATTTCTTGCTCCGTTTTCGAGATATTCTTCACTGAATCTTATAAAATCTGATAAAAATTCCGGAAATTTGATTGCTTTTATGAATCCGGCCCTGAACTAGAATCACAGGTGATCTGTGCTGAATCCTCGAATAAAGTCATTGACATAGGCATAGATTGACTGCGTAATGATCTCCAAGTTGACCTCTTCTTAGTCGTCCATAGAATAGAACACTTCTAGGAAGAGGTAGAGCTAGTAACTTCCTCATCTAACATACGATTTTTGGGCACTTGAATCTCGCTTGTTTCTAAATTGGTTATAATCTTAACACGGGATTAGTTAATAAATAAACATTATCTTACATATAAACAAATTTTAATTTCTCGATCGATTAGTTTCACGATTAGTTTCAAATTTCAGTTTTTTTGTGAATTTTGCAAATTCACCAGCAATTCGAACAACTCAAATTGCAGGTTATTTTTATTTGGGGAGATAGATTAGTAGGCTTACCATGATCTGTATTATTTTATGAATGTTGTCTATTTTCCCCCAATATCGAATAGAACTTTTTAAATTATCTGTTAGCCCTATCTTCAATACTTTTATTTTCATACTGTTTTGATTCTTAACATTGACTAAGGATTTCTCCCATATATGGAACATAATTTCTTCTTGTAACACACATTAATTTAGTAATTTTACGGATAACTCACTTCACTTATAATTATTTTATCCCAAATAGTTGAATCATAAGTTTGTGGTATTCGTGGAAGTTGATGCAATAGAGAACTTATTATCCACAATCAAAATTCAGTGTTTTTATCAAACGATAAAAATGAATATAACACTTCACAATTAGATTCATATATAAGTATCAATTACCCCTTCAATCGTTCTGTAAGACAACCCAATTATTGTGTACCAGTAATTTATCATAATTTTAATTTAGCTACGAAACTATGTAAACATCAACAAACAGACGCTTCGACAATAGAAATAGATAAACCAGAATACAACCTTAACGTAATAATTATTATAATTTATGTGCCTGCCTTGGTTAAATCAAAGTAAATGCGGGGTTGTCAGATTGTTTTACTAAATTAACTTATCGACATTTTTGATCAAGGTTTTTCTTATCTTAGAACCTTGAGTTTTGATATCACCGAAATCTTTATGAAACCCGAATTTCCACACAAAATATGTAAATGAGTCTATGCTATCTATGGATCTATGGATATAATATGATATCATTGTGTTCATTTTTACGCGCATATTCTGGGGAACATCGCGTTATTATTTTGCCCAAATATCTGTAATGTTCGAATTTTTTGCCGAAAATCTGCCGAAAAAACGATTAAGTTCGACTCACTGTTGAAAAATTCGGGGTCAAATTTGATTCTGTCTGGCTGTTCGGCCGGCCGATGTCACGATAAGTCGAGAATAGAAAAAGATAGTGACTTGAATTTTTCCGGGTAGGTGGCGCGTCCAAATACAACGGACAAGTTCGTTAATGGGCATAATCGGGCCAACCGTTTCAGAGTGTTAATACTGTCATCAACCAATACAGATCCAATCGAATTCAAACTTGGTAACTAGTAGTTGTAGAATACTGCCACAAAGACGATTGTAAAATTTTGTGAGAATCGTAATACTAGAAAATTTGAAAAATATTATTCAAAAATATTTTTTATGACACGATAACCTGAGAACGGATACAGATAGCGACTTGCAATTTTTAGTTTAGGTTGACCAGCTGAATGCGACATTTCAGTTTGTTAATAGGCATAATCGGCCAAAGGGTTTTGGAGTTATACCCATCGGAAATTCGGTTGTTATTTCCTCACTAACTCGAAAAATACGAATCCGATCCAATTCAAACATGGTAATTAGTTGTAGAATGCCGGCCTGAGGATCGTATTACTACAAAAGTTTTAAAAAATCATTGAAAAAATTCTATATATATCAGAAACTATTCATCCGACTTCGCTGAAATTTTGTGAGAGCCTTCAAAATCTAACTCTTCTGCCAAGTTCCAATTCTGCACATGATCGGATCGGATGGGTGACAGTTACCTCGATAACTTCCGAACAAAAAGAGATAGTAATTTGAAATTTTGAGGATAGGTTGCGCTGCTGAATGTGAGAATAAAGTTCGTTGTTGGGCATAAACGGCCGAATGGTTTCGGATATATACCCATCTGGAATATTTTTTGTCGATAACTCAAAAAATACTGGCCGATCGAATTGAAACTTGGTATCTATTGCAGAATATCGACATAAAGACGTGTGTGAAATTGTGTGGAAATCATACAACTAGAAAATTTCAAATAATCGAATTCACCATGGTAAATTCGATTAAGAGTGTTCAATACAGGAGAATGGACAATTGAACATACGCGCAAAAGCTCCTGACTTCACGTCAGTGCTTGAACCAATTTTTTTTCGTGAATTCAGGAGGTTTTGCGCGTATGTTCAATTGTCCATTCTCCTGTATTGAACACTCTTAATCGAATTTTCCATGGTGAATTCGATTAAGAGTGTCCAATACAGAAGAATGGACAATAGAACATACGCGCAAAAGCTCCTGACTTCACGTCAGTGCTTGAACCAATTTTTTTTTCGTGAAGTCAGGATAGAAAGCAATGATGAAAAAATTAACACATTATTGTCTACCTTCAATTCTTCTTTAGGAGAAGAATAAATAATTATTCTTGAAAAATATTACTGGAATTAATGTCATATTTAAATATCAAAGTAAAGAAAATTATAAGTTTAGTTACTAACATATTGAATGAAATTCAATTCAAAGTAATATTCAATTACTTATTCTTAACCAATAAATGTCCATTGATAGATCTAAAGATGATGAGGTGAAACATAAAGATATATTCTCATTAGTGATAGATAAACTGGCCTAAAATTCCTCTCCACCCATCACGAGATTTAATATCCACAGATGAGCCTCTCACCTTACAAGATCAGAAGCCTTCAACAAAATTTCAGCGATATCATATTAAAAATAATACATAACCTTTCAAAAGTCCCCTCTCACAAATATACTCCTCTGAAGGCACATGGATCTCTTGAAGAAGAATCGTCTTCTCTATTTCTCAAAGATATTCACTCTTGTTCATAGAAATCCCTTCAATATTTAGTTGCCTCCTCCTAAGGAGGATCTCTTTCAAAATCAGGTCTGACCACTAATGTAGGGCTATCATCTCCCATAGATTTGTGATGAAATAACAAGATTTTCCCATAACATACGCGTAAAAGATATGTCATCATGACATTCATATTTTTATTTTTGAAGGTTCTCGCAAAAATACGACCATAGACAACATAATATCATACGACGATTCGCATCCGCTACAGGCGCTACGCGAAGCGGTAGCGCCGCTACCGAACTCACAAAAGGCTGCGCGGTTCTCCAACAATATAGATCCGATCGTGTTCAAACTTGGAATTCTGCAGTAGAGTTAGGTTCTGAAGGCTCTTCCAAAATTTCAGCCAGCCGAACGAATAGTTTATGATATATAGATTTTTTTTCAATAATTTTTAATTATTATTTTTTTAATTTTCTAGTTATACCATCCTCACGAAATTCTGCAAGAATTTTCGCGTTGGCATTCTACAACTAATAACCATGTTTGAATTCTATGGGTTTTGTATTCTTCGAGTTAATGAGGAACAAAAAACAACCAAATTTCAGAAAATTTCAGATGGCTATAACTCTAAAACCGTTTGGACGATTATGCTCATAAACAAACTGAAATGTCACATTCAGGTGCACAACCTAACCTGAAATTTTCAAGCCGCTATCTCTTTCCATTCTCAGGTTATCGTGACAACAAAAGTATTTTTTATTAATTTTTTAATAATTTTCTAGCCATACGATTCTCACAAAATTTCACAAACGTGCTCAGGTCTATATTCTACAACTATTCACCAAGTTTAAATTCGATCGGATTTATTTTGGTCGAAAACAAAATTATTACTCGGAAACCATTGGGCCGATTATACCCATTAACGAACTTGTCCGTCATATTGGGATGCGCCACCTACCCTGAAAATTTCAAGTCGCTAGCTCTTTCCGTTCTCAAGTTATCGGGGCAATGGCCGGACGGCCGTACGGCACCACAGAATTAAATTTCACATTTGGGCAAAACTATAACGCGATGTTCCCCAGAACATACGCGCAAAAAAGATGCGCGTAAAAGCTCCCGACTTCACGGCAGCATTTGAACCAATTTATATGATGAGAATTAGAATATTTAGGTAATGTGAGAATATGCGGTGAAGAAATTGTGTATAATGGATATTGAATGAAAATCAAGTTGAAGTTCAGTGTTTTGATATTCAAGAATAGTGGAACATTTTTTTATACATGGTCCATTTAGATTATTAAGATCTATTTCATGAGACTTGAGTTAGTAAATAAGTTTTCTTAAACAATTTCATTGAATTTCGAGCATCGGATGATGAAGATTTTAGATAATTATTCAATAATGAATTCAGTGAGGGTTTCTTTGTTCAACAGGTAAAGAAAGCACATTGTAATATCTTTAAACGCTCATAACATTTGTCCTGAGCCAAATCTGGAAAAATGTTAAATGAAAAAAGTGTTTGATTTGATGAGAGGAATCTATGGTTAAAATTAATGTGAAACTTGAGTACTCGCCCGGTATATCAACAACTTTTAGTGGTCACTATAGAGGTAATGAGGATGGGTGGAAATCTAAATTATTCACATTTCATTGATGATTGGTCATCAAAGTGATTGGTACCTGCAATTTCAACTCATTCCTTTCTTCTTAATTTAGAAAACGCATTTTACGTAATCTAGTGTTTTTTCGTATCTTTACTATCCCATAATAAGAAAATTTGTAGGTATAATAAAGGCAGAGGTCTATTTCGCTCAAGCCGATCAAGTTTATCATACGAATGAAAACCCAAAGGATGTGCAGATTGAACGAACAAACGTTCCTGTATCATCCTAAGTAGGATCAGAACCGATGGGGGCACTGAGAAATGGCAGGTATACTCGGATGCGAGCGCCTTGTTGTCTTGAACTGTCTGTTGAACTTCTCAAATGAAGTGGAATGAATGTTCCCTCCTCTGTGCAGGAACATTATTTTTTCGAATGAACCGAATGCTTATCGATTTGATCTCGATCACGTGTCATCAAAACATTCGCCCTATATTTGAAAGAAATTTATAAAAGCACTGCGTAGGGTAGGTAGAGTTTGAGTCATCCTATACAGGATGACTCTTTAACTTGTACACTAATTTTAACCATATATTTCTCTCATCAAATAAAATACTCTTTTAATTCACCATTTTTTAAAATTTGTCTCAGGTAAAAAGATATAGGCTGCTGAAATTTTGAAAAAAAAATTGTTTTTAGTTTTATAGCTGTGACATGGTTTTTCCTCTACCTAACACATATTCTACAGCTATCATTTTTTTCCTACTTCCATTGGTTTCCTAGTTTGGACTCGCGAAATCATAAAACTTAATGAAATTACCATAAAGAAAGCAAATGAAGTTTATCTCGAATCATTTTAAGATTATCATTGCAGGAAATTAAATTATTCCTCATTATTTCTCCCTAAACGCACCGTTTTCGAGATATTCTTCATTGAATGAAATCAGAAATGTCAGTATTGCTATGGATCCGCCCCTGAGCATTGGAGTCTTGGATTCAGAATCAAAGTCATAGATCATTTATATGCAGGGGTGTATTAGCACATTGTGAAATCTTCAAACGCTTGAAACTTTTCACTTGTTCTGACAGATGAATATTTGAAGAAAAATATTTTTTCTTTATATTTGTGTTTTTATTTCTAATGATATCAATTTGCCCAAATGTCTGTAATTTTCGAATTTTTGGTTGAAAATGGTCTTAAACGATTGGTTTCGCCTCACCGATCAAGAATCCGTGTTCGAAATAAATTTTGTCTGGCCGGCCGTAGGCACGATAACTCTCGAATGAAAGGAGTTAGAGGATTGACATTTGCAGGGTAGGTTTGGAGCTTAAATATCTCGGACAATTACGGCAAAATCGGGCAAAATCCACCAAGCGGTTTCGCAGTTATAACCGATCACTTGATCTATCTGGAATTTAGCATTCAATCGAAGAATCATGACCTTTACATGCACGCGAAGTTTTGTATTGATCCGATTGCCGTAAAGTGGCAAAAAAATATTTAAAAAATTTTTTTATATTACAAATTTCAAATTAAATTTTTTTTAAGATGCAGTTCCATCGTAAGAATCCACTGGTGTCATTTTCAACTACAACAAGATAATACTTTCGGAAATATGATTTTTCAAAATTTCAACTATACATCGTATTTCTATGTTTTCACAGAATGCGATTTCTATCTGTTCGTGTTCTATCTGTGTTCACTATTCATTCAGGTCATCTACCTATAAGAGACGTCATATGTATGTATTTATATAATTCGTACTTTGAAAATGTTTTGTGTTCGGAAACATGGTTCCGCATCTTGAATTTGTGAATATATAAAACACTGTTTTGATTCCAAAAATAATATTGACTTGTTGCATATTGAATAATTTATGTGCAAATATTGGGGATGATGTTTCAGGAGATTTATAATTGGATCATTTTAAGGATTTAGTTTATGAAGGCAATAGTAAAGAAAAACATAATGGAATCATCAAAATAAATTACTGTTCATTGACCACCGAGGCTAATATTACCTTTTACATCCTTAACGGCCAGTTTCATAATAAGTTTTAGGGTCTCTTTAAATTTAAAGCATCCTTTAGTTGGACATTTGGAACCAAAATGTCAATCTAAAGGATACTTCAAATTTAAAGGGACTTTAAAACTTATTATGAAACTGGCTGTTAGTATTTAGACATATTCCTATATACAGTATTTTGCTAGCAAAAGAATGCTGAAATACTGATCTCCTTTTTGTGTATCAAATATTCTTTCTTGAGTTAAGGTTCATAATACAGAATGAATGTGTTAGTGGTATGAACTATTAAATTATGAAAATAGGATTGTATTTATTAATATATACTATTAAAATAATTTGTTCGTCAGCCTATACCTTTTCAAATATTAGGAGTAAATGGACAATCTGCAATGATTGTCTCCAGCCTTGCTATAGATATCTCGATGATACATTCCTTAGGTATTTCGAGTTGTGAAAACTATGCGCCAAGTGTAAGTTCCAATAACCCATTCCACGAGGTTAAATCATTGCAAATTGCTGATTTAATCTCGATAAATAAACTATTATTTGAATTGAATTTCTTTCATGCTGCAGTTCTATCATGAGAATATATTGATATCATTCCCAACTATGAGAAACTTTCGGAGATAGGATTCGTCAAAATTGAACAAGAGCGCCAAAGCTCCTGCCACAAGCCTTTCCCCTTTTTTTTCGAAATACACTTTGCATAATACTACGGTAAAATTCTTCATTCATTCTTCGAATTTGTTCACATTTCTCTTATCTGGCATTTAATATTGGTAACTGAAAAATATTCTATTTCAACATTATGTAAGACCGTTCACTGCCGAAATTTTTGGATATTAGAAATTCGTCATATCGAGAAATCAAAATATGAAGTAGGCCTATGAAAATTCAGGAAACGTCACTTTTCCAAGAATTCCTGGGGATTTCTTGTTATACCAACATAAAACTATCCAAAACTCAAGGCTAATAAGAGTTTCTAAAACAATTTCACTAAATATATCAGTAACTAGCTGACCCGCACCCACTTCGTTGGGCGGTATATAGCCCATGTCACTGTCCATCCTTTTATTTAACTATCTCCACTTAAAAAAAAAACATCAATTCGTCACTCCGTTTTGCCGCGAAAGATGGACAAACGACATCATCATTATCCACAGGCTGCATAGATTGTCTTTATGAGGATGTTAAAGTTGTTAATGATGAAAATATTTAAATGTAATTAATACTAAGTTTTCACTTCTGCCGGGAGTCCCGAAGTGTAACCCGGTTGTTTTAGTATAGATAAATAAAGCGATTATTGTAGAGCTTCTCTATAAACAACATTTGACGTTAAATTATTTTCTGGTAAAAAAATATACTGATGGCCGGGAGCCCCGACCCGTGATAGGGCAACGTAAAGTTGCCCATGTGTAAAACATTCTTTTCGTAAATCAATTCCTACTAATTTGAATGTTTGGCCCTGAGATTTGTTTATCGTTAGTGCGAAAGAAATTTTTACTGGAAATTGGAGCCTTTTGAAGGGTATAGGCAAATCAGTAGGAATCATGGGTATTCTTAGTATATGAGCTAATTCACCAGCTGCAGGGCCGGTGATAATCTTCGCTTCTATTAAATTATCTTCTAGCTCCTTTATAAGAAGTCTCGTGCCATTACACATGCTAGGGAGGTTTAAATTTCTGAGAAGCATTATTGGTAGCCCAGCGGGGTTCAGAGAATTTAAAAATTCCTGGGGATACTGTACTGCGTCCTCGATGTTAGTGACGGTGTCTATGGATTTATAGCACTTAACTTCACCCGGTACTTTCTGCATAATTAAATTGTTTATTTCGTTGACTGTTTCATTCCTGGGAGAATCTATTGCTCTACAACACAGCCAACGAAAATCATTTTGATGTAAGTTTTCGATGTCAGGATATATAGCATCTATCAGACTATCTAAATTATGGACTATTTGGCCTAGAGACTCATCTAAAGTAACTGCATAATTGGTGCCCAAATTTAAAAATGGAAAAATTCCTTCTCCAAGATTCAGGTGCTATTGTGGAAAATTACTATGCGTATTTCCATGTAAGTGAGCTCTCATGTTGGTGCGCAAATACAAATGTTGAACAGATTTAAACATGCCTTCATAATATCTGCTCGCGTACTTCTGTTGACGACTGGAAGCGTTTGTCGGAAATCTCCAGCAAATACAAAAGTGATACCACCCATAATCGGAGGTCTTTTAAAGTACGGTCCACGGCCTCCACATGAGCTCTATGACTCATGGTGCATTCATCCCATATTACCAACGACGCGTCTTGCAGTAACTTACCAAGAGGCCCATTTTTCCGAATAGAGCACGTAGACCGTTGATCTAAAGATACGGATAGCGGGAGTTTAAACGTAGAGTGAGCAGTTTTTCCTTCGTTCAAGAGAGTCGCAGCAATTCCTGACGAAGCAACTGCAATTGCTATCTTCCCTGATTGCCGTATCTTAGCAAGTATCAAATTTGCTAGAAAAGTCTTTCCGGTGCCTCCTGGTGCGTCCAAAAAAAATAATCTCCCCATGTTATTGTTCACGCTATCCACAATAGTCTCATAAGCATGTCTTTGATCTGGTACTAATTTTGGCACATTGTCATTTACAAACGCTGTTAGATCATTTCTGTTATACTGTTGTACCATTGTGTCAATAGTATTATTCTGGGTACGAACGGGAGGAGGTAATCCAAAATCACTTAAACTTTTGTCGTTTAATTCTGGAAGTTTGTTTTCTATTTCAATTAATCCTTCATTATAAATTACTTCAGTAAAGCGTAAAGTGTTATCCTGATTTTGTTGTCTGATACGATGTCTAATATCTTCACAGAACTGATCTTTGAAAGTATCCCCCGCCTTGGTGAAGCTCCCTTCGCAACGCAGAAATAGTAATATTTTAATTTCGCCATAACTTCAAAACCAAACGTCCAATTTTAATCTTTTCAATACCAAATATTATCTACATGAACTGTTCTTAGTGATGAAATAATTTATTTTGATGAGGATTAATAGCATGAGTAAAATAAATGTGTTTGAATGTAGTTCAAAAAACAATTAAGATTTTTAAATAAAAAAATGGTTGTTGTGCCTCACTCGACATAGATAGGTATAGTGTGTCGCGGACTTTTTTGTATATATTTATAAGATCTCCAATTAATTAGAGCATATTAATGTTCTATCTTTTATAGTTTAGGCAGCGTACGCAAAATAAGTAACTTTTCTGGTTGATTTTTTACACCTTGTGTCCGAAAAACCCAAATATTTCACGGAACCCTATTTTTTTCCAAAATAAAATTTAGCCTATGTTACTCGTGGATAACGTAGCTTTCGAATGGTGAAAGAATTTTTAAAAACGGTCTAGTAGTTTTTGAGCCTATTCATTACAACCAAACAAACAAAGTTTTCCTCTTTATAATATTAGTATAGATTATATAATAATGCTAAGAAGATAGGTGCCTATGTCAGTATTCTTAAGATTATTAGAATTTGGAATACTTCCCTCCGTCTTTACCCAGATTAGCTGATATTTCAGATAACTCATCCTATTGTCCCTTACGCCCTACAAAACTTCAGCGAATTCTGGAGATGAGTTTCCGAGTTGACCATTCTTCGCTATTCCTGAAAGGGGAGAATAAATCCATAATTCAATAATTTTGATGCTCACTGTATAATAATATCCTTGATCTCCGACATACAACTGCAAATCCCTGCTTGTGCAGGATTGCCGGACCACACTCGCTGAACTTGGAGGGCCCTGCAGGCTGCTGCTCTTGTGGGTCCAGGGCCACTCGGGCATAAAGGGTAATGAGATGGCGGACTCATTGGAGGCACGAGGGGCTTCCATGGGGCTCATTGTATCTATGGTATCGGCCTGTGGTATCTCTCTCAGAGCAGCGGCGAAGGAAAACAACAGATGGGTGGACCAAAAGATCCAAGAAATCTGGAGCAGCATACCTGGACACAGACATGCTCACTCAACAATTACTGGCCCATTAGCTGAAAGAGCTAGAAAATGGCTCAAATTCTCTAGGGTAGACCTGAGAATCCTTATAGCTGTATACACGGGCCAATGTGGCCTCAGGAAACACCCCAATACGCTATGGGCTGAGGACTCCGAGTGCAGACTATGCCTGGAGGACGACGAGTCTATCGAAAACATCATGTGTGGCTGCCCCGCTGGGGACAGGATCAGATTGGAGGAACTAGGAGTCCACAAACTGACACTGAGGGAACTGGACAAGTTCTCACCCACCAGACTCATAACCCTCATCAAGAGACTTGAGCTTGTGAGTATAGATTATATGCTATATGTGTGCCACAATAGACCGATTGGTAGCAGTAAGGGTCGGGTTTCGTCTGCCCAGCACAATCTATTTAATAATAAATATAACCTTAGAGTCTCAGGTGCTTACAGAGGAATTGTGCAATACAGGATACTTATAGTCTAGTCAACAAGTGCTTTTTAAGTCAAAATTTTTGCGTATTCTCCGAAGATTATAATAGAGGGAGATTTAGTTTTTCGCCAATATCTCAAAAACTATCAGAGATAATTCAAATTTGAAAAAAGATTCAAGAAGAGAAGAAAATGTCCTAAAACATTATCTCAACTCCCGGAACTAGGACCAATAAATATAATTTTCTCAGAGGGTTACTCCCGAAAATGCGTAATCCGGCTTGCGTAAGCCTCGCCCCATTCGGACCTTTCATGAATAAATATTATTTAAACTCATTAAAAATAAAATAAAAAATTGAACAAATTCAGGCATCTGCAGGATAGATTAATGAACAATCATTCGTGGTCCAAAAATGTTTATCGTGACTTTCCAATTAGTTATCCATTAGTTAATTAACAATTTTTTGTAGCACGGACATTAACATTGCAAGTACGATAATTGTGAAACTATTACTCTGAGGATTTTTTCCATTGGTGAAGCTATTTCTCAAAGGTCTTGGAATAGTTTTCCGCTGGAAAATCCTGTTGTTAATTTTGGTTTTTTTATTAACAATTTACTTAAGTGAAAAATTATAAAGCTTTAATTATGTTTTCAAAAGAATCTTTTGGATTATCTAATAAACAACGCATTGGTGTATAAAAATTGTTTAAACAATAGGAGATAATAGATATTAAGAATCTGAATAAAAAAGTTTCTGAATGAAAGTAAAAGGATGAATAGTAATATTATAATAATAATATTAGGTTGGGGAAAAAGTTCGTGGCGATATTAAGGTATATTTGATATCGAGTTGTTTCATATTTCTTATAATCTCCCTCAAATTAAATATTGTCCATTTTGATTGACGACCTTCTGCCACTTCTCTGGAAGAGCAAGAATTCCATCGCTGTAGAATTTGGTAGTTTTTTGGTTGAAAAACCGAATGAGGTGATTTTCACATGCCTCTGGTGAGTTCAGCTTAACTCCATTAAGAGAGTTTTGAATAGACCGAAACAGATGAAAATCGGAAGGTGCTAAGTCCGGACTACAGGGAGGATGCAACAAAATTTCCCATCCAAGCTGATTCCCTTGTAGTCCCACCAAACACTTAGCATTACTTTCCGTGCCGTTAATCCTGGCTTTGCTACCGTTTGCGGAGCTTCACCCTTTTTCGACCACGATCTTTTTCGCACTATATTGTCATACGTGATCCACTTTTCATCACCAGTCACAATTCTTTTGAGAAAAGGTTCGATTTCATTTCGTTTCAGCAGTGAGTCACAAATGGAAATTCTGTCCAGTAGATTTTTCTCAGACAACTCATGCGGTATCCATACATCGAGCTTCTTTTTGTATCCAAACTTATGCAAATGGTTTAAAACAGTTTTATGGTCAATGTTTAGGTCTCTAGCGATGTCATGACTACTTATATGCCGGTCTCCTTCAATTTTTTCCAAAATCTCATCTACTTTTCCAGTGATTGGGCGACCACAACGAGGTGCATCTTTGACATCGAAATTTCCAGAACGAAAACGAGCGAACCATTTGCGAGCTGCCGATTTTGAAAGAACATCTTGGCCATATACAGCACAAATTTTATCACAAGCCTGTGATGCATTTTCACCTTGATCAAAGTGATATTGTAAAATGTAGCGAATTTTCTCGTTATTTTGTTCCATTTTCGAACACTTGTAAATGCTATTACACCTCACTGATTTTAAAGAGTTTTATGTTCTTATGTAGACCGAAATCCCACGTTTTGAATACACTAACGTAAACTTCGATACAGGCAGGAATTAGGTTATAATAGATGACGTAACGCGGCACATACGCTCAAACGCCACGAACTTTTTCCCCCACCCAATATTATATAAGCTTCACAATTCTTCACTTCAGTAAATTGTTCATAACAAAACGAAAATTAACGTTTTTTATAATTTTCCAGCAAGAATCTATTTTAAGACTTTTGAAAGATATATCCAAGAAAGGAAAAAATTCTCAGATCTATAGTTTAACAATTTTCGTACTTGCAATGTTAATGTTCGTGCTACAAAGAATTGGTAATTAACTAATGGATAACCAATTGAAAAAGTGCGATGAACATTTTGAACCATGGATTATTGTTCATTATTGTTGCCGGAGTTCCCGATTTCGGGCGTATTTTCAACCATCTAGGAAAATTATTAATATTGGTTCTACAGTTCCGACAGTTGGGACTTTTTTAAAAAGGAAATTTCCTCCTCTATTTGAATCCTTTATCAAATTTGAATGATCTACAACAGTTTTTGCAATATTGGCGAAAAAGTAAACGTTTTGTTCCCCTTAATTGTTTATAACTATTGCAATTTTTGCGAGCGGCCTTAGCATTTTGTCAGAAACTATCTATTCCGAATCGAATGACACCTCAACCATAACTTTCGGAGAATACACAAAAATTTTGACCTAAAAAGCTCTTGTTGACTTGACTATTAGTACTTCAAGTAAAATTTCGATCAGCCATAGTTGATCTCTTCTCTCTTCAAGTATGGCTCAACAAAGTTCTTACAATAATTCCACGTATATCACTGACAATCAGAGGAATAACATGTTCTCGAAGAAATTACAAGAAAATATTTCCCTCTCTTCCAACTAGGAAACTAATTATAACATTGATTTCCGACTGTGCGATAAAATACTGAGTCTAAACAAAAACACCATAGTTAGGAAATTCAACACAATCCAATGAGAAACCAAATCACTTTAAAATCTATGTTTGGCGCTCTTGTTCCTCGGAACAGAGTGCTTATCAATTTGCCCAAATGTCTGTAATTTTCGAATTTTTGGCTGAAAACGGTCTTAAACGATTTGGTTCGACTCACTGATCAAGAATCCGTGGTCGAAATCGATTCTGTCCGGCTGTCCGACCGTCCGTCCGTTAACACGATAACTCTCGAACGAAAGGAGTTAGAGGATTGAAATCTGCAGCGTAGGTTTCGAGCGTAAATATCTCGGACGAGTTCGTTAACGGGCGAAATCCACCGAGCAGTTTTGCAGTTATGGCGGTTTTTAGTAAAAATATTTTTTATTAATGTTTCTGAAACCGATCACTTGATCTATCTGATATTTAGCGCCAAATTGTAGAATAATGTCCTCCATACGCATGCGAAGTTTTGTATTCATAGAGTTGCTGTAAAGTGCCAAAATGTTTTTTTTTTCATATTAAATTTTTTTTTCTACAATAACTATCGAATAGAATGAGCTAGACAGTTGAAATTTTCAGAGTAGGTTTGGAGATAAATATCTCGGTTAAGTTTGTTAGTGGGCAAAATAGGTCAGATGGTTTAGGAGTCTCTTCTCTCTCTTTTCAACCTGCATTCATCCACTCCTGGACATAGGTCTCTCCCATCCTCTTCCATGTCTCCCTATTCTATGCTACACTTAACCACCGTTTACCTGCCACTTTCCTAATGTCGTCCACCCAACGTTTTTGAGGACGTCCTACACTTCTTTTTGTTTGACTAGGCCTCCACGCTGTTATTCTATGTGCCCACCTGTCCTTATCAAGCCTAGCCACGTGTCCAGCCCATTGCCATTTCATCTTAGCCACTTCTTGAATTATATCAGCAACCTGGGTTTGTCTCCTGATTTCTTCATTTCTTACTTTATCGCGCAGTGAGACTCCTAGCATGTATTTTTCTCTTGTTAGGCTAGTTGTTTCTAGTCCGTATGTTTGTACAGGCAATATACAGGTGTTGTATACCTTTCGCTTCAGATTGATAGGGATCGTATTGTTTTTCAAGATGTGTCCCAGTCTACCGAAAGACATGAATGCTAGTCGTATACGTCTAGTAATTTCTGTATGTTGATTTTCTTTTCCCAGTTTAATATTGTGGCCTACGTATACATATTCGGGTACACATTCGATCCTGTCATTCTGTATATATATGTTGGCATCTTCAGAACTAAGTATTTTTGTTTTGTTGTTGTTAATTTGCAGTCCTATCTTTACAGATGCTAGATTTAATTCATTTAACATTTCATTTACTTCTTTGACGTTGTTACCTATTAGGACTATGTCATCTGCGAATCTGAGGTGGTTCAGTCTGATGCCATCTATGTTAATCCCCTTGTTGTCCCATTCCAAGTTTTTAAACACTTCCTCTAGAGCTAGCGTAAACAGTTTAGGTGAGATGGTGTCTCCCTGTCTCACACCTCTCTCCAGTGCTATTCTGTTGGTCGCCGTTGTTTCGTCTATTTGGACATGCATTGTTGCCTCCTTGTAGATGCCTTCAATGATTTGATTGTACCTTGAGTCTATTCTTGCGTTCTGTAGAGCCATCAATATCGACCATATTTCGACTGTGTCAAACGCCTTTTGGAAGTCGACGAAGGCTAGATGTATAGGTACATTATACTCTGTACACTTTTCTATAAGGGTACGGACTGTATATTGGTGGTCTATCGTGCTGTATCCCTTTCTAAATCCCGCCTGTTCCACGGGTTGATAGAAATCTAATCTTGATGTTAAACGATTTGTTATGATTTTTGTGAATAGCTTATATAAATGTGATAGAAGGGATATAGGTCTATAATTTTCGATATTTGTCTTATCACCTTTCTTGAATAGAAGTATGACCTCGGAGTTGCACCACCTAACTGGAACTTTCCCGACATAGAGACATTTATTTAGCAGTATTCTTATTGCTTCCCGTACTGTTTTTCCTCCCAGTTTTAACATTTCTGTACTTACTTGGTCTTCTCCTGGACATCTGTTGTTCTTCATCTGTTCCAATGTTGAGTATACTTCAGCCTCTGTGATTTCTGGGAGATCTTCGGATCCGACATTCATGATGTTTATTTTTTCCACTGAATTTCGCGATCTGGTTGCATACAAGCCAGTATAGAAGGATTCAATGGCTTTAACGATGTCATCTGTGTTCTGTACTACAATATTGTTTTCGTTACGTATTTTCGTTATCTTTCTTTTTCCCCTTTGAAAGCTTCCTGCTCAACAATTTCATTCTACAATTATCCCTGATGGTTTCCTCTATGAGTTTTGTGTTGTAGCTTCTCTTGTCCTTTCTGATTTCTTTTTTAACCATTCTGTTCAGGTTCTTGTAATCTTCAGTTGTTTTGTCCGTTGTGTTTCGCCTCTTTTCTAGAAGTATTACTGTATTATGGCTTAGCTTGGAGTCTTTGTAATTTCTTGTTCTTGAACAGATTTTCACAGCTGAAGTTCTTATAGCGCTTGTAATTTTATCTGTGAGTTCATCTATCTCTAGTTGTTCATAATTGATGCTTGCTATTTTCTGATGTAAATCGCTTTGGTATTCTGCTTCCTTTAATTTGAGAACGTCACCGGTAGGGTAGCGTTCTTTTTTGAAGAGCTTTTTCCTTTCAATAGCAAAATTGAATATAATTTTTGCCCTCGCCAGCCTATGGTCGCTTCCGGTATTGAATCTGTTCAGGACCGATACATCCTTGCATATTGATCTTTTGTTGGATAGGATAAAGTCAATTTCATTCTTGGTTTAATTATTTGGGCTGCGCCATGTCCATTTGCGTTGTTTTTGTTTTTTGAAAAATGTATTGAGGCAGTAAAGATTTTCTCTGTTTAGGTAGTTGCTAAGAGTTTCTCCTCAATTATTTCTCTCGCCTAGTCCGAAGTTTCCTATATAGTCAGTGTCTCCCTGTTTTCGTCCCCCTATCTTGGCATTGAAGTCCCCCATGACTATTAAGAAGTGAGATTTTTCCATTTGACGAGCCTTGGTCAGGTCCTCGTAAAAATGTTCGATCTCTTCTTCATCTGAATTACTTGTTGGTGCGTAGGCATGGATGATCTGCAAACTATATCTTGTATTTAAGTTTATTTATTTATTTATTTATTTATTTAAAATACAAATAAGAGTAGAGGCTTATGCCTATAAACTCCAAAAGAACTAGGAAAAATGGACCAATGTACAGACTATTCATAAGTTCAAAAATTATATAGTAAAGAAAATAAAAACACTGAAAACTCAATATAAACTCTAAATAGGCAGAAAAAAAAAATAAAAAAAATGAAATCGAAGGCCCTCGAATCAGCTCAACTGGTGTTGAATACGACTCAGACTGTCCAAGCTATTTTTGAACGAATTGATCGATGCGCTGTCCACAACCGAAGCCGGAAGCCCATTCCATAAATCAAACACTCGGTTGCTCAAAAATAGCTGTCTTTGAGTAGTTCTAAACTTCTCCTTTGCAAGCTTGCAGCCATGACTCCGAAGATTGTTGGTATTCTTCTGAAATATAGCTTGTACCTGTGGTCCGAAAATTCCCTTCGTGGACTTGTATGTGAATATGAGATTACCCCTGTCGCGTCTTTGAGAAAACGAAATCATATCTGCGAGTTTGAGGCGGGTCTCATAATCAGGTCGAGAGGATCCGTAAGGGATTCTTGTGTTCCATCTTTGGATGGATTCCAGCGAATTGATCTCCGCTACAAGAGCAGTCCACCATGCTGATCCTGCGTATTCCATGACCGGTCGAACGAAGGACTCGTATAGAAGCTTACAAACCACCCTGTCCGAGCCTCGGAAAAGTTGATTGTTATGTAAATGACTCGGTTGGATACAGCTTGATATTTAGTGATATCATATTTAAAGCTTTTATTTATTATGAATGCTACACCTCCAATATAATCTTTTTCACCTGAATTGTTCTGATAAAGAGTGTGGCCTGACTTTAACGTGGTGCATTTTTCTTCAGGTAATCTGGTTTCACAAATTCCAATGATATCCCATTTTATGTGGTTAAGCTCTTCTTCAAATTCTTCGAGTTGATTTTCGGTTCTTAATGTTCTTATGTTGTATGTAGCAATGTATACAGGTGCAATGTATTGTGGTGATTTTTGCTGTAATGGTTCTCTTTCCAAGCTTTTCGAACTTTTGCACCCCCCAGAATCCTTGGAGCTGACTGAGTATACAGTGTGAGATTCTGAATCATGGATTCTACTCACCTGGGGTAATTTAGTTTTTAGGTTCGACATTTCATGGTTTAGAGGTTTTGGCAATTTCAACGCCACGCTTGCCTAGCGGGTTGGCGAGGGGTTTGGGATTCGTTAGGAAGAGTAGGTAGGTATGTTTAAATGGGAGAAATGGGATGGGACAATAGTTTCCCCCGTATGGTACTGGAAGATAAACCAAGGCTCGCGTAGGCAGGGGCGCGTCCCTGAAGTAGATCTATTAATTATCGGGATCATAATCGAGTACCTACCCGCTACCGGGTCAGATAGGTCAGATGGTTTAGGAGTAAAGAAAAAAAAATTATTTCCTAAACTTACAAATTTAGAATTTTTTTTAAGGTGCAGTTTCACCAGAAGAATCCATTGATATTATTTTCAACTCTAACAAGCTAATACTTTCGGAGATATGATTTTTCGAAATTGAATGAATTGTACTTCTATGTTTTCCCAAAATGCTATAATTATTCTATCTATGAATTATTATATGATCTGTGTTCATACTCGTACATGTCATCCTGTTCTATAAGAGAGAGTCAAATTCATTTCAGCAATTTTAATTTGATTTCTTCCATGGTGCAGTTCTCATTCTCAGATTGCTCATTCAATCTTGATAAATAAACTATTATTTGAATTGAATTTCCTTTGTGATGCAGTTCAATCATAAGAATACATTGATATAATTCCCAACTCTGAGAAGCCAATACTTTCGGAGATATAATTTGTCTGTTTGAACAAAAGCGCCAGAAATCTCCTTTCCACAGGGCTTGAACAAATTTTTAATCAGTTGAATTCAGAAAAATATACAGCTTAGAAGAATCAGTTTCCATACTGAATATTTAGTTTCCATTCGAGGTATGCTGAAGCCTCTGACTCCACTTTGCCATTTTGATTATTTCTTCAAAGAAATACATACATCATTTCACGATTTCCGCCAACGTTTCATTCTCCTCGCTCACTCTCATTCCTGACAGGTGTCCATATCTTGAAGCACTTCATCCGTATTGAATTATATTGTCCGATTCTTGAGAGCCCCGATAAATCAATGTCGCACGATGACAGTTTCTTTTCGGTAGATATTATCTTCCTCGCCCATTTCGCTTGTGGCTGACTAATCAGTTTTAGACATAGAAACACTGAAATTGGGTTAGGAGCTTTAGATCATTCGTTTATCCAAGGATTAATATTATGTCACTCCTTAATACTACGCTGACTACTGGCGAATTTAGAGAACTGATATTAGGAACACAAAATTTCAAAACTTGGCATTGGTCATACGCAGAATGTCACTATTCACGTGCAATTCCTGCCACATCTAGAAGGAAAATATTATGGCGGAGAAAATATCTTTTAGGTCTTGGATGAAGAATAATAAATTCAAGGATTTTCAGCAAATATGTCAAATTTACATGTGGATCGATCAAATGTATACTATCGATGAAGGACTTACCATGCGAAATACGCTTAGTCCGTAATGGCAGATCTTCATGGATTACCGAAAACTTATCGCTAAGAAACATACTAAATTTTCTGAATTTATATTGGTATGTCCAGACAACACAGAGAGGATGAAATTCATAGGAAAAGAAAGAGAATATAACAAAAATGAAAGGAAAAATAATTATACGGGAGATCTTCGGTCGGGAAGTGGAACGGGGTGAGTTTTTGAGGGAAAAAACGG
Source organism: Halyzia sedecimguttata (assembly GCA_937662695.2). Classification (NCBI taxonomy): domain Eukaryota; kingdom Metazoa; phylum Arthropoda; class Insecta; order Coleoptera; family Coccinellidae; genus Halyzia; species Halyzia sedecimguttata. Next base: position 41,056,016 of record OW569415.2, read on the forward strand.
TTTATCTCGATTTCCGGCAAAACTACTAGTCCTATAGAAAAGAGCTAAATGGCAAGGCTGTAGGCAATAAAAAGATCCACAAATTTTTGTGTTCACACTTTTGTCACATCATATCAAAATTCATTTGAAAACTTCAAATAACCAAGTTTTTGGTTTCTATTTTTATTTTTTACACAATTTTTTTTTATAATTGCACAAGTGCAGACAAATTACCGATAATTTTGCAAGAAAGCGCGTTATCCAAAAATTGCATGAGTTGCATTTGTATGAAAATAACGGAATTCAATTTTTATAAGATAAGACGCTTGAATGTAAAATTATCTGGTCATTTATGCACGAGTGTAATTCATTGAAATATTTCACGAATAAAGAAATATTGTAGAGAAATCTCATAGTACTGACGAGGACTATGAATAAAATCATGCTCTTGGACAAATTCAACTGTATTGAGTTCACACCGAAACGCGACATTTTTTGACACTTTATTTGTTTATCTGTTTGTATTGTTTGTGTTGTCAAGGCAACGGGATGTTTTCGGATGCAATTTTCGCTCTGCAGTGCAATTACCGCCGTAATTTTTCCATAAATGCATTCTTGCCATGAGAAGTTCAATGTATGAGATAAATATTCGCTGTAATCCAGGGGTGCCTTCCAATATTAACTACACCGCGTAAAGTAGAGTTTTTGAAGGTTTGACAGATTTACTCCGATCCGGTTTTCATTTGGAGTTCGAGTGACAGAATGTGCCAATATCGGACTAAAGGTTATGTTGGTTTAAGAAAGAACCTATTATTAGTGTTCTCTTCACATACAGGGTGAGTCTTTAACCACTGCATTAATTTAAACCAAAGATTCCTCTCATCAAATGAAACACTTTTTTCATTTACCATTTTTCCAGATTCGTCTCAGGTAAAAAGTTACAAGCGTTTAAAGATTTCACAATGTGCTAATACACTCCCGCATATAAATTATCTATGACATTGTTGGCAGACGAGAATAAGGCATGGTAACGTGGTTTACAGCTTGATTCGGGATTCCAACGCTCAGGGACGGATCCATAAAAGTAGTGAAATTTCTGGAGTTTTCCATTTTAAAACATTCAATGAAGAATATCTCGAAAACGGTGCGTTTAAGGAGAAATGATGAAGAATACTATAATGTTCTAAAACGATGGAATATTCTTGAAATGACTCAAGAAAAACTTTATATGCTTTCTTTATGCTAATTTCGTTTAGTTTTATGAATCTACGAGTCCATAACTAGAAAACCAGTAGAATTAGAAATTAACTATTATTAGCAAAATATGTATCATAGTTATAGGAAACTTTACGCCAACATTCATTTCATTCGAAAAAAGGATGTCAAAGCTACAAAATAAAAACTGATTTTTTTTCAAAATTTCATAAGCCTGTATCTTTCTACCTGAGCTGAATTTGGATAAATGTTAAATGAAAAAAGTGTTTCATTTGATGAGAGGAATCTTTGGTTAAAATTAATGCAGTGGTCAAAGACTCACCCTGTATATGTAACTCTAATCATAAATATATATTGTGAGCAGTATTAAAACTATTAATTTACCTCACATGATATTAATTGAACAGTGAGACAAAGATAAGAGATTAACCGTCCATTAGTTATGTCAATTTTGAGTGGAGTAAAATGAACCCTGCTATTTTGTAGAGTTACAAGAGTTAACTGGGGGTCGAATACTCTAACATTTTCGAACGACAGTCATAGAGTAAAATATAATCAACTTTTCGGTTTTCGAACGCAATTTAGTAAATATTGCTCTACGGAGTTAATATTCGAACACAACCCAGAGGTGATTGGATAAAATTTGACACATGACTCAGAATTAAGTAATTTGATTGGTTACTATATTTGGTAAAAAATTATGGGTTATAAGTGCACAAGTGAATAAATACGACGGCGTATTGGGGCCAATGTAAAAATAAAAAATCTGTCAATTAGTATAATTGACAGATTAAATCTGTCAATTATACTAATTGATAGATTTTTTATTTTTAATTTAATTGACAGATTCAATCTGTCAATTAGTATAATTGGTATAATTGACAGATTTAATCTGTCAATTAGTATAATTGGTATAATTGGTATAATACCAATTATACTAATTGACAGATTAAATCTGTCAATTATACTAATTGACAGATTTTTTATTTTTACATTGGCCCCAATACGCCGTCGTACATAAAAATTACCGATTGACTTGCAAGGAAGCGTGTGAACAGAATGACTCATGTTTACGTCTGTAGTTTATATTTATCATTTGTCAAACAGTCCGTAATCCATGGTTGAAACGTTGGAAACACCAAAGTTGTAAGACCAATCATAATTCAAAGACAGTTGGTGTTTTCGTGATAATACGAGCTCTCTTTGGCCTGTGGTTGGTCAGATTTTGATATGAGTGAAAGAGTCGCTGAAATTTTTAAAACCAAAGCTATTGCCGTATGGGTAGAATAATCTTCCCTATCACTTAGTAGAGTTCAAACCGGGCTCTATCGTGTCACCCCGTGTGACTTTCATTGCTAAAATTTATAGACCACTGGGTATAATTCTCCATACCCTTACAATGCAAATTCAACTGGTCGTCAAAACATCGTCGTGTGCAGGAAGGGGTGGGGGGGTTTTTTCCAAATATTGCCAATTTTTTTTTTCTGTTTATGACCATCTATATTAGGTGACTATCACTCACACAAATTACTATTGAAATATACGATTCCGAAATATTTTTTATTAATTGTCAAAAAAGTCGAATACAATGCTCTTGAATGGAATTCCTTAAGATATAGCCGCTTGCCCTGAATACCCATATTAACTATTATGTTCCGCTCGATTTTACTCGAGATCTGTTAGGATTATCGAAAAAATGCTTCATATGAAAGGTCTGCTTCGAAAACCAACGATGCTTCTTTCAAAATTGCAATGGGCAGAACAGTTTCCTCACAAAATAAGAAATTGTGTTATTAACTCCCATTAACCGAAACCGAACCTGGAGACGCTAGTAAGGCGCAATTTGTTGCGTTAGTCCATGTTAGTGGCGGCCTTATGGATTTGACCGCACATAAGGTTCGTTATATCTATCCGAACAACTTTACAGTACTATATTCCTGTGTGCATTCAGAACGCACATTTTGAAGATAGTGTTTAAAATCCTAATTTTTTATATGTATGACAATTTTACATATAATTAATAGATATTTGATTTAATTCTGTTACTTCGTAAATAAATATGCAAATATGCTAGTTCAAACTTATATTCATTACTTCATAAATCAATTTAGTGACGTAATATTGACACATTTTTGAAATCATCGCTTATTCTCATTAGTAGAACAAGATATCCTGAATCCTAGACCGAAAATCTGGAAAAGAATTAAGAAGGTATATAGTTGGTATCTATGATATTTAGGATCTAAAAATTTCTTACATGTCATGATTCATCTAATTCAACTATCACTATCAGATGAAAAATCATCAAGGGGAGGAAGACTTGAAAAATTTGAAGTACTCGTATTTGCACATGTTTTTTGGGTCATACATTTGCAGGAGCCAATACACGGAATTTGTTTTCTTTTACAGGAACACATTGATCCTGTGCAATCTGAAATGGGAATTTACATTTCATAAAGAATATATACGGATCTGATATTCGATATAATATTTACCTTTCCTACAACTGCAGTTGCTAAGGATAGATGTTCCTTAGGTAGGATTGGCATCGTCGTTAATTTTGGCAGAAGTTTTCCATTTTCTACATACCACCCACTAAATGGCTGTGTTGTCTCAAACTATCCAATGTTGGAGGTAATTTACTTATGGATCTTCAAGAAGCTGTAGTATTCCCCTGAGCCTGTTGATACATTTCACATTTTCGTTTGTCGTATACAGACGGATTACAAATTCAACAATATCATTGAATACTTTCAAACATGGCACCGGAAATACATGATGAATTCAAAAATAGTAATTTTGTCATTAATCGTTTGATTGGGAATTTTAACCAATTTTCTGCAGATCAGGCGCTAGAGCATATCAACAAAAACTCCAAAGCTGCAGGAGGAATATTTGGATTAACTATAAATAGTACTAGAATGGATGAATGGTTCTTGAGTTACAACATTATTGGTATGATGTTAGACAAATTTTGCTCATCTTTGCATCTTCATTCGGTCAAAATGTCGAAGAAGGTAAAAAGAGAATGAAAATTGATGAAGATTCTGTGCAGATACTGCTAAGTGAACTTTCAAGATTTTGAGAATTTGGGAGAAGAAGTATTCAATGATATTGTTGAATTTGTAATCCGTCTGTATGCGACAAACGAAAATGTGAAATGTATCAACAGGCTCAGGGGAATACTATAGCTTCTTCAAGATCCATATGTAAATTACCCCCAACATAGTTTGAGACAACACAGCCTTCGAGTCCATTACCAAACAAAAATTTGGTTCAATAGTAATGTACCACGACCATCTTTACCGGATCCTATATTTAGTGGGTGGTATGTAGAAAATGGAAAACTTCTGCCAAAATTAACGACGATGCCAATCCTACCTAAGGAAACATCTATCCTTAGCAACTGCTGTTGTAGGAAAGGTATTTACCTTTCCTACAACGATATAATATTTTGGTTGTGAATTCCTCCATAAGTGTGTGAATGTTAACAGGGATCAATGAAAAACACACTTCTTTAAAAAATTGGCTATTGGCTATCGATATTTATTATATCGAATATCAGATCCGTAAATATTCTTTATGAAATGGAATTTCTCATTTCAGATTGCACAGGATCAATGTGTTCCTGTAAAAGAAAACAATTTCCGTGTATTGGCTCCTGCAAATGTATGGCCCAAAAAACATGTGCAAATACGAGTACTTCAAATTTTTCAAATCTTCCTTCCCTTGATGATTCTTCATCTGATAGTGATAGTTGAATTAGATGAATCATGTCATGTAAGAAATATAAAGACCCTAAATATCATAGATACCAACTATATACCTTCTTAATTCTTTTCCAGATTTTTGGTCTAGGATTCAGGAAATCTTGAAACTACTAATGAGAATGAGCGATGATTTCAAAAATGTGTTAATATTACGTCACAAAATTGATTCATGAAGTAATGACTATAAGTTTGAACTCGCATATTTGCATATTTATTTACGAATTAACAAAATTAAATCAAATATCTATGAATTATATGTAAACATTCTCATACATATAAAAAATTAAGGAATTTAAACACTATCTTCAAAATGTGCGTTCTGAATGCACGCAGGAATAGTAATGTAAAGTTGGGCGGATAGATATAACGAACCTTATGTGCGCTCAAATCCATAAGGCCACTAACATGGACTAACGCAACAAACTGCGCCTTACTAGCGTCTCCAGGTTCGGTTTCGGTTAATGGGAGTTAATAACACCATTTCATATTTTGTGAGGAGACTATTCTGCCTATTGTAATTTTGAAAGAATCATCTGAATCATTGGGTTTCGGAGCAGACCTTTCATATGAAGCATTTTTTCGATAATCCTAACAGATCTCGAGTAAAACCGAGCGAAACATAATAGTTAATATGGGTGTTCAGGGCAAGCGGTTATATCTTAAGGAATTCCACTCAAGAGCATTGTATCCGACTTTTTTGACAATTAATAAGAAATATTTCTGAATCGTATATTTCAATAGAAGTTTGTGTGAGTGATATTCACCTAATACAGATGACCATAAACAGAAAAATAATGTTGTCAATTTTTGGAAAAATGACCCCCACCCCTTCCTGCACACGACGATTTTTTGACGTCCAGTTGAATTTGCATTGTAAGGGTATGGAGAATGATACCCAGTGGTCTATACATTTTAGCATTGAAGGTCACACGAAAATCTGTTTTAGAGCTCTTTTCATGTCTTGTGAACTCTACTAACTTCCATAATTTTGCAATCAATTCTGTTACAGCAAAATAATTTTCAGTTAATTATCCGGAAAGGTTTCGCAACATGTCAAAGGTCAACAATTCCAATCGAATCTTTCTTCAATTCAGGATATCCTTACACCTCGGATGTCTTCCTGAATTCCGTATAATTTATCACGCTTCTGGATCCATTCGGGAGCTTGGAGTCAAACGACGAATCAGGCTTCCTTGGCTATACCATGTCCCCGGCATCACGTGTAAATGGACGGAGACCAGGATCGTTATTTCGGGATGAAAATCTGATAAGCCCGGGTCGAATGAACAGGAATCAGGAAGCCGGGAATCCCTTTTCAGTATAGGCATTTCAGGCCTTAGATATTTTTTCTTGGGTTCGTGAATTCTTATCGGTAGGTCATTCCCTTATTCGAACCTATTTCTATACAGTTATGGGAGAATGATCGGATTTTCCATCTGATCCTGTGCTGCATAAATCATTCCGGTCCATATTTAACTCTATCTATTGAGATTTAAAGGCGAAGAAATGGTGGTCGTAAACCCAAAGTGTAGAAACTATGAAATTCCAGTATCATACCCTCCTCAAAATACATCACTTCCACTGAATTGATATTACATTTCTTTATTTCAGTATCGTAATGAGTCCATATATAGGTCCTGAGCCTTCACTTCCAGTATGTCGTACCTATGTTAAAACATTCTTCAAGAATCGTTTGGACAAGAATTTCTCCAGTCTATGGAACATGGGAGTAGGACTCAGGCAGTCAAGGCTTCTCATTAAGAAACCATCGTCAAAGTCTGAAGTAAAGAAACTTCTTTCACTCGAAAGAAGAGAACTGAGCCTGGTGACTGGATTACTAACTGGTCACCAGTTCAACAAACATCTGAATAGGATGGGATTGGCCGATAGCGCTCTGTGTCGCTGGTGCAGGGGCATGGAGGAAACAGCTGAACATATTCTGTTCGACTGTGACAACCTTAAAGAATTGAGGGTCGTACACCTGGGCAACCCAACACCTACGATTCCTATGGTGAGAGAGACTTCTCCTTTTAAGCTCGCGGCATTCCTGTCAGCGTGTTTTTTGGAATGAGTCTCACGAGTCTGTCAAGCGGAAGAACAATGGGCCAGAAGGCCTCAGTTCAGCCTGAGACGGCACCGCGGAAGAAGAAGAAGAAGATCGTAATGAGTCCATTCCAGCACTAAAAACAGTGCTGGAATGAACTCATTCCCGCATTGTTTCTAGTTATATTTTTCGTTTTGTGGTAGTCAGCACGGACATTGGATCCTGTCAAATTTCAACATACGTCAATTGACAATACAAAATAATCTGAATAAATATAGTGAAATAATTGCTGAGGAAAAGTTTTATTTTCAATAAAAAATATGGTACAAGAGATTTCCTTCTTGCTAATTTTGAATCATTCATGCAATTAGGAAACTGTTTTAAATCTGATCTCCATGCCCTACATACGTTTTAAATTCAAATTCCGTAATCTGTCAACTTTCGTAACAGTCACACCAGCTGCCAAGATATAATACAAAAGTCACTAGGATGTATAATCCGAATTTTTCATTAAATTTCAACAGTATTGTACAAAACTTGCCTGAAATAGGGAAAATATCGTCTAATACGCGTTGCAGAAGGCAATTCCAACACTCCTGCGTTCGAAAACTCGCTCCTTCGTCGCTCGTTTTCGAATTTAGCATCCGTGTTTCAATAGGAGCCCATTCTGCAACTTGTTTTAGAATAAACTATTCTAAATCTTTTAATGTTTCTGCATTTGCTAATGCACTATTTTTTGCGCTTATGTTCTGGGCAACATCGTGTTATCATTTTTCCCAACTGTCTGTAATTTTCGAAGTTTTTACCGAGAAGGTTCTCAAACGACTAGGTTCAACTCACTGATGAAGAATTCGTTTCGAATTGGATTCTATCCGGCAGGCCGGCCGTTGCCACGCTAACTTGAGAACGAAAGGATATAGCGAATTGAAATTCTCAGGGTAGGTGGCGCCTCCAAATACAACGGGCAGGTTCGTTAATGGGCATAATCGGCACAACGGTTTCCGAGTAATTATTTTGACATCAACCAATACAGACCTGATCGAATTTAAACTTGGTAGCAAGTTGTAGAATACAAATACGAAGACCTTTGTGAAATTTTGTGAGAATCGTGTCGCTGGAAAATTTTAAAAAAATTATTAAAAAATATTATTTACGTCATGATAACCCGAGAACGGAAAGAGATAGCGACTTGGTTTTAGAGCTATACCGAACTGAAATTTGGTTTATGTTTCCTAGATAACTCGAAAAATACAGAACTGATCAAATTAAAACTTGGTTACTAGTTGTGAAATGCCGGCTCGAAAATTCATGCAAAATTTCGCGAAAATGTATCACTAGAAAATTAAAAATAAATAATTGAAAATCATTGAAAAAATTCTATATATTTATATATCAGAAATTATTCGCCCAGCATCACAGAAATTTTGCTTCTGAATGATCTCATATGGTGTTCTTCATTATTGGCCGTGTACACGCCCAAGTGATTCGCAATTTTACATTTCATGAACTTGTGGTCGAAATCGATTCTGTCCGGCCGGCCGATAACTCTCGAAAGGAATGAACTAGATAGTTGAAATTTTCAGGATAGTTTTGGGACATAAATATCTCGGTTGAGTTCGTTATTGGGCAAAGCCTGTTGGTTTCGGAGTAGGTAACGAACAAACCTTTTTTTTTTTTAATTACACATGAAATTATTTTTAAGATGCAGTTTCATTATAAGAACCCATTGATATAATTTTCAACTCTAACAAGCTTATACTTCCGGAGAAATGATTTTTCAAAACATACATAATACTTATGTTTTCACAGAATGCGAATTCTATCTGTCTGTGTTCTATCTATGTTCATCTTATCTACCTATAACAGACATGTTAAATTTATTTCTGGTTCGTTACTCATAAGCCTTACTTTCGTTCAACTAACTGGTTACTGTTTGCGGTAGCTGTCGTTTGTTCCGGTTGAAAGATAAACGTCATCAAAGTCAAACGAACTTGAAAGTGTATTTCTGAACAGTTTGCTTGATGTACGCATGTGAACAATTTGAAATTTGGATTCGCTAGGTTCATAGGATTTTTTTTTGATTGGTGAGTCGAAAATGAATAGTGCAAGGAAGTCGAACTTAATTTACGAGTCACTCTCCAATTATGGAAGAATCAGAATGGGATTTCCAACTAATGTACAGTTAGTTATTCCCTAGTAACACAATTTAAGATTTCCTACATAAGTATTCTGGTTTGAGTTCTCTCTGGACTGATTACATTAGATTTGTTTCATAAATAAAACTGGCTATTTCATTTACTCAAATTTTCAGAATGACTCCTGATCATTTTGAAACATTTGCCCAAATCGGACCGTCATTTAAGATAAGATGCAAAAGCAATTTAATTTCTTACATGGTGAAGTTCTATCATAATAATCCATTGATATCGCTCCCAACTCTGAGGGCTTTCCCACTTTTTTCCGTTCGAACTTCAACCACTGAACACATGATCAATTCAAAGCAATGTTTGTGATCGAAAAATAATGAAATCGGTAATAAATAGCGAAATAACTCCCTGCTCCATCAATAAAATACGTGAATAGAGCGAACAGAATTTGATAACAAACAGAAGAATATATCATACAGAAAGCTGATATGCACCGTTGGATGCTTTCAATTAGTTTTTATTTTAGCAGTGGATGTCAATTGCATCCAGTGTTTTTAATTTCACGATGAATTCATTTGAACTAGGTGAAATTTCCAATTTTCAGTGACGGAAATGAATTTACTCAATGTCAGATCGATCATCATAGTTTTAAAGATTTTTCCATTAAATGGGTTTATTCTTCATTTCGAAATGTAAACGGAAAATGTATGGTGCAAGCATATAATTTTCTCATCAAATAGCGATTTTCATAAAAAATATTCAACACGTAAATTGTTTGGTTTCCATTGTGATGACCTTTTCTGGGGCTGGATATAACCTGCTTTCTTACAACTTGCTCAGGCGCCAGTTGCAATACGTTTTGCAGGGTAGCAACTCCTTGATGGTCTCAATCACTGATAATAGTAATGCCTGGGTAACTTTTATACAGTTGGAGTAGAGTTCGGTTCAATCTAGGCTGTAAGCGATTAAAAAGAATGTGTCTCTTTCAGAAGACATACTCTGACACTGCAAGGGTATTTAAAGCAAACTCACCCTGTCTAAATACAACTTTATTTACAATATTTACACAGTTCAATGAGTCGAAATCAAGAGTACACAGTGTCAGAGCAGCAGTAGGTATGAGGAAGAATTCAGTTCACAAGCAATGTACAGGAATTTCAATAAATCAATCAAAGCTATTAGTGAAATGTTCAGGCTAAAGCAGATGTGTAAATGGGTCGAGAGCGGTTAATAATTGATAGGTCAATATCAGTTAATGAAAGGTTGAGAGCATACCAAGCGGATACAATAGAATGAAGTAAAATTGGTGGAGGGTCCGTGTATGCGGAACCCACCTGTGCTCCTGGTCAGAAATATGGTATCAGAAGGGCAAAAGTTGTATTCGGTCCTTTCACCCAGATGACTCTAAAATCCTAGAGACTCCCGAGTTAATCACGGAGACGTTACGCCCCTAGACCCTGAGTCAAGTAACCCCCAGTCGACGACGGGAAGCTCACCTTAAACTGATAGGCCGAAGGGCACTCAGACGTACACTTTATTTTGTTTCAAACGCCACAAGACGAGTGACCCATTAGTGTAGTGGTTGAAAACAGAAATAAAAGTCGTATGCCCGTCGGACACGGTACGGTTGATTGTGCGTCCCAGTAACCCAGTCAAGTAACCCCCAGTCGGCGACTGGAAGTTCACCTCAACTTAATAGGCGGAAGGGCACTCAGACTTATACCTGAATCTGTCTCAAACACCACAAGACGAGCGACCCATTAGTGTAGTGGTTGAAAACAGCAATACAAGTTGTACGCCTATCGGACACGGTACAGTTAATTGTGCGTCCAAGCAACCCAGTCAAGTAACCCCCAGTCGGCAACTGGAAGCTAACCTTAACTTAAGAGGCTGAAGGGCACCTAGACGTACACTTGAATCTGCCTCAAACACCACAAGACGAGCGACCCATTAGTGTAGTGGTTGAAAACAGAAATACAAGTTATACGCCCTGAGGATACTGTACGGTTAAATTCATAATTATTGAAAACTGAAAATACGGTCTGACCAGAAATACAGGGAAGTTAAGGCGGCCGGTCGGACCCAACCCTCTACTCACCAGAGTGACCAACACTTCACACGGAATTTAAATTCACGGCACACGGAATAAAAATAAAATAATCTTCGAAACTTAATGTAAAATAAAACTGTTAATTCAAAAAAAGTATGTGGCGCACGCCCGGAAAAAACTGATATTTTCTGAAGCGATCTTAAATATCGAAAAATTCACTGGTAACGCAAGAGCCAATGTTGAAAGTAAGAGAACTATATCGAGAATTCTAGATTTTATTGCGGTCAGCGAACTTATAGACTCGGGGATTCTACAGGTCACACGTCAGAATTTTCGGGAAATCTTAGGTCGAAGAGGGGTCATGTTGCCCTCTGAATGGTCAATTACCAGTTCCAGTTTTCTAGTACTTTCTAGAACAACCGAGGACCTACATCAATGAAAATCACGTTACCCTTTTTTATCTTATTCGAACTCCTAAAAAACACGTAAACATATGCAAAAAGTTGAGATAAGAGGCGACGGCGATCAGCGTATATGTTTTTGCGCGTATGTTCTGGGGAACATCGCGTTATAGTTTTGCCCAAATGTCTGTAACTTTCGAATTTTTTGACGAAATTGGTCTCAAACGATTCAGTTCGACTCCCCAATGAAGAATTCGAGGTCAAATTTGATTCTGTCCGGCCGGCCGTCCGTTGCCACGATAATTTGAGAACGAAAAGAGCTAGCGACTTGAAATTTTCAGGGTGGATGGCGCATCGCAATACGACGGACAAGTTCGTTAATGGGCATAATCGACCCAGTGGTTTCAGAGTAATAATTTTGTTTTCAACCAATATAAATCCGATCGAATTGAAACTTGGTGAGTAGTTGTAGAATATGAACCTAAGCACGTTTGTGAAATTTTGGGCCAATCGTGAGGCTAGAAAATTTTAAAAAAATTACTAAAAAATATTTTTGTTGTCACGATAACCTGAGAACGGAAAGAGATAGCGGCTTGAAAATTTCAGGTTAGGTTGTGCATCTGAATGCGACATTTGAGTTTGTTTATGAGCATAATCGGCCAAACGGTTTTAGAGTTATAGCCATCTGAAATTTTCTGAAATTTGGTGGTTTTTTTTTCCTCATTAACTCGAAAAATACTAAACCGATTGAATTCAAACTTGGTTATTAGTTGCAGAATGCCAACGCGAAAATGTTCGCAAAAATTTGGTGAGGATAGCATTTGTAGAAAATTTTTAATAAATCATTGAAAATAAAAAAAAAATTCTATATATCAGTAACTATCCGTTCGAAATTGCTGAAATTTTGCAAGAGCGTTCATAACCTAACTCTACTGCCAAGTTTCAAGTTTTAACACAATCGGTTGAATATTGTTGGAGATTCGAGCATTCTTGTGTGAGTTCAGTAAATGGGTGACCGTTGCCTCGATAACTTTCGAACGAAAGAAGATAGGGACATGTAATTTTCAGGGTAGGTTGCGTTTCCGAAAAGGAGAGTTGAGTTTGATTTTGGGCATAATCGGTCTAACGGTTTCCGAGTTATATCCACCTGGAATATTATTTCCTTGATAACTAAAAAAATAAAGATTCGTTTGAATTGAAGCTTGGTAACTAGTAGTAGAAAATCAGCATAAAGACGTGTTTAATATTTTGTAAGAACCGTACCCCTAGAAAATTTGAAAAAAATGACGAAAAAAAAAATTTAAGAACCGCACCCCTAGAAAATTAAAAAAAAATCACGAAAAAAAAATTGGTTCAAGCACTGACGTGAAGTCAGAAGCTTTTGCGCGTATGTTCTATTGTCCATTCTTCTGTATTGGACACCCTTCATCGAATTTACCATGGTTAATTATGTCGTCCATTCTCCTGTATTGGACACTTAATTCGAATTTACCATGGTAAATTTGAATTAAGAGTGTCCAATACAGGAGAATGGACGACATAATTAACCATGGTAAATTCGATTAAGGGTGTCCAATACAGAAGAATGGACAATAGAACATACGCGCAAAAGCTTCTGACTTCACGTCAGTGCTTGAACCAATTTTCTACATAGGATAATATTATTTTAAATAAGTCGGAATAATTGGATGTATAATTATTTCACGCAAAATGAACAATTCGATTTTCAGTTTACGGCAATGAAGAATTACATCGTGATTCTGATAGAAATGAATTTGTGTAACGTGACCTATAATTATTCCGCAGAATGGAATATCGATTCTTTAGTTTTTGGGAAAGTTATAGTAACGAAAATATCACTTCGTTACACCATGCAGTTAAATTTTTTTAAAGTTTTATTACAATGGTTGATTATTTGAGAAGACAATGAATTAAATAACGTTCGTTCTATATAAGTAAAAGAGTTACGATTAATTTTCAGTAGGTACCAAACTACGGCGAAGACTTCTGAATAATTCTGGTAATCAATCAAATAAAGCTACACTATTTATGTTTGTTTTTGCGCGCATATTGGAGGTAACAGCGTGCTATTATTTTGCCCAAATCTCTATAAATTTAAAATGTGTTGCCGAAAATGGCTCAAACGATTAGGTTCGACCCACTTATGATGAATTCAAGGTCAAATTAGATTCTGTCGGGTCGTCCGGTCGGCGGTTGCCGCAATAACTTTCGAACGAGAAGAGATAACTTGAAATGTTCAGGATAGGTTGCGCATCCGACGGTTAATTCTTCAATCGGCCAGAATTTTGTTTTCAAACAACACAGACCCGATCAAATCGAATCTTGGTAACTACTATCTTGGCAACATAAATACTTATGCGAAATTTTGTGAGGATCGTATCACTACAAGATTAAGAAAAAATTAAAATTGATAAATATTCTGTATCTCAAAAACTATCCATCCGATAAGGCTGAAAATTGACCAGAGCCTTCACAATCTAATTCTAAAGTGCCAAATTCGAACACGATCGGGTTTAAATTGGTGAGGATATTAAAAAAAATATTGGACAACGTTCAGCGTTGCGCGAGTTCAGTATCTGGATGGGTACCCCTTACCACGATAACTTGAGAACGCAAAGATATAGCGACTAGCAAAGTTCAGGATAGGTTGCGCAGTTGCGTTCGTTAATAGTCATAATCGTCAAATGGGTTCGGAGTGTTGACCATATGAAATTAATATCTCAAAAAATAAAGATCCGATCTAATATAATATTGGTAATTAGTTGTTGAAAAATGGGTTCAAGCCCTGTGGTCAGGAGCTTTCTGGCGCTCTAGTTCAAACAGACGAATTATATCTCCGAAAGTATTGGTTTCTCAGAGTTGGGAATTATCTCAATGTATTCTTATGATAGAACTGCATCATAAATGAAATTCAATTCAAATAATAGTTTATTTATCAAGATTAAACCAGCAATCTGAGAATGAGAACTGCACCATGGAAGAAATCAAATTAAAATAGCTGAACTGAATTCGACTCTCTCTTATAGAACAGGATGAAATGTACGAGTATGAACACAGATCATATAATAAAGCTTAGATAGAATAATTATAGCATTCTGTGAAAACATAGAAGTACGATTCATTATTGAAATTTAGAAGAATCATATCTCCGAAAGTATTAGCTTGTTGGAGTTGAAATTGATATCGATGGATTTCAATGGTGAAACTGCATCTTAAATAAAAATTGAATTTGAAATTTGTTGCCTAAAAAAAAGTTTTTTTTTGTTACTCCGAAACCATCTGGCCTATTTTGCCCAATAACGAACTTAACTGAGATATTGATCTCCCTAACCTACTCTGAAAATTTCAACTGCCTAGCTCATTCCGTTCGAGAGATATTGTAGAAATTATTTTTTTTATTTTGAAATTTCTTGTTGACACTTTGCGGTAACCTGGTCAACACAAAACTTCACATACGATTAAAGGTCATGATTCTACAATTTGATGCTAAATTTCAGATAGATCGAGTGATCGGTTTCGGAAATATTCATAAAAAATATGTTTTACTAAAATCGGCCATAACTCCGAAAACGCTTGATCGATTTCGCCCATTAACGAACTTGTCCGAGATATTTACGCTCCAAACCCACCTTGCAAATTTCAATCCTCTAACTCCTTTAGTTCGAGAGTTATCGTGCTTACGGCCGGACCGGCCGGACAGAATCGATTTCGACCTCGGATTCTTGATCAGTGAGTCGAACCAAATCGCTTGAGACCATTTTCAGCCAAAACTTCGAAAATTACAGACATTTGGGCAAATTGAAAAGCACTCAGTTCCGAGGAACTAGAGCGCCAAAAAGTGTAATTTCCTTTCCGTGATTTGAGCCCGCCTTCTCTCGTTCCGAAACCGAGAACTCGACGGCTTAGATTCCCGGGCTATCGGGCTCCTCGTACGATCTTGACGATCTCCGGTATTAGAATAAAACGTCGGTACTTACCTGGGATATATATTCTTAATTTTCACTTGTCGACATAAAATCGCTACATGGGGGTTTATTTGACGGTTTTTTACCCTTATCTTCGCTTTTCGTCAACTTTCAGGTCCGAAAACTGCCTAGAACGGCCGTTTTCAGACCCCGTCTCTCTAAGTCGATTTTGACGTTTCTCGAACCATTAGCAAGGAATTAGACAAGGTTATGTCTCAGGAAAATAAGTTGACATTATGACAATTCATACATAGAATAATTATATAATTCTATGAAAACGTAGAAATACGATTTATTATTGAAATTTTGAAAAATCATATCTCCGAAAGTATTAGCTTGTTGGAGTTGAAAATGATATCATTGGATTCTTATGGTAAAACTGCTTATTGAAAAAAAGTTTAATTTGGAATTTGTTATGTAAAAAAAAATTTTTTTTTGGTACTCCGAAACCATCTGTCCTATTTTGCCCAATAACAAACCTAGCTGAGATATTTATCTCCCAAACCTACTCTGAAAATTTCAACTGTCTTGCTCATTCCGTTCGAGAGTTATCGTGCCTACGGCCGGCCGGACCAGCCGGACAGAATCAATTTCGACCACGGATTCTTGATCAGTGAGTCGAACCAAACCGTTTAGTACCATTTTCATCGAAAAATTCGAAAATTACAGACATTTGGGCAATTTGATAAGCACTCAGTTCCGAGGAACTAGAGCGCCAAAAATACTCGCGAAACTTCGTGAGGATCACATCACCAGAGAATTTTTAAAAAGTCAGTGAAAAACAATCTGTATCTCAGAAACTATCCGTCCGATATTGATATTTGATCAAATAGAAATTTGGCAACTAGTTGTAGAGTGCCGACACAAAAACTTATGAGAAATTTCGTGAGAATCGTTTTACTAGAAAATTAAAAAAAATTAAAATAATGTTCTGTATCTCAGAAAGTATCCGTCCGCTATCCCTGAAATTTTTCGAGAGCCATCAATACCTAATTCTACAGCCATGTTTTAGTTTGAGTACGATGGTATCTATATATTTTTGGAGATATTATTCTTCTTTTTCTTCTTGTGACATAGCATTTTGATCTTCTGAAATTTTTAATTCTGAAAGTATTCCTCCTTCTTCCTTCAAACTATTTATTCAAACAATTCTGGAGTTATACCGATCTGAAATTTTGTTTTCATTTCCTCCTGAACTGAAAAAAATATGAAACCAATTTAATTCAAACATGATAATTAGTTGTAGAATACCGACGCAAATTTTTACGAAATATCGTGAGGATCGTATCACTAGAAAATATTTAAAAAATCGTTGAAAATTTTGAAAAAAATTATTTATCTCAGAAACTATCTGTCTGCTATCGCGTAAATTTTGCGGAAGGTTTCAAAATATAACTCTACAGTCAAGTTTCAAATTTGAACACGATCGGATCTATATTGGTGGGGATCTGAGCAGCATAGATTGAATTCAGTAGCTGGATGGGTGACCGTTGCAACGATAACAATCGAACGGAAAGAGATAGCGACTTTCAGTTTTCAGGGTACGTCGCTCATCCGAATGGGACAGTTATGTTCATTGTTGGGTATAATCGGCCAAACTGTTTCAGAGTTATACCCATCTGGAACATTGTTTTCTAGATAACTCAAAGAATATAGATCCGATCGAATTGAAACTTGGTAAGTAGTTGAAAAATAGCAACGCAAAAAAGTTTGTCAAATTTTGTGAGGATCGTATTTCTAGAAAATTCTAAAAAAATCATCAAAAAATATTATTTATCTCACGATTACTTGAGAATGGAAAGAGATAGCGATTTTCGATTT
The DNA here is from genome assembly GCA_937662695.2 of Halyzia sedecimguttata. Lineage (NCBI taxonomy): Eukaryota > Metazoa > Arthropoda > Insecta > Coleoptera > Coccinellidae > Halyzia > Halyzia sedecimguttata. The sequence goes on from OW569415.2 coordinate 41,073,429, forward strand.
TTAGAGTAGGTTATGCATCCTAATAGAGATTTGAGTGACTCAAGAGTCATAATCAGCGAAACGGTTTTGGAGTTATATCAACCTTAAATTTGGTTGCTATTTCCTCAAAAGCTTAAAAAATATGATGCCGATTCAATTCGATTAATAGTGTTCAATAGAGGTGAATGGACAATTGAAGATGTGTGCAAAAGCCTCTGACTTCACGTTAGTGGTTGAACCAATTTTGTTCTTAGTGATACGATCCTCACGAAATTTGGCGGAAATTTGCACGTTGGCATTCTACAACCAATTGCCAAGTTCCTATCGATCTGATCTGCATTTTTTGAGTGATTGGGGAAACAATAGTTCAGACGGTTCCTGTCCCTTAAAATTGCAAGTCTGATGCCATTTCCGGCAAAAAATTTGAAAATTACGTACATTTGGGAAGAATGATAACACGCTGTTCCCTAGAACATGCGAACAAAAAACAGTTTTTGTTTTGTTTTAGCATAAACCTGGAGTATATAATATATTATGGTAGAAAAGTCGTATCCAAATAAATACGAAAATTAGAAAAAAAAACTTATAACACGTAAGGTTTTCTTGTTACATTTATGGAACCACATTCAATGTTACAATAAATGATGTGTATTAAAAAAAATTATTAAAAAATTTTTTGACCGTATTTACCGACTTTATTTAGTTGTACACTTAATAATTGTACCTCACATTTAAGAAACACGCAAAGCGATTTGTAGCCATCTAAAAGTTCATTAACTAACTGTTGGTAGTTTGTATCCATATTAAATAATCATTAAAGGATACTGTGGGAGGTATACTCATCATTAAAAGGTTTCTTTCTGGGTTTTCTCCCCCAAACTCTGAATAATATCTTTAAAATAAAAAATGATTTATTTTGTGCGTAAGAAACACAAGATATTTGTCAGAAGCAATTAATTGAGCAATTTTGCCTAACAAACAACAACGAAACAACATCAACGAAGAAACAACTATATCGTAACGTTTCGGAGTCTATATCAGACTCCTTCGTCAGACGCTTAACGAAAATCTTTAGAATTATTTTGTTAGTAGTTATTGTGATAATTCAATCAATATTTTCCAGAGCAACATTTTGTGGAAATAAATTGCGATTGGCACTGGTAGATCTGCATTTTCAGGAGCAGGTCGTATTGCCTACTGCAAATTTGGATAGTCGATCTTGTGCTTTACCTTTTTGGAATATAACCTTCAGTCTTTGTCAGCAATCGTCTAAATGAATAGTGGGTCCTCGCCTCATCATAGTTATTGTAAAAGGCATGATTTTTCTCTTCCTATTCATCCACTGCCTCAATGATACGCTACACTAACACAGCACACATGGGAGGCCACTGCTTGTCTTGATCTCTACTTAACACTCCAAAATATTGGAAGTAGGCTTTTTAAAAACTTTCAGAAAATGACCTGGCTTGTGGTTTCACCATAAACTCTTCACAAATACAACAAATTTTACCAGGAGAGTTTGCAACTGTGGCGCATCAGTCTCGAGCTTTTCGTCCTCAAAACACTTCCCTATCTACACACAGAGAACCACTCACTTCGAAACAGAAGACAGATTTTCAATCTTAATTTTATGTCTAATATTGTAGACAACCAGTTTCGATAATTTTCTTGTTATGAAATGCATCCTTTTTAACAGTCCCCTCATAAAATTGATTACCTGCTAATGTGAAAGGATCTTATTGACCTATTATAAGAAGGTGATTTCTATTAAAAAATACAGATCTGCTATGTGTTACAAACATCTTGTCGACCAGTATAATTAATATATAAATTATAGTGGGAACATTGTACATTCGTTGATATGATCACAAAGTCAACTTCGATCGGAAGGAAATCTGAAATCACCCATCAACTACACACGTATAGCCTGTAAGTGAATACGAGACACGAGAGGAAAATCTCGACAGCCTGTCGCGGAACTCCCAACAAATCGATTTCCATAAAAGGAATCCCGACATATCCCGGCGTCGAAAAGACTCGAACCCGCGTCATTTATCTAAATTTTGGCGGCTAACATCATTTATCGAACGTTCGATCTACGGGCCAGACGAGGCGACGAGTCGAGCTTTCAAAGCGTACAGGCGGCCTCTATTTGCATACGAATTAGCCAGTCACGGGCTGGCACACAAAACGCTGGAAATCGGGCTCTGAGTAAGTACAGTGTAGGCGGTGTTTTTCAGAGGAAAGGATTTGAAAGGATGTTTATTTAATGCTGATCGGTCCTGATTGATGCCCACGAGGCAATAAGATGGAATAATGAAAACGTTTAATGTTTCATGGCTGCCATTGCGTTTGCGAAATATTTCCTCAATGTTTGCCCAAAATGTCCTTTTCAAGAGAGATCTATTGAGATGACAAAAATTGGTTCAAGCACTGACGTAAAGTCAGGAGCTTTTCCAAACATGATATATTGTCTACTCACCTCTATTGAACACTCTTAATCGAATATAGCATCGATATATATATACTCCATTCACATTTATAAAGTCTCCCGGTTGGCCATGGAAATTTGACACATTTCACCATGTATATTCTGAAAATGTTAGGTTATAGTCATTTTCCTGTCAGATAACTACGCAACGTTGTCCTCTCTACATAGAAGTCCTAGTATAATTACGTATTTTCACAATGTGAATTTAATTCGGAAAAATAATGAATTTGGGAATATATCATGTGAATTCAATAATTCCACAGTCCTGGCGACTGTAAAAGAAAACTTTTCCTCTGTTGTTACTGGAAATATTTCACGTATATAAACTGGTTGGAGGATTCAATTATGCTATTTTCTTGTATGGAAATCAAGAATCAAGTGCTGGAATTGTATTGAAAAATAATGGATGGAGTAGTCCGTTACTTGTGATAGTTCATTTGAAAAAATAATGAAAGTACCTGAATAACCCGGCAGGAAAACTTCTAAACGAACAGTTATTGTACCTATGGAATTCCCCACTTTTCGAAATTCTCAACAAATAAGCCTACAGAAGACATTTAAATACCTTGTTACACAACTTGAAATACACCAGTTTCAAAATGTAGAAGTACTACGAAACCCGAGTCATTCTTTATACCTTAATAAAATATAGTGATGAAAATAGTAATTTCATTCGAGAGTTCAACATGTCAGAATGAAGTTTACCTATTGCAGATTGCAAGAGTTCTTTATTATATTCGAAGATAATGGTCTGTGATAGTATCTTGTCTAAGATTGAAGATTAAGTTATGATTATGTTGAGAGTGGAAATTGGCAACGTCGCGGCGGATTGTTTTGACCTTGATGATATTTCAGCAGTGCCAACCTGCCTGTGTTTTAGTAACAAAAACGTGATAGACCTAAATCATGGCCAACCGGGAGACTTTATAAAAGTGAATGCAGTATATATATATATATATATATATATATATATATATATATACCGTTTTCTCAGCTTTTATAATATATGAATGCATTTCAATCAACGAGAGAATCGTGATTAATTCTGACATAATTATGTATTCTATTGGTACTGGAATACGAAAAGACTTACGCCTCAAGGAACTGCAGGATACGATATTCACGAAATTCCGCGAAAATTAGTGAATCGGCACTCTGCAAGTAATCACAGACTTTTAATTGTATCAGAGTAGTATATTTTGATCTATAGAGGAAATAACAACCCAATATCAGATGAGTATAACTCCAAAACCATTTAGCCGATTATGCCAATTAACAAACCCAAATGTCGCATTTGGATGCGCAACGTACCTACTCTGTAAATATTGCAAGTCACTATCTCTTTTCGTTCTCAAGTTATCGTGAGATACATAATATTATTTCGTAATTTTTTCAAAATTTTCTAGGGGTACGGTCCTCACAAAATTACACACACGTCTTGAAGTCGATATTCTACAACTAGTTACCAAGATTCTATTCGAGCGGTTGTGTATTTTTTGAGTGACCGAGAAAATAATATTCCAGATGGGTATAACTCCGAAAGAATACATATTTTGTCAGAATTAAAAATTCTTCGATATAAGACGATCCTGTCATAACTCAAGTCCTTAAAATGGTGCGTATTTGTATCTTATAAAAGCTCAGAAAACGGTCTATGTCGATGTTAAATTCGATTAAGAGTGTCCAATAGAGGTCAACGGACAATAGAACATGCGCGCAAAAGTCCCTTACTTCACGACAGTTCTTGAACCAATTTTGTCATTACTTTGACGTCGGTTTATCCAATCTAAAATACTAGTACCTCCACTTCCACTTGACGCAGACTATAGAACCTTGCTTCGATCAGGGTCTCCTTGAGAAAACTCTGTGTCAAATATCCCATGCTTTGCATTTCAGTTATTTTCTAATCCAGAAGTCCCGGAACTTTTCACTTTCAATTAAACACTTTTGTTATGATTTCGAAAATATGGTACACATTTATTGAATGGTTTCTTTTCCAAACTCTGAAAAATTGATTGATTGCTTCTGACAAATATCTTGTGTTTCTTACGCAGAAGAAATTCGCAAAATAATACATTTTTTATTTTATAGATATTTTTCAGAGTTTGGGAGAGAAAACCCAGAAAGAAACCATTCAATGATAAATAGATCTGCCACAGTATCCTTTGATGATTGCTGATGGTATATATTTGGCTAATTTATCATTTTTGTTTTCGCCGTTGGTACTGGTGTCCACCCCAATTTAAAAAATTCACAGAATTTCTTTCTGTCAGTATTACCACTAGCACCACTATCCTGCATTGGTGAATGCTGCTGCTTTCGCAGACAGCTACGGTTTCAGATTCAGATATGTCATTCTCACTCGCACTAGTCGTAGTCGCGTTAAGCCCCTGATCGACGGGCGAGTAAATCCGCGGTTTTATGGCTTGTCGCGGTGAAGCTCGCTGGGTAAACAATGCAATACCGCCAGTTTTGCAATGATCGACCGGCGAGCTTTACCGCGACGAGCCAAAAACGTCGCAATCGGAAGGGGCGCGTCGTTTTTCGCCCAAGAAGTTTGCGATGAATTAAATGAAAAGCCGCTTACTTATGGTTGACGCTCACTAAAGGTGGGTTTATACAGCAAATAAGATAAAATAAGAAACAAATTAAAATAAAATAAGAATTAAGGGTTAAACGGATAGGTTTATACAGATAATCTAAAACAAAATAAGAAATAAGAATGAACCAATCAAATCGCGGCTTTTTGACAATTTTATGCAAGATCTATGAATTTCACACTTTGAGCATGCGCATTGTCATTTTCCAAACAAAATAACATAAAATAAGAAATAAAGATGAGAGTTGGCCAACTTTAATTCTTATTCTTATTTCTTATTTTATCTTATTTCGTGTATAAACGCTCTCATAGAAATGTGCATGTTTAACGGGCGAGTAAAACCGCGGTTTTAGGGCTCTTCGCGGTTTTACTCGCCCGTCGATCAGGGGCATTAGACGAAGCGGCGCGAACGGATGCGCCGCGAGAAGAAGAGTCACTTCTCCGAGGATCGCGCATTGGTATGAAGCGTCAGGTCGGAAGGAATTGAGTGTCCCATGAATCATTTCAGTATCATTTGAATGATTCGGTCAAGATGAGCAGCTCTCCTTCTGAATTGCCAGTATGGAAGGAGAAGAAGATGCCAATAAAATGCCATACATAAAAGGAGGGAAACGTAAGGTGAATTTCATCACTTGCTTTCCCACCTCAGACAAAATAAAAAGAAATATTTTAAATATTTCCTACAGCCTACCGTAATTTCGAAAATTTTCGATATTAATATTTTGATGACAGCACGCTAGAGGGAGCTTTGGACTTTGCGGAAATTTGAAAATTTATTCGGAATGTAATTCCGATTAAACTGACATTATCACAATTCAAATAATGATTATATTAATTCAATGTTCCTCATAAATTATTATTACTATAGTGAAAACCTCGCAATATTGGTGCAAACCGAATTATACTAGAGAAATTAAATGCGCAAAGAGCTAATATCTTGCTAATTATTCTTGGAACATCATAAGAAATTAAATTCTTCGATTTCACATCTGAAAAAGAATTCTCCAATCCTCTGAAATCCCTTGTGAAATTATTAACTCAAATACCACTAAAAACGCAATACAGACATCATCTAAAACAAAGATACCTGTGAAAATGAAATCGAGGTGCATTAAATAAATAAATAATTTGCAAGTGTATAACTCTATGCGCCTGTCAAATCGATTTCATTTTATTATTTTCACAGGTATCTTAGTTTTAGATCAGGTCTGTATTGTTTTTTTAGTGGTATTTGAGTTAATAAATTCACAAGGGATTTCAGAGGAGTGGAGAATTCTTCTTCAGATGTGACATCGAAGAATTTAATTTCTTTTGATGTTCTAAGAATAATTAGGAAGATATTACCTCTTTGCGCATTTAATTTCTCAAGTATAATTCGGTTTGCACCAAGATTGTGAGGTTTTCACGATAGTAATCATGATTTATGAGAAACATTGAATTAATATAAACTTTATTTGAATTGTGATAATGTCAGTTCCATTGGAATTACATTCCGAATATTTTTTCAAATTTCCACAAAGCCCAAAGCTCCCTCCAGCGTGCTGTCATCAAAATATTAATGTCAAAAAATTTCGGAATTTCACTATGAAATTTGACAGTTTGGTATAAAATGAAATTTTGAGCAACATTTCTTTTGAAACTTTTCGATATTGCTCTGATTTCTACGTCATTGGGTCATTTTTCTAAAAAAATGTCAATTTTGACAGGTTTGCAGAGTAACAGGATCAATGACATATATGTCAAAAATCATCATTTCTTGAGCACCAACTTTCCCGAAAACCAAAATACCAAAAAACCATGTAGGCGAGAACATTTCCCCTTGGTGCGTACTTTTTGAAACGCACTGTATATATACCTATATATCAATTCAATTCCTACAAAATCTCTCCATGATACTAATGAGACATCAAGACTAGGATCAAGACCTGCACAAAATGGCATCCATGAATATGGGCGAAGCGTAATCGAAATCCCTAAGAATTTCAGGGCAGCTCCCATGAAACGATCCTGGTGATCCTCTATAGAATCTGATGTATATCACAATGAACAATCCTTCTGGATTCTCTATAGGGAATTAAAATATTTAAGAATTGACACTCACCACTTCATGAAATATCTAAACTTCTTACCTGACGAAGAATATCAATCTTCTCACAAATATATATTTCAATCCGCAAAATTGCGATCTGATTCCCTACTATAAGGTATCAATTTCCAAATACACCAGTGTGGACCCGGCGTTTTGCCGTGTCCAGACGGGTGTAATGTAACGCGTAATGTAATGCGTAATGTAAGGCGAATTCTCCGTGTGGGCGGTACTACGAGCATTGCATGTAACGCTCGTCTACCGTTCACACGGAGAATTCACATTATACCCTTATTACACTATGCCTTTTTCGTGCCTATTTGTCAGCCTGACTGACTGCGCCTGAAATTTTGAAGAAATACGCATGCGCCCGGAATAATTTTGTACACTGTTTCAGGCTTAAAAATAAATAGAACAGGTTCTATTTGTTCCCCCTGAATCGTGGGGATTTCAACCTTTCTTGTCGAAATGTCATGTCTACCAACACAATATTTATCTGTCTGACTTGACGTCTTAACATAACCTAGTTTATTCTATCGTTGAATCGCAGCTTTCGTAAATTCAATAATAAATTTCTGTTTATTACTCCGAGGACGTAAACTAACTAAACTTACGAAGGACAAATAATCTGTGATGGCTATCCCCGAGTGATATGAAGTTTTCACCAGTAGCCTATTATCGCTAAATTATTATTAATTTCGTTTATGGAGAAATGCTTTCTGGAATTACAGTGTCTTTTTTCTGTATGTGAATTTGCACTCTATGTAGTAGCATATTGAACGTTTCTTCATACATTCTTAAAACACTATGGTATTGTTTTGAAAATATACGAAGAAAACAAGAACTTGAGGTAAATATGTCAATTTTTTCAACGTTTGCAGCTCTGAAATAAGCTCGCAAAAAGCGTGGTGTAATAGCACCACTTAATTGGGGGAAATTCAGCCAACAAATAGCCATGAAAATAGGAGCAAATATAGACATGAAAAAAGGCATAGTGTAATAGGGGTATTACGCATTACGTTACGCGTTACATTACATCCGTCTAGACCCGGCATTAGACGACGCGAAGAGAAGAGGCTAGTCGGTTGACGCGCTTCTGGGCAACTAGAACTAGGAGTGGTTTCTCCTAACGCTTCGCTCAAGTGGTCGGTATTAGGCGAAGAGAAGATTCAAAATTGTATTCTTGATGCGTATTCTATCAGTCAGGGGTAGAATTCAGTAGGAAATTCTTGCTGTAGGCTGTAGGAAATATTTATAATATTTCTTTTCGTTTTGTCTGAGGTCGTAAAACATGATGAAATTCATCGTACGTTTCCCTCCTTTGATTTATGTTTCTGACCCAGCATTCATTATCGGCATCTACTTCTTCTTCTATAGTGGCCATTAAACCCAAAAGAAACAGATCTCCTTCGTAGAAAGAGCTGCTTATTTTGACCGTATCATTCAAATTATACTGAACAGATTCGAGGGATTCTCTATTCCTTCCGAAACGCGATCTGACGCTTCGTCCTAATGTGCGGTTTTCGGCGAAATGACTCTTCTCCTCGCCGCGCTTCCGTATACGCTCGCTAATAATTTTTTCCGTCTATTGCTTGTTGATAAATATTTCGAGCTAGAATCGGAGACAAATGGCGCAGCAGACGTACTATTTACTGAAGACTCACTGTCACTCATCGAAAAATAAGACTAGGTACCACTTTGTTATAATAACTTCAATCAACTGAACTGGGTAAGGCTTGTTTCACATGCATACGGTTCCATTCGGTTCGGTTCGTTTTCGGTTTCAACCGAAAACGAATGAAGGCCTTTCACACATATACGGTTCATATTAGGTTTTATGTTATCTTCCGACACGGGCTCACAATTCCAATTTTTCCGCGACGTCAGACTCATCAAAGCCATTCAAAATTGAACACATACATATTTGAATGCATCCTACGTCTTCAATTCATCTTTATGTTTTTTGGAAGTTTTATACCGCAGCACTGGTTTAGATTTACTGCAGAAATCAGTCGATCCACATTTGGTAAACCATCATTTTCTCATGAATACTGAGATAGCAACAATATCCCGAAAATATGTATGTTTATATTTCTATATTTGAACAATTCGTGAAAAATTGAAAGATATCTGCTCGATTTGAGGTTAAAACCACAAAACGAGACAGAAAACATATGTAAATATTTATTACTTTATGGTTAAAACCGAAACTAAACCGTATTCGTGTGAACGCCCCTGTTGATCTGTATTCCCTACACACGAATCCAAACCTGATAGAAACCTATTCGTGTCGAGGGAGTATTCGGTACTGTACGGTTTCTATTCGGTACCGATTCTAAACCGGAGCACCGTTTCACACTTGTCGCCAGCGACCGAATTGAAACCGAAAACGAAACGAACCGAATGGAACCGTATGCATGTGAAACAAGCCTTAAGCGTTCAACTGCGTGAAGTTATTTGAGTTAGTCACAAAGAAAGATCGGGAAGTTCGCCTGGGCATGACCATATACGGTGTCCGGTTAATCAAGAAATTTCAATATCTTGAAATTTCTTGAGTGAAGACAAGATATATTATCAAGTCAAGATTTTTTTATATTTCTTGACTTTTTCTCAAGACCAGACAAGAAGTTGGTATCAAGACAAGAATTAATGTCTTGTAGACCTCTATCGCTAACAGCCCGATAGGAGTGTTGATGAAAGACTGTCTTAAAGGATTCATTCATTCATATACAGGGTGAGTCTTTTACCACTGCATTAATTTTAACCAAAGATTCCTCTCATCAAATGAAACACTTTTTTCATTTACCATTTTTCCAGATTCGGCTCAGGTAAAAAGTTACAAGCGTTTAAAGATTTCACAATGTGCTAAGACACTCCCGCATATAAATTATCTATGACATTGTTGGCGGACGAGAATAAGGCATGGTAACGTGGTTTACAGCTTGATTCGGGATTCCAACGCTCAGGGACGGAACCATAAAAGTAGTGAAATTTCTGAAATTTTCCATTTTAAAACATTCAATGAAGAATATCTCGAAAACGGTGCGTTTAAGGAGAAATGATGCAGAATAATATAATGTTCTAAAACGATGGAGTATTCTTGAAATTACTCAAGAAAAACTTTATATGCTTTCTTTATGCTAATTTCGTTTAGTTTTATGAATCCACGAGTCCATAACTAGAAAACCAGTAATAGTAGAAAATAACTAACATCTGGAAAATATGTATCATAGTTATAGGAAACTTTACGCCATTATTCATTTTATTCGAAAAAAGGATGTCAAAGCTACAAAATAAAAACTGATTTTTTTTCAAAATTTCAACAGCCTGTATATTTTTACCTGAGCTGAATTTGGAAAAATGTTAAATGAAAAAAGTGTTTCATTTGATGAGAGGAATCTTCGGTTAAAATTAATGCAGTGGTCAAAGACTCACCCTGTATAGTGGAAACAGCAATAGTAGTTGACGTGAGAATTATTGTTCCGAGTTTTTCAGTTTTATGTCTGGTTATAACCGATTTTAAATTCCTAAAGTGCATTTCAGAGTTACTGAAAAGTGTCTGAACGTTTTGGTGCAAGTTCCTAGTGTGGTGAATACATCATTTTCTCAAAAAATCCAAACCATTTCTGGGTGAGAATTGGGACCGCTCAAGGCATCGACGTACTGAGTTTGAAAATAGTAAACTGCAGTTTCAATTTCGTCTTGACTTGTTTGTACCGACCTCGGTCGGCCAGAAACCTGGAAGGTGACCAACAACTCTATAGCTACCTTCAAGATTTGAACAGCCAGAATACCAATGTAATTATATCCGGTGATTTCAACTATAGACATCTAGACTGGAAAGACCTGCCCAATAGCCCAATGGATGAACTCAAGCTTGCTGATGCACCTCATCAATGATTCTGTCATGCACCAGATAGTTAGCGAACCTACCAGGTACCGTAGCGGCAATAGACCATCCAGTTTGGACTTGATTTTGGTTTCATCTCAGGAACTCGCGGTCAATTTAGAGCACTTACCACCAATTGGAATATCTGATCACGAGGTCCTGAAGTTCGATATGCAGGGAATAAAACACTGAACTCTCCGCAAGGAGATGAAGACCACAAGCGTTGTCGATTTTGGCGCTCTAAATGCTGAGCTGAGTGATGTTGATTGGTCAGGTGTGTTGGTTCATTCTTCGGTGGAGGAAAATCTGACAATATTTCATAGCATTTTGTTCGGTCTAAAATTGCGTCATACTACCACAAAGAATTTTTTTGCCTGTCCAAGACGACCTTCAGATGATGATTCATAGAAAAAGAAGGATTTGGAGGAAATACAAGACTAGATGGTCGGAGCATTATGATCTGCATAGAAAACTTTCGAATGAGTTCAAGTCATAGCTGAAAAAGTCGAGAAAGTCCTATGAGGCCGGGCTGATAGGTAGTGGCGACTCGAAACGCTTCTGGAAATACTTACGAAGCCGTATCAATAATAAAGTATCAACACCAAAAATTCGTTCTTCTGATGGCACATTTTGTCGAGATGATAAGGCTGCAGAAATTTTTGCCGACAATTTCTCGAAATCATATGTGCATGAGGATGATTCGTTTCCAGAGGTGCGTGGAATACCAAGAGTGTCACAGCAAATTGCTGATATAAATTTCGGCCAGGATGATGTACTGAAGAAATTGGAGAGACTGAGTGTTGGCAAATCACCTGGCCCTGATGAGTTGACAACGAGAGTATTGAAGAGCTGTTCTAGTTCGTTGGCCCTTCCTTTATCTAATTTGATACAATAGTCGTTCAACAGTGGTACATTACCTTGCGTCTGGAAAAGTGCAATTGTAACACCGCTGTACAAAAAAGGGTATAAATTCGATCCGAAGAATTTTCGCCTAATTAGTCTGACTTCTGTGGTCGTCAAAATTATGGAATCGATTTTGGTCGACAAGATGCACCAGTTTGTTGGACCACTTGATATCTTACCACGTGAACAAAATGGTTTTACCCCTAAGAGATCGGTTGTTACCAATTTGCTGTGCGCCCTAGATGATGTAACGGGTTCTTGAGAATCCCGTTTGTATTTGAAAGTTTGGTTGCATTTTGTGTCCCCCCGGTTGTATTGGTTGGGACGCCCCTGACTTGTTAAGTGCGTTAGATCTATCTCCGAGGTCGATTCTGTGTTCGATGTCAATTGAACGTCAGCGCGGTCCGCTGGAGCCCCCTCCAGCGTTCGTTGGTTATCGAAGCGAGGTGGACGATCAATGATCAATTCATTTGTTCGGTGGCTGTGGAGTTTTTAGTTATCTTGAGTTGTGGCCATTTTCCTTGAGTGAAGGGTTCTGAATCTGGAACCTTTTTTGGTACCTTATTCTGTAGCTGTTGGATTATCTTCGAATTGCTTCCATATAAAGGAAGTTTCATAAACCTGCTTTGAGAACCACCTGTCAGGCACGTACCTCGAGTTATTGAGTTGGAGGAATATCTACGCTGTTTCCCAGGACAACCACCTGGTTGGAATTATTTCGTTTGGATAGAGGGACCTAGCAATCAACGAGGAAGACCAGTCTCGATTTCCATGATATCCAGTTCCTGTTGCTAATTTGGGGAACCTGATTGGACACTTAGACTGACTCATTGTGAAGTTGCCCATAGTGACTCTATTTGAAACGATTCCAAGATAAGTAGTTTAAGCATTTCATTTGTGATCAGTCTGACTTAGTATTTATATTTTATATTGCATGTTTCACATTGGCCAATCTTGATACTGTTGATTGAATAAATTTGTAAAATATAATTCGAGTTTTTCTGAAGTTGGAGTGTCTGGCGCCCACTTAACATCCATATTTTAGTTTTTGCTGTGAGCTAGTAGGGTCCTGTAGAACCTCAACCACCTCTAATCTAATCTGCGATTAGGGGAGAGGCTATAATGACTTGACGAAGATGCTGGACCGTGGGGGGATGTGTGGATGTACTTTACCTCGATTTTAGTAAGGCCTTCGATTGCGTTTCCACACAACGTCTTCTCAAAAAGCTCGAACACATCGGAGTACGAGGAAAGTTGCTGGCGTGGATTAGGTCATTCTTGATTGGAAGGATATTCCAGGTTAGGGTTGGATCAGTTCTCAGTATTCCTAGAGCAGTGCGAAGTGCTGTACCTAAGGGATCAGTTTTTAGACCACTCCTTTTCATTTTGTATACCTGTGACCTCAAACACCATATTGCTTCACCGTGTTCGTTCTATGCAGATGACACAAAAATTTATAATGATCCCTTATCTGAGTCACATACTCTTCAGGACGATCTTGACAGTATTGTCCGATGGTCCAGGGAATGGTTGATTCCACTTAATGTCGGTAAATGTAAGGTCTTACACCTGGGAAAGAAGAACCCAAAGCATGAATACCGTTTGTCTGGTGAACGTCTGAATAACACCGAGAACCACCTCGATTTGGGAGTGACAGTGGACTCTGATCTTTCGTGGGCGCTGCTCATTGATAAACAAGTCAAAAAGGCAAATTCCAGGTTGTTCTTGATCAACAAATGCTTTCAACATGCTGATCTTAAGACTGTGTGCAGTGTTTACGAAGGATTTTTTAGACCCATTTTAGAGTTCGCTAACAGTGTGTGGTGTCCGTTACGCGTTCGGGACGTGAATTTACTCGAAAGGGTTCAACGTCGAGCTACCAGAATTTCATTCGGTCGCGTCCGTCCGTCATACGAGGAAAGATTGGCAATGTTCAAGCTACCTACCCTTGAACAGAGAAGACGACTAGGGGACTTGATAACTGTGTATCATTCATTGTGTGAGCAGGACGGAGTGCTTGAACAATTGAATCATAGATCGACGGACTCTCGGCTTCGCAGTCATTCACAGAAGCTGAAACGTGAAAACTTCAAATCTGTTCAACGACAAAATTTTTGACTAATCCTTTCATGATTGGAATTCATTACCACAGAGTAAAGTGTCGGCCTGCAATGTGAGCATTTTCAAAACTAGATATGATTCATTGTTTGTGTAAACATCTTTTACTGTTATTTATGTAATTTTCTTTTTTCTTTTCTTTTTCGGAGGCTGAATAGGATTTTCGCAGCCTCTTATGTAATTAATAATAATAATAATAATAATTCCATATACCTCCTGTGGCTACAACGCTGTGTCCCAAAATCAGATAGGCCATTCTGATGATTAATTATAGAAGCGGTACGACAGTCTCCTGTATTCAAGTCTCAATAAATAATGACCTAGAGTCGAGACACGTCGTTGGAAAGAAGTGAGAAAAGCCAGATGTAGCTAGCGCCTTGCACTCAAGGCTCATGAAACTCGACGCTACGAAGGCGTCACGATGCATTCTGGGAAGCATGTGCCGGAGATTTATCAGCCAAGTGACAGTATCTTCTCGGAAGAGGAGAGCGAATTAATAAACCACTTTAGGATAATATATTTAACGCTCCATTTGAAATTTATGCAAGAGCCACTAGCGCGCATTATTTTTATGGTTTTGCCTCACCGCTTGCAAATTATAAAGAATTATTTCTTCCTGTACACAGTCGTTCGAGATGGTAATATAGTTCTCGGAAAATTGTGCGATGATAAAATTGTAAAAATAACAACGTACACATTTTGAAGTTCAGTTATGAGTTTCGGTGGTAGATATAAAGCAGTTATGAACTCAAATAAACTGTTATAATATCAAATGACTCGGAAATGATGCGGAAGAATATTTGGCTCCTAAGCTACTAAGCAATGCATGAGGTTAGTAAGGAAAGCACTATCGAAGGTCAATCTGCTGTAGCGCGCCATAGCCAGAGTGGTTACCCAGCCAGGTCTTGAACTCGCCCAAGGCTGCAAATTTTTGTTTCATTGAAAGCAATACCTACTCACATTTCTGGAGAATATCCTTGTATATCTCATTTCATTAAACTACAAGTTGCAGAATTGAAATTATTTCATTCGATTCTTTTGTTCAACATTCTTCAATGTTTTGTTTTATGTATTGCCCCAAGTTCAATTCCGAGGCTAGGAAAGAAATTTTCTAGTCACGGTAATCGCCACCATTCACTGTTGGGTCAAAAATTAATAGTGCTGTGCCTAAGGTGGCGTAAGGACACAGTAACAAAGCCTACACAGAACACAACTGGTTCTCCTAACTCAGGGCAAGCTCTTAGAGCTTAGGAGGGGTCTCCTTGTGGAAGACCCAGGAGGATGAGTATAATAATAATAATAATAATAATAATAATAATAATAATTGATAAGAGTAATCGTTGCTAGACATTAATGGCAGAATGGGTAAATTATTTATGAAATATGTATAATTTTTGGCGCTCTTGTTCCTCGGAAGAGAGTGCTTATCAATTTTTCCCAAATATCTGTTATTTTCGAATTTTTGGCCGAAAATGGTGTTAAACGATTTGGTTTCACTAACTGATCAAGAATCCATTGTCAAAATCGATTCTGAGCGTCCGGAAGGCCGTTTACACGGTAACTCTCGAACGGAATGAGCTAGACAGTTAAAATTTTCAGAGTAGGTTTGGGAAATAAATATCTCGGTAAGGAGTAACAAAAACAATTTTTTTTTACTTTACAAATTTTAAATTGATTTTTTCCAAGAATCCATTGATATTATTCGCAACTCTAACAAACTAATACTTTCGGAGATATAATTTTT
Source organism: Halyzia sedecimguttata (assembly GCA_937662695.2). Taxonomy (NCBI): domain Eukaryota; kingdom Metazoa; phylum Arthropoda; class Insecta; order Coleoptera; family Coccinellidae; genus Halyzia; species Halyzia sedecimguttata. The sequence goes on from OW569415.2 coordinate 41,089,238, forward strand.
CAAAATTTCAATAATTATTCTCAATTCTATATGATTTCATCGAATACTCTAATTATAATTTGCTGATGTATGTAAATCCAACATGAGGTGAGTCATAGACCTACGTTTTTAATTTAATTACGAAAATTCTTGGAAATTGACGCACTGAAGACAAATTGAAAAAGTTCTAAAGCCTTGTGTAAAGGGTCCTGTTCAAACTTTGACAAAGAGTTGGGAATGATTGAATTTACCATGGTAAATTCCACAGTTCTTACAAAATTTTGAACATGTCCTTATGCCGATATTCTGTAACTAGTTACCAAGCTTCATTTCGTTCCAGTCTATATTGTTTGAGTTACCGAGGAAATAATATTCCAGTTGGGTATAACTCCGAAAACGTAGGACCAATTATGCCCGTACTTAACCCTCCCACTCTAATACGCAACATACCCCGAAAATTGCAAGTCCCTATCTTCTTTTGTTCGAAAGTTATTGAGGCAACGGTCACCCATCCATATAATGAACTCACACAAAGCTGCTCGAATCTTCAACAATATATATCCGATCGTGTTCAAACTTGGAACTTGGCAGTTGAGTTATGTTCTGAAGGCTCTCGCAAACGAATAGCTACTGATATATAAAATTTGTTTCAATAATTTTCAAGGACTTCGTAAAAATTTTCGCGTTGGCATTCTACAACTAAAAACCATGTTTGAACTCCATCGGTTTTGTATTTTTCGAGTTATTGAGGAAATAACAACCAAATTACAGATGGGTGTACTCCGAAGCCGTTTGGCCGACTATGCCTATAAACAAACTCAAATGTCACATTCAGTTGCACAACCTAACCTGAAAATTTCAAGTCGCAATCTTTTTCCGTTTTCAGGTTATCATGACATCAAAAATATTTTTTAATGATTTTTTTTTAATTTTCAATTACGATTACTATACGATTGTGACAAAAGTTCACAAAGGTTTATATTCTACAACTATTCACCAAGTTTCAATACGATCCGATTTATATTGGTTGAAAACAAAATTATTACTCGGAAACCATTGGACGCTTATGCCCATTAACGAACTTTCCGTCGTATTGGGATCAGCCACCTACCCTGAAAATTTCATGTCGCTATCTCTTTCCGTTCTCAAGTTATCGTGGCAAGGGCCGGCCGGACAGAATCAAATTTGATCTCGAATTCTTCATCGGGGAGTCGAACGCAATCGTTTGAGACCATTTTCGGCAAAAAATTCGAAAATTACAGACATTTGGACAAACTGATAACGCGATGTTCCCCAGAACATACGCGCAAAAAAAGTAAATCCGAAGATTTTACTTGGTGTCTGACGAATGAGTCCGATTGAGTTCCCGTTACGTTACAGAATAGTTATTTCATCGTTGATGTTATTTCGTGACTATTTATTAGGCAACATTATCCTATATATTGCTTTTGACAAATATCTATTGTTTCTAACGAGGAAGCAATTTCAAATAATAAAATCTATATCTATCTATATCTATATCATATCTTCATAGATATTTTCTGCAGTTTGGTTGACAAAAACCAGAAATGAACCATTTGGCTCCTACGTAAAATGAGTATTCTCGACAATAAGGGAATGGGAAAACAGGATTATGATGAATAAATTCGATTGGTAAAATAAAAGAAAAAAGTTTGTTCTTCCATATTCTGGAGGAGCTCGTCACCAAATTGAATCAGCCGTCGAAGTATGGAAGTCGCTTGTTCAGAATAACAAATCAAACTGGAGCAAAGTAGGAATTGTAGAACAAAATATAAAAATGAATAAACTGAAAAAGGGTTCCTTGAACTTTTGCCATCAAATCTTGGTATGAAACTGCGACTGGAACACTTCTTTAATTATTGAAAGGTTTTTTTCTGGGTTTTCTCTCCCAAACTCTGAAAAATATCTATAATATCAAAATTAATTATTTTGTGATTTGCTTCTGCGTAAGAAACACAAGATATTTGTCAGAAGCAATCAATTAAACAATGTTGCCTAACAAACAGTAACGAAACAACATCAACGAAGAAACAACTATATCGTAACGTTTCGGAGTCTATATCAGACTCCTTCGTCAGACGCTTAATGAAAATCCTTAGAATTATTTTGTTGATATCAACAAAATAATTCTAAAGATTTACATCAAGCGTCTGACGAAGGAGTCTGATATAGACTCCGAAACGTTACGATATAGTTGTTTCTTCGTTGATGTTGTTTCGTTGTTGTTTGTTAGGAAACATTGTTCAACTGATTGCTTCTGACAAATATCTTGTGTTTCTTACGCAGAAGCAAATCACAAAATAATACATTTTTATTTTATAGATATTTTTCAGAGTTTGGGAGAGAAAACCCAGAAAAAAACCTTTCAATAATGAGTATACCTCCCAGAGTATCCTTTAATGATCACTTCTTTAATTGATGATGTTTGATTCATGCCCATTAATCCCTGAAATCACATTGCTAAAGTCTTTTAAAACCTTGAGAATTTCAAATTGAAATAAAAAAAAACGGGAAACTTTTGCGCGCATGTCCTATTATCCATTCACGCCTGAGGCTCTTGAACATTCAAGTCGTCATTTTGAAGTTAAAACTTGAAAAAATGCATTGGGAATGTTGAAATAAAAGAAATAGTGAACCCCGATTTGAACCCTGATTCGAACCCGAATCTCCCGCTCGGCAAGCTAGCGTGCTAGCATCTTGACCATCGAGGTGTTGTTACAATTCTGAGATTTACATTATCTGAAATTTCAGAAGAAGTAAAGAGACACAAGTTCGAAATTTTATATCCACAATAATTCCAGAACTATACTACTCCACAAAAATAAAGTTTTTTTTAGCAAATTTTGTAAATATGAGAAATATGTATGTTTACTCACTTATCTAACTCTTCTTTTGCCCATTTCCTTATAAGTTTCACAGTTTCAAGGGAAAATTTATTTTTGGTATGGCCTACTTCTGAAGGTTACCGAAACCTAATATTTATAGAGGGCGCAACCTACCCTTTGAATCGTCAATAATATTATCATCTTCTAGTATGAAATTAAAATATTGCCAATATGACAATACTTATCTGAACGCATAAAAATCATGCCCTGCCCTGTATTTGTTTTCAAGCTTGGAGAAACAGATATTGCCACATTCTTCTCGCTTCGTATCTTCTTATCCGTTTTTCCTGTACTTCCTAGAATGATAAATGATGTCATGATGAAGTCCCGTAAGAATTCCCTGTTTTGTTCTGCCTCATAAATGTCACTAAGAGATGAGGAAAAGTTTTACAAATCTTTCTTTATGGGCTCCAGAAAAGAGATATTCATTGCTTCCAAGTTTGAGAATGCTTTGGAAGTCCCACTTCGCACTGAAATTTTTTCTGTGTTACATTCCGGCAAATACATTTAGACTCATATGTAGGTACTGATTTCAGGTTTATGCAAAGAGCAAAATTAGATTATTTAAAACAAGCTGAGCCGTGCTACGCGAATTCGAGTGAGCACTTAATATGTATCATTATAATATGGATGAATGAAATCCAATTTCATATACAAGGTGTTTCTAAATGTATGCTAAAGTTTTCAGCTATAACTAGGGGTTGTCTTTTAAATTATTCTTTGTACTCCAAGTTACAACATTGTAAAGGAAGGAAAGCATTAGATTATATTTTATATTCGATTGACACTTGTCTATACTTGATGCTGCATTTATTTTCAACAGATAATGATTTAAAATTCAATTTCACACTAACATCTATATTCCAGAATGATAATCGTTTCGCCACATGCTGGCTTCTTTGGGTGCTACATTGGAACTGATTCACTATGGTGATTCATATGAGATCCTAAAAGTAGAGATTTTGGAAGACAAGACATGCCGTAGTAATAAAAAGGATTGCGGATGGTGTTTCCAAATTAGTTGATAATTTATTTTTGTTAAGTGTGATTAGTCAGCATCTCATTATTCATTCAAAAAAATTTTCCAGGAATCAAATCTATTGATTTTGATACAAAGAGTCCTTGACTGATACTCTTGGAACCTCAAAATCAATACAGGGTCTTTCACGAGGAACCTCACCCATATTTATACGGGAAACTACTGAACGTATTTTCATGATATTCAGCACTTATAAGTACTTCACGATGCTGATGAAATCTAAAATATTTTCAAGGCATGAGCACCTCCGGTTTTTCCGGAAATGACGTCAACTTCCGTTTTTCAAATTGGAACACCATTTTTTCATTGCAGAAATAGATTCCTTAGAAAATTTCAAGTTATTTTGATGTAACATTTTTCAGTTTTGGTTGGAAAATTCTCTCTGAGCGGGAAAATTCGAAAAAAAAATCGAAAATAGAGCTCCGCTGAAACAAGAATAACTTCGAGGTTTTTGGATGGAAAATTTTCATTTTTGGAATTTTTCAAGATGTAAGATTGATGTATCCACTTTAAAAATCGAAATCGCGATTCATGATACAGGGGGTGAAAAAATCGCTTTCAAAGTTAGGGATGACAAAATCGTGAAAAATCAATTTTTTCAAATTAGAACCCCATTTTTTTATGGCAGATATTGAATCTACGTTAAAAAATAATGTGAGTGTATGCACCACACCCTTGCCCTAAAGTGGATATTTTCTGAGTTATTTACAAAAAACTGTTTTTCGTCTTGAATTTTCAGCTATTTCTTTTCCCTTCACGCCAAAAAGATGAAATTTTCAGGGACTGTTACTTAAACCATGTTTTAGATTTTACTACCCTAATATGCAAGAGAAAAAAGTTACAGGTTGTTCCTAAATAGATGGCGAATTTTGATTCGAATTTTGATTCGAATTTGTATCGGAAACATCTTTATTTCAACTAATCGGCCATCGGTTTTCTCTCCAGTGATAAATAAATAATTCCTTATGAACCATATGCAAAAACTTACCATGCTTTACATTCTTTTTTTTTAATGATAGACATCATTAATTACATCTGCCAAATTCCTCTTTATTCAGTAGCATTTTGTGTTTACTATTAATTTGGTGATATTTCGTATTAAGTCTATCATTAAAAAAAAAGAATGTAAAACATGGTAAGTTTTTGCATATGGTTCATAAGGAATTATTTATTTATCACTGGAGAGAAAACCGATGGCCGATTAGTTGAAATAAAGAGGTTTCCGATACAAATTCGAATCAAAATTCGCCATCTATTTAGGAACAACCTGTAACTTTTTTCTCTTGCATATTAGGGTAGTAAAATCTAAAACATGGTTTAAGTAACAGTTCCTGAATATTTCATCTTTTTGGCTTGAAGGGAAAAGAAATAGCTGAAAATTCAAGACGAAAAACAGTTTTTTGTGAATAACTCAGAAAATATCCATTTTAGGGCAAGGGTGTGATGCATACACTCACATTATTTTTTAACGTAGATTCAATATCTGCCATAAAAAAATGGGGTTCTAATTTGAAAAAATTGATTTTTCACGATTTTGTCATCCCTAACTTTGAAAGCGATTTTTTCACCCCCTGTATCATCAATCGCGATTTCGATTTTCAAAGTGGGTACATCAATCTTACATCTTGAAAAATCCCAAAAATGAAAATTTTCCATCCAAAAACCTCGAAGTTATTCTTGTTTCAGCGGAGCTCTATTTTCGATTTTTTTTTTCGAATTTTCCCGCTCAGAGAGAATTTTCCAACCAAAACTGAAAAATGTTACATCAAAATAGCTTGAAATTTTCTAAGGAATCTATATCTGCAATAAAAAAATGGTGTTCTAATTTGAAAACCGGAAGTTGACGTCATTTCCGGAAAAACCGGAGGTGCTCATGCCTTGAAAATATTTTAGATTTCATCAGCATCGTGAAATACTTATAAGTGCTGAATTTCATGAAAATACGTTCAGTAGTTTCCCGTATAAATATGGGTGAGGTTCCTCGTGAAAGACCCTGTATATACCAATAATTTCAATCAGAGTCTTTTAAATGAATAAATAGATGTTAACCGATCATTCTGATCATCTTCAAATCGTTCAGAAATACCAGCGACAATCTTCAATAATTATTCCTTTTTGCACGTATTTTCTAATACCTACCTAGTTGTAGAATATTGACATCAAGACGTATGTGAAATTTTGTGAGGATCCTATCACAAGAATATTTCAAAAAATTCATTCTTAAATTGGTTCAAGCACTGACGTGAAGTCAGGAGCTTTTGCGCGTATGTTCTATTGTTCATTCTCCTGTATTGGACACTCTTAATAGAATTTACCATGGTGAATTCTATTGTATGGTCTCCTATATTGGACACTCTTAATTGAATTTACCATGGTTCTGTATTTTTCGAGTTATTGAGGAAAAAACAACAAAATTTCAGATGGGTGTAACTCCGAAACCGTTTGGCTGATTATGCTAATAAACAAGCTCAAATGTCACATTCAGATACACAACTCAACCTGAAAATTTCAAGTCGCCCTCTCTTTCCGTTTTTAGGTTATCGTGAAATAAAAAATAATTTTTAATAATTTTTTTAATATTTCCTAGTGATACGTTTCTCAGAAAATTTCACAAACGTGCTTGGGTTTATATTCTATAACTATTCACGAAGTTTGAATTCGATCGGATTTATATTGGTTGAAAACAAAATTATTACTCGGAAACCATTGGGCCGATTATGCCCATTAACGAACATGTCCGTCGTATTGGGATGCGGCACCTACCCTAAAAATTGCAGGTTGCTAGCTCTTTCCGTTCTCAAGTTATCGTGGCAACGGCAGAATCAAATTTGACCTTGAATTCTTCATCGGGGAGTCGAACCCAATAGTTTGAGACCATTTTCGGCAAAAAGTTCGAAAATTACAGACATTTGGGCAAAATGATTACCCAATGTTCCCCAGAACATACGCGCAAAAATATTAAATTTCGTGAGAGCATTCAAAACCTAATTTTACAGCAGTTTCAAATTTGAACACGATAGGATCTATAGTGTGGGAGATCCGAGCAGCCTTGGGAAAGTTCAGTAGCTGGATGGGTGATCATTGCCTTCGAATGGAAAGAGATAGCTACTTGCAAATTTTCAGGGTAGGTTGCCTATCCGAATAAGAGAGATAAGTTCTTTGTTGGCATAATCGGCCTAACGGTTTCGGAGTTATGCCGATCTGGAATATTGTTTTCTCGATAACTAATAAAATTAAGATCCGATCGAATCGAAACTTGGTAACTAGTTGTAGAATACTGATTGAAAGACGTATGTAAATTTTTTTGAGGATCGTATAACTATAAAATGAAGAAAAAATATTATATATCTCGCTTCCACTTGAGAACTGAAAGAGAGCGGCTTGCAATTTTCAGGGGAGTTTGCGTATTCGAATGCGACATTTGAGCTCGTTGTTGGGTATATAATCGACCTATCGACCCAACGGTTTCGGAGTTATACCCATCTGGAATATTATTTTCTCGATAACTCAAATAACACAGATCCGATCAAATTGAAAGTTGGTTACTAATTGTGGAATACCAACGTACACACGTATGTGAAATTTTGAGAGGATCTTTAGAAAATTTGAAAAAATATATGAAAAATGTTATGTATCTCACGATAACTTGAGAACGGAAAGACATAACACCCCAAAATTTTCAGGGTAGGTTGCACATCCGAATGCGACACTTGATTTCGTTAATAGGCATAATAGGCCAAATGGTTTTGGAGTTATACGCATCTGAAATTTTGTTGTTATTTTCAGTATAACTGAAAATATACAAATCTGATCCAATTAAAACTCGGTAATTAGTTGTAGAATGCCGACGCGATAATTTTCGCGGAATGTCGTGAATATCGTTCCTTGAACTTACTTGAGACGTAAGTTTTGTATTAAATATTTAACGAATTTCAGTTCCTATAATGCATATGTCTGAATTAAAATTCTCTCATTACTCAAGTACCTATTTAAAATGGTACCTACGAAATGTATCCATATCTTATAAAATCTTTTCTTGAAAATTTTTATATTTCACAACTATGCCTCAGAATTTTGCGAGATTCTTCAGAACCTAACTCTACTGCCAAGTTCTAAGTTTGAGCACGTTCGGATCTATATTGTTGGAGATCCGAGCAGTCTCGTGTGAGTTCAGTAGCTGAATGGGTGACCGTTGCCTTGATAACTTTCGAACGAAAGGAGATATAATCTTGCAATTTTCAGGGTAGGTTGCGCATCTGAATGGGAGACTACAGTTCGCTGCTGGACATTATCGGTTACAGTTTCGGAGTTTTGTGGGTATAACAGGTACAACGGTTTCGGAGTAATATCCACCTGGAATATTATTTCCTCGATAACTCAAAAATATAGACTCCATCGAATTGAAGCTTGGTAACTAGTTGTAGAATATCGACATAAAGACGTGTGTAAAATTTTGTGAGAACCTTAACCCTAGAAAATTTTTGAAAAATTACGAAGGATAAATTGGTTCAAGCAATAGACCAACCGTTTCATCGATTATGTCTATTAACTAACTCAACCTTCACATTCAGATGCGCAACCTACCCTGAAAATTGCAAGTCGCTATCTCTTTCTGGTCAAAACTTATCGTGGTATCGGACAGCCGGACAGAATTGAATTTGACCTCGGATTCATCATCAGTGAGTCAAAGCTAATCGTTAAAACCATTTTTTGCGAAAAATTCGAAAATTCCAGACCTTTAATGCGCGCTGTTCCCTAGAACATGCGAGCAAAAATACAGAAATATATCATTATTTCTCAACATTATCCACCCAAATATGGGGCTTGGTTATCAAATATCTTTTGATAACTACATAAATGATATAGTGAATTCAATTCCGTTCAAATTTGTACCCCAGCTCTGTAGTAAGGGACTATGTCAAACTTTGAATACTTTAAAATTTCAATTTATCTGAACGAATTATCATTTGAATCTTTGAATATACTTCTTTCAAACTTCACCTCGGAACTTCTAATGGACTCTCAGGTGATCTTCCAATCGATATAATGTTTCCAAACTTTTCGAGCATCCGTCCAAGTGCTATTATTGAATGAACTCCAAACTGGAGCACAGTTCTTGTCTATCTGCGTTCACCATCTTTCGTACTGGAGTAGAGTTTGTCAACAAACTTTGTTGTGATGACAGATATTTTTCTTCGGTTATGTTATTACATAATGCTGTTTCCATTATGTACCGCATTATCTTATCTCGCCCTTCATATTTCATAACTGCTGTTCGTGGTAGGGTGATGTTTCGTGTTGAACGAAGACAGCGACAGTAGCTTGAATCGATTCTATGACTGCAATTCGAGCGCTTTGAAAATGCGGTTGTACGGGTCGAAGATAGGAAAATTACTTATTTATCAGCATTACTTATGGTTGAATGGTTTCTTTCTGGGTTTTCTCTCCCAAACTCTGAACAATATCTATAAAATAAAAAATTAATTATTTTGTGATTTGATTCTGCGTAAGAAACACAAGATATTTGTCAGAAGCAATCAATTGAACAATGTTGTCTAACAAATAACAACGAAACAACATCAACGAAGAAACAACTATATCGTAGCGTTTCGGAGTCTATGTCAGACTCCTTCTTCAGACGCTTAACGAAAAAATATTCGGAACTATTTTGTTGATTGTTATTCTCGAATCTCAGAATATCTCAACTGTATTTCTTCGTCATCTAGTTGGTTTATGAATGGCTCCAGTATTATTCTTTTGTACCTTTCACAATTAATGGTATCATGAATGAAAACTGAGTCATATTTCTACGACGAGAAACTGCTAACCACACACCAACTTTTTGGGAATTTAGGGCAGTCCCACTAAAACTGTGGGGATTCTCGGTTGTAAAATATCTGTAGTTTCGAGAATTCACATAAACCGACAAATGAAACCAAGAGTCACCATTAAAAAAAGTTAAGTCTAATAATCTGTCCACGGTAAGATTATTTAAAAATCAATAGCAGTTCTCTAGGCGACGTGGAATATCTATTGGTAGGAGTTTTTTAAGGGTACAAATTCAGATTTTTTGTTCAATACTATGTGGCAAGTACTCAAGGGCACACCAGAGTGGAAACGTAATTTATTCAGGAACATTTGAGAATTTTGTTCAACTCGTGTTCTCAGTTCTTCAACAAATTCTTGAGATACTTGAGGTCTTCCTGTCGATTTTTCCTTGTTAACGTTTCCAGTCCGGAATCTGAAAACCAGGATATTTCGCCAGATATTCATTCTTACAGGTCTCTACAGAGTAAATCCATTCACCATTGATTAATGTACCATTACGGTACTAGGACATAGAAACGTGTTTTATTCTAAACTAGCTTCGCACGGTTGAAATGCTGATACTATATATTCTACAGAATTTTTTTATATACAACGTGCACAGCATTTTTGTCGTTAGGCATACAAACATTTTTTGCTTTAGAGATTACTCTTGAAAGAGCGACAGATAATTGGTCATGTGAAAAACACTCTACGCTCAAATATAAGCCTGTAGCGTTGAAAGTTGGACCCTGCGATTTATTAATGGTCATTGCAAAATATGTCATTAGCGGAAATATTAGGCGTTTGAATTGGATCAGTACATCCCATGGTATCAGAGGAATTCGGGGAATCAATACATCTATCCTGGCTGAGGCGAGCCTCACGCTCTACAGATGATCCCTATCCTGGCAGTGCCGGCACCCCGGTCGGTACCACCGCAACCGCTATGTCTCTGCATTTTAAATCTGCAATATCTTCGAAAATATTCATTTAAATTAAATGCTGTAAATGGCCATATTGATTAATATTAAATGCACAATGCATTTAAGTTACTTAATTGGATAAGGATCAATGCTGTATCGCTTAAAATAGCTTCGTAATCAAGCCATTATTTCACGCAGAATGTAAAGGATAAAAAATGGTTATTGTGGGTTATCCTTAAGAGATAGACATATACCATCGCGGACTTTTTTGTAGACCATTGCAAGGTATACCATACTGTACTACATTATTTTGATCTATCGTAGGGTTCAGCCAGCGTTTGCAATGTAAGCGCAAAAAAATGTGTTTATTTACGACATCACATTAGAAACCTCTAAAATTATCAGTGTTTCTCTAATATATTATACATGTGTTATACACATGCAAACCTTCCTATCGAATCACTCTATCTATTTAAAAATGGGTTCAAGCCCTGTGGACAGGAGCTTTCTGGCGCTCTAGTTCAAACAGACAAATTATATCTCCGAAAGTATTGGTTTCTCTGAGTTGGGAATTATATCAATGTATACATATGATAGAGCTGCATCATGAAGGAAATTCAATTCAAATAATAGTTTATTTATCAAGATTAAATGAGCAATCATGAGAATGAGAACTGCACCATGGAAGAAATCGAATTAAATCTGGCCAATTTTGCCCAATAACGAACTCAACCGAGATATTCATCTCCCTAACATACTTTGAAAATTTCAACTACCTAGCTCATTCCGTTCGAGAGTTATTGTGGAAAAACTTTTTTTAAATTTTCAAATTTTTTTTTACACTTTGCGCTAATCTGGTCAATACAAAACTTCACATGCGTATAAAGGTCATGATTCTACAACTTGATGCTAAATTTCAGATAGATCGAACGAACTTGTCCGAGATATTTACGCTCCAAAACCACCTTGCAATTTTCAATCCGCTAACTCCTTTCGTTCGAGAGTTATCGTGCCTAAGGTCGGTCGGCCGGCCGGACAGAATCGATTTAGCACTCGGATTCTTGATCAGTGAGTCGAACCAAATCGTTTGAGACCATTTTCAGCCAAAAATTTCAAAATTACAGGCACTTGGGCAAATTGATAAGCACACTGTTCCGAGGAACTAGAGCGCCAAAAAAACAAGTTTCGTATGACAATTGCCCAAAACAGGTTTAAAGTACCTACAAATAGTAGGTATTCCATAAAACAAATATGAAAGAAGATAAGTAATAATAAAAAATTACCTTGTAATCGATCAAAAATTTCCTGATCTACGTTCACCAAACTACAGAATTATGCTTTCAATATTTACGTAATATTTTCAAACATTTTCGGGTGAGGTCCCCGTTGCATCGCTAAAATACGAGTATTTCAACCTCAATATTTTTGAAGTTACAATATTCCCTTCTGTCAAGTTGACATTATGAGAATTCATACATAGAATAATAATTATATCAATCTGTGAAATACTATTCAACGGTTTTTTTCAGAGTTTGGGAGAGAAAACCCAGAAAAAAACCGTTGAATAATGAGTATACCTCCCACAGTATCCTTTAATGATTAGGTACTGTGAAATACTATTTACATTGAAATTTAAAAAAATCATATCTCCGAAAGTATTAGCTTGTTAGAGTTGAAAATGATATGAATGGATTTTTATGATAAAACTGCTTATTAAAAAAAATTTGATTTGGAATTTGTTTCGTAAAAAAAACTTTATTTTATAATATGTAAAGATCATAACTCATTGTAGATTTTAGTGATTTGGAAACTGAATTTTCACGAATTTTTAAAAAGGATCTTAAGAATTGACGATAATTCAACATTGGCAGTTTAGAAGTTCTATAATATAAACCTCGATATAAACAGCACACAAGAAGTGAGAAGTGGCAAATAAAAATCCAAAGCCAACGCCGATTTTGAAATCATTTATAGAGACCGTGTAGAACACACTGTATGGCTCTTGTTATTGGAGTGAGCTCCTCATTTGTATTCCACCCATCTCTGCTTTGACATTTGGCCTAACCGATATGAATATGACAAACTCATTCAATTCCTGATCGACCCAAACCTGTCATTATCTGGGTGAAATACAGACAAGGATGTGGGTCCAAGATTTATTATCGGGTTGATCGCCATATTAATAATCCGAGTTGCGTGGACGGATGCGCCAGTCGTAACTCAAATTCATGATAGATACGGCCACCTTAATGGACACTGTAATATCCGTTTGTTTAGCATAGTGGGAATAATAATAATGTATGTCTTGTCACATTCTTCATTCGAATTGTTCCGATGGTGATGTTGTCGTCCATTTGCTGCGAATGTGTTGGTCCGACATCGTTGGCCTTTTCCGCGTGATCGATAATGTTCATTCGGAAGTTGTCCTTCATGACAGTGCCGGGAAAATGCATTGAGCCTAATAGGTTGAGAATACTCTTTTTTGCGAGCATTTTATAGGGACCAGCGTGCTATCATTGTGCCCAAATGTCTGATGTCATTTTCGATTTTTTTGCCGAATACTGTTGAAGTTACACTCAATAATATAGGAAAAAAAATACTGCATAAATCCTCTTGCTTTATTTAGTCAACTGAGTATTATACTTAATTTCATTTTAACATATCTGAGCTCACCCAAGTCTGCTAGGATCTCTAACAATAGAGATGGAAACGTGGAAACGTTTTCAACCAAAATCTTATAAAACATTCTTAGTCGCTGAATTGTTTTAAATACGTTTATACAACAGATATAAACCCAAAATTGGCACATTTTATAAAATAATATTGTCATTCGAAACATTTTATAAGGCTCTTCATAAACATTACAACATTATTTCATAAACATTCTGGCGCCATCTAAAATACTGTTTTGTAATAGCTTTATAAGGTTTTTCATATGAATGTTCTGAAATAAAAATGTTACATAGAATTATATCTATAAAATTAATCGATTTTAAGTTGCAAATTTCAATCCTGAATTATAACAACATAGAGAAAATATAGATGTCATGTGTCATTATTGTTTACACGAAGACATTTTATTTATATATACTTCTGCACTCACAGACATATTTTTGGATACACAGAACGAAATTCTCAATGCAAATGAATTTTTTTCGTGAAATGTAGCACTAAAATGACATATTTTAAACGCGCCCCCTTGTCTCGAATGTTTTAGGTAAAAAAATTTAACAAAACAAAAATGTGGCTTGTCAGTCTAATAATCCTTTGTAGGAAAATATATTCCAATTTGTTCTACAGAATATTTTTGAGTTATTTTATGCTCTGGATGGTTGAAATATCTACACATTGGCGATTTTTAGTGTGTTTGAAACACACCCCACTCTGAGTCATCACAAATGCCGCCATGTTTAATGGCGTTTTCTTATAAAATGATTTTGCATCAGTTTCAAGCATTTCGTGGTAATTTAGCTAATTTACAGCTACTATAAAACATGTTATTATATTCTACCGCATGAAAATCAACATAGCCTGCAAAATCAGTGAAACAATTAACGTTTTCCTGTAGAATATCTGATACATACATATTTTTGCAAGGAATTTCAAAAGAAGAAATAACAGGTAATCTGATGAAGGTATCTTATTAATAAGTCGATATCTTAAACACAAAACTCGATTGTGGTGATAATTTTGCACCTACATAAAATTGTCTTCAGCAGTAGAATAATGCTTCCTGAAACTGTATATATAATTACAAATTAAAAAACTACGATATGTTATTATTGTACCTTCAATTCTTGATCAATTGCGAAGTAATAAACTTATGATTAGGTAGAACACTTGTGCTTTCAGCTTTTAGCATTTGATTCATGGTAATCATTACTTGTTTAGAAACATTCAAGATCGTGCAGACAGTTGAGAAAGGAATAAAACACTTTCAGTGTGGAAACAGAATGATCAGCTGCTTTTGGGTGATATTGTCATGGAAATTGAATACTACAAAATAGTTATGAAGTGGTCACCGAAACGACAATTTACTTCTGGAAGCAAAATTGTAACTAAAAGCACCTCTATATAACTGTTTCATGAAGTTATACAGGACATCTTTGAAATAGTTTTTTTAATATATTTAAAATAAAATTATAAATATCCCCAGAATTAATAAAGAAACTATTAAAAAGGAATTCAGTTTTATAAGCAGAATTGTTTTATAAGTTAGTTATAAACCTCTTAACAAATGGTTAAGTAACAGTTTTGTAACAATTTTCATAATTCTGCTCTATAGACGTTTTCACGAAAAATTTATAAAGTATTTCGATTATCCACAACAGAATGATGTTTATGTAGCTTTAATAAGATGAATTGATATTTTGCAAGCACTAATATGATACTTATGAAATATATTAGTCTCAAATTATTGGATTTATAAGACAACTTTGCTGGTTGGGGAGTTAGGTTTTGTAGGTTCCCGCAAAATTTCATCGGTGGCGGACGAATACTTTGTGATATATAGAACTTTTTCAATGATTTTATTGAAATTTTCTTGTAATACGATCATCACGAAATGCAAAAATGTTTGCGGCGACATTCTAGAACTAATTACCATGTTTGAATTGAATCGGCATCGTAGTTTTTTAATTATTAAGGAAACAACAACCAAATTTCAGATTGATATCCAAAACAGTTTGGTTGAATATACCTTTTAACGAACTTAATTGCAATTTGCTATGTCTTTCCATTCACAAGTAATCGTGAGATTAATAATATTTTTCAATAATTTTTTTTTATTGTTTTACGAGCCCCAGAAAATTCCACTCACTTTTTTGTGTCGAAATTCTACAACCACATATCAAGTCTCAATTCGATCAGATCTATATTTCTTGAGTTATCGAGAAAACAATATTCCAGATGGGTATAACTCTAAAACCCTTTCGCCGATTATACCCAACAATGAAAATCATTTTCCCGTTCGAAAGTTATATTGGCAACGGTCACTCATCCAGCTACTGAACTCACTCAATACTGCTCAGGTCTCCAACAATATAGATCCGATCGTGTTCAATTTTAGAACTTGGGCTGTAAAGTTTTTGGTTTTGAAGGCTCTTGCAGCGATGTCAGACGAATTTTTAATTCTGATATATGTAATCTATCGGAATTAAAATTCATTAAATATCCAATAACATACGAAAAAACTTACATCTCAAGTAATTTCAGGACACGATATTGACGAAATTTCGCGAAAACTAGAGCTTCGGATTCTACCAGCAATTACCGAGTTTTAATTGAATCGGGTGTGCAGGTATAATTTGAGTATAGAGGAAATAACAACAAAATTTCAGATGTGTATAACTCCAAAAACATTGAGCCGATTATGCCTATTAACGAACTTGAATTTCGGATTCAGATGTCCAACCTACCCTGAAAATTGTAAGTCGCTATTTCTTTCCTTTCTCAAGTTATCATAATATTTTTTCATAATTTCTTTTAAATTTTGTAGCTATACGATCCCCACAAATGTCACATATACCAAGTTTGAATTTCTTGCTTTCCGTTCTCAAGTTAACGTGGCGGCCGCCGGACGGCGGGCCAGACAGAATCAAATTTGACCTCGAATTCTTCATCAGTGAGTGGAAACTAATCATTTGAGACCATTTTCGACGAAAATTCGACAGTTAGATACATTTAAGCAAAATGATAGCACCCCGTTCCCCAGGAAATGCGCGCAAAAAGTGTACATTTGGTGAGAGGAATCTATGGTAAAAATTAATGTACAACTAAAAGACACACCCTGTATACTTGAATAAAATCGCCTCAAATAGACCATCCTATACACATAATTCCGGTATTGTGAGAATTTCCTCATGCGCACGAGAAAACACTGCAGGAAACTCTTGAAGATTTCCGGGAAAACTTCCAGCGACGGCAAAATCCGCGGAACGGTCGAAACTGAGCGCAGGGATCTAGAGCGGAAAATATTCTAGAAGTTACGCGATAAAATGAAGTAATAAATATAAATCATATTCTGATATGTCATTTCTCTGGGCATGGCTTCCATAAAAACGAAGCGATGACTGATTTATACCCCATTGTTTCCCCTTAACTCGGGCCGATATATCTTTCCCCCAGACTTTGACACCCCGGATTTGTCGGGTGATATTTCGTTTGATTAAAGTGTCTGTTTCTCGGTGGGTTGAATATTCTATGATATTCAAGAGATTCGGAAGACACAATTTTTTCGACGATTTTCTCACGATTTCGGTTCTCTCGGCTTAAGCTTGATTTATGGAAAAAAATGTTGGTCAAACCATATCATCTATACTCCATTCACTTTTATTAAGTCTCCCGGTTGGCCATGAAATTTTGACACATTTCACCGCGTATATTTTGAAAATGTTAGGTTATGCTCATTTTCCTGTCAGATACTACGCAACGTTGTCCTCTCTACATATAAGTCGTAGTAATTACGTATTTTTCACAATGTGAATTTTCTTGGTAAAAATAATGAATCTGAGAAGATATTATGTGAATTCAACAATTCCAAAAACCTGGCGACTGTTGAAGAAAATTTTTCATCTATTGTTACTATGGAAAATATTTCACGTATATAAATTGGATTGAAGATTCCGTTTTGATATTTTCTTGCACGGAAAGAATCAAGTGTTGAAATTTTAATGAAAAATAATGGATACAGTAGTTCGTTACTTTGTGATAGTACATTTGAAAAAAGAATGAAAGTGCCTGAATATCACGGCAACAGAACTTCTAAGCGAACAGACGTACCTATTGATTGCCCCACTTTTGGAAATTCTCAAGAAATAAGCCTAGGAAATAAGCCTACAAAAGACAATTAAATACTTTTTCGCACAACTTGAAAAACACCAGTTCCAAAATGTAGTAGTCAATGTTGAACCTTAAAAAAATATAGCGATAGGATAGGAAACTATCCTTCGTAATTTCATTCGACAGTTCAACATGTCCTAAGACAGAATTAAGTTTTCCTATTGCAGATTTCAGTTCTATATAGCACTTCCTGATATGTACTTTGTCTCTGCTTCTTCAAAACTGCTTTCGGCATTTTCAATTTCCAAGCGAAGAGTTCTTTATTATTCTATTATTTGTAATATCTTGTCTAAGATGGAATATTATGTTGATTGTTGAGAGTAGAAATTGGCTACGTCTCAGAGAGTTGTTTTGACATTGACGATATTTCAGGTGTGCCAACCTGCCTTTGTTTTAGTTACAAAAACGTGATAGACTTAAATCTGATAGACTTTATAAAAGTGAATGGAGGATACCTCATATTCTCCTACTTCTGGGTAGGGCTGTTTTTTGGATATCTCCCTCTAATGGCAATACATTTATATTTTCCACCTAAACCTAATGAGTTGTTTTTTTTTTCCATCTGTGACAAAGGAAAAAAGTTTTATAGGCTACCGCTATCGTGTGAGATTCCAGTTCTTGTTTGGTTACTTACTAAAAACTACTCACACATTTCTTGGGGTAGTTTTTTGCCTTCATAGCCCTTATAGCGCCCTTTAACAAAACAGATGAACTGCAAGCAGACTTCAAAGTAATGTGCACCAATGCCTCGGCCAGAGATTTACAGACCGGAATAATCTTCAATTCTGCCACGTAGTTCGCTTTCATTCCGCCTAGATATCCTAGAATGACCATCTTAACTTTATGCCTTGGATACAGGATCCCCAGTTCGAACATTAAATCATTGGATTTTTTCCCTATGTGTTTTTCTTTCATCACCGCATTATTTTCGCCAGAGGTGAAAAATTCGACAACAAACAATATTTAGATTATTTTATTAGATGGATCTGTCAAGTTGTTGAGATAGAATAGTTCCAGTAGATACGAGCTCTATCATTTTTAACAACCTTTGCAATCTCTAGAGGTACACATCGTAGCACTTGGTCTTTGTCTATACCATAATCTTCTCTCAGTTGAAAGTAGAGAATTGGGATTGTCGCATTATGTCTTTCTATATATTCTCGTGGAGTATGGACTCTGCGAGCAGACAGGATGTGCATACGTGATTTCTGCTGGCTATGGTATGCTCTGCAAATTTTTTAAGTGTCCTCTTTCATTATGCTCTTTCTATATCATCTTGTATTTATCATTCCATCTTGATATGCCATTCAAATCCCTCCGACTTCCAACTTGATCCTATCTGACTAAAAAAGAATGAGGATAATTCTTCTAACAGTAGCCACTCTAATTATATTCTTTGTGTGCGCATGTTCTGTGAAACATAGCGTTATCATTTTGCCGACTACATGATGTAGAATTCGAGGACAAATTCGATTCTGCCCGGCCGGCCGGCCGGCCGTCTTTTGCCATGATAACCTGAGAACTGAAAGAGATAGCGGTTTGAAATTTTCAGGGCGGACGACGTGTCCCAATACGACGGACAAGGTTTCTGAGTAATAAGATGGCCCTATGGTTTCTGAGTAATAATTTTGTTTTCAACCAATACATTTCCGATCGAATTGAAACTTGGTGAGTAGTTGTAGAATACATAGTTAAAGACGTTCGTAAACTTTTATGAGAATCACTGGAAAATTTTAAATAAATTATTAAAAAATATTATTTATGGCACGATAACCTGAGAACGGTAAGAGATAGAGATAGTCAACTTTTAGGTTAGATCGTGCATCTGAATGCGACATTTGTGTTTGTTAATGGGGATAATCGGCCTAACGGTTTTGGAGTTATACCCATCTGAATTTCGGTTATTTCCTCAATAACTCGAAAAATACGAAACCGATCCAATTCAAATATGGTTATTAGTTGTAAACTAAGCACGCAAAAATGTTTGCAAAATTTCGTGAGATTCGTCTCACTAGAAAATTTTTTGAAAATCATTGAATTTCATCGAAAAAAAATTCATTATCAGAAACTATTCTTCCGACTTCACTGAAATTTTGCGAAATGCTTCAAAATCTAACACTTCAAGTTTCAAGATTGAACATGATCGGATCTGTATTGTTGGAGATCCGAGCAGCCTTGTGTGAGTTCAGTAGCTGGATGGGTGACCGTTGTCTCGATAACCTTCGAACGAAAGGAGATAGGGACTTGCGATTTTCAGGGTAGGTTGCGCATCCGAATGGGAGGGCTAAGTTCGTTGTTGGGCATAATAAGCCCAACGGTTTCGGAGTTATACACCCATCTGGAATATTATTTCCTCGATAACTCAAAAAATATAGACTCGATCGAATTGAAGCTTAGTAACTACATAGTTGTAGAATATCGACATAAATACGTGCGTAAAATTTTGTGATGATTGTACCACTAGAAAATAAAAAAAAAAATAAGAAAAAATATTGTGTACCTCACGATACCTTGAGAACGGAAAGAGATAGTGATTTACAATTTTTAGGCTAAGTTGCACATCCGAATGCAACTTTTAAGTTAGTCAATTGGCGTAATCGGTCAAACTGACTTATAGTCATCGGAAATTTTGTTGTTATTTCCTGTATAACTCAAAATATACAAATTTGAACCAATTAAAACTCTGTGGTATATCTTTTATATAAAGATTTTTTTCATATTATCAGCATTATCGATATTTGGAGCAACTATATGCACTGTTGAAATACACGTTACATGAGCCAGCGTTATGATATGGGTCATTTTATGAACTGTATATAAACACAACACGAGTAGCTACACTCTTGTCCACTACAGTTTTTGTCCTTTGACATATGATCTAGGATCTTCTGAAATGAAAGGCTGCTTGAGCATGATTAGTAGGTGTTTGATCATTATTGACTAAAAAATCCCTCCTTTCCAAAGTTTCGATACCTTCAAGGGTTCTTACGTACAATCTATTCGAATGTTTGTACTTTTAATGAAATTTTTATAAACTGAGTGGACCGTTATTAAAACATGATTTATAACAGCAGATCAATCCTCCTGAATATAAGACACCTTTTTAATACTACCTGTATATCTCCATTCCCTTTTCACTCGATCATAACACGGCTCTACGAAAAAATGTATGTTTTTCGTCCTAAAGTTTATTTTTTGATTTTCTGGTTTAAGATAAACAAAAACCAAAAGAAAATCCCTTTTTTCGGTATAAAGTTTGCTTTTGTAATAGTTATAGTAAAAATACTCATTTTAAATTTTTTTATAAATTTGAATTATTTCAAATGCATTCAAAAATACCGCGCGATCAGAATTGGGTTTTAACGTTCAGGTAGTGCTTCTAGATGTCACTCGAGTGATAAACAACGATCAGGTGTCTTGTAGAAATCCAGAATAACCAGAAGACTACGTTAAGGACTGCTACTTTTGCATTGTGAATCCTAGTAAAAGACGTAAAGGTAAAATTGCAAAACCTATCGAATATCCTGAACTTGAATCATCTTCTGCTCCAGTCATTCACGACCTGACACGACCAGTTCCTGAGCCAACGTTGCTGAATCGTACTCAAAAAGCAAGCTGGGGCTGTTTCAAAGCAGTCGTTTCTGTATTTTTGGGAAATAACAAAGCAGAAAACTACAAAAAGCTAGTTGAGGATATGCTAAAAAAAATGAAGGTCATGGGCTGCAGGATATCATTAAAAGTACATATGCTTCATGCTCATTTAGATAAATTTGAAAACACCATGGGAGCGTATTCAAAAGAGCAAGGAGAACGTTTTCAACAGGACATTTTGAGCTTCGAACAACGTTATCAAGGCAAATAGAATGAAAACATGATGGGAGACTATATTTGGGGTTTATTGAGAGAAAGTACTTACGAACATTAAAGAAAATTTGAAAGCGTGCACTTTTAAATTATTTTCTACTTTTTGTTACTTATTTTGATTTTAAAACTTAATAAAAATGTTTACTTAAATGATTTTATTTTTAATTGATAATTAAAACCACAAATTTCGAAACATATCGTTCAATCGGTCTCCTAAATACAAAAGCAAACTTTTTCATGCTATATACTTTTTGTCGTCCAATTACGAACTAGAAAATAGAAATTTAATACTTTAAGGTTTAGGTAAAATTTTGTGTTGACCCGTGTAATGAATGTTGTTGTTATTCAGTCCAACGAAATCTCCTACGAAGTTCCTGATTTCTCAGATGAAAAGAAAATTGTATGTTAGTTCCTCGATTCACTTCTGAATGCTTCTCGTGTAGTCCAAAGTGTTACATAACAATAACAATAACAGTTTCACGAAACGTACTAATGAGAGACCCATATCAACCCTCTTTGTCGTAAAAACCAACTATCGGGATAGCACTTTCTCACAAACTCCCCGATTGTCGCATTAAATGATCATAGGTATATTTTCGCCCCACTGAATGTGAAGGAATTATATATCCTGGGTACGTTATCTTGATTCAATTTTTATTGGAGGATAGTTTATTGTTTAAGTAAAATGAAAAAAAATACTGAAGTAAGGTCAGTCTGCTTAGCCGCGCTTGTTCATGTTGGTCAATCTGAACTGAATGATATCCTAAATAAGCCCTCAAAATCAGACTAACCTCACGTCAGCGCTTTTTTTAATTCTTTGACAATTCAGTTCATTACAACAGTTTGGTCTGCGCCTGTTAGTTATTCGTCAATCAAGTAAAGTAAAAGTAAAGTTGCTTACGCCTTTTCTTCAAATCCGATTGTGATTTAATATAAATATTAAAATTAAAGGTACTTCTATACAGGGTGTCCCGGCACTAGGTGACTCTTACTTAGGTGTAAATAAAAAAAAAAATAAAGACGAGTCTGGAATGCTTTATTTTTCTTTTCCTACAACTGCCCCCTGCTATGATATGTGCCTCAAAATGGTACTCCCACAATTCAGTTTTTGACGCGCTGTTCTATGAACAGAGTGCCTATATTCGTCTAAATCACGTGGAAAATCATGTGACACGTGAATAATATTGCTGGAAGATAGCCAGTGTAATTACCACAGGTGAGTGATGGATCCATGATCATATCCAAAAAACATTCCTGCGGGATCAGAAATCTCAGATTGTCATTATTACCTATTTTGATCCAGTATACATCTATACGGTGCGCGTCAAAATTATGGAACAAATTCATTTTCTCAGAAGAAAAATATTTGGCAACAAAATCCTGAAACAGGTCAATTTTGTTTCACTTTTACCAAACTTTTATGCATTTTTAAAGGATTTTTGTTGCACCCTATGCCATCCCCATCAACCCTCTAAATTTTTTGAATGGGGAAAGTGGGTCATGTGGTACTTTTTTGGCAAGTTCTTTGTATCTTCTTTACAGGCGTGCAGAAATTTCCAAGAAAAAGTTTTTCTTTTTTGAAAAATAGTTTGTTGAAATAGGTTTTCAGTATGTGCACTTTGTATGGCTCATTTACTTTCAGACGATGGTACCTGATGAAATTTCTCACCGAATGAAAGTCGACCATTACAGTTTTGTTCGTGCACAACTTTCAACCTCTACGAACCCTTTAATGGAAAAAAAAATGGAGTGACATTGGAGAGGGTTGAGTGTTGTGCATGAATAAAACTGTAATGGTCGACTTTCATTCGGTGACAAATTTCATCAGGTACCATAGTCTCAAAGTAAATGAGCCATGATAAAGTGCACATGCTGAAAACCTCTTTGAGCTAACTATTTTTGAAAAATGAAAACTGTTTTCTTGAAAATTTCTGCACGCCTGTAAAGAAGATACAAAGACGTCGCCAAAAAAGTACCACAGGACCCACTTTCCCTATTCAAAAAATTTAGAGGGTTGATGGGGATAGCACAAGGTGCAACAAAAATCCTTCAAAAATGCATAAAAATTTGGTAAAAGTGAAACAAAAATTGACCTGTTTCAGGATTTTGTTGCCACATATTTTTCTTCTGAGAAAATGAATTTGTTCCATAATTTTGACGCGCACTGTATACTATTGAGTTAACCATTTGACATGTACCTCCGTTTTAGACGGAGATTACACGGTCTATCTCGCATCAGTTCAGTCCGTAATCTTGAGATATGTTTTTATTGGAGATGACTTGATATATTCATAAATGATTGCAGTTTCAAAACAATGAGTAGGTACTCAATTTGAGGAAAGAATCGATATTAAAGATAAATGACCCTAAATATTTCAGCTTATTTGAAGCTCTAGATTTAAACTCGATAGGATCAATATTACTGGAAATAATGGGAAGATATTATATTTTTTTTCTGGAGATAAGCAGCTTTAGGCGAGTTCAGTACCTGGATGGGTGATAGCTCTGGCTATAAATGTGGACAGCGCCAAAGCGCCTGTCTACACAGCTTTCCCATTTGTTTGTGATAACTTCCGACTCTACCGGTTATTTTTTGTCCGGTTTATCATCGTCGATATAATATGTTTGTTTTTGCGCGTATGTTCTGGGGAACATCGCGTTATAGTTTTGCCCAAATGTCTGTAACTTTCGAATTTTTTGACGAAAATGGTCTCAAACGACTTAGTTCGACTCCCCAATGAAGAATTCGAGGTCGAATTTGATTCTGTCCGGCCGGCCGTCCGGCCGTTGCCACGATAACTTGAGAACGAAAAGAGCTAGCGACTTGAAATTTTCAGGGTGGGTGGCGCATCCCAATACGACGGACAAGTTCGTTAATGGTTATAATCGGCCTAGTGGTTTCCGAGTAATAATTTTGTTTTCAACCAATATGAATCTGATCGAATTGAAACTTGGAGAGTAGTTGTAGAATATGAACCTAAGCACGTTCGTGAAATTATGTGCGAATCGTATGGCTAAACAATTTAAAAAAAATTTTTAAAAAATATTTTTGTTGTCACGATAACTTGAGAACTGAAAGAGATAGTGGCTTGAAGTTTTCAGGTTATGATGTGCACCAGAACGCAACATTTCAGTTTGCTTATGAGCATAATCGGCCAAACGGTTTTAGAGTTATGGTCATCTGAAATTTGGTTGTTTTTTGTTCCTCATTAACTCGAAAAATACTAAACCGATTGAATTGAAACATGGTAATTAGTTGTAGAATGCCAACTCGAAAATTCTTGCAGAATTTCGTGAGCATGGTATTTGTGAAAAATTTTTAAAAAATCATTGAAAATTGAAAAAAAAAATTCTATATATCAGTAACTATTCGTTGGAAATTGCTGAAATTTTGCAAGAGCCTTCATAACCTAATTCCAAGTTTCAAGTTTTAACACGATCGGTTGAATATTGTTTGAGATTCGAGCATTCTTGTGTGAGTTCAGTAGATGGGTGACCGTTGCCTCGATAACTTTCGAACGAAAGGAGAAAATATGCAATTTTCAGGGTAGGTTGCATATCCGAAAGGCGGAGTTGAGTTCGGTTTTGGGCATAATCGGTTAAACGGTTTCCGAGCTATACCCACCTGGAATATTATTTTCTTGATAACTCAAAAATAAATATTCGATCGAATTGAAGCTTGGTAGCTAGTAGTAGAAAATCATCATAAAAACGTGTTTGAAATTTTGTAAGAACCGTATCCCTAGAAATTTTGAAAAAAAGACGAAAAAAAAAATTGGTTCAAGCACTGATGTGAAGTCAGAAGCTTTTGCGCATATGTTCTATTGTCCATTCTTCTGTATTGGACACCCTTAATCGAATTTACCATAGTAAATTATTTATTTATTTAATTTACATAATTTACCATGGTAAATTCGATTAAGGGTGTCCAATACAGAAGAATGGACAATAGAACATACGCGCAAAAGCTTCGACTTCACGTCAGTGCTTGAACCAATTTTTTATTATTGTATTTATCTGTAATTGGTCCTCGGCCTTTTCGATGTTTTTTGAATAAATAATTAAAAGAAAATAATGACAAATGGCTAATCTCAATAATTTCGACTTTTGCAGGCATCCCAGTCACAACATACCTGAAGGCACTGAAAAAGTTACCTAGGACAAAATATCGCACGAAGAAGAATGATATTGCCGACTCAACAACGAACAACATCGAGAACTGTACAGGTTCCAAAAAGATGTGGCTACCTTGTCACTGTCACCTAGAAATTTGCATCGGTTGGTATCCATGCAGTTTGAAATACTGCAAAGGAAAAGGCCAAACGAAAAACTCTTACGTAACGTACAGATGCGGTATCAAGACTTGCAGAAAGTGCCATTTATTTACATATTATGTCGATGAAAAAGAACAATGTCTGTGGGACGAATGACCCACAGACGAAACAACGAAAATTTTTTAATGCTACTGCCTTAATACGAAAAAATTCGGACCAAAAATTATATACATAAATTGAGAATGAAACCGAATGATGGAAGAATATTGAAATTGAGATTTATAACCGAGCCAACAGAGAATCGCTTATCTACGTTGATCAACCTACATTGAACGAGTATACTAATGGTGGGTTTCACAAAACTTCGATTTTGAATAAATTTTGACACATTTATCATATTAAAACTATAATCAATTAGAATGGTAGTGACTTTTACTGGATGCAATTAAGTAACTACTCAAATGGAAAATTATACAGTGTAATTTCTGACCAATGATCCATCGAGCAGGGGGTAAGAGAGGCATCTTATGCCTACTAGTTTCTGAGATATACCGCCGTATTCACAAAGCATTCAATCTCCGTTAAGTCCTAACTGAGGTCCTCAGTTAAGGATAAATTTAATCGGAACCTCAGTAAACGTATTCAATGGTAGTGAAACAGGCTTGTTTCACGTTAATCTTCACGTTAACTGAGGTTGCGTTTCAAATTTATACTTAACTGAGAACCTCAGTTAGGACTTAACGGAGATTGAATGCTTTGTGAATACGGCGGACAGTGTGTTTCCTAAAAATCATAGAATATTCAAACCCATATAGGTTCAAAACTGTGAATCCATTTTGATAATATTTAGCGAGCTTATTGTGTTAAAAGAATCCGAAAGCGAGAATGAGAAGAAAAACAGGACTGCACTAGATCATACATGTTTTTCGTCCGGGTACCAAGACATCAGTCTGTACATGATAAAAAAATGTTTGTTATCAGTTTCGTGAACAGATAAAAATGTTATGGAAATCAATAATCAATTTGAATGACACTAATTACTTCTACGGAGGAGAGCCATCTGAAAAATAAAATATCTCGATTTTTTATTAAAAAACCAAATAAAACCTATAATTCTCGAAATAGTCGACTGATTTCAATGATAACTATATACTATTTATATACTATCATGAATAAGGTGCTAAGAAATAATTTCAATATAATAGATAGGAACGAATCTGAGCATTCGTTTCGATTATCAGATTTCAAAAACATCACTCTGTATATGATTTACATCTTACTCAGTAACATACATATTCGTGCTGTGGAACACAATGTATTCAAATATAGCAATATTTTTTTCCGTGAAGACGTTGCGGAAAAAAATCATTACTTGATTTTTTTATAAATTTATAGGAATGGTTATATCAAACAATTTGTATGTGAATTGAAATTCTAACAAAGAAAAAAATTATGATTACTAATGAAATTTCATAGATGCTGCTCTAAATGGATTCACCGCTAGCTATGCGTTTTTCAGCACCCTTCGACGGATGTAAAACTGATTTTCGTAAGATTTTAGGGTAATTCCGAATACCAGCACATACTGGACCAATTTCTCTGAATTAATTGAGCCCTGGTGTTAATAGATTCCTGTTAGACTTAACTTTTCAAATAACTCCTTGAAAATAATCCCTGTGTCTCGGAAAATAGCAGGCATGAGAGATGTTTGAGTGCCCATTTGTGACTCCTCATATGGTCTTCTGTTACCTCCTGCACGTTGTGTCCATGGTCAGAAAGCACCCTGTATTTGATTTACACTATTTACTGAATATCGTGACGGGTTTCGTAGATACAGCGACTTCATCAGACTACAACATACTAAATTCTTAACAGTAAATGATCTCCTTATAACGGGTCCGCCAAATAACTTTTTTTTTTGAAAATGCAATAAAAAAAAAGCTACTGAATATTTTCTCAAATTTCTATTTTTATTTGAAAGTACGATTCTTCCGGTTAATAATGGAAAATAATTTCATTCAAATGGCTGCCTCGGCTGGCCATGCAGTAGCCTACACGATCGGTCCAATTTTTAAGCACATTAACGATTGTTTGCAGCTGTATTTCACCAATGGCTTCACGACTATTGTCCTTTAAAGCGTCAATTGTCTGTTGGCGTAACACTTATCTTTGACGGCACCCCACAAATAATAGTCCAACGGTGTCAAATCGCAGCTCCGAGGTGGCCAAACGACAGCTCTGCGGCTGATAATGCGAACAGGGCAACTCCTGAACCAATTGGACTTTGTATGGCGTCATACCAAGGTCTTTATGCAAAATTCGTCTCAATGATGTCTCCGAAATGTTCAATTCTTGAGAACGACGGTGAATTGATGTTGATTGCACTTCACGCACACTTTCTGCCACCGCAGCAATATTCTCGGGTGTACGCACTGTTTTTGGCTTTTCACGCTTTGGTTTATCGATGGGGATGCCAGTTTCTTTCACTTTTTTCACAAGATAACGAACATACGGAGCTAACGGTGCTTCTCTTCTTCCAAAATCCGTACGCAATTTTCGCACACATTCTGCAACATTACCATGATTTTCAAAGTAATGTCGCAATATTTCCCAGCGTTGTTAAAGCGTTTACACAACCATATTCGTTCAGCGAAAGGATAAAACTAATTATCTGTCAAATCAGACATGAGCTAAGTGTTACCATTCACGAAATAAGCACTAGTTGAAAAAAAAACGTTAGATGGCGGACCATTTACATCACAATCGTTGACTCAGACATAGAGTTCTACTGTTCATCTTCTTCTTCTTACAACCTCTCTGGAACTACAAACTCTAACACTCCACTTCAATAAATTTATTCTCTTTTATAAGATATTGCATAATGGGTAAAATGTAATATCTAATTGATCATAAACTAAGTTACCCTTATGTTTGTCTCTACTCATTTCCACCATTTCACAATCATTTTTTAGAGCACCTTCATTCAAATTGTGTAGAATTTGTGAATCAGGTTGAACGTGTATTCTTTTGATAATAAATAGAATAATTCGAATTAATTCCTTTGAGTTTGTAGCTGGGACGGTATTCCTTAATTAATGTTCCAAAATATATACCTGATGAACCCCGCATTTATGTCCTTTATCGCTGCCTGATTCATTATTCACAATGAGTTTTGCCAGGCTACTTTTTGTGCGGAATGAGATATCAACGTGTCAAGATATTTTGTAGGTACAAATTAGAGCAAATCATATGATTTTTCATTTGAGTTATAATCAAGTTGATCGACATCAATGAATCGTAAAATCAAATAGACACAAGTAGACAAAATTGAAAGTGCTTTTTTGACACGCTGTTCAGGAGAACAGAGTGCCTTTCAATTCGTCCTAATGTCTATAATTTTCGAATTTTCGGCCGAGAATGGTCTCAAACGATTAGTTTCGACTAAAATACACTGTTGGGTCGAAAATAAACAGTACTGTGTTTGTGGTGGAATGAAGACCATTCAAATACTTGCATTCACTGTTGGTTCAAAAATGAACAGTGCTGTGTCTGCGGTGGCGTAAAGTCCCATTAGAATACATACATTCACAGTTCGTTCAAAAATGAACTGTGCTTTGTTTGTCGTGGCGTAAGGGGACAAATCAGTTCAATCATACAATTGTGCCATGAGATTAATAACACCTTGTATAACAGTGATTTGGTTTCCATAGTATATTCCGAAATTAATTTCTAAGAAACAAATCAGTTATCAGCCGTCCAGCCGTCAGCACGATTATACGCTCGAATGCAATGAGTTAGAGAATTGAAATTTTCAGAGTAGGTTTAGAGTCAAAATTTACTGGCTCAGTTCAATAACGGGCAAAATATGTCCAGTATTTTCGGAATTATAGGTGCCTGAAATTTTGTGTTCCCATTAAATCGAAAAACAGTGATCTGATCGAATTAAAGCACGGTAGTCAGTTGAAATTTTGTAAGAGCCTTCAAAACTTTAGTTTACGCTAAAGTTTTAGATTTGTTCTAGATCGGATCTATATTCTAAAAGATATTAGGGAAATACAGAAAAAACACAAAACTGAAATTTCAAAACAAGGTATCAAAGGTTAGTAATAAAATTCGTTCATAATCCACCTTTCACCACAGATTCGTACAGACCGGGCGTAGCTCTGATCGTTAAAGCGTCGGGCTCATATGGAAGTCATAGACAGAAGGTACCGGGATCGAATCCCGGAGACGAAGTGGCCCTTTATAGTTTTTTTTATTTCCATTTGAAATAATAACTCCGAGGAAACGGTTATCGAACGAATTTAGGTCGATCTTTTTCTTCAAATGACCTGAAACGTGAGTGTTTTCGTATATTTTTAGATATTAAAATCACTGCTATACATAATTTCTTTTGTGAATTGTCAACTAATAGTTTCTCATGGCACATCCGTACGATTGGAGTGATCTGTTTCATAGAAAATAATTTCGGAATACACTACTAAAAATAAACCATTGCTATACAGGATGTTTTTTATCTCATGACACAACCGTATGATTGAACTGATTTGTCTCCTTACGCCACCACAAACAAAGCACTGTTCATTTTCGAACCAACGGTGAATGTATGTATTTGAATGATCTTTATGCTACTGACCCAAGAGTCTATTTGAGTAGAAACTAATCGTTTGAGGCCCTACTCGGGCAAAATATGGATCAGTTTTTTTGGACACTTGTTTTTGCAGTCGGATTTATATTCTTGGAAATATTATTTTTTACTGGAGCTAGGCAGCCTTGGGCGAGTTCAGCAACTGGGTGGATGACCGTTCTGGCTATAAAATTTGAACAAGCGTACCAGAGCTCCTGGCCACGGTGTTTTTCCAGCTAGTTTTCTGGAAACTTCAACTGTAATTATTGCAGTACACTTTTTTGATGAAAATTGCAATGTATACCTTTATTTATTGAAAAATGCACTAGAACATTAATTCTGAATACGAGTTTACAATGAAAGCAACAAGTATCAACGTTCTGAACCCAATAATATGAGTTTGACTGTTATGACATAAAAATTAATCAACCAACACTGTAAATCTCCCATATATTTTTTTCAGTATTCTTCAGAATCATGTGGTTCCTTCTCTATTCTCATGTATATTTCTCCAAAACTCTAGTGCAGTTTTGCGCGTTTCTATGAAGTCGTAGGGACTGACAGTATGATAAGGCAACGGTCAATTTCACATACTGATTTGAGGTTCAACAATACAATATTGACGTGCTTCAGTATTTCGATACAAATCATGAGAAAATTTTAGTATCGAACTACATTGCAATATCTCTACCTCTTGTAAAGTGTTTATTTTGTTTTTCTTTCTGCTTTCCATTAATCTGTACGTATGATCACAGATATTATGTCAAGTAATAAATATATAAGGCTTTCAAGACATCCTACTATTTGTAGAAATATATATTCAACATACAAAACGTGATCTATGATTATTTTTCAATTTATATTTCTTATTGTTTGATTCAATGATCATCATTAATGATAATATTCTATAGAAATATGCTGAAAATGAATTGCTGCTAGTTGTATACTGCTACTTTCCAGGTCCAGTAGTGAATTTTATATTGAATTATTGAATATATCCTAAACTGCACAAATGAAATATTAAAGTTAAATCCAAGTTTATTTGTCGATATTTCTCTACTGTCCTTAAATTTCAAATTTCTTTTCTTGCTTCGGTAAGCTATTGTTTTCAGGAACTAAGCAATTTGATAATTAATTCTGAATTACTTAGACCAGGTTAGATAATTTTTTAAACAAAAAAAAGTAATAGAAGAATGAAGCCCATTGGAAAAGGAGGAGAATATAACACAAATGAAAGGAAAGATAATTTACGGGCAATTTGGGGTCGGGAAGTGGTCTTGATGTCCGGCAAAACTGTAAGTCCTCTGGAAAAAAGTTAAATGACAAAGTTGTAGGTGGTTTGTGATTGCACCTTTTCTACATAACCTCAAAATTTATGTGAACCTGAATTCATACAGGTAACCAAGTTTTTGGTTTTTTTTTCACGAAATTTAGTAAAAACTCCCCTTTTTATGTCCCAACTACACTGTAATTTTTTTTATTCAAGATATTTATTTTTTCACGTTTCATTTCGACGTAATATCGAAAAAGCAGGCTAATTTTCAATCGACAGTTTTCATGTCAAAGTATCTGCTTTTTCAAAAAAGTTGGTGGGCTTTTTGTTTATTGCAATCTCTACCTTCTGATGTCGTGAAAAAAATATACATTACTTTGGTAAATTTTCTCAGAATATGCTGCGTTAATAGAGTTAATATTTAATAAGACATCTTCCTTATTTTGAGGAAGTTGTAGAATTTTCAATAATTACATGCGTAGATGCCTATTTATTGCTATTTAGAGATAACTTATATATCTGAGGGACCTACAGAAAATTTTAGCCCATCAAAAGGATTTCATTGAGAAGTGGGGAAGGGGCCAGGAGGGCCTGGGCTTTACTACCTGTTATTTCGTAGCATCTTCTGAGAAAATTTACCATAGTAATGTAGAAAATGTAGAAAGTAGAGATCTCAGCGAAAAAAAAATCCACTGTCTTTAAAAAAAAGCAGATATTTTGACGTCAGAATTTTCGATTGAAAATTGGGCTGCTTTTTCGAGTTGAAGACAAAATAAGGCGAAAAAATTAATAATTTTCTCAAAAAAATTACACTGTGTTTAGGACATAAAAAGTTTTCACCAAATTTCGGAAAAAAAAAAGAAGAAGAAGATAAAAATAAAACACCAAAAATTTGGTTACTTGAATTTTTCACATAAATTATGAGCAATTTGAAAAAGTGTGAATACAAAGCTGGTTAATATTATTATTACCTACAACTTTTCTATTTGACTTTATTCCATAGGACTTGTATTGCCGGTAATCGAGATAAAGCATTTTTTACCCTCAAAAACACACCCCCTCCCACTTTCCGACCTCAGATCACCCGTTAATTATGTTTGCTTAAATTTGTATTATATTCTCTTCCTTTTCCGATGGGTTTCATCCTACTATTATTTTTTTCACTTCTTATCATTTTCAAAGGCACTGGTCTAATTCATGAGAGTTTTGATATTATTTCATAGTTGGTGAATTATTGAATTGGTATTCTCAGAAACAGTAATTTTCATTATAATTCGAATGGTTGCTTTTATGAAATACTGAATTCTCATGAATCCGAAAAATGTAATTTGCTCATAGATCTTTGTTCTTTTTAGATACTTGCTTTTTGTGTGACTTTTGTGAAACTATCTGTAGATATAGTTATAGACAGTTGAAATCAGCTAGCAAATATTAAATAAGACTGACTCATCACATTCCAGGCGAGGTTAGAAATACATATTGATCGTATAGTTCGCAACATTTTTCCATTATTATAATAAATGTAGAGATAAGTTACGCATGTAAAATTTCACCTGAAGTGGCAACATGCTCGAACGAGACATTTTCTGATTAGAAAGGAAATAGCATCGGAAATCAACCAATATATGCATCCTTTCCGATCGATTCGATCATATTGCCTATATTTGATTTGCGAAAATCAATCAATAAGAAATTTAGTCGACTAGGTTGTAATAAAATGTATAGAATTCTAAAATTTCATAGTTTTAATAAATGTATTTTTCAAAGATATTGTATGGTTTCATTTTTAATATACAAAGATTATACAGGTGGCAGAACATTGAACATACGAAAATGGTGGATAGGTGGGGTCATCTGCTACTTACTGAGCCCTAATTTACTGACTCCCCGGACATTTAAAAAAATTGGTTCAAGCCATGTGGACAGGAGCATTGCCGCTCTTGTTCAAACTTTGGCAAGATTTGTTATCATCATGATTAAATGAGCAATCTGAGAATGAGGACTGCACCATGGTAGAAATCGAATTAAAATAGCTGAAATGAATTTGACTCTCTCTTACAGAACAGGATAACATATACGAGTATGAACACAGATCATATAATAATTCATAGATAGAACAGTTAAAGCATTCTGTGAAAACATAGAAGTACGATTCATTATTGAAATTTCGAAAAATCATATCTCCGAAAGTATCAGCTTGTTAGAGTTGAAAATGATATCAATGGATTTTCATGAAGAAACTGCATCTTAAAAAAAAATTATTCGAAAATTTATAAGTACAAAAAATAATTTTTTTTAGTTACTCCGAAACCATCTGGCCTATTTTGCCCAATAACGAACTTAACCGAGATATTTATCTCCCAAACCTACTCTGAAGTTTTCAAAGAAAAAAAATTCAGAATTGATTTCGACCACGGATTCCTGATCAGTGAGTCGAACCAAATCGTTTGAGAACATTTTCAGCCAAAAATTCGAAAATTACAGACATTTAGGCAAATTGATAAGCACTCTGTTCCGAGGAACAAGAGCGCCAGAAATGTTTTTTCTTTTTTCTAGTTTCACCACTTTCTTAACTTCAAAGAATAATTTCTATTAAAAATGTGTAAAATAGGCAATATTTTTGTTTATTTTTTTCTTGTGAATGATCTCGAGTACAAATAGAGCGCAAGATACAAAATGTGTTTAAAGGAACCAAATTGTGAAATCATGCAATGGAAATTAGTCAGTGGCGTACTTCAAACAGGGTTAAAACGGGAGAGAAACAATGGAAAAAAAGTATCACGTTGTAGATTCTCATAACAATTCTGATTATCATTCCATTCAATCCCCATAAATTACCTCATCCTCAAATTTTGATCCAAGTATTTCAGAAGAGATACTGAATAATTGAAGTATCATTAAATGATGAAAACAATCCGGATTATTGAACACCGTGTAGCTTGGATATTAATTGTTTAAGGGATCATTTTTTGACGGTCAGAGATATTTACAAAACAAGTGGACCAGCCTGTGCATTATACCTACAGTGTGACGGGTGACCCATAGCCCAAATGTTGGTTGTAGACTATACTGATTCAAGACAGCCCTTCAAACGTTCTGTTGACTAATCGTTTCGGAGATATAGGGTGTTTTCCGGAATATACGTGAATTATGAACCGTTGAAACTACAACTTTTGGACTATGGTTTGCCAGTCACTCTGTATAATAACATATTTCCTATTCAAAACGCGATAATATTGAAAAACATTTGACCTTTGATATCTTGTTATGCAAGCACAAGACGAAATAGGGGGTCCTGTTATCTTAACCTCACCTAATGTTATACGAAGAACTTCTTCAGTGAGTGATCATTTTCGGCAAAAGAATCGATAATCACTCTATAACTTGAGAATGGCTGTGCCAAGATGGCAATTGTTTTTAAGTTACTTGAAGTTTGAAGTTAGAGGAATGTTCTCACGAAGAGAAAAATGGCAGATGCGCTGTACCAGTTCTATTTACGCCGACCTGACTGACCTTGATCTGCTACATTGACACTCATCCAAGCACTCATCGCAGTTCGGACATCTCGTTTAACAGCTTTGCACTAGGACGTCTATACACAGTCCATCCCAGCCAAGACAAGTGTTTTTATTTGCGCTTACTGTTGAGCTGCGTATAAACAACTCGCGGCAAACCCTCGAGCATTGGCTCGCGAAGCGACCTCGTGCTTTGTAGACGGGGATGCCTCGGGTGGCAACCCCGTCTACACGAGGATTTGCCGCGACTATTTATACGCACCTTTATTCCTGGCCCAACATCATTCCAACATCTGCGAACTGTTCTGAGATATTCTGCGGCACATACAGAGAAGCCTGAAAACATTTGAGATTTCTAGAAAATGACACTCATTCAACACCGGTTGATTGATGAAACAAATATTAAGATCATATGGCCGAAGATATATTGCATCATATTTGTCTTACAAGATCAAATGGAGATTTACAAATGAACGAATAACTATAAAGAACCTATTGATTTTAATTGAGGAAATGTGCTTGATGCTTACCAACAAAGGATTAATGCAATTAGGAATGACAACGCCCAATCGCACGACAGGTGTTAAAGGAGAGCCCATTGCCATTCCAAAATTTTGTCGATAAGAAACATCTCCTAGTTGGTAATAGGGATTATTCCAAGATACATCAAGCATTTCCATAATATCATTAGCATTACATTTTGAATCTACCTAGTCATTATTTTTTAATTTCGTTCGAACTATTTGAAGCAACTTATCGACAGGAGAAACAACATCAAAACTTACTAGAATGTCGTTTTGGTTCAAATTTGTATTTTGTAGTTTCTCAAGAAAGTCATTGCTATTCTTCAGAGAACATTCTTTCCTTTCCTGTTAATGGGTTTAAAAATTTGTAGTAAATATTTTGTGGTGAACCGTATACAGGAGAAATATCGAGACCACTAAAAGTAAGATAGTCGGAACATAAGAACAACTAAAGAAATACAGACAAACATAAATGAAAAATTGCAGAACATGTATCTACAATCCATGGAGATCACATGATGGATTGGGGTAAAACAAAGATTCTGATGACAGAGTCTGATTACTTTAAAAGGAAACTTAAGGAGTTGACTTGTATTTTGTTGAGCAGAGAATGCAATTTTGCAGATCGCTCAATTGGAATTTACCATGTTTGGTTAAATTTGTTGAAAAGGGAACTGTCAATTCGACAATTTTCGAATTTCAGAACAGCTATCAACAACAAATAATACTGAAGATTTTAGTTAAGTGTCTGACGAAGGAGTCTGATATAGACTCCGAAACGTTAGGAAATAGTTGTTTTACCCTTGACATTGTTTGTTAGGCGACATTGTTCGATAAATGCTTCTGACAAATATCTTATGTCTAACGAAGAAGCAATTCACAAAATAATACATTTTTGCGCGTATGTTCTGGGGAACATCGCGTTATCATTTTGCCAAATGTCTGTAACTTTTTTGAATTTTTTGACGAAAATGGTCTCAAACGATTAAGTTCGACTCCCCAATGAAGAATTCGAGGTCAAATTTGATTCTGTCCGTCCGGACGTCCGGCCGTTGCCACGATAACTTGAGAACGAGAAGAGCTATCGACTTAAAATTTTCAGGGTAAGTGGCGCATCCCAATACGACGGACAAGTTCGTTAATGGGCATAATCGGCCTAGTGGTTTCCGAGTAATAATTTTGTTTACAACCAATATGAATCCGATCGAATTGAAACTTGGTGTGTAGTTGTATAATATGAACCTAAGCACGTTTGTGAAATTTTGTGTGAATCGTATGGCTAGAAAATTATTAAAAAATTATTAAAAAATATTTTTGTTGTCACGAAAACTTGAGAACGGAAAGAGATAGCGTCTTCAAGTTTTTAGGTTAGGATGTGCACCAGAACGCGACATTTCAGTTTGTTTATGAGCATAATCGGCCAAATGGTTTCAGAGCTATAGCCATCTGAAATTTTCGGAAATTTGGTGGTTTTTTGTTCCTCATTAACTCGAAAAATACTGAACCGATTGAATTCGAACATGGTTATTAGTTGTAGAATGCCAAAGCAAAAATGTTTGCAAAATTTGGTGAGGATAGCATTTGTAGAAAATTTTTAATAAATAATTAAAAATAAAAATAAAATTCTATATATCAGTAACTAATCGTTTGAAATTGCTGAAATTTTGCAAGAGCCTTCATAACCTAACTCTACTGCCAAGTTTCAAGTTTTAATACGATCGGTTAAATATTGTTGGAGATTCGAGCATTCTTGTGTGAGTTCAGTAGATGGGTGACTGTTGCCTCGATAACTTTCGAACGAAAGGAGATAGGGACTTACAATTTTCAGGGTAGGTTGCGTATCCGAAAGAGAGAGTTGAGTTCGTTTTGAGCCATAAACGGTCTAACGGTTTCCGAGTTATACCCACCTGGACTATTATTTCCTTGATAACTCAAAAAATAAATTTTCGATTGAATTGAAGCTTGGTAACTAGTAGTAGAAAATCACATAAAGACGTGTTTAAAATTTTGCAAGAACCGTACCCCTAGAAAATTTGCAAAAAATGACGAAAAAAAAAATTTTAAGAACCGTACCCCTAGAAAATTTCAAAAAAATCACGAAAAAAAAAATTGATTCAAGCACTGACGTGAAGTCAGAAGCTTTTGCGCGTATGTTCTATTGTCCATTCATCTGTATTGGACACCCTTAATCGAATTTACCATGGTAAATTCGAATTAAGTGTCCAATACAGGAGAATGGACAACATAATTTACCAGGGTAAATTCGATTAAGGGTGTCCAATACAGAAGAATGGACAATAGAACATACGCGAAAAGCTTCTGACTTCACGTCAGTGCTTGTTTATTATATAGATATTTTTCAGAGTTTGGAGATAAATCCAGAAAGGAAACATTTTATGATGAATAGAACTCCCAAAGTAGCCTTTAATGATTACTTAGGACATTATTTAGTTGTTTATAGGAATATAATTCGTTAAAAAATACGAAGTTTGTGATGGAAACTAGAATTCGGCAGGAATTATATTTCGTCAAATCTGAGTGAAAAACATACAGCATGGCCTCAAAGATATCTCCTAAAAGATTATTCTCTCTAACGGTAAAGAGCAAGTAGCTATCACCATATATGTTATCATACCGAATAGAGAATATTTGTCTAAAAGCTCAAATAACTCTGTGAAACTTCGGAATATTAGTAGATTCATATGACCAAAGTCACATTAAAATTCGATAGGAAATCCAAAAATATGATAATTCATTGCGCATGTCAATTGAAAAAAAATTGGTCCATTCTCCAGTATTGGACACTCTTAATCGAATTTACCATGGTAAATTATATTTTTCATTCTCCTGCATTGGACACATATTTCGAATTTACCATGGTAAATTCGAATTAAGCGTGTCCAATACAGGAGAATTGACAATATCATTTACCATGGTAAATTCGATTAAGAGTGTTCAATACAGGAGATTGGAAAATAAAACATACGCGCAAAAGCTTCTGACTTCACGTCAGTACTTGAACCAATTTTATTTTTCGTCATTTTTTTCAAATTTTCTAGCGGTACGGTTCTTACAAAATTTTAAACAAGTTTTTATGTTGATTTTCTACTACTGGTTACCAAGCTTCAATTCGATCGAATCTTTATTTTTTGAGTTATCGAGAAAATAATGTTCCAGGTGGGTATAACTCGGAAACCGTTAAACCGATTATGCCCAAAAACGAACTTAACTCCCCCATTCGGATACGCAACCTACCCTGACAATTGCAAGTCCCTATCTTCTTTCGTTCGAAAGTTATCAAACAACGGTCACCCATCTACTGATTTCACACAAGGCTGCTCGAATCTCCAACATTATTTAACCGATCGTGTTAAAACTTAAAACTTGGCAGCAGAGTTAGGTTCTAAATGCTCTTGCAAAATTTCAGCAATTTCAGACGGATAGTTACTGATATATAGATTTTTTTTTTATATTTTCAATGATTTCTGGGAAATTTTCTACAAATACAATCCTCACGAAATTTTGCAAGGATTTTCGCGTTGGTATTCTACAACTAATAACCATGTTTTAATTCAATCGGTTTTGTGTTCTTCGAGTTAATGAGGAAAAAAAACAACCAAATTTCAGATGGCTATAACTCTAAAACCGTTTGGCCGATTATGCATATAAACAAATTCAAATGTCGCATTCAGATGCACAACCTAACCTGAAAACTTCAAGCCGCTATCTCTTTCCGTTCTCATGTTATCGTGACAACAAAAATATTTTTTAATAATTTTTTAATAATTCTCTCGCGATACGATTCTCACAAACGTGCTTAGGTTTTTATTCTACAACTATTCACCAAGTTTCAATTCTATCGGATTTATATTGGTTGAAAACAAAATTATTACTCGGAAACCATTGGACCGATTATGCCCATTAACAATCTTATTTGTCGTATTGGGATGCGCCACCTACCCTGAAAATTTCAAGTCGCTAGCTCTTTCCGTTCTCAAGTTATCGTGGCAACGGCCGGACGGCCGGCCGGACATTGGGGAGTCGAACCAAATAGTTTGAGACAATTTTCGTCAAAAAATTCGATAGTTACAGACATTTAGGCAAAATGATAACGTGATGTTCCCCAGAACATACGCGCAAAAATTGGATCAAGCACTGACGTGAAGTCAGGTCCTGTATTGGACACCCTTAATCGAATTTAACATGGTAAATTCGATTAAGGGGATGACATGGCAAAATGACCAATTATAGGACATTATAATTACCCCTACCCAATATGTCCTTGTATATTCCATATGACGATAGAAATATATAATTTGGTAAGTTTATCAAATTGGGTTTATAATATCTTCAGTGAAACAAAAATGGGATATTGGCTAAGTTCCAATTTACATAATATATTTGGACCAATTATGCCCCAAAACGAACTTAAATCTCCCATTCGGATGCGCAACCTACCCTGAAAATCGCAAGTCCCTATCTCCTTTGGCAGTAGAGTTAGGTTCTGAAGGCCCTCGCAAAATTGCAGCGATGTCGGACGAACAGTTTCTGATTTATAGAATGATTTTCAATAATTTTTTTTTCAATTTTCTAGTAATACGATCCTCACAAAATTTTCGAAAATTTTCGCGTTGGCATTCTCCAACTGATAGCCATGCTTGAATTGGATCGGTTTTGTATTTTTCGAGTTATTGAGGGAATAACAACCTAACTTCAGATGGGTATAACTCCAAACCGTTTGACCGATTATGCCTATAAACAAACTCAAATGTCGCATTTAGATGCACAACCTAACCTGAAAATTTCAAGTTGCTATCTCTTTCCGTTCTCAGGTTATCGTGACATAAATAATATTTTTTTTTGATTTTGTAATGTTGCGATTCTCAAAAAATTTCACAAGCTTCCTCAGATTTTTATTCTACAACTACTCACCAAGTTTCAATTCGATCGGATTTGTATTGGTTGAAAACAAAATTATTACTCAAAAACCATTGGGCCCATTATGCCCATTAACGAACTGATTCGTCGTATGAGGACGTGCCACCTACGCTGAAAATTTAAATCTCTTTCCGTTCTTAAGTTATCGTGGGAACGGCCGGCCGGCTGGACAGAATCAAATTTGTCCTCGAATTCTTCATCATGTAGGGCCAGTTTCTGACGCATTTGAATGGAGTTTATCTTCAGTTTACCTACTGAATTCTATTGAATTGGACAGATAAACGGAAGATAAACATGTTATATTCCTCAGAAACCCTCCCTTAGTCGAACTCAATCGTTTGAGACCATTTTCGGCAAAAAATTCGTATATTACAGATAGTTGGGCAAAATGATGAAACGCGATGGTCTCCAGAATATGCGCGCAAAAAGTCAGATTGTAGCAACTTCCGGTATAACCAGAAATGACCAAAAAAAGAAAATGTAGTAGATGTTCTCGTTATTACAGATAACACACTGAAAATTAATTACTTGAGAATATCTTAGTTGGTGATCCCTATAATTTTGTGAGAGATTAAGAAAGAATGACCTTCTATTAGGCTTGTACGAATTTACAGCTTAATATCTCTCATTTCGAAGTTGGATGCTTATTTTACTGCAGTACTAAATATTCCCACTGCCTCTTATGAGAAATTCTTTTCTTTCCTCAGTTTATGACCTTTCCGCCCTACGTAACCATTGGAATTTTTCTGCGATAATTCCCCTAGAGGGATATCTTTATAGTATATATCATTTTTTTCGGAACGACCCTGGATTCAATATAATTCGGGTCGAGTAGTGTAGAGAACACCCATTTCTTACGGGAAATTGGACACGGGGATATTTGAAAACTAATTTTGGCCTCCATCAATTCTACTTCCGAATACAGAGGCTAAAGATTAAAGTCTTAGGTGCTTTCAGCGACCTTCCATTGGTGTAACAAATGTGGTTAATCAAAAATGAATCAGGTAAGAATCCCGGAAATATTAATCTCTGTATAAAAAAAATCTGGAATGAGGATTTGAAAAGTAGAAAAAAAAACAAATTAAAATTTTAATAAAAAAAAAATTAAAGTTTTTCAATGATTTCACATCAGTTAGCAAATCCTCTTGAAATTCTAGAAGCAATTACCAAGTTTCAATGTGATTTGATTTGTATTTTTTGTTTTCGAAGAAATAACAACTGACCTACAATTGAAAATTACAATTTGGTGTTATTCCCGAACTTAACCGTTGCATCTGGAGGCGCAATCTACCTTGAAAATTTCAAGTCTCCTTCCGTTCGAAAGATATCGTGGCAATGGAGGGCCGGACAGTATCAATTTCAATAATAATCAAATGTGATAACAGGAATTGTGAGTTTTATGTTATAAATAACAATCTAATGCCAACGTTCTGCTAAAATAATTTTGCTGCTTCAGGGCTAAAAAAACAAAGAAACTACAACATTTGATCAAGCTCAAAAACTGAAACACACATGAAAAAAAAAAGCACTGTCGTGTAGTCAGTACTCTTTGTCGCGCGTGTTCGCGGTGGCTAATTTGAATTGATGATGAGTTCTTCAAGCTCAGTAGATAGAGGGAGCCGAAGATCTACCCAAAGGATAGTGGACACCATTCACTGTCGGTTCAAAAATAAACAGTGCTGTATCTAAGCTGCCATCAGGATAGATTAACAAAGTTGGAAAAGAACACAAGTGACTCTCCTTAGTCGCACAAGCTCTTAGAGGATTTGGGAGGGTCAGTATAATCCTAATCATGTTAATCGCACGCGCGCCAAAGCAGATTGACTTTTTACACTTCTTCTTTCATTGTTAAGTCAATCTGCTTTTGCGCGCGTGCGATTAACATGATTAGGATTATACTGACCCTCCCAAATCTTCTAGGAGCTTGTGCGACTAAGGAGAGTCACTTGTGTTCTTTTCCAACTTTGTTAATCTATCCTGATGGCAGCT
This sequence comes from Halyzia sedecimguttata, assembly GCA_937662695.2. NCBI lineage: Eukaryota > Metazoa > Arthropoda > Insecta > Coleoptera > Coccinellidae > Halyzia > Halyzia sedecimguttata. The sequence goes on from OW569415.2 coordinate 41,131,737, forward strand.
TAGATACAGCACTGTTAATTTTTGAACCGACAGTGAATGGTGTCCACTATCCTTTGGGTAGATCTTCGGCTCCCTCTATCTACTGAGCTTGAAGTACTCATCATTCAATTCAAATTAGCCACCGTGAACACGCGCGCCAAAGAGTACTGACTACACGTCAGTGCATTTTTTTTTTCAAGTTCCTTTAACAAATATAGCTATCAATACAGTTTGGCTGTTAGCTTTACCGTAGATCGAAAAAAAATGCGGTTGTGGGACCTCCGTTTGGAACGCAATTGCCTCTTCTCCAAATCCGAACGTATTTTAATATAGATCTACCGAATATGGTTACTTATAAATTCGCCTCAGGGCCACCATACAGACATTTCAATTCGGAAACAACGCTATTTCCCCCAAACTGACTTGTGTCCGTGCACTGAATTGACATGAATATTCTTTTAAAACCTCACAATATCGGCTCATTGCTTCCAACATAACCCAAACAACCCAAAACCATTCACTTCTCATCTGCGCAAGCGCAATATACTCGTGCCTGCAAGTCCTCCCAAAATTACACACCTCACAAAAAACTCCGATTCTCCAACACTAGTGGTTCAGGAGATATCGCTTCTTGAATCCACGCATGCGCAGACCCTCACCAGGGGATTCTATAGAGGAATAGCATCCGCTGCCCCAAAATCCCAATCCTCTCTGACGAAAGCACCAGCAGTTAAATCACTGATGGTCTGCTCATGCGCATAACGAAAAATGCCCGTAAGGGGTAACATCAATTTCGAAATTAGCCCCAGGGCCACGATACGGACACTTTAACTCGGAAACAACGCTTCATCCCCCAATCTGACTTGTCCTTGCACTGAATTGCCATGAATATTCTTTTAAAACCTCACAATATCGGGTCAGCACTCCCAACATAACCCATACAACCCAAAAACAGTCACTTCTCTTCTGCGCATGCGCAATCTACTTGCGGCTGAAAGTCCTCCCAAAATCACACACCATACAGAAAACTCCGATTCTCCAACACTAGTGTTTCAGGAGATATCGCCTCTTGAATCCAGCATGCGCAGACCCTCACCAGGGGATTCTGTAGAGGAATAGCATCCGCCACCCCAAAACCCCAATCCTCTCTGACGAAAACTTCAGCAGTTAAATCACTGATGGTCTGCTCATGCGCATAACGAAAAATGCCCGTAAGGGGTAACATCAATTTCAAAATTGGCCCCAGGGCCACGGTATGCACACTTCAACTCGGAAACAACGGTATTTCCCCCAAACTGACTAGTGTCCGAGCACTGAATTGCTATGAATATTCTTTTAAAACCTCACAATATCGACTCAGCACTCCCAACATAACCCATCCAACCCAAGAACAGTCACTTCTCTTCTGCGCATGCGCAATCTACTCGCGGCTAAAAGTCCTTTCAAAATAACACACCTTACAAAAAACTCCGATTCTCCAACACTAGTGGTTCGGAAGATATCGCATCTTTAATCTACGCATGCGCAGACCGTCATCAGGGATCTGGATTCTATGGAGGAATAGCATCCGCCACCCCAAAACCCCAATCCTCTCTGACGAAAACTACAGCAGTTAAATGACTTCTCATCTGCGCATGCGCACAACGAAAAATGTCCGGAAAGGGCAGCATGACCTTAAAAAAATTGGTTTCGGCATTTTAAGCAAAGTATTTCGCAAAATAGTATTAATTTTTTTATTTTTTTCATGTCACGTGATCTTCACGAAATTTTGCAAAAGTGTTTGCATTGGTCTTTTGCATCTAACTACTGAGTTTCAATTTAATCAGATCAGTATTTTTCGAGTTATCCTGAAAACAAAATTTTTAAATTTTTGAAATTTTTTTTTGTTACTTTAGGGCCGTCCGATCAAAACAAAACTTTTCAGGCATATAAAGGTCATGATTCTACAATTTGCTGCCAAATTTCAGAAAGATCGAGTGATTGGTTCCGGAAATATTCATTAAAAACGTTTTGACTAAAAATGGCCTTAACTCCGAAACCGCTCGGTGGATTTTGCCCGTTAACGAACTTGTCCGAGATACTTACGCTACAAAACTACCCTGCAAATTTCAACGCTCTAAGTCGTTCCGTTCGAGAGTTATCGTGCTAACGGCCGGCCGGACCGGACGGACAGAATTGAATTTGACCTCGAATTCTTCATCAGGAAGTCGAACCTAATCGTTTGAGACCATTTTCGAAAAAAAAATCGAAAAATACAGACATTGTGACGAAATGATAGCACGCTGTTCCTTGCGGAACACGCGCGCAAAAAGACCATACACAAATATTCAATATATCACAAGCGTTCAACTACTTCTTATATCACGATCTGCATTGTTAATGTGATGCACTCACCAAAGCCAACTTATGTTTTCCACAGGGTGTAAAATATATACAAAAGAAAAATCAACCAGCCAAACATTGAATATTTCGGAAAATTCTGTCTCTTTGTTTCATACACTTATTTATCAGTCTAGAAGAATAAGCAACAATAAATATGAGATATACAGGGTCTTTCACGAGGAACCTCACCCATATTTATACGGGAAACTACTGAACGTATTTTCATGAAATTCAGCACTTATAAGTATTTCACGATGCTGATGAAATCTAAAATATTTTCAAGGCATGAGCACCTCCGGTTTTTCCGGAAATGACGTCAACTTCCGTTTTTCAAATTAGAACACCATTTTTTTATTGCAGAAATAGATTCCTTAGAAAATTGAATCTAAAAATCTAAACAAACCTGAACGCATTTCTGACTCGTTCTATGCAGTCCTCTTTATCAGTCAGGGGAGTTGAGTAGACAATATTTTTTATCCTACCCCAAACATAATAGTCTAAAGGAGTTAAATCGGGAGAACGTGGTGGCCAAAGATGTGGACCATTGTTCGCCAACCATCGATCTTCAAATAGCCTGTAGAGGATATTTGACACATTGAGTGAATTGTGTGGAGGCGCGCCATCTTGTTGATACCATAAGTCATTATGTTTCTGTACTAGAGGCTCAATTATTTGAGTCAATATGTCAGAATATCTATCTCCTAAGGGAGAACATTCTTTAAATAATGCAAACATGTGTAGTGTTCTATCTTACCAGTTAAAGTCCCATCATATATGTGAACATCGAGAATTGCATTATTTTTGATGGCGCAAAAAACATTGAAACTCCAGGTCTCTTGAAAGTTCCATTGTCTGAAGTGGTGGTTGTTCTCTTCATCCCAATAATGACTGTTATGCCTATTGAAAGAACCATTCTTTGTGAATTTAGATTCATCTGTCCAAATTATACAGTCCAAAAAGTTTTCATTCTCTTGAAATCGAATCATCAATATCATCATAGCTTCGCAAAACTCTGTTCTCCTGACGAAATCAGTTTCCTTCAAATGCTGTACCCTATTGAATTTATATGGGTGCATTTTATGTTTTTTTAATATTCTCCAAACACTCGATTGAGATAATCCCAGATCAATCTCGGCATCTTTGAGAGAATTTTGAGGATTCACACGAAAATATGCAAGAACTGTAATTTCGTTGTTCTCATCTTCTACTACACTTTTTTCTCTGTGTATAGTTTTCTTAACGAAAGATCCGACATTTCTCAAGTTTGTCATGGTTCTGTTAATGGTATCTCTCGTTGGTCTGGGTCGGTCAGGAAACCTCTCAATGAACAGTCGAATCGTTCTATCTATAACTTTATTACATTCTCCATGAAGTAGAATGAGATTTAAATAATCTTCATTGCTAAAATTAGGCATAGTGATCGATTTTATAACTTAATACGAATTATCACCAAATTAATAGTAAACACAAAATGCTACTGAATAAAGAGGAATTTGGCAGATGTAAAAAATGATATCTATCATTAAAAAAAAATAATGTAAAACATGGTAAGTTTTTGCATATGGTTCATAAGGAATTATTTATTTATCACTGGAGAGAAAACCGATGGCCGATTAGTTGAAATAAAGAGGTTTCCGATACAAATTCGAATCAAAATTTGCCATCTATTTAGGAACAACCTGTAACTTTTTTCTCTTGCATATTAGGGTAGTAAAATCTAAAACATGGTTTAAGTAACAGTTCCTGAAAACATTATCTTTTTGGCGTGAAGGGAATAGAAATAGCTGAAAATTCAAGACGAAAAACAGTTTTTTGTGAATAACTCAGAAAATATCCACTAGGGCAAGGGTGTGATGCATACACTCACATTCTTTTTTAACGTAGATTCAATATCTGCCATAAAAAAATGGGGTTCTAATTTGAAAAAATTGATTTTTCACGATGTTGTCATCCCTAACTTTGAAAGCGATTTTTTCACCCCCTGTATCATGAATCGCGATTTCGATTTTTAAAGTGGATACATCTTTCTTACATCTTGAAAAATCCCAAAAATGAAAATTTTCCATCTAAAAACCTCGAAGTTATTCTTGTTTCAGCGGAGCTCTATTTTCGATTTTTTTTTCGAATTTTCCCGCTCAGAGAGAATTTTCCAACCAAAACTGAAAAATGTTACATCAAAATAACTTGAAATTTTCTAAGGAATCTATTTCTGCAATGAAAAATGGGTTCAAGCCCTGTGGACAGGAGCTTTCTGGCGCTCTAGTTCAAATAGACAAATTATATCTCCGAAAGTATTGGTTTCTCAGAGTTGAGAATTATATCAATGTATTCTTATGATAGAACTGCATCGTACAGGAAATTCAATTCAAATAATAGTTTATTTATCAAGATCAAATGAGCAATCTGAGAATGAGAACTGCACCATGGAAGAAACCAAATTAAAATAGCTGAAATGAATTTGACTCTCTCTTATAGAACAGGATGAAATGTACGAGTATGAACACAGATCAAATAATAATGCTTAGATAGAATAATTATAGCATTCTGTGAAAACATAGAAGTACGATTCATTATTGAAATTTAGAACTTCATCTTAGCAGAAATTGAATTCAAACATCATAGAAGAATTCAAATTCAACAAGAGTGCCAAAAATTATCAATCCAAAACCAATAGACGAATTCTACCTAACAACGAACTCATCCGAGATATTCATTCCTCAATTCCAGTTTTGTTTTTAGTGGAGATATTCTGAACTCAATATTATTAACTTACCATTACCATTCCCATCATCATATGGATTGACCATCGGCATGAAAATATCAACCAACAAAACGTATGATAATATTATAATTCTCATATTGATACCATTACTGGAATGAATGACAATGAGACAACGTCAAAGTTGACGTTATAACAATTCATAGAATAGCCATCATTGAAATTTTGAAAAATCATATCTCCGAAAGTATTAGTTTGTTGCGGTTAAAAATGATATGAATGGATTCTTATGGTAAAACTCCTTATTGAAAAAACATTTAATTTGGAATTTGTTCTGTAAAAAAAAAATTTTTTTTTTGTTACTCCGAAACCATCTGTCCGAATTTGCCCAATAACGAACTTAGCCGAGATATTTATCCCCCAAACCTACTCTGAAAATTTCAACTGTCTAGCTCATTCCGTTCGAGAGTTATCGTGCCTACGGCCGGACAGAATGAATTTCGACCACGGATTCTTGATCAGTGAGTCGAACCAAATCGTTTAAGACCATTTTCATCGAAAAATTCGAAAATTACAGACATTTGGGCAAATTGATAAGCACTCAGTTCCGAGGAACTAGAGCGCCAAAATGGAACGAAACACGCTTCAAGAACGCATTGAAATTATTCAAATTCAGTATAAAAACCTTTATAGCACAACTTATACGTGCATTTTCTATACTTTGCAAAGGGAAAATGAAGTTTGATTGCCCCTCAGCACGTGTTTTGATGTTGTCAAAAACAGCTGACTGGAAATGCCCTATTATATCATTATGTGAAATCATAGAAATACGATTTATTTTTGAAATTTTGAAAAATCATATCTCCGAAAGTATTAGCTTGTTAGAGTTAGAAATGATATCATTGGATTCTTATGGTAAAACTGCTTATTGAAAAAAAATTAATTTGGAATTTGTTTTGTAAAAATAAATATTTTTTTTTGTTACTCCGAAACCATCTGTCCGATTTTGCCCAATAACGAACTTAGCCGAGATATTTATCTGCCAAACCTACTCTGAAAATTTCAACTCTCTAGCTCATTCCGTTCGAGAGTTATCGTGCCTACGGACGGACCGGCCGGACCGGCCGGACCGGCCGGACAGAATGAATTTCCACCACGGATTCTTGATCAGTGAGCCGAACCAAATCGTTTAAGACCATTTTCATCGAAATATTCGAAAATTACAGACATTTGGGCAAATTGATAAGCACTCAGTTCCGAGGAACTAGAGCGCCAAAAAATGGAGTTCTAATTTGAAAAACGGAAGTTGACGTCATTTCCGGAAAAACCGGAGGTGCTCATGCCTTGAAAATATTTTAGATTTCATCAGCATCGTGAAGTACTTATAAGTGCTGAATTTCATGAAAATACGTTCAGTAGTTTCCCGTATAAATATGGGTGAGGTTCCTCGTGAAAGACCCTGTATACCAAATATTCGGCATCCTCAAGCAATATCATCCATATATGCCAATCGTGGTGAAGAAAATGGGTTCAAGCCCTGTGGACAGGAGCTTTCTGGCGCTCTAGTTCAAACAGACAAATTATATCTGGTATTGGTTTCTCAGAGTTGGGAATTATATCAATGTATTCATATGATATCACTGCATCATAAAGGAAATTCAATTCAAATAATAGTTTATTAGATAAGTAATAATAAATTACCTTGTGATCGATCAAAAATTTCCTGATCTACGTTCACCAAACTACAGAATTATGCTTTCAATATTTACGTAATATTTTCAAACATTTTCGGGTGAGGTCCCCGTTGCATCGCTAAAAGACGAGTATTTCAACCCCAATGTTTTTGAAGTTACAATATTCCCTTCTGTCAAGTTTATAATGAGAGAATTCATACATAGAATAATAATTATATCAATCTGTGAAATACGATTTACATTGAAATTTTAAAAAATCATATCTCCGAAAGTATTAGCTTGTTAGAGTTGAAAATGATATGAATGGATTCTTATGATAAAACTGCTTATTAAAAAAAATTTGATTTGGAATTTGTTTCGTATAAAAAAATTTTTTTTTTGTTACTCCGAAACCGTCTGTCCAATTTTGCCCAATAACGAACTTAGCCGAGATATGCATCCCCCAAACCTACTCTGAAAATTTCAAGTCTCTAGCTCATTCCGTTCGAGAGTTATCGTGCTTACGGACGGCCGGCCGGCCGGCCGGACAGAATGAATTCCGACCACGGATTCTTGATCAGTGAGTCGAACCAAATCGTTTAAGACCATTTTCATCGAAATATTCCAAAATTACAGTCATTTGGGCAAATTGATAAGCACTCAGTTCCGAGGAACTAGAGCGCCAAAAATGGCGTTGTGAAATGTTTTGATTTTGTTTTTTCATAGAAAAAAAATTTGCTATTTTATTTTGTGTTTTCGACTATTGGAACTTATCATAGAAATATGATCTGTTCTATATGAACAGAATTCATTGAAATGATAGATTTGTGGAACATTATTAGTAGTATTCTTTTTACCAATTTCAGCTGAGATTAACTGAAATTCTCAGTTCTGACTCAGTAGTTAGAAAGCAAAATGCAAAATTATATGCATCTATTGAGATGCAACAAGGTAAAAAGAATACCACTATTGGTGATCTGTGACTATTAATCATCATAAAAGATAAATATTCATAATCATAAAGTAGATATGTGTTCTATGTTCATAACCAACAAAATATATTTGTTATTCGACTTCGACCACAAAGCCACAAACTCAAAACTGTGATTCCTGAAAATCCGAGAAAGAAATCAGAAAATCCGAACAAAAAGGGATAAAATTGAAGAATTCTTTAGAAGTTATTGCGTTATTTTAAACGAAGAAATCGTCATTAATCGTACACCTAAAAGGTAAATTCGAGGTTTTGAAAAGCTGGAAAATAAAGACTATAAACGGAGTTGTAGATCCAGCAAAAACTGTGGTAAATGTTTCATTACCTATGGTACTACATAGCAGTCTCTGTAAAAGTAAAAACCGTGGTTTACTAATACCTACAATTATTCAGGTTTTGTTAGCACTTCCTTTTATGTAATCAACAGTTTTCGAGTAAGGTCATAATATATATGTGTATTATGTAGACATTGGTATACTAATTAGAAAATCCTTACAGATTGTTTATTGAGATCTTTGCGGTTTGTGTTAGTCCAGTATTTCTAGAGTTACAAGAAATGCTGCAGCATGTTTCAAAGAACAGCTCAAAAATTACGACAAAGTGGGTGGATATCAGGTGCCATCGATTTTACACACATAATAACAACAGTTTTCATGTAAGGACATATATTTGTTTTATTTAGAAATTGGTATACTAATTAGAACATCCTTACAGATTGTTCACTGAGATCTTCGTGTTTTGAGTTAGTCCAGTATTTCTGAGAAATGTTGCAGTATGTTTCACAGAACAGCTCAGAAACTACGTATATTTACCACAAAGTGACTATGTGTTCAGTTAAAATAATAATAATTAATAAATAAAAAAAATAAAAATGACTCATTAAATTGCAAATTTTCCAAGGTTATCAGGTGCCATTGATTTTACACATAAAAAAAATCATATCTTCGAAGGTATGGGTAAGAGTTGGTAATTATATCAATGGATTCTTATGAAAGAACTTCATCTTAGCAGAAATTTAATTCAAACATCATAGAAGAATTTAAATTCAACAAGACTGCCAAAAATTATCAATCCAAAACCAATAGAGGAATTCTACCCAACAACGAACTCATCCAAGATATTAATCCCTTAATTCTATGATGAACAATAATATATATTGTTTTGTCAAAAGTTTCAGCTGAGTGATGGATCTAGCTGCGGCAAATATTTTCCAAGAAATTCTTTTATCAAGCAGTTCACCTTCTGATGAATAATCAGAAGATAATGGAAGAGCTTCCTTGGATCAGTATATTAGTAATTGAACATTGAACCATTCCATTAAACTTCCAGCAATTTTCACTTAAAAAAAAATCTTCACAAACATTTTGGTGGGATTCCCTGGATCTGCTCATGGTAGTCAGAGTCTTCTAAACTCTGACAAAGAATAGAAGATATAATGGAATGTTCCAGAAATATTTTTTTTTAAATTATCACCTTGTTAGAGATATGGCATATTCTTATAGAAAGTGGCTAATAACTCCTCAAGACATGTTCTTCTAGAACCGTGTATTCTTTAATCTGATACTTTACCATGTTTCAGGGAAACATGAGTTATCAATCAGATAAATTGAAACCACAATCTTGTTCTCAGTAAAACTAGAATCGTTGTCGAACATACTTCTATCATTCTTAGATCGAGATGGAAAATATTGAAATTTATAAATTATAACTCCATAGAGAAAGCTATTATTATAATTTCCAATGCCATCGTTTTGTTCGGTTGTGGGTTGCTCCATGAGAGCAGAAAGGGACCATGTTCGATTTTTTAGAATCCCAGCGAAGTTGAAAAATAGGGAAGACATAGTAAATCGATTGTCAAGTCGTCGATGGGAATGTTGGATAGGAAGTTTGAAAAGAGGAAAGATGCTCGAATTTGTTTCATATTTGAAGGCAAACCTTCCAAATAACAGGATGAAAACGATCTTGGTGAGATTCCCACCCAAATTCTTGGTTATAAGAGTGGTATGATGTGATACATCAAGTAGTAACGTGGCCACAAATATGGAAGATGACCCAATGGAAAGGTGTTCTACAACTAATTATCAGACATTCAATGAAATATAGAAAACAAGCTTGAAACAGTAATAATTGTTATTAAATTTTCAGACATTTCAACAATTAATAAATACCTTAATTGATAATAAATTACATTTGAATGATAAATTCACCCCTAAAAGTATCAGTTCGATCCGTACCATCTTTCGTGGATAGCAATTAGTTTTTAGGACTGTTAATGAAGGCTTATCGATGTTTCTTCTATTTGATCCTTAAAATTTTAAATTTTGAAGAGGTGATTCTTTCACGTCTATAATTGGATCATATAAGCTAGTCACCGGTAGGTCATTTGCAACAATATCATTGGGTGACATGTGAATTGCAATAGCTTCGCAAGCTTCTGGTATTTGTTTATAGGAAATTTTCAATGCATCTTCTTTGTAAATTCTAAATAATGGCAAGCAGAACAAATGGCTCCATTAAGCGAGCAATTGCTACATATCGTGTAATTTTTTATCGGTCAATTCTGTTGCCCGTGTCAGTGTTTTTCATATCCATACCCTTGATTTTCAACATATCAATATTTTATAAATAGAAAGGACAGTACATCTGCGGGACGAAACACCAGGTAGAACAATATAGCTGTTATGTGGCTGCATACCGTACTCGAACCAGCCATACAGACGCAATGGGCACAGATGTCATTGTTTTTTAAAACAACTTATGGCGATTTCCATTGACACGCTCGGATCACTCGGAGCTGTCACACTGACTTATTTGACAGATATTTTCGGTTCAATTGGACAGATGCATGACAGATGAGATCGATTTCGAGTGCTCCGAGCGGGTTAATGGAAATCGCCATTAGCATAAATTCATAGGTTTCACTCGGAGTTTCCGGGAATGTTTCTCCTAAAACAAAATTAATAATGAATCAGAGCAAATATGTATTGGAATACAATAATAATGCTCTGTTACACTTCATTTGGAGAACTAGTGGTATTAATCTTACCTTTCCCACAGCAACAAAAGCACCAGATTGATCAGTTTAGCCTAAACCTTCTGCACAATACAAGATTCATTATATTTGTACTTTGTAGGCTTGTAGACGTTTTTTGAGAGATCGCAGACTTTCTTGGTGTACGGGTCAATATCATCAATAACGGCCAGTTTTTGTAGATAACGCTCACTCACATTACCGCTGAGTGATTCATAATATTACTAAAAGACATTATTCCAGAAATAATCTCCAAAAATCCCATAAAAACCTTTACAGCACAACTTATACGTGCATTTTCTATACTTTGCAAAGGGAAAATGAAGTTTGATTGCCCCTCAGCACGATTTATTTTTGAAATTTTGAAAAATCATATCTCCGAAAGTATTAGCTTGTTAGAGTTAGAAATGATATCATTGGATTCTTATGGCAAAACTGCTTATTGAAAAAAAATTAATTTGGAATTTGTTATGTAAAAAAAAATATTTTTTTTTTTTTGTTACTCCGAAACCATCTGTCCGATTTTGCCCAATAACGAACTTAGCCGAGATATTTATCTGCCAAACCTACTCTGAAAATTTCAACTCTCTAGCTCATTCCGTTCGAGAGTTATCGTGCCTACGGACGGACCGGCCGGACCGGCCGGCCGGACGGCCGGACAGAATGAATTTCTACCACGGATTCTTGATCAGTGAGCCGAACCAAATCGTTTAAGACCATTTTCATCGAAATATTCGAAAATTACAGACATTTGGGCAAATTGATAAGCACTCAGTTCCGAGGAACTAGAGCGCCAAAAATAATCACGTTTCATTATTGTTCCTATGGAAAATGCACCTACAAGAAGGAAAATGCACCTACAAGAAAGAGTTTCTGGAGAAGGAGGAAACCAAAAGAGAGACACTCTGGCGGAATCTTCCAGGTTTGGTTCATTCCAAAAAGTTCCTTAGGAACTTTAAAGAAGCGAGATCCAAAAGGTATCTGGATCTCTGCAAGAATAAGTTACACCTGGTCACTGGCTTCCTCACAGGACACTGTCGCCTCAGGAAGCATTTGATGAGAATAGGTTTATCAGATACTGACGAGTGCAGATTCTGTGGGGAGGAGGAAGAAACTCCTCTTCACCTTGTTACAGAATGCCTCGCCATTGCAAGTCAGCGAAAGGAATGCTTTGGACAGGAAACTTGTAGGAGTGAAGACATAATATCCTTGAAGCCTTCCCAGATATTGAGGTTCATTTATACTCTGGAACTGCAGGGCGAGCTGTAGATGGCGTAATGGTGAGAACAGCTCTGTTGGGGGGCACAATAGATCTCAAGGTCGCGGTGCAACGTAACCCCCTTATCAATAATAATAATAATAATAATAATTGTTCCTATTCTTGAAAGAATGTATAAAATGCTGTCGTGAACTAAACTTAGGTTTTGACTCTCGATTCTATAATTAACTGAATCATTTAATTTTATCTGTATCATCTGGCACATATTTCGTTTTTGGCGCTCTAGTTCCTCGGAACTGAGTGCTTATCAATTTGCCCAAATGTCTGTAATTTTCGAATTTTTCGATGAAAATGGTCTTAAACGATTTGGTTCGACTCACTGATCAAGAATCCGTGGTCGAAATTCATTCTGTCCGGCCGGTCCGGCCGGTCCGTCCGTAGGCACGATAACTCTCGAACGGAATGAGCTAGACAGTTGAAATTTTCAAAGTATGTTTGAGGGATAAATATCTCGGCTAAGTTCGTTATTGGGCAAAATCGGACAGATGGTTTCGGAGTAACAAAAAAAAATTATTTTTTTTACAAATTCCAAATTAAATTTTTTTCAATAAGCAGTTTTACCATAAGAATCCATTCATATCATTTTCAACTCTAACAAACTAATACTTTCGGAGATATGATTTTTCAAAATTTCAATGATAGAATTATTCTGTGGCTATTCTATGAATTGTTATAATGTCAACTTTGACGTTGTCTCATTGTAATTCATTCCAGTAATGGTATGAATATGAAAATTAGAATATTATCATACTTTTGTTGGTTGATATTTTCATGTCGATGGTCAATCCATATGATGATGGGAATGGTAATGGTAAGTTAATAATATTGAGTTCAGAATATCTCCACTAAAAACAAAACTGGAATTGAGAAATGAATATCTCGGATGAGTTCGTTGTTGGGTAGAATTTGTCTATTGGTTTTGGATTGATAATTTTTGGCACTCTTGTTGAATTTAAATTCTTCTATGATGTTTGAATTCAATTTCTGCTAAGATGAAGTTCTAAATTTCAATAATGAATCGAACTTCTGTTTTCACAGAATGCTATAATTATTCTATCTAAGCTTTATTATATGATCTGTGTTCATACTCGTACATTTCATCCTGTTCTATAAGAGAGAGTCAAATTCATTTCAGCTATTTTAATTTGGTTTCTTCCATGGTGCAGTTCTCAGATTGCTCATTTAATCTTGATAAATAAACTATTATTTGAATTGAATTTCCTTTATGATGCAGTTCTATCATAAGAATACATTGATATAATTCTCAACTCTGAGAAACCAATACTTTCGGAGATATAATTTGTCTGTTTGAACTAGAGCGCCAGAAAGCTCCTCTCCACAGGGCTTGAACCCATTTTTTCCATTTGTTTTCAAAATCTAAAATTTTAACATTATCGAAGTTGAATTGGTGGTATTCTTGGAAATGATGGTCAACCAAAGCTGTTTTTGCGCGTATGTTCTGGGGAACATCACGTTATCATTTTGCCCAAATGTCTATAACTTTCGAATTCTTTGACGAAAATGGTTCGACTCCCCAATGAAGAATTCGAGGTCAAATTTGATTCTGTCCGGCCAGCAGTCCTGCCGTTGCCACGATAACTTGAGAACACAAAGAGCTAGCGACTTGTAATTTTCAGGGTGGTGGCGCAACCCAATACGACGGACAAGTTCGTTAATGGGCATAATCGGCCCAAGGGTTTCCGAGTAATAATTTTGTTTTCAACCAATATAAATCCGATAGAATTGAAACTTGGTGAGTAGTTGTAGAATTTGAACCTAAGCACGTTTGTGAAATTTTGTACGAATCGTATGGCTAGAAAATTATTAAAAAATTATTTTGTTTTCACGATAACTTGAGAACGGAAAAAGATAGCGGCTTGAAGTTTTCAGGTAAGGATGTGCATCAGAACGCGATATTTCAGTTTGTTTATAAGCATAATCGAACAAACGGTTTTAGAGTTATAGCCATCTGAAATTTGGTTGTTTTTTTCTCCTCATTAACTCGAAAAATACTAAACCGATTGAATTGAAACATGGTCATTAGTTGTAGAATGCCAACGCAAAAATTCTTGCAAAATTTCGCGAGGATTATATGTGTAGAAAATTTTTAAGAAATCATTGAAAATTAAAAAAAAAATCTATATATCAGTAACTATTAGTCTGAAATTGCTGAAATTTTGCAAAAGCCTTTAGAACCCAACTCTACTGCCAATTTTTAAGTTTTAACACGATCGGTTAAATATTGTTGGAGATTCAAGCAGCCTTGTGTGAGTTCAGTAGATGGGTGACCGTTGCCTCGATAACTTTCGAACAAAAGGAGATAGGGACTTGCAATTTTTGGGGTATGTTGCGTATCGGAATCTGAGAGTTAAGTTCGTTTTTGGGCATAATCGGTTCAACGGTTTCCGAGCTATACCCACCTGGAATATTATTTCCTCGATAACTCAAAAAATAAAGATTCGATCGAATTGAAGCTTGGTAACTATTAGTAGAAAATCAACATAAATACGTGTTTAAAAATTTTTAAGAACCGTACCCCTAGAAGATTTGAAAAAAAATACGAAAAAAAATTTTTGTAAGAACCGTACGCCTAGAAAATTTCAAAAAAATTACAAAAAAAAATGGTTCAAGCACTGACGTGAAGTCAGGAGCTTTTGCGCGTATGTTCTATTGTCCATTCTCCTATATTGGAGACCCTTAATCGAATTTACCATGGTAAATTATGTTGTCCATTCTTCTGTATTGGACACTTAATTCGAATTTTCCATGGTAAATTCGATTTAAGAGTGTCCAATACAGGAGAATGGACAACATACGTGCAAAAGCTCCTGACTTCACATCAGTGCTTGTTTTGTCTTTAGTATTAAAAATTTCATTGGCATCGTATATCTGTGCTGTTGGATCCTATTCTTTAAAAGTTGTCTCGTTTGGCCCACTTGCTACGTGCTACGTCGGCAGATCGACACGTAAAGTGATTAACATGAACCGCAGCCTGCATCCCAACTGGTCGATACAAAGAGTTACCTCTCACGAACGCAGGGAGGCTGGGGTTTGCAAAATTTGGAATACGAACACTATCAACAAACGTTGGAAATGGCAATAAGGATATTGATAAGTGAAGCTAGGAACCAACGAGATTCTCTATTTAAGGCTGGTCAGAGAGCTTTGGAGAAGCTCAGTATAACTGGCATATCCATCGATCATGAGCTAGGAATACCGATCACGCCAACAGACCAAAGAAGAGTTGGTAGAGAGATAAAATAGGCCCAACTGAAGACACTACTGGAAGATCATATGAGTAAACTCCTGCACTCTATATATTTCAGGAATTTGAAAGGTCAGGGCCTGTCGGAAGAACTGTTCTTCGCCTATTTGAAGTTAGCTGGTTTATGCAAAATGTAGCAAAAATATTATGAATGTTAAATGAAGTAGATGTTCAAAATATTCATCTCTAACGCCTTGGCACCATCCTAATCTCAAATAAAAATTTCTTCAAACATTATTCAACATCTCAGGAGTGATCAACCTAATCGCAAGCGTTCTTCGATCTTTTAGGTCTTTCAAATCAATGGGTTTAGTTTTGTACACAATGCTTGTGGTGAGAGTTGTAAAAATTGCGTCGAGGTACTGCTGGACATTCCGTTGGTAATTTGGTTGTGCTCCATCCTGTTGAAACCGTATCGTATTCCGTAGAACTTGAGAATTTCCTTGATCAGGATACACATAAAGTTGGAAAGACATCATTTTGAAGAAGTCCTAATAATTATCGCCATTCAAATTGCTCTTAATGAAAAAGGGACCTATGATATGGGTTCTAACATTTCCTTCCCAAACATTAACCTTTTAAGGGAATTGCGTGTGTTCCGCTCTCATCCAGTGAGGATTTTCGATAAACCAGTAGTGGCAATTTTGTCGATAAGCATGGCCGTTGAGAGAAAAAGTACACTCAACAGAAAAAAATAGTATACTAATTCGATAATAATGTTCACAAAAATAATATACTATAAAAATCATCTACCTAGAGCTCCTGGGTAGATATCATTTTATAGGGATTCATTTTATTTTGTTTTAATATGTTTAGAATCGATATATGGCTGGCATTGAATGCTGTGGAGGCAGCTCTACTCCATTCATGTGGATTTTCTTCAAAGTCAAGCGGCACATCTAATTTCACATCCTCACATAGTGTATTAGCGGCTGCTTTTTTAATCTACCTTACATGCCCAAACTTGCGAAGCTGCTTGTCTATTTTACTTATTGCTCCTTGGGGTTATAGGTGGCAAATTTGGAAATTTCTCAAGAAACTAGTGACTTACTTATCTTGGTGTTATCTCCGTAACCACTCATTTGTGAAATTATTATTTTGTGCCATTTCCGTTAATCGAAGCATTATTCAAAATTTAAGTTAAAGAAACTCAAACACAAACAATAAACTACAATTTATCAGCACAAAACAATTTGTGAAGGCGTTCTAAGGAAACTAGCATTGCCACAGAAAGACTTTCGTAGTTTTCATGATACCATCTGGAAAACACAATGTTATGGCTTTTTTCCTTTCCTTTCTATCACATCTTGAAGGCAATTAAGTTTAGCATTATTGTAAAAAGATTTGGGAATGTTCCAGGAAATATTACAATGAATTTCGGTAATCATATGATTTTACTTTTTCCATTTTGAGATTTGCAATAAGCATGAAAGTGATAACCTTTCGGGAAAGAGAATGATGCACGCTTTCAAACGATGTATCACAAGCACATACAAACAATTGGGGTTTGCACCTGTCTTTCGAAGGGGGTAGAAGGTAGGGTTCGCATTTTTACGAAGAAGAATGACAATTTAAAATTTTACTTGTTTCCGGATTTTCCATGAATATGTACATTAACCAAGACAATGAATTTATTCCATTTGGCTTTTCCACACTGTGTAATGTTGTCACGAGGAGAAGACGCCTCATAAAATAGTCACAACAGAAATTAGCTCCGTAAATACATACATCGCCAAAATTGCTAGGTTTATCAAAATGGAACAGTAATATTTCAAGTTAAGAAATTTTAAATTACATTTGCAGCACCATTAGTGCAAAGAATAAAGTGATGGACTCAGGAGATTGCCCATCCAACGAAATTCCACTTGAGCTCAATGTGATTCATGTCTGGCTAATTTTGTGGCCACGGTAATATTTGAATATCCTCAACCTCCTGCGTATCTTGTTCCATTCTTGTGTGATGGGGCCTAGCGTGGTCATCCATGAAAATGCTGCACATAAAATGCTATCAAACTATAAAACAATGATCCTGTATATGAGAGGTCGTTAAGTGTTGTGGGTTTCAGGTTGGTTATGAGGAGTATACTTTCTCAAAAGAATTTAATATACGAAATTTATGGATCGAATTTATTGCGGGTTGACTTGGTTAGCTATTTGAAGAGTTGAACCTTTCAGCAGTTATTCTATTATTAATTTCTTTAAATCAAGATGTTATATAAATACTTTGTTTGCTGAATAGAGTCGAATTATTATTATTTTTAAAATGAAATTGTCTACAATATCATTTCGGAGAAGATAAATGTTGGGTTCAATCAGTGGGGGGGGGGGATAAGGGGGATATAACCCCCCCTCCTCCCAGAAAGATCCATTGTTAGGTCCAAAAGTGCGAATTCTCCAATTAACGGTAAAATCCAAGGGAGTTGGGGAGTTCCTGACATATAAATATTATTATTTGTTTCATATCCCCCCCAAGACAAAGGTCTGGGTACGCCACTGGGTTCAATAATGTTTTGGACATATTATATTCCCTGACAGTAGCTTGAATGGGAATAAGCTGCGTAACACGACCATGCAATATGCCATCTACAGAAGAGAAAATGAAGTTCTAGCCGTTCAGAATATCGCTAGCATTGGATTATCAGCTACAGATGCCTGGTAGAGACATCAAACAAGGTATCTTCTATTACTACACTTTCGTATTAGTTACACGTAACATACTCCTACTCTACGATAGGGGGCAGTTCAAACTGCAAGCGTTGAAGAAGGATTCTCAAAACTCGTGAAGAACATAAATACATCTTCATAAACGGAACCTTTGGCCTTCGTAATTCGAATAAGGTAGGTTCAAAATGTATGCGGCAAACAGGAGAGTACAGGTTTTTCAGCTAGAAATATTGTTTAAGAGTAGGACGGTAGGTATACTAATTATCCACTGTAATTATCAAAGGTCTGATCTGTCACCAGAGAAGAGGCTGAAATTCTTCTTGATCGGAGTTGCCTGTATAAAATGATTTGAAAAGCTTACCATACAGGAGTTCTAATTTCCACTGAGTCAATGGTAAAACTGCAATCGTATTTATTGTAGTCATTTAAATTCATTTTAACTAGTAGATGTTCCTAAGATTAGCTTGAAAAATCTGTTTTGTGCTTTGCGAAGTGGACAGGTAATTCTCTATGCTCTATGGATGAAATACAACTTGAAAATAATACGTAGGTATGTCGCAGTATCTAAAGAGTAACACCCTCAAGTAGAGTGGTGATGATATGGAATTTTTGAGTGATTTCATTCATACAAATTACAATTTCAATTTTTTTTAGATGCAGTTTCATCATAAGAATCCATTGATATCATTCTCAACTCCAACAAATCAAGGCTTTCGGAGATATTGATATCATTCCCAACTCTGAGAAACCGATTCTTTCGGAGATAAGATTTGTCGAAGTTTGAACAAGAGATCCAACGCTCCTGTCCACAGGGCTTTCCCACATTTTTGATAATGTGGTCGTTTTCCAGAATAATTTTTAACAATCCTTAATAGTTTATGTAGGTACTCATATTACATTTAGTTAACATATGAAAGTTAGGGCGTGCTTAAAAACGAACATTTCCAACGGTCGCCATCTACAATTATTGTATAATGAAGCTATAGTGAGAGCCCATATTCAGAAGATTACACGATTTACCAAGCTCGCACATGCACCATGCCGGATCAGTCGGTTGAGCAGAAAAATAAGCTGGGAAAGCACTGGCGTGCGGCCAGTCTGCTTTGGCGCGTTTGTTCAAATTCATTGCTACCTACGCTTGTCTCCCAGGAAAAAAATACTATCTTTACAATATTTACAACAATATATAGATCGGATCGAGTTTAAATCAAGAACTTGGCTGTAAAATAAGGTTTTGAAGTTCCTTGTACAATTTCAGCGATAGATGAACTGTGATATAAGCAAAGAAATAACAAGAAAATTCGACAAGACAAATCGTTGAAATCGTAAATCTTCTATGAATGGTGCAGGATATTATTTATTTCAACTTACGAACCCATTCTCTAAAAATTCAACTTATACTTCATATATACATATTCCTTATGCTGAATTCTGAAGACATTCATTCCAATTCATTAGAATAAAGTTTAATATACCATATTATAAGCCTTCCGAGCCAGTATTGAGTTCAGATATCGATTTCAAATAAATCTTATAAATAAAACCTTCATTCTGAATTCTGAAAATATTCTTTCCAATTCATTAGAATACATCCGATATAACGTATTTCACGCATTTCGTGCCAGTATTGCGTTCAGATATCAATTTCAAATCAATTTCATGAATAAAACCTTCATTCCAATATACCTACCATATTCGAATCTTTTTGACTAAAGAATTGTTTTAAATTTCATTATAAGTGCATTTAAACAACTGTTTCCCAACCTCTTTGGGAAATAATATCTGGGAATTCTTAGAATGAAAATTTCCGCATGGAATCG
Source organism: Halyzia sedecimguttata (assembly GCA_937662695.2). Classification (NCBI taxonomy): domain Eukaryota; kingdom Metazoa; phylum Arthropoda; class Insecta; order Coleoptera; family Coccinellidae; genus Halyzia; species Halyzia sedecimguttata. Next base: position 41,151,540 of record OW569415.2, read on the forward strand.
TAAAAAAATCTGATAATCTGGAAAATTCTTGAAGATTATAAGTGACTCATGCTTTTTCATTGTTGCTTGTTTCATATTATATATAATATTTCCGATATCGGCATCGTGAGTAGGTACCTTATTATATCAGGATAAAAATATAGTTTAACTTTCACACAAACCTAAATATATGGGTCCCAATTCTTTATAATAAGTCCTTAAGTACCATATTTAAAACGTCTCGACCTGCGATAGGAATTCAATATCGATTTAAAATCATCTCTCAAACAAATTTCTCCACCCTAATAAAAATAACAACACCAATAGACATGATATTTCTAATTATATCAACTCAAACTGCATCTTGCAATTCACTCGACTTCGCGTCAAAATTCAAAACTGTTGACAAATTAGTTGTTCGAGTGTTAAACAGTAGACATGAAGTAAGGGGAACTGTAACTAATTGCTAATAACTAAAAGATACACGGTTAAATATGTGGCGATTTTAACCATCAGAAATATATACAGTGCGTCCCAAAGAAAATTTGACCCCTCCAGAACTCAGAAATGAAGAATTTCCGAAAATTAAAAAAAAACAAGTCACCTTCTGTTTTGAGGTGGATGAGTTTCCATCATGAGTTTGTTCCGAAAAAATCACCCCCATTAAGGTGGCATCAACCCCCAACATTTTTTGATTAGGAAAGAGATATCGAGCGTTAGTTTGAAAGTTATTCATGTTCTGTACATAAACCATTTAAAATTTGCAAAATAGGTTCATTATTCACGAAATAATGCAATAATTGAAGAGTTGTGAAGAATCCAAGAATAATTTTCAAGTTCTGTATTAGGGAGGAAGAATTCCTTTGACAATATTGTTCCGAAAAAACCTCCTGAGGGTGGTAACAACCCCCAACACTTTTTTAATAGGGAGAAGATGTTAGATGTGGTTTAGTTAAGAAGTTTTTTCTGTTCCCTAAACATAGCAGTTAAAATTTTCAATTTTTTTATTTAATGGTGGAACAGTTAGAATTTTTGAAAACATTCGATTATTTTCTTATCGTTCGTAATCGAAAAATGTGTGAGACAATTATTCATTATATTATACAATTTTTTTGAAGATTCTTTATCAAATGTGTTTCAGTCTTTCGTTTCTGCATCATAATTCGGTTTGCGACCACCAATATGTTAAGCATTTGATGAATAAAGTCAAAACTCTTAGGTTCTTGAATTTGGGCGGTTCAACTGTATGTTCAACATCACCTTTTGACGGTAAGTTCAATTATTACATTATTTCGTAAATAATGAACCGATTTTGAAAATTCAATCTGGGTTGTGTACTCATACATAAATAACTTCCTAACCAACCAACACTCGACATCTCTTCCCTATTCAAACAATGTTAGGGGTTGATGCCGCCTTCATGGGGGTGATTTTTCCGGAACAAATTCCTCCTCGAAACAGAAGTTGACCTGTTTTTTTAAAATCTTCGAAAATTCTTCGTTTCGGAGTTCTGGGGGTGGGTCAAGTTTTCGTTGGGACAACCTGTATAATCGAGTTTAAATCTAGAACTTTTGTTGTAAAACTAGGTTTTGAGGCGAAATTTAAATGAAATCTGTCAAAAGTACAGAATTTAAAACAAATTTTTTAAATTTTAATATTCTCACGAAATTCTGCATACGTTTCCATGACGGTATTTTTGAACTAATTTTCGAGCTTTAATTCCAACATTGCAGTATTTTTCAGGGTATTGGGAAAACAAAATTTGAGATAACTATATATCCGAAACCACTTGGCGGATTTTACCCTATAACGAACTTAGCGGGCGCATTCTGACTCCAAACATACCCTGCAATTTCAGTTCTCTAGCTCAATAGGTTTGAGAGCAATCATGCTGAAGGTAGACAAAATAAATTTTGACCACGGATTCTTCATCAGTGAGTCGAAACTAAACGTTTGAGATCAGTATCGGTCAAAAGTTCGAAAATTACAGATATTTACGCAAATTGATAAGCACCGTATTCAGAGGAACAATCCAAATGGAAAATGCTGCTGTAATTTTTTTGGATGATATTGATGAGAAAACTTTGTACTTTGCAATCCTTCTATTTAACATATCTATCGAAAAAACAAAGAGCAATAATCAAAGGAATTCGTGGAAAATCAGTAGACATCTCTACAGCGTCCTCTACTATCAGCAGCTTGTCCTTTTGGGCAGTTAGCGTTCACAGAAATTATTCGCCTTCCTCCAATCTTGGAGATCGGATCTGAAAACATATTCCAGAATTAATCCATTAGAAATAATCAGTCTACTACTTCTGTTATAGCTATAGAAGGTGTTCTCAAAGGTGGGATTTTCATTAATACTAGGGGTAAATCACTGAAAATCGCCTTTATACAAGTTACAAGGTATTAGAGATACGTCCTCCCAAAGTACCATTTACTTGTTTTCCAGATGCGAAATTCGGAGTTTAGTCCACACTTACTGTGCTTCAACTTATCAGTCGCTACCATTGGAAACTATTGTTGATGAATTTGTGAATATGACTTATGAAATTAACCGAGAAGACAATGTGAAAAACCGCAATGGCAAACATTTTGGAAATATATTTCAAACAAGAAGCAACAAATAGCAAGTACTCAATCCATACTACAGGTTTTCCAATTGAGCCCGCTATTTTGGAAGGTGTCAAATTTTGAAACATTACCAGAGCTGTGCCGAGCACTAAGCACTAAGAACTCAATAAAAATGCTTCTGAGCCTCGAACACTAAACAATGCGTTTTCACAAGAGGCCTGCGATTACTAAGCACATTATAAAAGTAATTCTAATTTTCGAGCACTAAGCATTTTGAGAAAACTTTTGAATATGAGGATGTTTACTCCGAATTGCTAGATAAAATTGTATACAATCGGAGAAACACTCGGAGAAACATGTGAACATTCAAACTTGCATATCTCATATGGGTCATTGACGGATAGGAAAAAGAATACAGCGGAACAAATTCCTATAAAACTAACGAACTCAAAATTCATTTTATTCTCTTACAATTTGAAAAGGATCTTATTATTCAAGGAAATGTTGATGCAATGAATGGAAATATGAATTCTATAAGCGTCTTAGCCTTTTTTGCACATGCAAAATGTATTTCCCATTTTCAAAATGAGGCAAAACCCGAAACATACATATAATATGTCAACAACATAGTATTATATTGTTATCTTGTTCAAACTTTGACAAATCATATCTCCGGAAGTATTGGTTTTTCAGAGTTGGGAATGAAAACTAAATTAAAATTAAATAACGCACTTATCCGAGATATTCATTCCTGAAAGCTACTCCGAAAATTATATTATATTGATGGAAACTTAGCCAATATTCCAGTTTTGTTTTCACTTGAGATATTCTGAACCCATATGAATAACTTACCTATACTCCATTCTCTTTTATAAAGTCTCCCGGTTGGCCATGATTTAGGTCTATCACGTTTTTGTAACTAACACAGAGGTAGGTTGGCACTGCCGAAATATCGTCAAGGTCAAAACAATTCGCCGAGACGTTGCCAATGTCTACTCTCAAACTTAACATAATCATAACATTAAAATCTGCAGTAGGAAAACTTCATTCTGACATATTGAATGAGTCGGGTTTCGTAGTATTACTACATTTTGAAACTGGTGTATTTCAAGTTGTGCAACAAGTTATTTAAATGTCTTCTTGAGAAAAATGGGGAATTCCATAGGTACGTCTGTTCATTTAGAAGTTTTCCTGCTGGGTTATTCAGGTACTTTTATTCTTTTTTCAAATGAACTATCCCAAAGTATCGGACTACTCTATCCATTATTTTTCATTAAAATTTCAACACTTGATTCTTGATTTCCATACAAGATACAAGAAAATAGCATAATTGAATCTTCCAATCAGTTTATATACGTGAAATATTTCCAGTAACAACAGAGGAAAAATTTTCTTCTACAGTCGCCAGGACTGTGGAATTATTGAATTCACATAATATCTTCTCAAATTCATTATTTTTCCCAAGAAAATTCATATTGTGAAAAATACGTAGATACTACGACTTCTATGTAGAGAGGACAACGCTGCATAGTTATCTGACAGAAAATGACTATAACCTAACATTTTCAAAATATACATGGTGAAATGTGTCAAATTTTCATGGCCAACCGGGAGACTTTATAAAAGTGAATGGAGTATAAGTATATATTTCCATCATCATATGTATTATACAAGGGCATATAGGGTATATAATATAGGTATATAATATCCTATAATTGGTCATTTTGCCTTCAATCATACTTTGAACAGAAATAAATTCGACATGTCTGGTATATAAGATGACATGGATGAACAGTGAACACAGATGGAACACAGAAAAATAGAATTCGCATTCTGCAAAAACATAGAAGTACGATGTGTTATTGAAATTTTGAAAAATCATATCTCCGAAAGTATTAGCTTGTAAGAGTTGAAAATGATATCAATGGATTCTTATGGTGTAACTGCATCTTAAGAAAATTGAGTTTGAAATTTGTAATGTAAAAAAAATTATTTTGTTAGTCCGAAACCATCTGGCTGATTTTACCCAATAACGAACTTAGCCGAGATATTTATCTCCCAAATCAACTCTGAAAATTTCAACGTCTAGTTTATTCCGTTCGGGAGTTTATTTATGTATCTATTTTATTTATTTTCATGAAAAAGAAATGCTACAAAACAACGCCCAGATTGCATTTTCAGTTTAACACTTATCTATTAACAATAAAAAAAAATATGTGCGAGCACTGGGTGCAACAGAAAAAAATTCTACAAATTTGTACTAAATAACACTATTAAGACCACTAACCCAAAAATTTTGACATCAATAGTTTTTCTGCTGACAGTAATGAAACCCGGAAAACATCTATATCGTCACAGACCTCATTGCAGACCCACATCATCCTACACAACGGCGAGTTTTTAGAGAAATTATTCTTTTTTAGTGTTAAATAAAGGGTTATCCAATAAGTGGTGTTATTTTGAATAGCCCGCTATTTCTGTAGATGTCACTTTTGAAGCTGTCATTTTTTGACATTTGACAAGTAGAAACTACGCCATTAATAAAAATGGAACGATACACGCTTCAAGAACGCATTGAAATTATTAAAATTCACTATAAAAATGGTGAAAATTTGGCAGAGACGGTTCGTAAAACTCGAACAATTTTGTGTCATCGTGAAGCACCTTGTCGGAACGCAATAAAGAAATTGGTGGAAAAATTCGAACTGTTGGGAAAAGTTAGTTCTGTGAAGAATAAAACCCGTGCACGTCGCTCAAGAACAGCCGAGAATATCGCTGCTGTAGCCGAAAGTGTTGAAGAAAACCCATGTTTGTCCATTCCTCGTCGTTCTTTGGAATTAGGCATTCCACAAACGTCTACACCGTATTTTGCATAAAGATTTGGGTCTTAAGACTTATAAAGTTCAGTTAACACAAGAACTCAAGCCGGCCGATCATCAACAACTTCGTGTCTTTGCTGATTGGGTCGTTGGAATGCATGAAAATGATCCGGAATTCCATCGAAAAATCATCTCGAGTGATGAGGCCTATTTCCACCTCGGTGGCATCGTCAACAAGCAAAATTGTCACATCTGGGGCTCGGAAAACCCAAGACTTATTATTGAAAAGCCTCTCTATCCTCAACGTGTGACTGTTTGGTGCGGTTTATGGTCTGGCGGAGTCATTGGACCTTACTTTTTCGAAAATGAGGCTGAAGCAACAGTTATGATTATTATGATTATGATTTTTTATGGCCGGAATTGGATGGTATTGATCTGGACAACGTTTACTTTCAACAAGCCGGGACTTTTGCGGGAAAAGATTCCGGACCGTGTTATCTCTCGAAGAGGTGATCACAATTGGCCACCGAGATCTTGTGATTTAACACCTTGCGACTTCTTCCTTTGGGGCCACGTGAAAGAGAAGGTCTACGCCAATAGCCCAGCGTCGATTCAAGACCTCAAAGATGGAATTCGTGAGGCTACCGAGGACATAGGGCAGCCACTTTGCGATTTGGTTATGAAAAATTTCATTAAAAGGATATGGTCTTGTAAGCGTGGTTGTGGTGGTCATTTGCCTGATATTATTGTCCACTATTAACGGCATAGCTTCTTCTTTATAATGAAATAAACATCCGATCATTTATATTGTAAAATGGCCCTTTTCTTTGAATATCAAAATAACACCTCTTATTGGAAAACCCTTTAGAACAATTCGATACTTCTGAACCTCATATCTTTAGCTGAACGTAATATTCTGCAGGATGTCGGGGGCCAAAAACTGGCTGTTCAAAATTTTAAGTTCAAGAAAATCAGTTTTCTTTCTATAACTCTCTAATGTGAACAATCCGAAGATCTTTCTTATCTGCGAGTAATCGTGGTCTCTTACGATTACTCCATTCTTGAAAGCTAAAAATCGCATGAATTTGTTCTGGACCCTTTGAAGTCTCTCAATATAGAATTTATATTGTGGATGCCAAATAACCGAAGCAAAATTCAAGCGACTGTTTATAAATGAATGGTACAATTTCAAGGAAGCGTGATTGTTACTGAAGCATTGACAGTTTCTGAGTATATACCCGAGTATTTTATTGGCAGATTAACAACACTCTCAACCTGACAGGCGAAGGAAAATTTACTGTCGAAGAGCACCCCCAAGTCACGTATGGTATGAACTTCCTTGATTATAGAACCATCTATCGCATATGTGATAGTTACCGTGTAAACGGCCGGACCAAATCGTTTAAGTGCATTTTCATAAAAAAAATTGAAAATTACAGACATTTGGGGAAATTGATAAGCACTCGGTTCCGAGGAACAAGAGCGCCAAAAATAAAATTACGATTAATTGTTGTAATTTTCAAAAATCATATCTCCCAAAGTATTAGTTTGTCAGAATTGAGAATGATATCAATGGATTCTTATGATGAAACTACATCTTAAGAAAATAGAATTTGAAATTAGCACGGTAAAACAATTTTTTTTTTAGTTACCACGAAACCACTGAGTATGCCCTATAACGACAATAACCGAGATATTTATCTCCCAAACCAACTTTCAACTGTCTAGATCATTCCGTTCGAGACTTATCGTTACGGCCGGCCAGATGGCCCGACAGAATTGATTTTGATCACGGTTTCTCCATGAAGGGGTCAAACCAAATCTTGTAACACCATTTTCAGCCAAAAATTTGAAAATTACAGACATTTGGGAAAATTGATAAGCACTCTGTTCCGGGGAACAAGAATCCATTGATATCATTTTCAACTCTAACAAGCTAATACTTTCGGAGATACGATTTTTCAAAATTTCAATAACACATCGTATCATTCGTATATTTATTCACAGAATTCTCTGTCTGTGTCCACTGTTCATAAATGATCGCATTCAGCGGACGAAGCGCTCAGCCACTTTACGCTACCGCTAACTAGCACAAATCAAATGTGCTCCATAAAATAGACTCCGCTCCACAACGTGCTGCAGTTCTATCGTAAGAATCCATTGATATCATTCCCAACTCTGGGAAAACAATACTTCGGAGATTTGATATATCAATGTTTGAACAAGACCGCCAAAGCTCCTGTCCACAGGACTCCAACCAATTTTTTTTCAACATTTTTTTATGTTTATAATGTTCAACATCACAGTTTTCAACGACTTAGAGAATTAATTAATCAGAGAAAATTCTTACCATCTGCAATCGTTAGTTTCAAAAACGAAACTAAAATTAAAGCAACAATACTAAAGAAGGTGTTGAACTTCATTCTGATGACTTACTAATTTGAGTAGCTATTCGTTTTTGTGATTTACCAGCTATCGGTCAGATATTTATACAGAAAATTTGTATGAGATAATTTGGACAATGTCGTAACATAGTTCCACTAATTTTATGGTTGTTAGTTTTCATATCAGTAATGAGAAAATTCAAATGCGAATTTCAATGAGCAGCGCTGAAATTAGCAATGTAAAACTGAAATTGAGGGCAGATACTCAGGTATGACCTCATGACAGTAAGGTAATTTTTGTAATTTTCAAGAGGAATATCGTAATTTTATAGGAAGGAATTTTTGAAGAAAATATAATTTTAAATTTTTTTTAGCTATACGATATTTCGCAAAAATTTGCACGTCGACATTCTACAAGTATTTACCAAGTTTAATTGTATCATATTTGTATATATTGAGTTATAGAGGAATAACAACAAAATTTCAGAAGGGTATAATTCCAAAACCGTTTGGCCGAATATGTCGCATTCCGATGCGCAACGTTCCCTGAAAATTGCAAGTCACCATCCGTTCGAATCGCGGCAACGGTCACTCATTCAGCTACTGAACTCACTCAATGCTGCTCAGATCTTCAACAATATAGATCTGATCGTGTTCAAGTTTCGAACTTAGCTGTAAAGTTGGATTTTGACGGATTTCGCAAAATTTCAGCGATATCGAACAAATAGTTTCTAAGATATAGAATTTCTTTCAATGATTTATTTGAAAATTTTGAATGATGCGATCCTCACGAAATTTCACAAATATTTGCGCGTTAGCATTCTACAACTTACCATGTTTGAATTGGATGGCAAAATAACAACAATATCCAGATGGGTATAATTCCAAAACTGATGTTTTGCCGATTATGCCAATTACCAAACTCAACTCTAGCATTCAGAGCTCAACTTACCTTAAAGAATATAAGCCTCCATCTCGTGAGATAAATAATAAATTTTCTTGATTTTTTTAGATTATCTAGTGATACCATCCTAACAAAATTTCACATACTTCTTCGTGTCAGTATTCTAGAACTAGTTAGCAGGTTTCAATTCAAGCTGATCTGTATTGAATGAAAACAAAATTAGAATTCCGCATCATTCGCCTCATTTGAAGTCAATCGAACTGAAATTCGGAACTCTATTGCAAAATGGTAGCTCGATGGCGTGTGCGGCATTTCAGTGAATTCTGACGAATAGTTTCTTAAATATAAAATTTTTCAAGAAAAACAAAATTAATTTATGTTGTAGTGATACGATATTCACGAAATTCCGCGAAAACTGGCGCATATGCATTCTAAAAGTAATTATGAAGTTTAAATTGGATCGGATTTGAATATTTTGCGATATTAAGGAAATGAAAACAAAATTTAACATGTGTATAACTCCAAAACCGTTTGGTCGATTACCTCAGCTGTCCCATTTGGATGCGAAACGTACCCTGAAAATTGCGAATTGCTATTTCTGTCCATTCGAAAGTTATCGAGGGATACAAAATATTTTTCATAATTTTTTAAAATTTTTAGTTATCGAAAAACAATATTCCAGATTGGTATAACTCCGTTTGGCCGATTATGCCCAACAACGATCTTAACTGTCCAATTCGGATGCGCAGCCTACCCTGGCAATTGCAAGTCGCTGTCTCTTTCCGTTCGAAAGTTATCGTGGCTACTGAACTCACCAAAGGCTGCTCGGATCTCCAACAATAGAGACAGTGTTCATTTTTGGAACTGAAGGTTAAATTAGGTTTTGAAGGCTATCTCAATATCTCATCGATATCGGACGGATAGTTTCTGAGATACATAATTACATTCAATGAATTTTTTATAATTTTCTAGTAATAAGATTCTCACGAAATATGGCAAACATTTACTCGTCGGCATTCTACAACTAATTACTATATTTGAATTGGATCGGATTCGTATTTTTTGAGTTATTGAGGAAATAGCAACATAATTTCACAGGGGTATAACTCTAAAACCGTTTGGAAGATTATGCCTATTAAGAACTTAATTGTCGTATTTGGATGCGCAACCTACCCTGAATATTGCAAGTCGCTATCTCTTCCCGGTCTCAAGTATTCATAATTTTTTTTTTTATTTTCAAGTCAATCGATCTTCACGTGATAACAAAAACTTTTTTGTGTCCGTATTCTACAATATAGTTACCAAGTTTCAATTTGATCAGATCTATATTGTCTAAAACAAAATGTGTACCTACTCGGAAACCGTTTGGCCTATTATGCCCTTTAACGAACTTACCGTCACATTCGGATACGCAACCTCCCCTCAAAATTTCAAGTCGCTAACTTGCGTTTGGCCGGCCGGATAGAATAACATTTTTCGTCAAATGCTTCATCAGTGAGTCGAATCTAATAGTTTAAGACTATATTCGTGAAAATATTCGAAAATTGCAGACATTTGGTTAAACATTTGATAAGATGTTCCCCAGAACAGGCGAGCAAAAATGATCAAGAAAAATTGGTTCAAGCCCTGTGGACAGGAGCTTTTTGGCGCTCTTGTTCAAACAGAAAAATTATATCTCCGAAAGTATTGGTTTATCAGAGTTGGGATTTATATAAATGGATTCCTATGATAGAAAAGCACCATGAAAGAAATTAAATTTAAAAAAAGTGTCATTTGAAAACAATGCTTCAAAATTTATCGTACAAAAAAAAAAGAGCAATCTGCAATGATTCAACCTCGTGGAATGGGTTGTTCCAACTTAGACTCGATGCATAGTTTTCACAACTCGAAATACCTAAGGAAAGTATCATCGAAATGTCTAGAGCAAGGCTGGAGTCAATCATAGCAGATTGTCCATTTATTCCTGATATTTGAGTAGGTAGTGGATTACGAACAAATTATTTTGATAGTTCAGAATATATTAATAAAGTACTATCCTCTTTTCATAATTGAAAATTCAATAGTCCATACCACTAACACATTCTTTTCTGTATTATGAACCTTAACTCAAGAAAAAATGATTGATACACAAATGTAGATCCATATTTCAGTATTTTTTTGCTAGCAACATTATGAAAGTACTGTATATAGGAACATGTCTCACTACTTAAGGACATTATGAAAGTACTGTATATAGGAACATGTCTCACTACTTAAGGAAGTAAAAGGTAATATTAACCTCAGTGGTCAACGAACAGTAATTGCTTTTGATGATTCCATTATGTTCTTATTTCCTATTGCCTCCATTAACTACATCAAAACAGTCTTGTATATATTCACAAATTCAAGAATTGAATACTTTCCAAGAGAAAATAACAACTATGAATTGACAATCTCTAATAGCTAGAAAAGATGACATTTATGTGATCACAGACAGATTCTGTTTTCACATTCTGTGAATACATGTTACTCACGATGTATTATTGAAAATTTGAAATATCATATCTCCGAGAGTATTAGCTTGTTAGAGTTGAAAATGATAAAAATGGATTCTTATGATGAAACTGCATCTTAAAAAGAATTTAATTCAAAAGTTGTGATGTAAAAAAAAATAGTTTTTTTTTCGTTACTCCGAAGCTATTAAATCGATTCTGCCCAAGAACGAACTTAACCGTCCTATTTATCCCTCAAACCTACTCTGAAAATTTCAACTGTTTAGCTCATTCCGTTCGAGAGTTATCGTGTTAAAGGCTGGACGGCCGGCCGGCAACAGAATTGATTTCGACCACGGATTCTTGATCAGTGAGTTAAACCAAATAGTACAAGACCACTTTCAGCCAAAAATTCGAAAATTACAGACATGTGGGCAAAGTGATAAGCACTCTGTTCCGAGGAACAAGAGCGCCAAAAATATGTAACCAATGTTCTTCCCAACATACTCAAACATGATAGAGTATTCACATAACTAGAGTTTCACAGAACTAATTTGACAAATTTAGGATTCCACTCCTTTTTTAAGGCAGCGTCTAAAATAGAATTATGTATAAGTATTGGTGAAATAATTGAGAATATGATTATGGTATGTTTCCTGGATTATTTAATGAAAGCAGATTCTAATTTGGATTGATTAATAATGTTAACTCATCCGTGCAGGATTTTATTACGATTATGTTACATTCCCTCTGAACATCTCTCATTGTCAAGTGAACATTTTAGACCGGAAAGTAGTAAAGGAGATCGAGTTTTCAAACCTCAACGTGGTCAAACTGATTTTCATTCTTTTCCAACTAACAAAATTAAACCTAAAAGTATAAATTTAAGTTAGAACTTGTTATCCTTAAAGACACAACGTTTCCTGATGAGTATAAAATTAAGTAAATTTGTATATACATAAAAGACATATTTTCTGAATTCGAAATCAGAAAATTGAGTTTTTTACATTTATGGATATTACCTTGAAATTAAATGATATTATCAGATCTGATATTGAAAAAAATAGCGATTCCAATTTTAATAAATCAACAAGCCCATCAGAGCATTCTGCCATTAGGGTCTCGTATTATTTTTATGTTTAGGCACAGGCTTCACAAATCAAATTAACACCCTATTGGCAGAACGCCTGGGACTTGTTGATTTATCACCAAAGGGCATAGCCGGATAAATATGGGAAATCTGCCCTCATGGCGTTTTTGACTCACACTCAGGGGATCGATTTGGCATTGAATAAAAATAATTTACCTCAATTTTTAGCCCCTCAACTCAAACGGCTTTCAAACTGTTTTTTAGATTTTAATTTAATTTTTTTAGTAAAATTCGGAATTAATCAATGGTGATTTTTTTTCTTATTCTTACTAGTCTAAAATATAAAAAAAACATACGATCATGGTCCCTTAACGAAAAGCCGATTTGTAACGAAGGAAAGAAAATTAAAATCTTTTTTTTAGCCTTTTTGAAATATGTCAATTACCAAAACTCGTCAGAACATGTCTTTTATGCTCCTATAGACTCAGGAATTTTTTTGGATTTTTTGAAGTGGTGGAACAATTTCAAAAAATTAAAAACTCATTTTTTTCCTAAAATCCTGCGTTTTAACACACTTTTTTTTTGAAAAAACAAGCAAACATGTTTTCTTTACTCATAATTCACACAATTACATTACCGCCGTAATAAATGAAGACAAGGATGAAGACTAATCTAGTAAGTGTTTCGATTATAATTTTTATTTTGTTGTATCAAAAATTATTTCCAATGGTATAAAAAAATATAAAAATAGTCTCCAAGTGTCTTTTGAATCATTAATAGCCCTTTTACTTTCTTTAGGTTCCTAATTTTTTATGTTTATCTTTGAAAAAGATATATTTTTGATAAAAAAAATTTCTTGGGTATTTTTTCAAATTAAAAAAAATAAAATTGTGTTAAAACGCAGGATTTTAGGAAAAAAATGAGTTTTTAATTTTTTTGAAATTGTTCCACCAAAAAATCCAAAAAAATACCTGAGTCTATAGGAGCATAAAAGACATGTTCTGACGAGTTTTGGTGATTGACATATTTCAAAAAGGCTGAAAAAAATTTTTAAATTTCTTTCCTTCGTTAAAAATCGGCTTTTCGTTAAGGAACCACGATCGTATCTTTTTTTTATATTTTAGACTCCTAAGAATAAGAAAAAAAAATCACCATTGATTAATTCCGAATTTTACTATAACAATAAAATCAAAATCTAAAACACAGGTTTTTTTGAAAATCTCGAAAGCAGTTTGAGCTATTCGATACCAAATCGATCCCCTGAGTGTGAGTCAAAAAAGCCATGGGGGCAGATTTCCCATATTTAGCCGGCTATGCCCTTTACTTTCAAAGCAATAATAATTTGACACATGTGCCCCTAACTTTAAATTAAGGAAAAAACCAAAAGGATGACTGGGGTTAATCCTATATGGCTTTGGGGCGACTGGTAAAGTGCTGGGCTAACTTATTTCCAATTAGCGATTTCCCGGAAAATCCGAAGTGTGGAAATATCAACGGCAAGTTGTCACAAATATAGTAGGTACTATTTTTTTCAAACATTATTGAGAAAAAAAACACAAGTGCTGCGCTAACTTTCTTTCTTATTTCTTGGTTTCCCGGAAAATCAGAGAGACTTTCGGAAAAATTCAAACGGCAAAATTACACCACAATCTATTTCAGCCTTGATAATCCACTTTTTCGCAAAGTGCTGGGCTGGCCTATTTGATTAGTTTTGTGGAATATCTCGAGAATTATATGAAATTTAAAAAATTTCAATGGCACAAACCTAGATGGATAGAATTCCTAGAATATGTTCATATTTATCCTGTTAAGGGATAAGAATGATAATGCATTAAGGGAATATACGGATATTTTCGAGAATGAAGAAAAATATTGATGAAAATTTTATTGGACATACATTATAAATAGATAAATGATAATTTTTCCTTACATTTATTTTCAGAAATAGGCAACTGAAAAATTGATAGTACTTATCAAAATTGATTCTATAGTATATAGTGGTTCCCCATGGTTCCTCGTTTCATCTGCAAAAATTATACACAATATATTGGATCGTACTTTGAATGAAACCACGGTTTTTGTGGTGATTTTATTTCAACTCCCATATACTGAATAATTCGTGAATTTATCTTCCAAAATTTGCATGAATTGGTTTGAATTCACGTTACATCACGGTCCTGAAAATTTTCCAACGAACGAATACTTCACGTTTTTAGAAACCTTTTCAAGTTCAATTTCAGAAAAGCCAAGTCAAACCAATTTCGGAAAAGGTAAAACCAATTTCGGTAAAAGTAAATCCAATTTCGGAAAAAGTGAAACCAATTTCTGAAAAAGTCAATCCAATTTCAGAGGAAATATTCAAAATTATGTTATGACATTTCTAGGTCTTCTGAGAAGACCCTGACAGAAGACTGATAAGGCCTAGGAGATCTTATGCGAGTTACGAGAATAAATTGTGTTCTGTGTGGCGTTTGTGTCCTTACGCCACCTTAGGCCCAGCACTGTTTTGACTAACTGTAAATGATGGCTGCTACAGTCTGACGTGGACATTTCTATTCTGTATTGAACTCGGCACTTCTGATGCCTAGTAAAATATATACAGACTGGTAATCACATGTAAATGCTGGAAAGAATGGTAGTTTTGAACGTGCCGACTATAAGGAAGTCTGTGATTATTTCTCGACATATTTGACTAGTCAGGGCGAAAACAGATCGAAGACTTATAAACATACACAAAGCGCTCATATCAGTGAGAATGGGAACAATCCTTTATTTGAACAACAAAGACACATTACACTGTAAGCAGGGTTTCTAAGCTTTTGGGATTTTTCGTTTAATCCTCCAATATACGGAGTGTTCCTCAATTTTGTAAACTCCTGGTATGCGCATTTGCATTCTTCGAATTCAAAAGAAACACTTACCGTATTCACAAAGCATTAAATCTCCGTTAAGTCCTAACTGAGGTCCTCAGTTGAGGATACATTTTAATCACAACCTCAGTTAACGTGAAAATTAACGTGAAACAGGCCTGTTTCATCATCGTTAAATACGTTAACTGAGGTTGCGATTGTTATTTATCCTTAATTGAGGACCTCAGTTAGGACTTAACGGAGATTGAAAGCTTTAGGAATACGGCGGTTAATGTGTCAATACCAATCATAATTATATCATCAGATGGTAACAAAATGTTTGCATCGCCTTATCTTCAGCCTGAGAAATGAATTCATTTATTTGAAAAATCGAATTCGGCATTCAACGAAGCAACTTTTCATGAACTGTATATTTCAATATTTAATACAATTTACTCAATAATGTAAACCGAACCACCAGACCTAAATCCTCAAACCTCATCGAGAAGGTAGGTTGCAATTAGTTGATAAATATATTTGCTGCAGTTTGGTCATTCTTAAATGACTTAACGTACGAGTTAAAATCGTGTGAAAGAAGATAATTATACATTACGACAATAACGGAAATGGGTCTTGTGGACACAAAATTGTGCTTCTGTAATATTTTGTCCGAAATTGGATTTATTTTTTCCGAAATTGTTTTTACTTTTTCTGAAATTCGATTTACTTTATATGAAATTGGTTTTACTTTTTCCGAAATTTGTTTCACTATTTCCGACACGGAACTTGAAAAGGTATAGATATTCGTTGAGGAATTTTCAATTCAGCCTAAATAATCTTTCACTCTTCACGAAAAATATTTTGGATATCTATCGCGTTTTATACATTTATGTACATTTTAAAAAAATATAAATCATCTCACCAGATCTCCTTTCAAGGGAATAATTTGACACAAGTGCCCCTTACATTAACGTAAGGCAAATAGCAAAATCCATATGGATGACTAGGGCTGATCTTATCTGGCTTTGGAGCGATTGGTACACTCATTACAATACCCACCAGGACCAAAACTACCACCAAGGTGAATATACTATTGAAAAGCTTTCTCATATTGTATATGTACGGAAGTTGTTCAAATGGCAACTGCAGTAATATCGTATATTGTGTTGGGATTTTTCTCTATTTCATCTCATCAGGTGATTTCAAAACTGTGTTATCTGTTCATGGTTCAACAGAAAAACAATGAAGGGGATTTAAATAAAAACGATCAAAACAGATTTTGAGAATTTTTATTACGTCATCTCAACATTAGACAAGGATCATTGAATGCAACCGACTGGATACCGTGGCACGAAATCGAAAGAATGTGAGATCTATTTGGTTCGTGTGATACGTAAAATACTGTAGGTCAAGTAATGAAATATTTCCAGAGTTTACAAGATTTAATTTCATATTAACTAACTGCTCAAGTTTATCGGAAAGCAGTTCCCTTGTTTATTTGTGGAAATGACACATTATATCTTTCCACAAAACAGACAACTTCACTTTTTGGCGCTCTAGTTCCTCGGAACTGAGTGCTTATCAATTTGCCCAAATGTCTGTAATTTTCGAATATTTCGAAAAATGGTCTTAAACGATTTGGTTCGGCTCACTGATCAAGAATCCGTGGTCGAAATTCATTCTGTCCGGACGGCCGGTCCGGCCGTCCGGCCGTAGGCACGATAACTCTCGAACGGAAT
Source organism: Halyzia sedecimguttata (assembly GCA_937662695.2). Classification (NCBI taxonomy): domain Eukaryota; kingdom Metazoa; phylum Arthropoda; class Insecta; order Coleoptera; family Coccinellidae; genus Halyzia; species Halyzia sedecimguttata. Next base: position 41,168,349 of record OW569415.2, read on the forward strand.
GAGCTAGAGAGTTGAAATTTTCAGAGTAGGTTTGGGGGATAAATATCTCGGCTAAGTTCGTTATTGGGCAAAATCGAGCTGACGGTTTCGGAGTAACAAAAAAAAATAATTTTTTTTACAGAACAAATTCCAAATTGAATTTTTTTTAATAAGCAGTTTTATCATAACAATCCATTCATGTCATTTTTAACTCTAACAAGCTAATACTTTCGTAGATATGATTTTTCAAAATTTCAATGTAAATCGTATTTCACAGATTGATATAATTATTCTATGTATGAATTGTCATAATGTCAACTTATGACATGACATGACATTATCTAATCAATCGAAGAATTATGAGAATAAAGCGTATTCCGAAATGTGAGCGAAGTGAGAAAAATCTCAGTTGTTTGCTCCGAAATTAGTTTTTCTCAGAAAAGTCTTACATTTCGGAACGGACCATGAAGTAAGAGATCTGAGAGTAGTGAGACTGCTTTTCATCCATAGACGAATGCTCAGTTCTCTCAATTTATGATGGGACTGACAGAAGGGACTATTGTAACTTCAAAAATATTGGGGTTGAAATACTGGTATTTTAGCGATGCAACGGGGACCTCACCCGAAAATGTTTGAAAATATTACGTAAATATTGAAAGCATAATTCTGTAGTTCGAGAGAGGAGGAAATTTGGTGAACGTAGATCAGGAAATTTTTGATCGATTACAAGGTAATTTTTTATTATTACTTATCTTCTTTCATACATGTTTTATGGAATACCTACTTATTTGTAGGTACTTTAAACCTGTTTTGGGCAATTGTCATACGACACTTGTTTTTTTGGTGCTCTAGTTCCTCGGATCAGAGTGCTTATCAATTTGCCCAAGTGTCTGTAATTTTGGAATTTTTGGCTGAAAATGGTCTCAAACGATTTGGTTCGAGTCACTGATCAAGAATCCGAGTGCGAAATCGATTCTGTCCAGCCGGCCGACCGGCCGTAGGCACGATAACTCTCGAACGGAAGGAGTTAGCGGATTAAAAATTGCAAGGTGGGTTTGGAGCGTAAATATCTCGGACAAGTTCGTTAATGGGCGAAATCCATCAAGGGGTTTCGGAGTTATGGCCAATTTTAGTAAAAATATTTTTTATGAATATTTCCGAAACCGATCACTCGATGTATCTGAAATTTAGCATCAAATTGTAGAATCATGACCTTCATACGCATGTGAAGTTTTGTATTAACCAGATTACCGCAAAGTGTAAAAAAAAAAAATTGAAAATGTGGTGCAGTTCTCATTCTCATGATTGCTCATTTAATCTTGATAAATAAACTATTATTTGAATTGAATTTCCGTTATGATGCAGTTCTATCATATGAATACATTGATATAATTCCCAACTCTGAGAAACCAATACCAGATATAATTTGTCTGTTTGAACTAGAGCGCCAGAAAGCTCCTGTCCACAGGGCTAGAACCCATTTTTGTTTCAATATCCTCAGCTTTCTTGATTTATTATTCTTTCTTTTGCCACTAAAGATTTTCGTTAAGTGTCTGATGAAGGAGTCTGATTTAGACTCCGAAACGTTACGAAATAGTTGTTTCATCGTTGATGTTCTTTCGTTATTGTTTGTTAGGCATTATTGTTCGATTTATTGTTTCTGTAAAATATCTAAAGTTTTTTACGCAGAAGCAATTCACAAAATAATACATTTTTATTTAATGGATATTTTTCAGAGTTTGGTAGAGAAAACCCAGAAAGAAACCATTTAATAATGAATATATCCTTTAAAGATTATCGTTAATGATGTCTAGTCCTTAGCTACCAATCAGTGACCACAACCACAGGATGTAAATGTTTTTGTTAGATGTTTGTTCTTTTCAAATAGTTCTACTTTTACCTACTTTTGCCTTTTGATACATAGTACATGTATGCCAAATTTCATTGAAATAACTTAAGTGTTATTACAGAAATGAATAAAAAACTATTTATTTTTGAAAACTTTACCACCAAGTATCTCAAAAGTTGAGACATTTAGGTCATACGTTCAGTTTTCTTAGTAAAGTGGGCCCAAAAATCGCCCCCTGAAGTATTTACATTCAATAAGGAATCCCTCTGTATAATAAACATTTTCAAACTGTGAGAGAGTAGAAAAATTTTAAATTTGTTCCTTTTATAGAATTTTATTTCGCTACAATTAATTTCTCAACAATATTTTTTTCCAATTGAATAAAGTTGTATAACACAATTCCAAATAAAATCTTCATTTCCAACAGGTTTTGTAAATGCAGTTAGTCTCGAAAAATCGAATTATGTACTTTAAAAAATTGCTTAGTAATCGCAACCTTTTTCTGAAAGCGGTGCTCGAGTCTCGGGGGTATATTTATTAAGTGCTCGAAGCACTTTTCGCCAGTTTAAATCTCTGTGTACAGTATAACACACAGAATTAGTTCTTCAATATAGAAAGAAATCATTTAATGTGTCAAAATAATTACTCGATACCAGTATTTTTTGTATCACTCCAACCAGATATATCTCACAATATTTCGTGCCACGGTATCCAGTCGGTTGCATTCAATGATCCTTGTCGAACGTTCAGATGTAATAAAAATTCCCAGAATATGTTTTCATGCTTTTTCTGTAAATTCCCACTATTGTTCTCCTATTAATCCGAGTAAACTTAACACAGTTCTAAGAATACCTGATAAGATAAAATAATGAAATAGGACAACAAAATATACGAAATTACTGCAGTTACCATTTGATCAACTTCTGTATACTATGGGAAAGCATTTTAATATTTAATTCACTTTGGTGGTAGTTTTGGTTCTGGTGGGCATTACAATGAGTTTACCAATCGCTATAAAGCCAGATAAGATCAGCCCCAGTCATCCGTACGGATTTTGCTACTCGCCTAAAGCCCGGTTCAAACCCTCCGTTTTGCACAACCTTTTATCTGCGCAGTCTCAAGACAGAATGAAAACGTAGCAATTTTTAGTGCGTCCACACGATGCAGATATATCTGTATATTTCGCACAGTTTTAGTGATATCGTCATGGAGGAGGTACTACCCTTGTCAATTTTGGCATGCTGTTACCACAGTTACCGTCTACATGCAGCGACAAATCCGCGCAGAACACGGATATACTATATGTATATCATCTGTAGCTCAGTTTTCGCTGCAACTGCAACGTCTCCGCGACGTTTTCAAAACTGCGCAATTTTGTTGTCTACACCCAATGTTTTACCTGCAACGTGTTGAACTGCGCAGGGTAAAAGGTTGTTCAAAACGTGGCGTATGGACCGGCCTTCACATTAATGTAAAGGGCACTTGTATCAAATTATTCTCTTGAAAGGAGATCTGGTAAGATCACTTTTATTTTTAGGTAATGTCCATAAATGCATAGCACGCAATAGATATACAATATTTTGATTCTGAAATATTATTTAGATTGAATTGAAAATCGGAGCAAATTTCGGAAGATAAATTCATGAATTATTTAGTCGAAGGGAGTTGAAATAATTAATATCGAACAAAATCACCACAAAAATCGTAGTTTCATTCAATGTACGATTCAATCAATTAAATTGTGTATAATTATTGCAGATGTAACGAGGAATCGCGAGGAAAAGTATATCACGCGGAAGTTACGATAGAATAGAGTGTTTTAGAGTTCCTTTTATCCAAATTTTGAACATTGAATACTGAGGAGTAATGTTTTTGAAGTATTATCAATTTTTCAGCTGCCTGTTTCTTTAATTGAATATAACGAACTAATCTTAATTATCTATTTTTAATGTATGTCCAATAAAATGTTCATCAATATTCGCCCTTATTCTTCAAACTATGCAGATCTTCCCCAATATAATATCATTCTAATTCCTTGACAAGATAAATACGAACAAATCAGATGTGTGTGGAGTTTGCCCAGTACTTTTCGAATTTAGTTCACAATTGAGCTGCATGTGTGCTTTGTATACCGTCGGTTTTTGGCGCTCTTGTTCCTCGGAACAGAGTGCTTATCAATTTCCCCAAATGTCTGTAATTTTCTAATTTTTGGCTGAAAATCGTCTTAAATGATTTGGTTCGACTCACTGATCAAGAACCCGTGGCCGGAATCGATTCTCTCCGGCCGGCCGGCCGTCCGTCCGGCCGTTAACACGATAACTCTCGAATGGAATAAGCTAGACAATTGAAAATTTCAGCGTGGGTTTGGTACATAAATATCCCGGCTAAGTTCGATAAGGAGCAAAATCGGCCGATTGATTTCGGAGTAACAAAAAAAAAATACGTTACAAATTTCGAATTCAATTTTTTTTTAGATGCAGTTTCGTCATGAAAATCCATTGATATTATTCTCAAGTCTAACGGGCTAATACTTTCGGAGATATGGTTTTTCAATTTCAATAATACATCGGTTTCGTTTTCCAAATTGAAAGATAAACGTCATTAATGTCAAACGAAACGAAACAGAAAGTGTATTTCTGGAGAGATTGATTGATTTGATGTAAGCCTGTAGAAAATTTGGAATTTGGATTCGCTAAGTTCATAGGCAAATTTTTTTATTTAGTCAGTCGAAAATTAAGGATACTAGGAAGTCGAGCATAATTTACGAGTCATTCTCTAATTGTGGAAGATTTAGAACTGGATTTCCAACTAATGTATAATAATAATTTACCTGCAATTACCTGTTATACCTGTTAACTACCTGTTATTCCTTAGTAACACTATTTAAGATTTCCTACATAAGTATTCTGGTTTTAGTTCTCCCTGGACTGATTACATTAGATTTGTTTCATGAATAAAACTGGCTATTTTATTTACTCAATTTTTCAGAATGACTGATGGTTTTGAAACACTTGTAGCCAAAATTAGACCGTCATAAAAAGATAAGATGCAAAGGGATTTTAATTTGTTTCCTGATGTAGTTCTATCATAATAATCCATTGATATCATTCCCAACTCTGAGAAACCAATACTTTTTGGCGCTCTTGTTAAGAGAAATATTGACTATTTTGAATGAGTTGATTATCGAAAAAGCTAAATCAATCACAGTGAGGAATTTTATGTGGCATATTTTCCTATTGTAAATGATAATTTTTGAAGCATTTTTTTGTAAATGACACTTTTTTAAATTTAATTTCTTTCATGAAATTCCCCATCTTTCCCCTGTAAGGAAAAAAATTTATTCAAGGTCAAAATGTCAAAAATAGTAATTTACGTAACAAGTCCGGAAAATAGGGTTTTTTTGGACGAATAGACAAAATTCTAGGACGAGCGTAAGCGAGTCCTGGAAGTCTATGAGTCCAAAAAAACCTTTTTCGGGCGTGTTGCGTACAATATTTTTTCGGCAACCGTGTTTTTCTAGACTATTCGAAGGTTTTCGACCGATTCGGTTCGAAATTCAAATTCGATTTGACATTTCTAATCGCTCGTTCTGACCGAAAACGTCGACCGTGAAGGAGCCGCGTTAAAATTCGCCACAGAAATACGTGAAACGTCAGTAGTTCGTCGATTTTCGCCGAAAAGTCACATTTTCCTATCGTTCTTCCGGGAAAACGAAAGAGTGAATCGAAAAAAGGGCTCAGCTACGGACTAATTTCGAATCTCGTCTTCGCGTTCCCGCAAATACCGACGTTCCGAACGAGGTTTTCATAATGTATTTACAATGACCAAAACGACGTGATTCTTCCCGGCCTAGTCCGGGAAGTACGTACTTCCCGGACTAGGCCGGGAAATGCTTCTTTCTCAAAGAAAAAGCGTCCGGGAAGTGGGCACTTCCCGGACGGTTGCCGAAAAATGAGTTTTTCGCGATTTTCAGCAAAACGGTAAGTTTTATCATGAAAATACCTCGGCCAAAAGTTGTAGATTTTAAAACTATCTACAAAAAATTTATTAATACTTCTTTCTCTACGAGCCACCGTTTTTGAGATATAACGATTCAAAGAGTTGTAACAGTTGTAATCGTCATAATATGCACACGTTTCCTCGCCACCTATGAGGTAGTGTACTTAGCGCGTTTTTGTCAACGTGGTTTCCCCAGTAGGCCTATTCCACGGATCAGTTTTGATCCTGTTTAATTTGAAACTATTGAAAAATAATGGATATTAGCAGAGATTGAAAAGATAAAAGCAATTTAAGTTAAAAAAAAACTAGTGAAATTTAATCGTACGAGTCGTAACTCTCAAAATCTTCTTCTTGTTCTTCTTCTTGATTTTCTTGCTATTGTTCTTGATCTTTTTGTTCTTCTTCATCTTCATACTGAGTGCATGTAAACTGCGTTAATAGCGATGTATCGCATGTTTCCTCGTTAGAATCAAAAGGGAACCTCTACTGTTGGTGATTCAATATTAGAGCACAACCGGCCTTGACAATGTTTACATGCCGGAGAACAGAACAGTCCGACTTTTTTGCAACCACATTTAGCACTGCATCCCTTTCTGCAGTTGCAAAAAATCGAGTTCAGCAGTTTTTCCGGCGCAGGTGGAAGTAAAGTGTGCACTGGTTCTAATGAATTGTTGACCAACTTCCAACCCCAGTCTGTAGGGTCTAGCTGATAACGAAGCCACACTTGAACTTGGTAATATACCCTAACAAGGTGTTGATGAGCAGCAACTGAGGTTGGAGGAAGACAAGCTAATTGTACTTGTATTTACTTTTGGTGTTCTTATACGAAACATGCATATCTATACTTATCTAAGCGGGTAGTTTTTTAGGAGCTCCGTACATAGAAAGAAGAAAGCGAATGCCGTTAGAAATAATTTCTTGTCGAGTAGAATTACTATTTTTAAGAACTTCAACACATTCAATTAAATCTAGTTTCTCAAATAGTTTGAAGACTGTTATTTTACCCCTCCTGTAAAATGCAGATGTCGTATCACAGCCAGTTATTGCGTGTAAAAATAGTACATGATTACATTATATTACATTATATCAGTAGTGTAAGTTACAATGACCGATAGAGAAATATTTTAACATATATTACAACTATAGAGATGTATATATGGGGCGTGCTCATGCATATTATGACGATTACAACTTTTTGAATCATTATATCTCAAAAACGGTGGCTCGTAGAGAAAAAAGTATGAATAAATTTTTTATAGATAATTTTATTGTCTACAATTTTTGTCTAAAGTATTTTTATGATAAAACTCACCGTTTTGCTGAAAATTGCGAAAAACTCATTTTTTTGACCTTTGACCTTGAATAAAATTTTTTCCTTACAGGGGAAAGATGGGGAACTTTCAAATTTTATTTTTAATGATATATTAAACAACTTACTGATTTTCAGCTTGGTGGGAATTTATGTAACTTTACTCTTATTATTTGGTCTAATTTGACCGGACTAATAAGGATATCCCAAAAATATCTGTGAATTTACATGAATATTTAAAAAAAAATATCATGTGTTGTGCATCTTCTTGATAGACGATCCACATAACAGGGCTTTGATACGGAATAATTGTCAGGAAATGTCAATATTCACATATCCACCCACCATTATATGATTAAATAACCTACAATTGAAAATAACAAGTTTCGTTCATGCCTCAATGGATCACCCTGGTAGATTTACTCCTTCGACCACAATTTCTCGGCGCGTAGTCGTGTTACGACAAGAAGGGAAAGGCTTAGTCCTTAGTATTCTCCCGCAGTGCTCGAGTCGGGAGCACTTTAGCGATTACTAAGCAATCAACAAGTCCAGAGCGTTCCTGCCAATAGGGTCTTCGAAATGGCTTCTATAATTAAAATACTTATGCATATATTTCATAAGTCAAATAAACCCCAGGGGATTTCATTGATTTGCCGAGAAGCAGACGCGTTTCTGGCTTCTTGGCCTTCATCAGTACTCTGTAGCTTCCCAACAAATTCAACTAAACTGAGCCATGCTAGGCCTCTCACAGCCGGCTTGGTCGATTTTACATAACCGCCCACGCCACCTATGAGACAAATCAAGGAATTCAGCCTTTCCTCCCCACCAGTGAAAATTTGAAGCGTGAAATCATATGCCACCATTCGATCGATTTTATTCGAGAAATGAGTCCCGCAGAGCTCAGCCAGTATCTTCCCATGCCCCCGCCTGCCCTTATAAAGTCAATTACAAAAATTTCAAAACCCCGCCGAAATTCATTCCTATCTCAATCATTCCGTTCGAGAGTTATCGAGTCTACGGCCGGACCGACCGGACAGAATCGGCCGACCACGGATTCTTGATCAGTGAGTCGAACCAAATAGTTCAAGACCATTTTCAGCCAAAAATTCGAAAATCGCAGATATTTGGGCAAATTGATAAGCACTCTGTTCTGAGGAACAAGAGCGGCAAAAATCAGTCAAGCAAGCAGCAGTTTCCCCACCTCGCCAAGCTAATTATACTGCGGCTATGTGATAGAATTTCCATTGCAGCCATTCAGGAGTATTTTGATTCCATAAATTTATCATTTTCGTTATTTCTACGGAATTTAATTCTGCCAAACTTTGTTTCCTTTTACATCAGGAATCTGATTGCAGCTTTCGTCCTATAGAATCGTGGGCAGCTCGCGCTTGTTGAAATACAAAATTTTTGTATGGCTCAATAATAAATTTCATTTCCTTAATTTTTTTTCCTTGTCACAGCTTACTTGTTGAGTTCCACACATGGTTTTGACCATAGCTTCTTTAAACTCTGTACCATCTTTTCTTCTCATGTTCACAGCCCAATCCTTTAAAATCAACGCCAATTCTTCCGCCGTCCGATTTCCATCTAATGTTGTACTGATTGGTTGTGTTCAATCAGATGACTTCAAATTAATTGATTTCATTGGTTTTCTACCGGAGCAAACAGGGCGTTGATAATACCGAGATAATTTTGTCATCGAGAATGCCAAAAACGTGTTGCTTGATGACTATTATCCTTGAGCAACACCCTTGAAGGATTCTCTATGACAACATTTTGAGTTTATCAAGGCCCGAGGGGTATTCGATAAGCACATTTTTTTCCTTGTAGATTTCAAAATATTGATTATCAATCTGACGTTTAATAATTTTCAGTAGTAATACCTCTAGGGTCTTCATAATACCGAGATAATTTTGTCATAGAGAATGCTGAAAGCGTGTTGCTTGATAATAGCCCGAGGTCGTAGGCTGAGGGCTATTATGACAAAATTTTGAGTATTTATCAAGGCCCAAGGGGTATTCAATCCGATAATTTTTTACTTTGTAGATTTCAAAAAATGTATTGTTTAATAATTTTCAATACACTAATTGATTGTCAATCTGAAAACACCACGTGTAGGGTATTATCGTTGTAATCCAGAGGTGATTAGATGACATTTGACATATGCCTGAAAATTAAGTAATTTGATTAGCTACTATATTTTGTAAAAAATAATCAATACAAAATTTAATTGTCATTCTGAAAACACCACATGTAGGATACTATCATTGTAATCCAGAGATGATTGGATGAAATTTGACACCTGACTCAAAATTAAGTAATTAGATTGGTTACTGTATTTAGCAAAAAATTATCACTATAATTTGCTACCCACAACCGATGGAGCTGAAGTCCGGTACTCGATTGTAGGAAACTGGGAGATATTTTTTGAAGTATAAAATTTTTTAAGAAAAAAATTTTATTTGTTAATGATGTGATCCTCACTTGCTGATATTTGCGCGTTGGGATTCTACAACAAATTACCAAAATTTCAATTCTATCGGATCTGCATTTTTTGAGTTATTGAGGTAACAATATTTCAAATGGGTATAACTTCGAAAACCTTTGGTCAATTATAAAACTGATAGCACGCTGTTCCCTAGAAAATGCACTCAAAACCATTCCATCAATTATTTCTTTATGTATTATTTCAAAAGGAATTTCTCAAGCTTTCAAGAAACACCCTTTTGACTTACTTACCTTATCAGTTTTAGACATTTTATCTCAGCAGATGGTGATATTATCTGGGGTAATTCTCATGCTAATTTTAGGTACTTGGAATAATTTTTTTACATATCTTCTCAAGAAATAAGAATGGAACAGACAGGGGGGAAAAGGATATTTTGAAAAATAGAGAAGAAACTTGATGAACATTTTATTGGACATACATTATGAATAGATAATTAAGGTTCGAATTTCACAATCAATTTCAGAAATAGACAACTCTAAAATTGACAATAGATCCAAAAAATTATTTTTTATTCAATGTTTGAAATGAAAATAATAGAAACCTTATATATTCATTCCACTGCTTAAATGCTATCTATTATCGTCTTTTCTTCAATAAATAATTAATAATTTATACTTTGGGTAGCAATATTATATTCGATCGTAATTTCTTCCTGATATATTTCTCCTCATCGATCCTCGTATCATCTGCAAAAAAATACACAATTTATTTAGTCGTACTGTGAATGAAATCACAATTTCTATGGGGATTTTCTTCGACATTAATTTAATTTCCCTTGAAGTAAATCATCCATAATAATTGCAGGTCAATTGTGCGCCAAGTGCTTCATAATCATAATTCAAATTGTGAATAATATACAGAGTTTTGAAGACAACGTGATCTCATTGCTAGGATAGGTAAAAGCTCAAAAAAACTTAAAAGCACTGACGTGAAGTCAGAAGCTTTTGCGCGCATGTTGATTTGTCTACTCACGCCTCACACACCGCACACCGTCACGAAATAATGCATAAATCTTCACGCCGTCTTTTATCAACCAAGAACTAGATTTCAACTCGATAGGTACCGTATTTTCCAAAATATTTGGAAAAATTAATTCGGCGTGAAGGTTTGTGCGAAATTTCAGTGAAATCTGAAAAATTATTTCTGGAATATAAAATTTTTGAAGACAAATTTTAATTTCTTTTCTAGTGATACGATGCTCACGAAATTTTGTAATAATTTGCGCGACGACATTCTACAACTATGACCTATATTTAATTGTGACATATGTATTCTACTGGAATTGAAATACGAAAAAACTTATACCTCCAGGTTATGATATTCACGAAATTCCTAGAAAATTAGTGGGCCGGCATTCATCAAGTAATCACCCAGTTTTAATTAGACCAGATTTGTATATTTTGTGTTATTGACGAAATAACAACAGTATTTCAGATACTATAACTCCAAAACCGTTTGGCCGATTATTCCATTAATTAACGAACATGAACGTTGCATTCAGATGCAGAATATTTTTTCAAAATTTTCTAGTGGTACGGTCCTCATAAATTTTCACACACGTCTTTATCTCGATATTATACAACTTGTTACCAAGTTTCAATTCGATCGGGTCGATGACTATTAACAAACTCAAATATCGCATTGAGATCACAACCTATCCTTAAAATTGCAAGTGACAATCTCTTTCCGTTCACAGGTTATCATGTCATGAGTAATATTTTTTTTAAAGATTCTTTTAAATTTTCTAGTAATACGATTCTCACAAAAATTCACAAATGTCTTTTTGTTACGTTTCTAAAACTTGCTACTAAGTTTCAATTAATTTTATCGGCTCTATATTGGTTCATGACAAAATTATTACTCGGAAACCGTTGGGCCGATTATGCCCATTAACGAACTTGTCCGTCGAATTTCGACGCTCCATCTACCCTTCACACTTTTTACGTTCTGCAGTTATCGTGGCAATGGCCGGCCGGACAGCCGGACTGAAGTTACAGACATTTGGGCAAAATGATTACGCGGTGTTCCCCAGAAGATACCCGCAAAAATATTGATAACGGCATCCATATTGATAATACAGGGATTACTGTAAAACAATTTCATACACATTTTTAGTGATTAGGTATGTGAACATTATAATGACATTTTTATTAATATGTTCTGGAAGTTGACACATCCTATGAGTTTGTTTTTATTTTTGAATCTCAACATTACGAAAACTTTTTACTAAGCAAACCCCACTATATTTTAGTGTTTTTCCTACTTTTTTTGAAACACCCTGTATCAAATGGTTTATTGATTATATTCGATTTTCATAATACGTTTTGAGTTCATTCTTCTGCAAAACATCTTTGAAATAGTAGTTATAATTATATAAGAAAATACTGTACAAAAACTTTGTTATGATCAATTCCAATCGCAATGTCGACCAAATATTCAAGATTGGAAATGAGACGTAAGTTTATCCGTGATTCGCCATTGCTCAGAAAATATTTCGTTTGATACTTTTGAATTTTTTATTTTGATATATTGGTATTGTTTATGATAGTTCCTCGATCAACGAAGTAATAGGAACCGGAAATATTTGTGAACAATTTATACACAATGTTGGAACGAATATACAAACAAGTACATTATAAAAGAAGAAAAAGTAAAAATCTATTTAAAAACGAGGTTACCTCTAAGGTTTGTACTTCTCAATGCATTTTCCTTGGAATTTGATATATCCTTCGCGACAGTTAACTATTACCACTGAAAATTGATATTTCTCTGTAACATTAGGACTGGTACTAGAGTAGTTGAGGCATGAGCAAATAGACAAAAATAGGCAGAACAGATAGCCGTGTAACTTCATAGCCGAGAAACCACACTCAGTCACTTACGATTGAAAATGAATGTTTGCCAAAGTAGGTGTTACCTGCTATTTATTCAATTTCAGTGAATCAATTGAATCTATATCTCTATTTCTTTCTTTTAATCTGAATGTTCCCTGCCTTCTCTATTTCTTCATTCTCCAGAAATAGCACCGGATTTTCAGGTTGCTCGCAATATCCGGAAGTAATAAACACGTACAATTTTTTGTCTTCTTCAGGAATCCTGAGAAACATCATGTGAACGGACTTCGTTGCAGCCAGTGGTGGATCAACCCAACTGGGCGCAAGAAAAATTTGGGGACCCTACTTCGTGGGACGTAGGTATATAAATAAATGGCGAAGGTGTTTTTTTTCAATGGCGCGAAGACTTCGAATTTTCAACCGTGGTCTCACCATGGAATAAGGGGCCCTTTTCAAACACTGATACAGTGCTCCACTTAAATGTGTTAAAATTCATATTTTACGAATTGGAATTAGAAACTTCTCAACAATTGGACGTACAACCTACCCTAAAAAATGCAAGTGGCTATCTCTTTCTGTTCTCAAGTTATCGAGATACATATTATCGAGTTATCGAGATACATAATATTTTTCAAAAATTTTTAAAAACTTTTTAGTGGTACAGTCCCCACCAAATTTCACATACGTCTTCATGTCGATATTCAACAACTACTCGCTAATTTTCAATTGGGTCGGGTCTGTATTTTTTGAGTTATAGAAAAAATAATATCCCAGACGGGTATAACTGTGAAACTGTTGGGCCGATTATGCCCAACAACGAACGAGTCCGATCGAATTGAAACTTGGCGAGTAGTTGTAGAATGCAAGACTGAGCACGCCTGTAAAATTTTGTGTGAATCGGATCTCTAGAAAATTTGAAAAAAATTAACAAAAAATATTAATTATGTCTCCATAACCTGAGAACGGAAAGAGATAGCAACTTGAAATTTCCGGGTAAGGTTGTGCATCTGAATGGGATTATTGGGTTTGTTAATAGGTTCAATCGGCCAAACGGTTTTGGAGTTATACCCATTTGTAATTTGGTTGTTATTTCCTCAATAACTCGAAAAAAATAAAACCGATCCAATTCGAACATGGTTGTCAGTTGTAGAATGCCAACGCAAAAATTCTTGCAAAATTTCATGAGGATCGTATTACTTGTGACTTAACTCACACATTCGGATGCGTAAACTACCCTATAAATTGCAAGTCCCTATCTCTTTCCGTTCGAAAGTTATCGAGGTAACGGTCACCCATCCAGCCACTGAATTCACCCAAGGCTGCTAAGATCTCCAACATTATAGATCTGATCGTGTTTAAACTTAAACTTGGCAGTAGAGTTAGGTTTTGAAGGCTCTCGCAAAATATCAGCGATGTCGAACGAATAGTTTCTGATATATATAATTTTCTTTAATGATCAATAATTTTTTTTAAATTTTCTAGTGATACGATCCTCACAAAATTTTCATGGCATTTTTGGAAATTGGATCTGATCCGTATTTTTTGAGTTATTGAGGAAACAACAACCAAATTTCCGATGGTTTATGAGGGGACAGTTAAAATGGATCCATTTTATGACAGGAAAAGTAACTGGTTGTTCACAATATTAGACATAAAATTAAGATTAAAAATCAGTCTTCTGTAGAGTTTAGATGTGAGTGGTTCTCTGGGTGTAGATAAGAAAGTGTTTTGAGGACGAAAATGTTCAGACAGACGCGACGTAGTTTCAAAATATCTCCTGACAAATTTTGTTATATTTGTGGAGAATTTATGGAGAAATCGCAAGCCAGGCCATTTTCTGAAAGTGTTACTAAAGCTTACTTACAATATTCGTCACGAATACATTTATTTTCTAATGAATGTATTCGTGAAAACACAGGACATTTCGAACACATACTCTAACTGATTGCATATTTCATGTTTGTAGTCAAATTCATTTTGATTTTCTACTTGTGATTGCCTGTTTTATTATTAATTTTATCATTATTTCTTACCAGCACCAGTTAATACTTCATAATATTCGAATAAAAATATTGCGAATACGGTACAGAGTATGAAGTTTTACCAAGAGACCATTTTGTTGCTAGGTAATGGGCCTAATCAGCCCAACGGTTTCCGAGAAATAATTTTGTCATCAACCAATACAGATCCGACAGAATAGAAACCTGGTAGCTAGTTGTAGAATCCTGACACACAGACGGTAGTGAAATTTTGTAAGAATGGTATTACTAGAAAATTAAAAAAAATATATAAAGAAATATTATGTATGTCACGATAATAAGACCCTGTGTGTGAATGCGAATGCCGTTACGTAAACTTTTTACTAAGCAAATCCCACTTATTTCTTAGTGTTTTACCCATCCTAGCAACGGGACTACTTTTTTTTAAACACCCTGTATAAAATGGTTTATTAATTATATTTGATTCTTATAATAGGTATGTTATGAATTTATATTTCAGCGAAATATCTTTAAAATAGTAGTTCTAATTACTTATGAGAATACTATACAAAAACTTTGTTATGGTCAATTCCAATCGCCATGTCGACCAAATATTCAAGATTAGAAATGAGACGTAAGTTTATCCGTTATTCCCCATTGCTCAGAAAATATTTCGTTTGATATTTTTGAATTCTTTATTGCGATATATTGGTATTGTTGATAAGAGTTTCTCGATCAACGAAGTAATAGGAACCGGAAATATTTGTGAACAATTAAAACACATTGTAGGAATCAATATACGAGAACATTGAAATAGAAGAAAAAGTATGTATCTATATAAAAACGAGGTTACCTCTGAGGTGCGTAATTCTTAATGCAGTTTCCTAGGAATTTGGTATATCCTTCGCGACAGTCAACTATTATCACTGAATTTATCGCAAAATCATTGAGAATTTGCGATTTCTCTGTAGAATTAGGCCTGGCACTAGAGTAGCTTATGCATGAGAAAATAGATAACAATATCCAGAACAGATAGCCGTGGTACTTCATAGCCGAGAAACAACACTCAGTCACTTACGATTGAAAATGAATGCTTGCCAAAGTAGGTATTATCTGCTATTTTATTCAATTCCAGTGAATCAATTGAATCTATATCTCTATCTCTTTCTTGTAATCTGAATGTTCCGTACCTCCTCTATTTATTCATCCTCCAAAAATAACACGGGATTTTCAGGTTGTCCGCAATATCCGAAAGTCTTAAACACACACAATTTTTTGTCGTCATTAGGAATACTCAGAAATATCAATCGGAGTTCGTTGCAGCCAGTGGTGGATCAACCTAACTGGGCGCAAGACAAATCTGGGGACCTTACTTCGTAGGATATACAAGGTAAGTCTTTAAGATGTACGTTATTTTCGACCATAGATTCTTGTCATCAATTAAAACACTTTTGTCATTTAACATTTATCCAAATTCGGTTCAGGTAAAAAGTTGAAATTTCAAAACGAAATCAGTTTTTATTTTGTAGCTTTGACATGTCTTTTCCGAATATAATGAGCGTTGGTGTGAAGTTCCCTGTGACTAGGGTACATATTCTCTAACTATTCGTTTTTTTCTACTTCCAATGGTTTCCTACTTATAAACTCGTGGGTTCATAAAACTAAATAAAATTAGCATAAGAAAAGCAGAAACGTTTTTTCTAGAGTCGGTACAAGAATATTCAATTGTTTTGGAAAATTTTATTATTCTTCATCATTTATCCTTAAATGCACCGTTTTTGAGATATTTCACATTGATGTTGGGTTTCACGAAGCTTCGATTAGCTTAATCGTGGATTTAATTCGATGGTTGTATGAAAAATGAACTGAAAATCGACAAAGAATCGCACTAATTTTGCAATTAAGAGCTGTCAAAGCTTTGTGAAACCCAATGTGAGTGTTATAAAATCCGAAATTCCAGAAATTACACTACATTTATGGATCCGCCTCAGAATTTCAAATCAAGCTGCACACCACGTTATCGTAACTTTTTTTCGTTCACCATCAATTTCATAAATGCATTTTATGCAGGAGTGTATTAGCAATTCGTGAAATATTTTCACGTTTGTAACTGTTTACCTGAGCCGAATCTGGAAAAATGATATATCAAAAAGTCTTTTATTCGATGAGAGGAAACTATGGTTAAAACTAATGTACAACTTTAAGACTCAACTTGTGTATAAATAAAGAGCGCAGGCATATTTTCTTCAGTGCCCCAAGACTTCGAATTTTCAACCGTGGTTTCACAATAAATAAAGGGCGCTTTTCAAACACTGATACAGGGTTCCACTAGCACAAGATAAGCCACTTTTATTTGAAAGTGTTTCGCATGAATTGGAAATGTTCAACAATTGGATGTGCAACCTACCCTGAAAAATACAAGTCGCTATCTCTTTCCTTTCTCAAGTTATCGTGAGATACATAATATTGTTCCATTTTTTTTTAATTTCTTAGTGGTACAGTCCCTACCAAATTTCACATATATGTCGATATTCTACAATTAGTTACTAAGTTTCAATTCGGTTGGGTCTGTATTCTTTGAGTTATCGAGAATATAAAATCCCAGAAAATAAAATTAAATCGTTGGGTCGATTATGCCCAACAACAAACATAACTCTCCCATTCGGATGCGCAAAGTACCCTGAAAATTGCAAGTCCCTGTCTCTTTCCATTCGAAAGTTATCGGGGCAACAATCACCCATCCGCTGCTCAGATCTCCAACAATATAGATCCGATCGTGTTTAAACTTGGCTGATGAATTAGGTTTTGAAGGCTTTCGCAAAATTTCATCGATGTCCAACGAATAGTTCCTGATATATAGAATTTTTTAATGAGTTTTTTAAAATTTGTGATGCAATCCTCACAAAATTTCGTAAAAATTTTTGGGAATTGGAACGGATTCGTATTTTTTGAGTTATTGAGGAAACAAAAACCAAATGTCAGAATGGTATAACTCCAAAACCGTTTTGCCGATTATGCCTATCAACAAACTCAAATGTCGCATTCGGATACGCAAACTACCTACCCTAAAAATTACAACTCACTATCTCTTTCCGGTCTCAGGTTATCTTGAGATCAATTATATTTTTTAATAATTTTTTTAAAATTTTATAGTAATACGACACTTTCAAAATTTTACAGATGTCTTTGTGCAATTATTCTACAATCAGCTACCAAGTATCAATTCGATCAGATCTGTATTTCTTGATGACAGCAAACCGCAAACCGACCATGTCCATTAACGAACTTGTCCATCGTATTTGGACCCGCCAACTACCCTGAAAATTTCAAGGCGCTATCTCTTTTTGTTCTCAAGTAATTGTGGAAACGACCGGCCGGACAGAATCAAATTTGCAATCGAATTCCTCATCAGCGAGTCGAAACTTACAGACATTTGGGCAAAATGTAGCACGCTGTTCCCCAGAACATGCGCTTAAAAAGTAATTTTCATAAATCGTCGTAAATGGAACATCCTATACAAGAAATTTTTAATCTATGTTCCAAACATGACTCTGGTCGACCAGATTTTCTTAACGCAAAGTAGATATTTATTTTTAAAATGGAAATACCCTTCTATCAATAGGAAAAATATTCACTTTTCAATATAGGTCAAACAGATCCTTTTGCATTAGGAGATAATCAATTTTATGAGGGGACGGTAAAAATGGATACAGGTCATAACAGGAAAACTACCTACACTGGTTGTTTACAATATTAGACATAAAATTAAGATTAAAAATCAGTCTTCTGTAGAGTGAGTGGTTCTCTGCATGTAGGTAAGAAAGTTTTTTAAGGACGCAAAAGTCGAGATAGACTCCGCAGTTGCAAAATCTCTCCTGACAAATTTTGTTATATTTGTGGAGAATTTATGATGGTGAAATCACAAGCCAAGCCATTTTGCGAATGTATTAAAAAAGCTTACTTCCAATATTTCGGGGTTTTAATTGGAGATCAAGACAAGCAGTGGGTTCCCCAGGTGTGCTGTGATAGTTGTAGCGTAGCATCGGAGCAGTGGATGGATAAGAAGAGAAAAAGCAGTCCCTATGATATGTCGAGAATTCACTAATATTTTAGTTTCGACGATTGCTATTTTTGCCTGGCAAAGACTGAAGGTTATTCCAAAAAGGTAAAGCACAAGATCGACTATCCAAATTTGCAGTCTGCAATACGAACTGTTTCTCATTAAGTAGATTTACCAGTGCGGATCGCACCTTTAGAACCGCAAAATGTTGTTTTAGAAAATATTGGGTAAAACGCATCATCAGACAGTTCCGAAGAACAGTGCACGGTAATTTTACTCTAGGTCCAAATTCCGGCAAGTTAAATGATTTATATAGGATGAGATTTAGGGTTATCGAAGCAACAGTTAGGAATGGAACTGGAATTTCAGGAAAAGAACGCTCCATTTTCTGGATTCTACAATATGCAAAATTGGTTGTGTGAGTGTACTGATATTGATGGTTTAATCATAGCCCACTTTGTCTAACAGGCCTGGAACATGATAAAATGGCATCAGCGATCTGAGTCGTACGCCAGGTGATTCAGAGGAACGTTTGTTATTGTAAATGGACGATTACTTCTGATAATGGAATTAACCGTTATTGTTTTTCGCGGGCATTTCGTGGTATTTTTGTGTATAATGGTGTTGAATGTAAATTAATGCTATGCAGTGATAAATATGGTCGGATATTTTATATTTATATGTTCTGCGATTAAACTGCAGTGTGTAAATAGTAACATTTCCTTTGGATTATTTCTACTTGGAGATTAGTACATTTCAGTTGAGACTATAGACAACAAGATGGACTAGAAATATGAGTGCAACGGAATTCGATTTCGAAAGTCTTCATCTGTAGATGTTTCAGTTGAAATCAATAAGGACCTTGTTGATTTTAAATTATTAATTAATAATGTTCAGATTTCCTGCAGTGATTTGAAATGGATTCTTACTTTCAATTTTACCCCGAGCATATTTAATTGGGATTCAGATTCGGAATTTATCAATTTGTTTTATTAACATTTTTACACAGTTCAGATCAAAAAATAATTTCATGTGAATTTACTCCTTGTAGCATTGAATTGATATTCTGAATTCACAGAGACTTGTAGTTGTGGTTTACATTCGCAAATCATTATAAATTCACTTTTTTCTGTAGTCGCAAATTTACTATAGAAAAATTTTTTAGATAATTTTCGGATAACAATGTTATTGTCCACCGAATGGAAAATAAACAGAAACATTTGTAGATAGCAGAAACTCACCATTATATTAAGAACTAAAAAATGACAAACTCTGAGATGACTATCACAATTTTCATTAGCCTACCTTATTAGTCTTGTATAATAATTGGCAATATATTTTTGATTTGAAAATTTCATTCAAGTTTATAATTTTTTTGCCAATAGTTAACCCTACATCTTCTCGAAGTTCTTGCTGAACAATGCATTGAATAACAACCTATAGGTTTCTATTTCAAGTAGATCTCAATAATATTGTGCAGAATGAAATGTAGTTATTCAATTCATTGAAACAGTAGGGTGTCATATTGTTTCTTCATCCAGGGATTCCAAGCAAGAAAACCTATTCATTGAGTTCACTAGAGTTTGAAATTGGATATATACGATATCCAGCGCTACCGCATTGAATAAGTATGCCTCTAACAGAAGATAAATTGCGGCGTTGTCAGGCTGTGTTCCAGGCTATCTCTATAGAGGGCTGTGGTTTAATGCAGGAACTTGATATTGAGCATTCCCCCTCGGAATGGCGTTTGATTATAGATTCGTCTAAATATATATTAAAATTTGTGTTATTGCATAATGAAAATTTATATCCCTCTATACCAGTTGCCCATTCAGTGACGATGAAAATAAGTTATGAAAATATGCGCCTTCTTTCGGATGAAATAAAAGTACAACGCGCATAAATGGCCGATATGTGGAGACTAAAAAGGAATTTCAGTGATGCTTCATTGCGGATTTACAAAATATTGCTGTTTTCTTTGTCTATGGGACAGTCATGAAGTAAATCAGCATAAGGAAAAATAACAAAAATTTGAGCAGAAAAAAGTGAATTTCAACCGAGATCTCAAAATGTTAAGCTTAAACCTCTTGAAGACTATTAAAATGCCCTTCTGTCCCCTCTCCACAATAAACTTAGCTGATGAAAAACTTTGTGAAGGCTATGAATAAAGATGGCGATGGTTTCAAATACTTAAAAGAAGTCTTTCCGAAGTTAAGTGATGCCAAATTGAAGGAAGGCATTCAAATGAACGTCACACCCCCATCTGCGACTATCGGCATTATCAGTGTGATTCGATACATAGGAATACGAACAAATCGTAAAAATCGCCAGATTTTCTAACAGATTCGAGGAAACCGATAACAAAGTATGATAGGAGGGCGCAATTCATATGGAGGAAAGGGTAAGAGAAGTTTTAGGTTGGACGAAAACCGAGATTTTCAGAGCCCCCCTGTGGTTCGTGGCCCGAAGCGCGCACTTATAGGTAGCTTATAGGAAGATCCGCCACTGATTGCAGTTATACCCGGAGGCAACTAGAAGCGGATACATTTATTTTCTGCATTATTGACAATGATGAATATGAGGAAAATCCTCGAACATGTTAATTAGTGTTTGGCTCCCAGGCCGTCTCTTCTCTCGCAGTCCCAGGACTTTATGTAATTTCAGTTTATTATGTATTATCTTTCGGAGATTACATTAATAATAATAATAAATGTATTTATGGCCATTGAACTGAGTCCTTCAGCCATGCATTAATATATTCCTTAAAAAATAATTTCAACAACCGTGTCTCGAGCCTTGACCTGAAAGTGTCAGGACTTAATCTTCAACAGGTCGTACATCATAAACTTAATCATCTCCTCGAACGCTATCATTGAAAGCGCCATCTATCAGCTCAGCGAATAATCACTTGATAGCTACACAATACTGCCGAAGAACATATAATTTCAATAAATAATGATTCATGTTTTTAATTTCCAAAAATGTATTAACCGAGAACGACAATTGTATCGGCACACTGAAGCTGCTTTCTAAATTAAGATTATTTGATGTCCAAAATTTATTTTCCAGTATCCCCCCCATCAAATACAGTACCTACAAATTTTTGAAAAATTATTCTTAACCAAGCACTGACGTGATGTCAGGAGCTTTTACGCGTATGTTCTATTACCACGTTAAATTCGAATTGATTAAGATTTTCCAATATAGGAGAATGGACAATAAAACATAAGCGCAAAAGCTCCTGACTTCACGTCAGTGCTTGAACCAGTTTTTTTTCATAATTCATTTCTAGTGGTACGGTCCTCACAAAATTCTACACACGTCTTCATGTCGATATTCTTCAACTAGTTACCAAGCTTCAATGGTATCGAGTTATCGAGGAAATAATATTCCAGGTGGGTATAACTCCGAATCCGTTAGACCGATTATGCTGAAAAACGAATGCGCAACATAGCCTGAAAATTGCAGGTCCCTATCTCCTTTAGTTCAAAAGTTATCAAGGTAATGGTCACCCATCCAGCTATTGAACTCACACAAGGCTTCTCGTATCTCCAAAAATATAGATCCGATCGTGTTCAAGCATGGAACTTGGTAGTAGAGTTAGGTTCTGAAGGCTCTCGCAAAATTTCAGTGATGTAGGATGAATAGTATCTGAGATATAGAAATGTTTTCAATGATTTTTCAAAAATTTTCTAGTGATACGAT
This sequence comes from Halyzia sedecimguttata, assembly GCA_937662695.2. Taxonomy (NCBI): domain Eukaryota; kingdom Metazoa; phylum Arthropoda; class Insecta; order Coleoptera; family Coccinellidae; genus Halyzia; species Halyzia sedecimguttata. The sequence continues at coordinate 41,190,572 of OW569415.2, forward strand.
CCTCACGAAATTCTGCAAGAATTTTGGCATTGACATTCTACAACTAATAACCATGATTGAATTGGATCGGTTTTGAATTTTCGAGTTATTGAAGAAATAACAACCAAATTTCGGATGGGTATAACTCCAAAACCGTTTGGTCGATTATGCCTATAAATAAACTCAAATGTCACATTCAGATGCACAACCTGAATTTAATTTAATTTTACTATCTCTCTCCATTCTCAGGTTATCATGACATGAATAATATTTTTTAATAATTTTTAAGCGATGCGATTCTCACAAAATGTCTCAGACGTACTAAGGTTTGTACTCTACAACTACTCACCATGTTTCAATTGGATCAGATCAGTAATGGTTGAAAACAAAATTATTACTGGGAAACCGTTAGGCCGATTATGTCCATTAACGAACTTGTTCGTCGTATTGGGATGCGCCATCTACCCTGAAAATTCCAAGTTGCTATTTCTTTCCGTTCTCAAGTTATCGTGGCAACGGCCGGCCGGCCGGACAGAATCGAATTTGACCTCAAATTCTTCATCGGTGAGTTGAACCTAGCCGTTTGAGACCATTCTCGGCAAAAAATTACAGACATTTGGGCAAAATTATAACGCGATGTTCCCCAGAACATACGCGCAAATATCTTGTAGAAGTTTGTATTCATAATTTCATCCATGTTGTTTATAACTTGAAAATATTTATCAGGTATTTGGATTTATTTCGACACTCCTTATTACATCATTTCACCGACGTTTCGGTCACAAATCGGACCTTTATCAAGGCTAAAAAATTTTTGAACATTAAAACTCAGACATGGAAAATTTGTTGATACACTTACATAATGACTTCACAGGAATTGAGTTACATTTAAAATTGTCTTCAACATGTATAGAGTAGGCCTCTTTATATTTAAAAATTATATTAAATTCAGGACGTGGTAGTAGGTTAGAACTTGTGGAAATCATAGAACATTATAGGTTAGAATTAATGACTGTCGTCTTGAACCTGACATGTGACCATAGAAGTTGATAAAGCGGAAATTTTTGATTATTTTCTCAAAGGTATTAACAGACTATTATATATGGAGCTGAGTCCATTGACATCTTCTCTAAAATTTACTGTTTTATTTAATGTTATTTGGATCATTTCACTTATGTTTCTTCGATACGTGTTGTTTTCATGGTCGAGTGTTGTCGTTCTCTCGAAATTGAACTTGTGACCCTCCCTGTATGTAATAAGGAGTGTCGAAATAAATCCAAATACCTGATAAATCTTGTAGAAGGTTCAGCTCTGCACAACAAAGGTGTAATAATAATAATAGTATCTTTCATTTCAAGAATCATCATCATAGGTTTAATAATGAAATGAAAACAACTCAATTAGAAATTACAAATTGAAAATTAACTGAAATAATGCTCTCCTATTGTTTTTTTTGTGTTTAACAAAGGTCTATAAATTCATTGAAAGAATATGGTTCACAATTCAATATGAACGAAAACAGTGCCTTTCGTAACAATTTTTAACCAGATAACCTATTAATTCTTACTGGCAGGAGATTATACTGTTTTTTCCCCATATTCAACGTACTTTGTTCGGTATTCGAATGGTCTTTAATGTGTTCACATAAACTTGATTCCTTATAGCCTTCATTGTATAAATAAGTGTATGTATTTTTTAGTTTTGATGTCAATGTATCACAGTGGTGATCCCAACTTAGGTATCTATCCATTTATATAACCAGGAGCGTTATTCTTGACCTAGTTGATATACGTCTGCCCTTCAAGTTGAAACATTTGGAACATGTCATATTTAATCTTACAGTGGAGAAATATACTATATTGGTTTTTCCAGTATTTAGAGATAATGAGTTTGATATGCACCATTCATCGATTTTAGATATGGAAGATATCAGGCCTTCACATAGATATGCAATGTTATGGGACCATACCACAACATTAGTATCATCAGCATACAAGTATGTATTCATATTCATCCCATTGAAGGTACTTACTTGGAGAATTTGAAGGTCATTTCTTGAAGATTAGTATACCAGTCGTATGTACGTATGACGCGCCATTTTCGAGAAAAATCTACTCTACGAATATTGAAAATGTTCCAAGTAAAAAAAAGTAGGAAAGCCCTGTGGACAGGAGCTTTGGCGCTCTTGTTCAAACCTTAACAAATCATATCTCCGAAATTATTGTTGTCTTGGAATAATATAAATGGATTCTTACAATAGAACTACATGATGAAAGAAATTAAATTCAAACAGACCGATTCTCCCCATTAACTTACTTATCCCAGATATTCATTCCTTAAATCTGCTCTGAAAATTATATTATATCAATTAAATCTTAGACAATATTCCGGCTTTGTTTTTACTGGAGATATTCTGAACCCAATTTGATTATCTATCTTACCAAAAAATAAATTTCCATCATCATATGGATTATTATCCACGGGCATTATATTATCACCTTAAAAGTATAATATCATATCTCATAATTCTACGATAGCTGAGGTTACTTCATTGGTCATTTTGCATTCAATCATATTTTGTTTTCTAGAACACGAGGTGTATTTTATATCAAGAATAAAGAACCAGAAATAATTTTGACATTCATCTCTCATAGGCAGTAAGATGATATGTAAGAGCACAGATCATATAATAATTCATAGATAGAATAATTAAGTAGGTACAGCATTCTGTGAAAACAGAAGTAGGTTCATTATTGAAATTTCGAAAAATCATAGCTCCAAAAGTATCAACTTGCTAGAGTTGAAAATGATATCAGCGGATTTTAATGGTGAAACTGAATCTTGAAAAAAAAATTTAATTTGAAATTTGTAATGTAACCATTAGGCTGATTTTGCCTAATAACTAACTTCACGGAGATATTTATTTCCCAAACCTACTCTGAAAATTTCAACTGCCTAGCTCATTCTGTTGGAGAGTTATTGTAGAAACAAAATTTAAAATTTTTTTATTTTTGACAGTTTATGGCAAACTGATAAATACAAAACTTCGCATGCGTCTAAAAGTTTAAAATTCAATTTGATGCCAAATTTCAGACAGATCGAATGATCGGTTTCGGAAATATTCATAAAAAATATGTTTACTCAAAACGGCCATTACACCGAAACCGCTTGGTGGATTTCGCCCGTTAACGAACTCGTCTGAGATATTTAGACTCCAAACCTACCCTGCAAATTTCAATCCTCTAACTCCTTTCATTCGAGAGTTATCGTGTTAATGGAGAGCCGGACGGCCGGACAGAATCGATTTCGACCACGGATTCTTGACCAGCGAGTCGAACCGAATCGTTTGAGAAAATTTTCAGCCAAAAATTCAATTACAGACATTTGAGCAAATTGATAAGCACTCTGTTGCTTGGAACAAAAGCGCCAAAAATATGGAGCATTACGTTAAGTATTACGCGTCACTGACTTGACCTCATCTATTTCTTGTAGTTCATTTTATAGATGTCCGAATGCCCAAGAAATGCACACAAAAGAAATAAAATTTTATGATATTAGGATGTGATGACGATAGCAATAAAAAAATTTATTCAAGCACTGACGTGAAGTCAGGAGCTTTTGCGCGCATGTTCTATTGTCTATTCACTTTTAATCAAATTTGACATCGATATAGACCGTTTTATTAGTTTTTATACTCCTAAGATGAATACATTTCGTTCAATCTTAATGACAGACTTGAATAATGAGAGAATCGTCTAAGTTCACACAATTTTTAATTATGACGTATGTATTCTATCGAAATTGAAATTCATTAAATAGCCAATAATATAAGAAAATACTTATACTCTACTTATCTCCAATATTTTCAGGATACGATATTCACGAAATTCCAAGCATATTCAGGCGTTGGTAGTCTACAAGTAATTACCGAGTTTTAATTGGATCGGATTATATATTTTGATTTCTGGGGGAAATATTCACAAAATTTCAGATTCCAGAACCATTTGGCCAATTACGCATTACGTTGCGTTTTGAAGGATCCCGCATAATTTCAGCGATGTCGGACGAATAGTTTCCGATATGTAGAATCTTTTTCAATGATTTTCAATGCTTTTTTTTTATTTTCTTGTGATACGATCTTCTCGAAATTTTGCAAAAATTTGCAGGTCAACATTCTACTACCACCATGTCTGGATTGGATTGCTTTCATATTTTTTTTTCAGGAAATAACAACAAAATTTCAGATAAAGTTAACTCCAAAACTCCAAAACACAATTTTCGCATTTGGATGCGCAATCGAACCCAAAAATTGCTATCGTCGCTATCTTTTTCTGTAGCCAATTTTTCTTGAGATAAATAATATTTAAAAATTTTTTTTTTTAAATACTTTGGTTATACGATCTTCATAAAATTTTATATACGTCTTAATGTCGGTATTCTACAACTAATTACCAATTTGCAATTTCAGCTGATCTGTATTGGTTGAGAGCAAATAGTTTTACTCGGAAACTGTTTGGCCGATTATGCGCACAAGAATTCTCGAATCTCCAACAATATTTAACCGATCGTATTAAAACTTGAAACTTGGTAGTAGAGCTAGGTTATGAAGGCTCTTGCAAAATTTCAGCAATTTCAAACGATTAGTTACTGATATATAGAATTTTTTTTTTATTTTCAATGAATTATTATAAATTTTCTACACATGCTATCCTCACAAAATTTTGCAAACATTTCCGCGTTGCCATTCTACAACTAATGACCATGTTTGAATTCAATCGGTTCCTTAGTTTTTGAGTTAATGAGGAACAAAAAACCACCAAATTTCAGAAAATTTCAGATGGCTATAACTCCAAAACTGTTTGGCCGATTATGCTGCTCATAAACGAACTGAAATGTCGCGTTCTGGTGCACATCCTAACCTGAAAACTTCAAGCCGCTATCTCATTCGGTTCTCAAGTTATCATGACGACAAAAATATTTTTTAATAATTTTTTTAAAATTTTCTAGCCACACGATTCGCACAAAATTTCACTGCTTAGATTCATATTCTACAACTACCCACCAATTCGATCGGATTCATATTGATTGAAAACAAAATTATTACTCGGAAACCACTTGGCCGATTATGCCCATTAATGAACTTGTCCGTCCTATTGGGATGCGCCACCTACCCTGAAAATTTCAAGTCGCTAGCTCTTTTCGTTCTCAAGTTATCGTGGCAACGGACGGCCGGACGGCCGGACGGACAGAATCAAATTTGACCTCGAATTCTTCATTGGGGAGTCGAACTTAATCGTTTGAGACCATTTTTTTCGAAAAATTCTAAAGTTACAGACATTTGGGCAAAACTATAACGCGATGTTCCCCAGAACATACGCGCAAAAACCTCAGCAAAAATACTCTGTCTTCCCGCATAAGTGTAGTGACATTGGATTTATTTGAAGAATAAGCTGACATATTCATAATCATGTTATCCAATGAAATAAAACTTCTTTCTTTTTAATTTGAATTGACAAAATATTTTGAAATCATATCTGAAACAGAAAACGAGAAAGAAAACTAGAAGGAAACAGTAAATAATATTACCCCTACATAAGCTCTCTGACTGGGAATTGATTTTAATAGGGTCTTCAGAGATTAAGGTCCTAAAATGTGTGTATCATTTATGGTTTTCTACTAAGTTTTCGTTGTATTATCAACCATTTCGTCAGAGTAAGGTTGTTTCAAAAATGTTATGTTTTGATTACTTATTAATCTTTATTATTCTTTTACAGGTCAAGAAACAAACAAGAAGGTCAGCTCGATTAATGTGTATGCATATGGTTTCATGATTCATCTAAAAAGTATTCCCAGATATTCAAATGAATTAGAACAACTATGCTCAGCCAAAATTATGTAACGCAACAAGACTTGCTGTTAAAGGAGTTTCTACAAACTTGATAGAAGCTACTATCATCGTAGGAAAGTTCAAAGGGGAGGATGTTCTTTTTCCAAGGATTCCATTGAACCTAATAGACTTAATATATTTTTTTTTCAAATTCATTAATAAATGTGCATGATTATAGCTAAAATAAAGACTTTTTGTATTTAAGGTTTTATTGTGTAACTATTTCTCACAAAAAATTGAAATCTGTGGTGTTCTTTTAATGAAACGGTGAGAACCTAAATTTTATTCTAATGAAAATGAACATGACCTATTAAATTATAATGTATGGTAATTATAAAAGCAATCTTTGGGATGTAATGCTATTTCACACTTCGTACATGTAAAATATGAGTTTTTATGGCACACTGCACAACGTGTTTGTTGATTCTGGTAAGCAATCAAAAGTGGTCTGATCTATCATTTATCTTAAATATTCATGTATATTCTTTGATTATTTTGGTTGGCCCTATTTCCAGCAATCCTGTTGCAATGAATCTTCTAAATGATAGCTGATCAAGTTTGTTACCATTTATGCGATTCAACTACCAAGCATTTTGAACGGCCTAGTCCAAGCAGTGTGCAAACAAAAAGTGGGAAATACCATTTTGTACCCCTTATGGAAATATGATTCAAACTCATGGTTTGATCAGACCTGTCAACACCTCCAATATTCCCATTATAATATTGAATAAGTATAGGTTGGACAATATACATATTTTTTTTTTCATCTGTTTCACATCCATCATTTTCAGTGGGACAGTGAATGATGCTGTCAGGTAGTTCTGCTATCATATCGAGATTCTCTGCATAATGTAGTAATTTATCCAGTGTAAGCGTCTTCTTCCAAAAGTTATAACAATATATTCACGTATTTTCAAGGATACAGTAAGCTATAATGCCACCGTTCCTTTAAACGAATGGCCTCCTTTATCACAAACTTGGGTTTCGATTTATACAAGATGAATTCTTCTCTAATGATATGTATTCATCTATGGGCATAGTTATGTTATTAGCAAACGCGGTGGAATATATATATACAGGGTGAGTCTTTGACCACTGCATTAATTTTATCCAAAGATTCCTCTCATCAAATGAAACACTTTTTTCATGTAACATTTTTCCAAATTCTGCTCAGGTAAAAAGATATAGGCTGTTGAAATTTTGAAAAAAATCAGTTTTTATTTTGTAGCTTTGACATCCTTTTTTCGAATAAAATTAATGTTGGCGTAAAGCTTCCTATAACTATGATACATATTTTCCAAATATTAGTTATTTTCTACTTCTACTGGTTTTCTAGTTATGGACTCGTGGATTCATAAAACTAAACGAAATTAGCATAAAGAAAGCATATGAAGTTTTTCTTGAGTCATTTCAAGAATATTCCATCGATTTAGAACATTATATTATTCTTCATCATTTCTCCTTAAACGCACCGTTTTCGAGATATTCTTCATTGAATGTTTTAAAATGGACAACTCCAGAAATTTCACTACTTTCATGGATCTGTCCCTGAGCGTTAGAATCCCGAATCAAGCTGTAAACTACGTTACCATGCCTTATTCTCGTCCGCCAACAATGTCATAGATAATTTATATGCGGGAGTGTATTAGCACATTGTGAAATTTTTAAACGCTTGTAACTTGTTACCTGAGCCGAATCTGGAAAAATGATAAAATGAAAAAAGTGTTTCATTTGATGAGAGGAATCTTTGGTTAAAATTAATGCAGTGGTCAAAGACTCACCCTGTATATATGAAAAAATACATGCCTGGGCATAATGAGGTATTTTAACGATTAATATTTTTCAGATGTAAACGTAGCTTCAAAGTTGATCTGAACACTAAAGCACATTGTAAGTTAAATTTTATCTAGAGTTGAAAACTGCATTATTTTATGTGGTAAAATTAACACCATCTGTGTTTGTTTATTATAAGCCTGTACAGGAGACTTCAAGCTATGTGTTCCTTATACGGAATGGTAGGTTCATTTGAGTTAATTCCATCTGACTTTCCTTTTGAATTTAAGCGTGTCCAGTTTCCAGTGCGACTTGCATTTGCAATGACAATAAATATATTACATGGTCAATCGTTACAAGTTTATGGAATAAAACTTGAATTACCCTGTTTTTCACATTGCAGTTGTACGTTGCGTGCTCGAGAGATGGTAAACCATCTGCTCTATTTGCTTTTTCTCCAGAAAGGAAAACTAAAAATGTTATACATTATAGGGCATTGCAATAAAGTATAATTTAAATATTTGGGTGTTATTTTATTTCATAATATATTTCGTCTGATTTTTTTCATTAGTTATACTACCCGTGCGAAGCCGGGGCGGGCAGCTAGAAGGATATAAAGAAATATGAGTGGAATTCAAAATGAAAAAGAGAAACAGGAGGAGCTAATAGAAAAACAAGAAGAATGAATAAGTGAACAAAATGCAAAATGTAAGAAAGTGATGAACAGAGAAACTTCTGTTACATCAGAAGAATATTCTATTTTGAGTTCACTGTGGACTTATTATGAACACTATAAAAGTAACTACACTCTTGTCCACTACAGTTTTTTGTCGTCTGACATATGTATCGGGAACAAAGTTTCTATCTGCAAAGACGAAGCGTTACTAAAGCATGCAATCAATTTCTACATTCCAGTACGGGTTGACATTATACCCTTAGTCATAAACCAATTAGTGAGAATGATGGGGTTGTTAATAGGGGTTCTTCTTCTCTTCTTCTACCGCGGTGCCTTCTCAGGCTGAACTGAGGCCTTCTGGCCCATTGTTCTCCCGCTTGACAAACTCGTGAGATTCATTCCAAAAAACACGCTGACAGGAATGCCGCGAGTTTAAAAGGAGAAGTCCCTCTCACCATAGGAATCGTAGGTGTTGGGTTGCCTAGGTGTATGACCCTCAATTCTTTAAGGTTGTTACAGTCGAACAGAATATGTTCAGCTGTTTCTTCCATGCTCTTGCACCAGCGACACAGAGCGCTATCGGCCAATCCCATCCTATTCAGATGTTTGTTGAACTGGTGACCAGTTAGTAATCCAGTCACCAGGCTCAGTTCTCTTCTTTCGAGTGAAAGAAGTTTCTTTACTTCAGACTTTGACGATGGTTTCTTAATGAGAAGGCTTGACTGCCTGAGTCCTACTCCCATGTTCCATACACTGGAGAAATTCTTGTCCAAACGATTCTTGAAGAATGTTTTAACAGAGGTACGACATACTGGAAGTGAAGGTTCAGGACCTATATATGGTATCCGAGCCCCCTGCTTCGCCAGCTTATCTGCCTTAACATTACCTGAAATCTCCGAGTGAGCCGGACACCAGATGAGTTTCACAACGTTACCAGCGCCCAGCCTTCGCAGAGCCTTCCTGCATTCGCCTACTAAGTAGGAGTTTATCTTCACATCAGATAGGGATTTTAACGTTCCTTGACTGTCACAACATATATATATGTACTTGCCAGAGTATCCTAGTCGGATGTTTTCCAGCGCGCAGACAAGAACAGCGTATAGTTCTGCCTGTATTATCGAGCAGTTCTTCCCGAGAGGGATGGACATGCTCACTCGAGGTCCCACAATGCCTGCACCTGTCCCTGTAGTCGTTAAAGAGCCATCTGTGAACCATGTGGGCCCCTCTGGTTTAAGGAGATCACTCCTTGTATCCCATTGGTCTCTATCAGGAACAATCACCCTATAGGGTTCGTTAAAGCAGAATAAGGAGCCCGCACGGTCACTCCTCCCGAGGAGAGATGCATCATCATCCTCCACCTTCTTGAGTGCCCTCGCGTGTCCCCTAAACATTCCGCTGTCACGCCACTGTACCTGTTCCCAGATTCTTAAAGCTGTCTTCATAGCCCCCTCCTCAACTACAAGATGCAGGGGAGGTAGCCCCAGCAGGCACTCCATAGCTGTTGTTGGAGTAGATCTCAGAGCACCTGTGATGCTTAAACAAGCTTTTCTCTGAGTTCTTGTCAATTTGTTGCGGATATATGACTTCTTCAAAGAAGTCCACCACACCAATGATGCGTAGGTTAGGATAGGCCTCACCACCACAGTATACAACCAGTGAATAATGTGTGGTTTGAAGCCCCATCCATTTCCCACTACTCTCCGAGTAGACCAAAAGATCATCTCGGCCTTTTTTGTTTGTTTCTCAATGTGTTTGTTCCACAGTAGTTTGTGGTCCAGTATCACACCCAGATATCGAACTTGCTCTGTTAGATTGAGCCCTACTCCAAACAGACTTGGTAGTCTTATGTTACAGGGCCCCCTCTTCCTGTCGAAGAGAACCATCTCTGTTTTTTCAGGATTAACCGTAAGATCGTTATTCAAACACCATCGCTCAATCCTACACAGAGCATGCTGCATAAGATCAGCGACGACATTTGGATGTTTACCTCTGATTAGTATCACGAGATCATCTGCATAGGCTACAACCTTTAGGCCAGCCCCCGCCAGCTCAACCAGGAGCCCATCCAGGACCAGATTCCACAGAAGAGGTGAGAGAACACCACCCTGTGGGCATCCCCTGCCTGGTGTATTAGGGGTTAGGTAATTATTGAGTAAAATATCCTTTCTCTTATACATTTCGATACCTTCAATTGTGCCTAGGTACGCTTTATTGGAAATTTTCAACAATTTGACTGAATTTTCTGAAATTGAGTGGCCTGTTGTTAAAACGTGATTTGCTACCGCAGATTTATTGACGTTGTTGTTCCGAATGTGTCCCGTATGCTCTTTATACCGTGTGAGAATGTTTCTGGTTGTTTGCCCGACATAACACTTGTTGCAATCTGAACATTTAATTTCATATATACCCGACATGTTATAATCGGGTATATATGAAATTAAATGTTTAGATTGCAACAAGTGTCTCAGAACAAGTGTTTCAGAAAATTCCGTCAAATTGTTGAAAATTTCCAATAAAGCGTACCTAGGAACAATTGAAGGTATCGAAATGTATAAGAGAAAGGATATTTAAGTAAATAATGACCTAACCCCTATTAACAACCCATTATTCTCACTAATTGGTTTATGACTAAGGGTATAATGTCAACACGAACTGGAATGTAGAAATTGATTGTATGCTTTAGTAACGCTTCGTCTATGAAGATGGAAACTTTGTTTCCTAAACGAATGTCAGACGACAAAAAACTGTAGTGGACAAGAGTATTTACTTTTATAGTACATCAGAAGTATTGAATTTAGGAGACAGCAAATGGATTTTTGACGAAAGAAGGATTGTTATGGTTTAACAACAAAGAAATGTAGTCTAACACTTTGTCAGAATTCAAAACGAAATTTAATGAACACTTTTGGGGAGCAGTAAAACTAAAATGTATTAAAACGGTATTATTTGATGTAAAAATGTATCACATTAAGGGAACATCATGCATAAGAAAAAATATTTTCAAAATTATATCATTGCAAATCTTTTATCGAGCCAAATTTCAATATTTATTTATTCATAAACAAACATTCATTATTCAACAATTATTTTAGAAGTTTAATTGAGAAATTTCAATATTGAAATTTTTTTCCTCAATTTAGGAAATATTTGATTTGGAGATTTGTTATGATATGAACAATTTTGAAAACTTATAAAGCAGATTGTGTGTTTGTGAATCGAGAAGATTTATGGAAACTAAAATATTAGGCAGTGATTATATATTAAAATAGAGAAAAGTCAGACAATTTCAATAGAATTTCAAGCAAGAAAGTACTTTGAATTTTAAAATAAGAATCCTCCAAAGAGTTTGAGAATGTTATTAATTAAAAATTAGTAACATTCAAGAATTATACCTTATAAACCGTAACAATACATACACTGAAAAAATGATCCCCTTCTTCCTTCGGAGAGTCGGGTAAATATACGTGAAACTTGCAGGGTGTTATCCGATATTTAAAATTTACACACATCAGAATGTGTGAAATTAAACGTGGGTTTCTAAATGTTGAGTTAAGAGGGTAATTTCTGGACTTGTTATATGAATCACTTCCTCTCAAAATCTAGTATATGAACGGAAAGCCATTTTTACATCTGAAATCCTAAAAACATAACAATATGCCGTAGACAACTCACCAATACAAAGCCCTGCACCTTCCTGCTAACTTGATGAACCCTCTGCTGCAAGGCGTTCTTATAATATTGGCAGAATTTATCCCGCCCCGTTTCCTCATTAACAATTGGTTGAACAATACAGCCTTTGCATCGCACATCATACAGCCGATCAATAGGATTATAAAACATCTCACCGCCAGACCAACAACGTTCAGTTTCATTGCTTGCTCTTAATTCTTCGAAGTTATTATTTTAACTAATTGATCACGACGCGAACGTATAATTTGCTATATGCCTTGACTGCACTTTATTTCGGTCCTATCTTATCTATCTGTAGCTTCCGTCCGATAAAGAACGACCGAAAGTGTTTTAGATCGCAGGAAATTAAAAATTAAGTTCGCGTTGATCAGATATAGTGGTGGATATAACACTGATTTTGCGTTAATGACCTGATAGGAGGTACCAAGTAATTAGGCGTCTTCTGGGAACCACCTACAGTTTAAAGCGAGGTCTACTAGTTGAGAATATTCTGCGTACCTTGGTTAACGATTTCAGAATGAGAGTTGCGAAGAACAATTATTTGAGGCATGTAAAATTCAAAACGTTGCAAATTTTTCATAAATTGTCTTATTTTCCACAATTTCAACATATTGTTAACTACAGGTTTTTCCACATAGAGGGTTCATTTTGATTTAAAGGAAAAATGGTTTGTTTTTTGAAAAATAATTTACTTTTGTTTCATTCAATAGAGGAAAGTACACCATTAATCATGAAAGACAATATCAGCCAAATGGCCCCCACAGCTACGATTTCGGGAACATGCTATTTTGATCAAAATTCCCGTCACATTTCGCCGATGAAGGCCTGGAAACATTTCAGGCAAACGAACGCTGGTTTCCACAGTTATATGGCATGTAGTGCCCTCATGTTGGAAACGTACATCGCCCATATTCATATTTTTCAATTCAGGCCATAAAAATTCATTAATCATGGTTGAATGGCCGAAATAGCCGCTCCCAGCTTCATTTTGAGAAGAATAAGGCACTGTGATCCCCCTTACCCAAAAACCGTGAAAATGTGCATTATCTGTTATATAATGATTTTTCGATGACATTCAGGTTAATTTTCACTGTAAAATCCATCCACATATTCCTTGATTTCCTATAAAAATGAACCAATTACATCATAGTGTTAACTGGATTTTGCAGAAGGTCCATTCTCCACTCTCACCACTAACTATTTAGAGTAAAACTCAAATCTTCAGTATCATTTATATTTACTATAATTTGATGTTTGGTAACATATTTAGCCCTTAGGGCCCTTAGGGCATCATCAGACCTATAATACAGAAAAAGGAAGAACCGCAGTCAGAAAAAGAAATGAAATACTGAATAATAATAACGAATAAATAAAACATATCTAAGATCTCGTAGATACAAAATGTCTTTCAACTTTGATGATGCCGAAAAAACCGACTATGAACTACCGATCTGTTTCATACTTTGGTAACATCTCTACACGGATGATAAGGATCTTTGCTCTCCTGAATATTGTTTACTTCCTCAAGAACACCAACTTCTTAAAGGACCATCTCGTGAGGGTAAAGGGCAAGCTACTCCCCTTACCATCTTCCGCTGTTTATGAGCTCAAATGCCCAGAATGTTCAGCTGTCTATGTAGGTCAGTCTGGCCGAAAAGTATCTCAAAGGTTCAAAGAACACAAGGGTCGGTTGTCTAAATACAAGAAATTGATATAATTGTTTCAAACTCTGCTTTTGCCAACCATTTGTTAGCCATTAATGCCATTAGCCCTTAAACCATTCAGCGCTCATATTGTGTTCAACCCCTTGAAAGATTGAGGTATTAATGTTTCCTTTCATTAAGTTATTTTTCTGTAAATCAATATTTCGTTTTGTTAGTCTTATATTTACATATTTTATTCATACCATAGATGCCTCTCGTTGTGTATTCATCTTTTTGCGCGTCTCAAACAAAGAATTCGAGGTCAAATTTGATTCTGTCCGGCCGGCCGTTGCCATGATAACTTGAGAACGGAAAGAGATAGCGACTAGAAATTTTCAGGCTAGGTGGTGTCCCCCAAAAAGAGGGAAAATTTCGTTAATGGGTATAATCGGCTGAACGTTTTCCGAGTAATAATTTTGTCATCAACCAATACAGAGCCGATCGAATTGAAACTTGGTACCTAATTGTACAATACTGACACAAAGACGTTTGTGAAATTGTGTGAGAATGGTATCACTATAAAATAAAAAAAATATATACAAAAATATTTTTGATGTCACGATAACTCGAGAACGGAAAGGGATAGCGATTTACAACTTTTAGGGTAGATTGTGCATCTGAAGAGACACATGAGTTTGTGGATAGGAATTAATGACCAAATGGTTTTGGAGTTATACTGATCTGAAATTTGGTTGTTATTTCCTCAATAACTGGAAAAATACCTCACCGATCAATTTCAAACATGGTTATTAATTGTAGAATGACGACGCAAACATTCTTGCAAAATTTCATGAGGATCGGATCACTAAAGAATTAAAAAAAAATAATCGAAAGAAATTCTATATATATCAGAAACTATTCGTCGGACATCGCTGACATTATGCAAGAGTCTTCAAAACCTAATTTTACTGCCAAATTCCAAGTTCAAACACGATCGGATCTATATTGTTGGAGAGCAGCATTGTGTGAGTCTCGGTATGAGTTCAGTATCTGGATGGGTGACCGTTGCCTAGATAATTTTCGAACGAGGAGAGATAGGGACTTACAATTTTCAGGGTAGGTTGCGCATCCGAATTGGAGATTTGAGTTTGTTGTTGGGCATAATCGGTCCAACTGTTTCGCAGTTATAACCATCTGGAATATTATTTACTCGATAACTCATAAAATACATATCCGATCGAATTGAAGCTTGGTAAATAGTCGTAGAATATCGAAATAAAGACGTGTGTGAAATTTTGTGAGGATCATACAACTAGAAAATTTTAAAAAAAATGGGCTCAAGCCCTGTGGACAGGAGCTTTCTGGCGCTCTAGTTCAAACAGACAAATTATATCTCCGAAAGTATTGGTTTCTCAGAGTTGGGAATTATATCAATATTCATATGATCGAACTGCATCATAAAGGAAGTTCAATTCAAATGATAGTTTATTTATCAAGATATAATGAGCAATCATGAGAATGAGAACTGCACCATGGAAGAAATCAAATTAAATCTGGCCAATTTTGCCCAATAACGAACTTAACCGAGATATTCATCTCCCTAAGCTACTCTGAAAATTCCAACTACCTAGGTCATTCCGTTCGAGAGTTATATCTATGTCTATGGATGAAAAGCAGTCTCACTACTCTCAGATCTCTTACTTCATGTTCCGTTCCGAAATGTAAGACTTTTCTGTGAAAACTAATTTCGGAGCAAACAACTGAGATTTTTCTCCTTCGCTCACAATTCTTCGATTGATTAGATAATGACATGTCTCAGGAAAATAAGTTGACATTTTGACAATTCATACATAGAATAATTATATCATTGTGTGACAACGTTGAAATACGATTTATTATTGAAATTTTGAAGAATCATATCTCCAAAAGTATTAGCTTGTTAGAGTTAAAAATAATATCATTGGATTCTTATGGTAAAACTTCTTATTGAAAAAAATTTAATTTTGAATTTGTTTTGTAAAACAAATTTTTATTTTGTTACTCCGAAACCAGCTGTCCGATTTTGCCCAATTACGAATTTAGCCGAGATATTTATCTCCCAAATCTACTCTGAAAATTTCAACTGTCTAGCTAATTCCGTTCGAGAGTTATCCTGCCTACGGCCGGCCAGCCGGCCGGACAGAATGATTTTCGACCACGGATTCTTGATCAGTGAGTCGAACCAAATTGTTTAAGACCACTTTCATCGAAAAATTCGAAAATTACAGACATTTGGGCAAATTGATAAGCACTCAGTTCCGAGGAACTAGAGCGCCAAAAACATACGGAAAAATATTATGTATCTCACGATACCATGAGAACGGAAGAAGATAGCGACTTGCAATTTTCACAGTAGATTTGCGCATCCGAATGCGACATTTAAGTTCATTAATAGGCATAATCGGCTGAATGATATTGGAGTTCTACTCATCTGAAAGTTTTGTTGTTATTTCCTCTATAACTCAAAATATACAAATCTGATCAAATTAAAACTCTGTGATTACTTGTAGAATGCCACCCGCTTTTAGCTGAATTTTGTGAATATTGTACCCAGGAGTTACTCGAGGTGTAAGTTTTTTTCGTATTTTAATGCCAATAGGATCAAAAATTCTGTGATCATAGACGTTACTGAAGTCTGTCATTAAAATGGTATGAAATGTATTCATATATTATAAAGGCTGAGAAAACGCTATATATCGATGCTAAATTCGTAGTAGAGTATCCAATGGAAGTGAGTAGACATGTGAGCAAAAGCTTCCAACTTCACGTCAGTGCTTGAACCAATGTTTTACACTCGGCCAACCGTTTTGGATTTTTGAGTGCCTGGAGAGAAACTGATGTGCATAGATCGGTCGAAGTCAAATTTGACAAGTTCATACGTCAGTTATAACTTTCGTTCAATACCTAGTGAGAATTGGATATATGTACCTTATTTTACAACTAAGTTCTCGATTTAAACTTGATCGAATAATTATGTAACATAATGATATTTTTCTGGGATTAGAAATTTGAAAACAAGTTGTCAAAGGTAGGTAATGACATTCTTTCAAGTTTCGCTTTTCATCATAATCCTTTACTGGCTGAATAGCTCAGGGGTAGAGCTCCGTATCTTAACGCATGGGTTGTGCCGACATTATTGATCTTTTTTTTTTTTTGTTCTATCGAAATGATAACTTTAAGAAATGGGTTATGGATGGAATTATGATATTTTCGTATACTTTTAAGTAATCATTAAAGGATACTGTGGGAGGTATACTCATTATTGAAAGGTTTTTTTCTGGGTTTTCTCTCCCAAACTCCCATTTGCTTCTGCGTAAGAAACAAAAGATATTTGTCAGAAGCAATCAATTGAACAATGTTGCCTAACAAACAACAACGAAACAACATCAACGAAGAAACAACTATATCGTAACGTTTCGGAGTCTATATCAGACTCCTTCGTCAGACGCTTAATGAAAATCTTTAGAATTATTTTGTTGATAGTTATTGTAAAATTCAAGCATTGTCTCATTAAAAACATTACTGCTATAAAGGACGCTTCTTATGAAATATTAATTCATAGTTCCTCATGGCACAACCATACTATTGAACTTATTTGTATCATAGGAATAATTATTGGAATAAACTATTGAAAATAAACCACTGCTGTACAGGTGTTTTTTTTATCTCATGGCACAATTATTGTACGATTGAACTAATTTGTGTCCTTACACACCCAAAAAAAAGCACTGTTTTTTTTCGTCCCAATAGTAAATGTATGTATTCGAATGGGTTCCTACGCCACCACAAAAACAGAACTTTTCATTTTGGACCCAATAGTGAATGTATGTATTTGAACAGAGACCTTACTCCACCATAAACATAGCACTGTTCATTTTCGAACCAATAGTGAATAAATGTATTCGAATGGGACCTTACGCCACCGAAGATGCAGCTCTGTTCATGGTCGAACCAACAGTGAATGTATGTATTGAGATGAGTCCTTAAGCCACCACAAAGTTGGATCTATAAGTTTGAGACCATTCTCGGCTAAAAAGTAGACCAGTTATTTCTGGACTCTTGTTTTTACAGTCGGTTTAATAATCTTGGAAATATTGGAAATTTTATTTTTTGCCTGGAGCTAAGCAGTCTTGGGAAAGTCAATACCTGGATGGGTGATCGCTCAGGCTATAAATTTGAACGAGCGTGTCAAAGCTCCCAGCCACAGCCAGGTTTTTGTTTTTTCATTGTTAATAATCCTTTCGAGGAGAACTCCAAGTAAGAATGGAACAATGCATTATGCACTAAACGAGTGCTCGAAAAATCGAAGTGACAAAACACTAGCTCCTACGTGAAAACTTGTGTCGATAAAATCTGGGGAGTATATACTGATCAGTTTTGTAACGAATTTTTGTTTCAAGCCCTGTAGCCAGGAGCTTTGGCGCTCTAGTTCAAACTTTGGCAAATCATATCTCCGAAATTATTGGGCTCTGGGAATGATATAATGGATTCTCACGAAAGAACTGCATCGAACAGACCGATTCTCCCCATTAACGAACATATCCGAAATATTCATTCCTCAAATCTACTCTGAAAATTATATTATATCAATTAAAACTTAGGCAATATTGCAGTTTTGTTTTTACGGGAGATATTCTGAACCCAATTTGATTATGTATCTTACCTAAGAATATATTTCCATCATCATATGGATTATCCACGGGCATTATACTTTCACCTTAGACTATAATATGATATCATCCCCATAACTCTACGATAGCTGAGGTTATTTCATTGGTCATTCTGCATTCAATCATACTTTGCTGCATCTTAAAAAAAATTGAATTTGAAATTTGTAATGTAAAATAAAATTTTTTTTCGTTACCTACTCCGAAACCTACGCCGATTTTGTCCAATAACGAATTCGACCAAGACATTTATCTCCCAAACCTACTCTGAAAGTTTCAACGGCCTAGCTCATTCTGTTCGAGAGTTATTGTAGAAACAAAATTTCAAAATTCTAATTTTTTTTTTACACTTTACGGCAACCTTGATCAGGTTGCCGTAATGTGTAAACAAAACTTCGCATGCATATAAAAGTCATTATTCTGCAATTTGATGCTAAATTTCAGATAGATCGAGTGATCAGTTTCGGAAATATTCATAAAAAATATTTTTACTAAAAATGGGCCATAAATCCGAAACCGCTTGGTGGATTTCGCCCGTTAACGAACTCGTCCGAGATATTCACGCTCCAAACCTACCCTGCAAATTCAAATTCTCTCAGTTATCATGTTAATGGCTGGACGGACGGCCGGACATAATCGATTTCTACCGCGGATTCTCGATCAGTGAGTCGAACCAAATCGTTTAAGACCATTTTCAGCCAAAAATTCGAAAATTACAGACATATCGGCCAATTGATAAGCACTCTGTTCCGAGGAACAAGAGCGCCAAAAATGAAATCTTTTTACTTGTGTTCACGATTAAAAAATAATTGATTGAAATTTGGAAACAGCTAAGAAAGAGTTCAAACACAGAGTGGAGTAGTAGTATATGAACCCGTGTATGAAAATCACAGCATTCAACTTTGATGCCTATAGGAGTTGTTAGTTGAGTGCAAACATACTCAAGAACTAGAAAACTGGTCAATATTCAAATATTTATTGAATAATAGTATTTAAATTATGTTGCTCGCTGAAGTTTTATGTCAATAGTACAGAACCTAAACACATCATAGGAATTTATTCATATTGTAAGGAATTTCATATTTAACCTTGAGTTTTGCAGTACATACCTGGAGGATTCAGAAAACCAACGACATAAAGAAACCAGGAGACATCAATAACTTTTTTGTTATGCACTAGCCTATTTGAAAATGTCATCCAGTGGGTAAGCTACGCTAATTCATTAGTTTGATAATATTCTTTGAATAATCTTGATTGATTCCTCTACAACTTCGTGCCAATGATTACTTACAGCTTGAAACCGGTACTTATCTGCCCCAATGACACATTCCTCTTTGGAGGTGCTTTGATCGTGGCTAGATCAGATCATGACAAAATATTTTTGGAACTCTAATTTATTTTAAATCGACGAATATGTCACCGTCTGTAATTTAGTCTGTTAGCAACTAGCTACAATCACGTCGGTTCTTGTGATCTTAACCGCACTAACCGAGCATTTCCATGTCGTTAATGTTGTCATATAGATAGATTGCATTACAGTCCCTGATTCCTTTTCACGACAAATGGCTGAACGTCATGAACATCGCTTAAGGTTGCTGCATCAGAGAGCCTATGTGGCGCTCGACCTAGGAACCTTACGAACTCCAACCCTGTCAGAGACATCGCCATCATAGGGTTTGAGTTTCCTAGAAATCCGTCGGTTGCTATTCAGTGGCAAAGTTATGCTGATGATTGCTCAGAAGCATGAAAACGGTGTGCACTGGCAGTGGCTAGCTCAGATCGTGAAGAAATCTTTGGTGATGTTGAATTACTTTTATTTAGTCGTTTAGGCTGGTTTTCCTGTCACGCTGACGGTCGGCGCTGATGAGTCAATATGTATGTAGCTATAGGTAGCGTTTTCGAGTCACGCGGCGCTGACGGCCGTCAGCGCTGATCTACATACGCGCACGTACGCGCCGGCGCGTCGGCGCCGCTGACTAGCTGGCGCCGACATGCCTCCACATTCAGTGAGCCAGAGACAATAGCATCCTTCTATTTCTTTTTGTGATCAGCGCGATACTAAAAGGATCCGAGCTGACCGATCAGCGCTGACCGTCAGCGCCGACCGTCAGCGTGACAGGAAAACCAGCCTTAAACTGTCATGAATATGTTGAATGTAATATCCTTGAAACATAATAATGGTTCGATCAGCTGTGAATGAAATTACAATAAACAGAAATGTTCGCTGACATGCGGACCGTATAGGAACCAGAAGAAGGAGACAACAGTAGGAAGAAAAGATTGCTTCAACACTGACGTGCAGTCGGGAGCTTTTGCGCGTATGCTCTATTATCCATTCACTCTTAATCGAATTTACAATTATAAATTATGCATTGGACACTCTTAATCGAATTTACCATGGTAGATTATAATCCACCGTATTCGCAAAGTATTCAATCTCCGTTAAGTCCTAACTGAGGTCCCCAGTTAAGAATAAATTTGAATCGCAGCCTCAGTTAACATATTTAACGGTTGTGAAACAGGCATGTTTCACGTTAATTTTCATGTTTGTCCATTTTCCTGTAGTGGACAATCTTAATTCGAACTTACCATGGTAAATTCGATTTACCATCGAATTAAGAGTGTCCAATACATTAGAATGGACAATATAATTTACCATGGTAAATTCGATTAAGAGTGTCCAATACAGCAGAATGGACAATAGAACATACGCGAAAAAGCTTTTGACTTCACGTCAGTGCTTGAACCATTTTTTTTTGTAATTTATATGTATTTTCTAGGGGTTTGGTTCTCACAAAATTTTACACACCTTTATGTCGATATTCTACAACTAGTTACCAAGTTTCCATTCGATCGGGTCTATATTTTTGAGTTATCAAGGAAATTATATTCCAGTTAGGTGTCCAAAAACGAACTTAACACTCCCAATGGGGTGAGCAACCTACCCTGAACATTACAAGTCCCTATTTCCTTCCATTCGAAATTTATTGAGGCAACAGTCACCCATCCAGTTACTGAACTCACACAAGACTGCTCGGATCTCCAACAATATAGATCCGATCGTGTTCAAACTTGACTTTTGGCAGTGGAGTTAGGTTCTGAAGGTTTTCGTAAAATTTCAGCGATGTCGGAGGAATAGTTTCTGATATATATAATTATTTTCAATGGTTTTTTAAACAGTTTTTATTAATGCGATCCTCACAAAATTTCAGAAGAATTTTTGCGTTGGCATTCTGCAAATTAAGAACTATGTTTGAATTGGATCGGTTTCGTATTTTTCGAGTTATTGGGGAAATAGGAACCAGATGGGTATAAGTCCAAAACCATTCTGCCGATTATGCTTATAAACAAATCAAATGTCGATTTCAGATTCGCAAACTAACCTGAAAATTTCAAGTCGCTACCTCTTTCCGTTTTCAGGTTATCGTGATATAAGAAATATGTTTTAAAGATTTTTTTTTATTTTCTGGTGTTACTATTCTCACAAATTCACACAAACATGCTTAGATATATTTCCTACAACTATTCACCAAGTTTCATTTCGATCGGATTTATATTGGTTTAAAACAAAATTATTACTCGGAAACCATTGGGCCGATTATATCCATTAACGAGCTTGTCCGTCGTATTGGGATGCGCCACCTACTTTGAAAACTTCAAGTCGCTATCTCTTTCCGTTCTCAAGTCATCGTGGCAACGGCCGGCCGGACAATATCTGTTATAGTTTATGATTGATTTCTATCAATAATTATTTGTTAATAATATCAAATGTTCCACACGTAAAGAGTGTTCCAAATTGAGGTTTTATATTGTAAGGATCTACTTCACCCTAGCCACTCCTCGTTTCCTCTAGTAGATAACGTAATTGTCTGCGCCCCTGCGGCGGCAGTATCAGTCATAAAGGTTGGAGTTCTTCCAAGTACCCCATTTCACATAAATCTAGCATCTAACGATGTAAGGCACAATAAACGCCTGCAGCAGGTCCCCTTACCAAGCAGCATTGAAATGTTCAAAGGTAAGGACTGGAACGAAATGTATTCCCGACGTGATTCAACACGAAGGTGTTTTACAATGTCTCCCTTTTCTGAGGTCAATTCCTGCTAGCATTGGTGTACACTTCAAAAGACTCGCTCATTTCGAGGTGGAAAGCTGCTATCGTCTAGTGCAGAAACGCCACAACCAATCAGCGCAACGTCCCCCCATGTCGAGCAACACACCAAACTCATGAAGTCCAGGGCTCCCTCAAACGGCTCACTGGCATGGTTGCAGGTATAGGTGTACCTCACAGCCATTGTCTGAGGATGATACCAATCACTATCGTGACTTCGTGAATAGCAGGGGAGTGTTGTTAGGGTCTATATCCCTGGCCACTTCTCGTTGCTCCCGGTAGATGGCGCCATTGTCTGCACTGCACCCTTAAGAGCGATCGCATCGGACATAAAAGGTAGCGAACTTGGCATTGGCATGGTCCCAGGAAAAAGACCGTGGTTTCGCCACTTGTATGGTATTGCACGCAGATCATCTTGTTAGAAATAAAAATCCTCCACATCCATATCAGTCATAAATATTCATTAATCATGGTGTGGTAGCACAATCCATTCATTCTAAAAAATATTGGGCCATTTATACCTCCTGCCATATAAAAGATAAAGAGACCGTTCAATCAACTTATTTTAAAAGCCTTTGGGTCCAAGACATTATTGCCAAATCTGGTATAAGGTGCTTTGCGAAATCCCTAATTCCAGTGGATTGGACAAACTCCTCTACAGTCCACACTGTGAGCTACAGAAGAAACTTTGTGCTTTCCTTATGCAAATAACATAGGAAAAGTTGAAGAATGTTGGTTATATTAATGTAAATAGGTCGGCACAGATGTGTTCTATATGTCAATGGAAATGATTCCAGTCAAAAATATTCCTACACTTCTTTCCGTCTGATAAATGAGAATTTCGAATTGAATATAGTTTCATTAAATTACCACAAAAATGATATAGAAGCATCCTAAATATTGATACTCTGGAGCAGAGAAGGGTTTTGACTGATATCTTTTTTATTCTCAAGATAATCTGATTGGCCTGAGCTTCTAGAGGATATCACTCTTAGTTTTCCTGTTTCCAGTTTAGGTACTAGACATTTTTTGGGATGAGTTCACCTTTTTTTATTAGGTACACGATAATTTTATAATTTTGTTATATTACATGTTTATTGCGCGTATGTCGAGGCGTATGTTCTGGGAAACATCGCGTTTTTATTTTGCCCAAATGTCTGTAATTTTCGAATTTTTCTTAGAAAATGGTCTCAAACGATTGGGTTCGACTCTCTAATGAAGAATTAGAGGTCAAATTTGATATGTTCGGCCGGCCGTTTGCCATGATAACTTGAGAACGGAAGGGGATAGCGACTTCAAATTTTCAGGGTAGGTGGCGCATCCCAATACGACGAACAAGCTCATTAATGGGCATAATCGGCGCAATGGTTTCCGAGTAATAATTTTGTTTTCAACCAATATAAATCTGATCGAATGAATTGAAACTTGGTGAATAGTTTTTTATGTCACGATAACCTGAGAACGGAAAGAGATAGCGACTAGAAGCAATCTGAAATTTGGTTATTATTCATTAATATTATTATTTATTTATTAATAACCCAAAAAATACGACGCCGATTCAATTCAAACATGGTAATTAGTTCTAGAATGTCAACGCAAACATTTTCACGAAATTCCGTGAAGATCGTATTAATAGAAAATTTCAAAAAAATTATTGAAAAAAAATTACATATCACAAATCATATGTCCGGCATCGCTGAAATTTGGCCTTCAAAACCATGAATGCCATGCTGACATATTAAATTATAACATAAATTTTTGGGTCGATACCCAATAAAAAGTGTAGCATGTATCTATGGGAGATGATAGCCCTACATTAGGGTCCTGTAGCGGTCTTTACTTCGAACATCTGAAGTTCTGCATAATCATCGTTTGGATTGCCGAGACCTGGTTTTGAAAGAGACCTTCCTGCCCTTACGAGCAACGTCGTTTTACTTTTGAAATCAAATATTAAAGGGATTTCTAAGAACAATAGTGAATATCTTTGAAAACTAGCCTTGGCGATTCTTCTTCAAGAGATCCATGCGGCTCCAGAGGAGTATATTAATTTGTGAGAGGTGACTTTTGAAAGCTTTACGTATTTTTTCATCAAAACCTAACTCTACTGCTAAGTTCCAAGTTTGAACACGATCGGATCTATATTGTTGGAGATCTCAAAACTATAGTCTCGATCGAATTGAAGCTTGGTAACTAGTTGTAGCATATCGACATAAAGGCGTGTGTGAGAATTATACCCCTAAACAATTTTTAAAAAATTACGAAAAAAAATTGGTTCAAGCACTGACGTGAAGTAAGGAGCTTTTGCGCCTATGTTTTATTGATAAATTCGAGTTAAGAGTGTCCTATACAGGAGTTAGGACAATATAATTTTTTCGTGTATGATAAATCATACGCTGGGCAATAGGGAAATAAATGTAGACAACAAAAGAAATTCTAATAATATTTCAAAACGAAATGAAACACTCAAATTGTCACAAAGGAATCATGATATTTGCGAAAACATGCTACAGGATGCAGTCTGACATTATTGCATTTCAGCCAAATAAATATAGTATCCACATTCGCTACATCGGCGTTGAGCTTGCTTCAAATCAATTCAATTCATATGATCTATCAATGGTCTAATTTTGTGAATTTTATCATTTTTATCAATATTTACATTATATTCTATTTTGATTTCACACTACAAAAGTAACAACATTCTTGTCCACTACAGTTGTTGTTGTCTGATATATGCTTCGGAAACAAAGTTTCCATCTTCAAAGACGAAGCTTTACTAAAAAATGCAATCAATTTCTACATTTCAGTGCGGGTTGATATTATACCCTTAGTTATAAACCAACATAAACCAAAACATGTTTAGCTCCATCCAAAGCGAGGTTAACATCAAGTACTCATTGATTTCTATTTTAGGAATATCTAAACTAGAAAGCCAGTCTTTCAAATTTTCTATTGGGATCTTAACCGTGGTGTTTTTGAATAAAGAAACTACGTCCCACGAAATGAAGTGGTCTTTATTATAGATTTTGAAATTTTTCAATTTTTCAACTAATTCGTGCGAATTTTTTAGTGGCAATAAAAAATTCGTACGAATTTTTTAGTGGCAATTTTCCAAAATTTTGAGCTAGATACGTTGATAACATATTTGTAATTGTTGACGAAAATTTTGATATTAACGAATTCGTTAATATCAAAATTTTCATGGTCTTAAACAGTAAATACCCATCTATTAATTTAACAATTTAATGCTTGTGGCTTTTACTTGATGCAAATCCATATTAACTCAATGAAAAATTATATACGATTTACACTTATTTATTCAATATTGTGACGCGTTTCGTCGACGCAGCGACTTCATCAGACTACATCATACTTGATGTAGTCTGATGAAGCCGCTGTGTCGACGAAACGCAACACAATATTGAATAAATAAGTGTAAATCGTATATAATTTTTCATTGTATTAATTTAACCTTAGAAATGGAAAAGGACGGCTGCTTATCATTCCTAGATTTAAAAGTATCCAGAGACAACACAAATTTAATTAGTTTTGACATTTTCGGAAAACCTACTAATTCTGATATTTACATTTCGTCTGATTCGGTAGCTCCCTGGTCACATAAAACAGCCAGCTTACATTTCCTCGTTAACCGGATATTCAATATTCCGCTAAGCAATGTAAATTTCAAGAAAGAAAAATTATTTTCCAAATTGCCGAAAGAAACTGGTATAGTCATCAATTAGTTCAGAAAATTATCAACAAACATAAAGATAAAAAACTCTTCAGTAACATAACCCTATCGGAAGAAATAAAAACGGTAATAACTTTCCACACGTTCACGTTCCATCCGATAACAAACAACCAACTCCAGAATATTTATAAAAAGGTTAATATAAAACAGGCTTTCAAAACTTCCACGAAAAATAAACAACTTTTAGAAAATACATTCGATAAAACTCCGGACATGTTAAAATCGGCTATATATGAAATTAATTGGTCAGATTGCAACAAGTGTGACGTCGGGCAAACAACCAGAAACATTCTCACACGGTATAAAGAGCATACGGGATACATTCGGAACAACAACATCGATAAATCTGCGGTTACAAATCACTTTTTAACAACTGGCCACACAATTCCAGCAAATTCCGTCAAATTGTTGAAAAATTCCAATAAATCTTACTTAGGAACATTTGAAGATATCGAAATGTATAAGAGAAAGGATATTTTACTCAATAACGATCTAACCCCTATTAACAACCCATTATTCTCACTAATTGGTTTATGAGTAAGGGTATAATGTCAACCCGTACTGGAATGTAGAAATTGATTGCATGCTTTAGTAACGCTTCGTCTTTGAAGATGGAAACTTTGCTTCCGAAACATATGTCAGACGACAAAATCTGTAGTGGACAAGAGTGTAGTTACTTCTGTAGTGTGAATATTTACATGTTCAAGTGGAAGAAGCGGTGGATATTGTCAAACTTTCTCGATTGAATTGCTCACTAATGGCTTATTAGTGTCAGGTCGAGTTTCCCAATAAGAGCGCCTTTTAGGAACTGGACTGTGTCAGACAAGAGTACTATCGCCAAGTATTTATAAATTTCTTCGGGCGTGACTTGAAAGTTATGGAATCATTTTTGATCGGCATAATTATTAGTTTCAAGACAAATTTTATTTATAAAATTTTCGTCGAAAAGCATTTTGAATAAATCGATTGGTGCTAAATTTGTATTTACTATTTCGGTAATGATAATCGGTGCAACAATTTCTACTAGTTCAATTTTTCCCGTCGTACCGATAATATTTCCTTCTAATTCATCTTTTTTGGCGCTCTAGTTCCTCGGAACTGAGTGCTTATCAATTTGCCCAAATGTCTGTAATTTTCGAATTTTTCGATGAAAATGGTCTTAAACGATTTGGTTCGACTCACTGATCAAAAATCCGTGGTCGAAATTCATTCTGTCCGGCCGGCCGTAGGCACGATAATTCTCGAACGGAATGAGCTAGAGAGTTGAAATTTTCAGAGTAGGTTTGGGGGATAAATATCTCGGCTAAGTTCGCTTTTGGTCAAAATCGGACAGATGGTTTCGGAGTAACAAAAAAAATTTTTTATTTTTACAAATAAATTCCAAATTGAATTTTTTTAATAAGCAGTTTTATCATAAGAATCCATTCATATCATCTTTAACTCTAACAAGCTAATACTTTCGGAGATATGATTTTTCAAAATTTCAATGTAAATCGTATTTCTACGTTTTCACAGAATGATAGAATTATTATGTGGGTATTCTATGAATTGTTATAATGTCAACTCATTCTCCTGAGACATGACGTTGTTTCATTCGAGCAATCGTATAAATATGAGAATGATAATATAATATCATACTTTTTGTTGGTTGATATTTTCATGCCGATGGTCAATCCATATGATGATGGGAATGGTAATGGTAAGTTAATAATATTGAGTTCAGAATATCTCCAATAAAAACAAAACTGGAATATTGTAGATTTGAGGAAAGATATATATTATCGTTCATCATAGAATTGAGGAATGAATATCTCGGATGAGTTTGTTGTTGGGTAGAATTCGTCTATTGGTTTTGGGTTGATAATTTTTGGCACTCTTGTTGAATTTAAATTCTTCTATGATATTTGAATTCAATTTCTGCTAAGATGAAGTTCTAAATTTCAATAATGAATCGTGCTTCTATGTTTACACTGAATGCTATAATTATTCTATCTAAGCTTTATTATATGATCTGTGTTCATACTCGTACATTTCATCCTGTTTTATAAGAGAGAGTCAAATTCATTTCAGCTATTTTAATTTGATTTCTTCCATGGTGCAGTTCTCATACTCAGATTGCTCATTTAATCTAGATAAATGAACTATTATTTGAATTGAATTTCCTTTGTGATGCAGTTCTATCATAAGAATAAATTGATATAATTCTCAACTCTGAGAAACCAATACTTTCGGAGATATAATTTGTCTGTTTGAACTAGAGCGCCAGAAAGCTCCTGTCCACAGGGCTTGAACCCATTGTTTATTATCTTTATTTGGTTTCATTTTTGCCATCTTCAATCTTTTCTGAATACTTGCTGATGTTTCATTATCGCTGTCGTCACTAGTATCATCATCCAGTCGGGAGTTGGTGTGTATTAAGATTGGGGTTTCCTTTTTTACTTTAATGACTGCAAATATTTCAACAGTCTGAGAGGTCTGTTTCCAAGGTCTCTCATACTTAGGGCAATCTCAGTATCACTAGTTGCATCATCTTGGTCACTGTCTATTCCATCATTTGGTGGAACTAAGGTAACTTCCAGGGATTCAGCTTCCATAATCTTATCATCTCATCATCACACGGATTAGCATATTTTTAGCTCATCCAAATAGTTCAACAACTCTTCAGCGTCCTTTGGATCACTCAGATTGTAGTATTGATTGCAAAAAAAATTATATAATTTCATACATTCGTCAGCCCAACGTATGATGTATCATACGTAACATTCAAAATCATTTTTCTGTGTAGTATATCAATTTTTTAAGCAAAATG
The DNA here is from genome assembly GCA_937662695.2 of Halyzia sedecimguttata. Lineage (NCBI taxonomy): Eukaryota > Metazoa > Arthropoda > Insecta > Coleoptera > Coccinellidae > Halyzia > Halyzia sedecimguttata. Next base: position 41,219,594 of record OW569415.2, read on the forward strand.
TTATCAAACAAAAGAGAAGATGATCCTAAAAATAATTACACTATATTATGATTCTAGTTTTGGTTGTTTTAACGAAGTTTTGTAACTACAAACTTACCGAAAACTCATTGCCTGGAATTCTGACAACAGCTTCAACTAAAAAATGGGTTCAAGCCCTGTGGACAGGAGCTTTCTGGCGCTCTAGTTCAAACAGACAAATTATATCTCCGAAAGTATTGATTTCTCATAGTTGGGAATTATATCAATGTATTCTTATGATAGAACTGCATCATAAAGGAAATTCAATTCAAATAATAGTTTATTCATCAAGATTAAATGAGCAATCTGAGAATGAGAACTGCACCATGGATGAAAACAAATTGAATCTGGCCAATTTTACCCAATAACGAACTCAACCGAGATATTCATCTCCCTAACCTACTCTGAAAATTTCAACTACCTAGCTCATTCCGTTCGAGAGTTATTGTAGAAAAACTTTTTTTAAATTTTGAAATTTTTTTTTTTACACTTTGCGGTAATCTGGTCAATACAAAACTTCACATGCGTATGAAGGTCATGATTCTACAATTTGATCCTAAATTTCAGATAGATCGAATGGTCGGTTTCGGAAATATTCATAAAATATATGTTTAATAAAACTGGCCATAACTCCGAAACCGCTTGCTGGATTTCGCCCATTAACGAGCTCGTTCAAGATATTTACGCTCCAAACCAACCTTGCAAATTTCAATCCACTAACTCCTTTTGTTCGAGAGTTATCGTGCCTACGGCCGGCCGGACGAACCAAATCGTTTAAGAACATTTTGATCGAAAAATTCGAAAATTACAGACATTTGGGCAAATTGATAAGCACTCAGTTCCGAGGAACTAGAGCGCCAACAAGTTTCGTATTACAATTGCCCAAAACAGGTTTAAAGTACCTACAAATAGTAGATATTCCATAAAACATGTATGAAAGAAGAGTAATAATGAAAAATTACCTTGTAATCGATCAAAAATTTCCTGATCTACGTTCACCAAATTTTCTCCCTTCTCGAACTACAGAATTATTCTTTCAATATTTACGTAATATTTTCGAACATTTTTGGGTGAGGTCCCCGTTGCATCGCTAAAATACGAGTATTCCAACCCCAATATTTTTGAAGTTATAATATTCCTTTCCGTCAGTCCCGTCAAAAATTGAGAGAACTGGGCATTATATGTCTATGGATGAAAAGCAGTCTCACTACTCTCAGACCTCTTACTTAATGTTCCGTTCCGAAATGTAAGACTTTTCTGAGAAGAACTAATTTCGGAGCAAACAACAGAGATTTATCTCACTTCGCTCACATTTCGGAATAAACTTTATTCTCATAATTCTTCGATTGATTAGATAATGTCATGTCTCAGGAAAATAAGTTGACATTATGACAATTCATAAATAGAATAATTATATCATTCTGTGAAATACGATTTATTATTGAAATTTTGAAAAATCATATCTCCGAAAGTATTAGCTTGTTAGAGTTAAAAATGATATCATTGGATTCTTATGGTTAAACTGCTCATTGAAAAGAATTTAATTTGGAATTTGTTTTGTAAAAAAAAAATTTTGTTTTGTTATTCCGAAACCATCTGTCCGATTTTGCCCAATAACCAACTAAGCCGAGATATTTATCTCCCAAACCTACTCTGAAAATTTCAACTGTCTAGCTCATTCCGTTCGAGAGTTATCGTGCCTACGGCAGGCCGGACGGCCGGACCGGACGGCCGGACCGGCCGGACAGAATGAATTTCGACCACGGATTCTTGATCAGTGAGTCGAACCAAATCGCTTAAGACCATTTTCATCGAAAAATTCGAAAATTACAGACATTTGGGCATATTGATAAGCACTCAGTTCCGAGGAACTAGAGCGCCAAAAATGATTTCACAGTCAGTTACAATAAATAGACTGAAATCGCAATATAATACACGAATATGAACCTTTTTCTCGAAATCATACACAGCCAAGTGTTGCACGTGACGAAGAACAATATCAACATAACCACGAAAGGGAACGTGTTTTGCGTATGATACATCATACACTGGGTATAAATGGGTTAAGAGTGTCCAATACAGGAGAATGGACAATAGTACATACGCGCAAGAGTTCCTGACTCCACGTTAGTGTTTGAACCAATTTATTATAATTATTGTATGTTTGCTTATTGTTTGTTGTATATTATTAATTGTTCATTTCATTTATCTGTATGTGCTTTTATTCACATATTTTCCGGACGTTCATCGACAGGTTATACTTTGTAAAATAGGAATTCAACCCATTAATTTTGTGAAATTAAAATAAAGAAAAGTAGGACTGGGTTACAATATAGGTGTGAAAATCAATATCAAACCGCACGAATTTCGGATCCAAAACTAAGGACTAGTTACTCACTCTTCAGTATAACTCCCTGCAATCCCCGGGTACGATCTGGGCCTCTCCTGCAGGACAGTTAGATTTAACGTCGATTAAATTCGCCCTGTTGAACCTGTGCAACTCGAAGAAATCAACGAACGTGATCCATTTGCACTCTGCTGCTGCCACTAACAGGATACACAAGACTAATATAGAGACGATTCGCATTTTTTTCGAACGCGTCTGAAGCTTAGATTCTTTGACAGACGCCCCTTCAGCCTATTGATCGGAAATTTATGTGTTTGAAGAGAAGATAATTCGTTGGTATTTGACTTGGGTGACGGTGTCAGTTAGTAAACATTAACGCCTGCTTGAACTCTTACTCATCATAACCAAATTGATAACGTATCTCCAGGTACCATGAGTTGAATAAAATACATTTAAAATAGGTTTTAGATACATTATATAGGTAGATATACCGGGTGTCGCAGGAATCAGGCTCACACCCGAAAAAATCCTTATTTTTTAAACAAAGTGCGGGTCTGCTACTTCTGGTTTAACCGGAAAAGGGCCGTAACTTTTTTTTGCGTATTCGAATTCTTCGTTGATTTTAAAGTAATAAATCGTCGAAAGAAAAATAAAATAAAAATAAACTTTTTTAATTCAAAGAATAAAATTTTGTTTTTGGCGCGCTGATGTTCTATGAACAGAGTGCCTATCAAATCGTCCAAATGTCTGTAATTTTAGAATATTTGGCCGAGAATGGTCTTAAACGATTAGTTTCAACTTACTGATCAAGAATCCGAGGTCAGAATTTATTTTATAGTTATAGTCATTTGAAATTTTGTTTTCCCAATAAATCGAAAAATACTGAATCGATCGAATCAAAGCATGGTTATTAGTTGAAAAATACCGACACGAGGTCTTATGCAAAATTTTGTGAGGATCGCATGACTGGAAAATCGAAAAAAATATTTAAAAAAATTCTTTATACCAGAGACTATCCGTCAGATATCGTTGAAATTCTACGAGAGTCTCCAAAACTACATTTTGGAGTAAAGTTCTACTCGATCGGATTTAAATTGGTGAAGATATTACCAAAATATTCTAACGATGGAGGTGTACTGTTCCACTATTTTGAAATCGACCAGACAAGTTGTCATCAGTTTCTGATTTTTGACGCGGCTCTAAATCATTTCATATTATATCCTGTGCTCACCATATATCGTCTATCTGTCTTTCATGAATTCCATTTTCCTTCTTGACATAAACATATCACATGTGTCCGATAACCTGTTAAGTTTATCTGGGAATATCCAATTTCATTATGTTCTGTTTAAAAAATGATTTAAATCGAAACTGAATGCCTATCGCAGGTTGAGACAAGTTAAATATGTTACAAATGGACATATTTTAAAGAATAGGGATTCACTTTCGCTGTATTCCAGTAAATTATTTAACCCAGAAATATGAAAGAACAAAAGTGAGTTGTGATCAGGTTTTGCAGTTAATGGAAGGGGGTTTTAAATATATTTTCTTGCCCCTCAATATTTAGTATTTCAGCTAATTCAAAGTTCTAAATTTACACTCGGTCGGGTCTATATTGCTAAAATAATGGGAAGATATTATATTTTTTCTGACTTCACGTCAGTGCTTGAAATTTTTTCTTCAATGATTTTTGCGCGTATGTTCTGGGGAACATCGCGTTATCATTTTGCCCAAATGTCTGTAACTTTCGAATTTTTTGACGGAAATGGTCTCAAACGATAAAGTTCGACTCCCCAATGAAGAATTCGATGTCAAATTTGATTCTGTCCGTTCGGCCATCCGGCCGTTGCCACGATAACTTGAGAACGAAAAGAGCTAGCGACTTGTAATTTTCAGGGTGGGTGGCCCATCCCAATACGACGGACAAGTTCGTTAATGGGCATAATCGGCCCAGTGGTTTCCGAGTAATAATTTTGTTTTCAACCAATATGAATCCGATCGAATTGAAACTTGGTGAGTAGTTGTAGAATATGAAGCTAAGCACGTTTGTGAATCGTATGGCTAGAAAATTATTAAATATTATTATATTAAAAAATATTTTTGTTGTCACGATAAATTGAGTACGGAAAGAGATAGCGGCTTCAAGTTTTCAGGTTAGGATGTGCACCAGAACGCGACATTTCAATTTGATTATGAGCATAATCGGCCAAACGGTTTTAGAGTTATAGCCATCTGAAATTTTCTGAAATTTTGTGGTTTTTTGTTCCTCATTAACTCCAAAAATACCGAACCAATTGAATTCAAACATGGTTATTAGTTGTAGAAAGCCAACGCGGAAATGTTTGCAAAATTTGGTGAGAATAGCATTTGTAGAAAATTTTTAATAAATCATTGAAAATAAAAAAAAAAATCTATATATCAGTAACTAATCGTTTGAAATTGCTGAAATTTTGCAAGAGCCTTCATAACCTAACACTACTGCCAATTTTCAAATTTCAATACGATCGGTTAAATATTGTTGGAGATTCAAGCATTCTTGTGTGAGTTCAGTAGATGGGTGACCGTTGCCTCGATAACTTTCGAACGAAAGGAGATAGGGACTTGCAATTTTCAGGGTAGGTTGCGTATCCGAAAGGGAGAGTTGAGTTCGATTTTGGGCATAATCGGTCTAGCGGTTTCCGAGTTATACCTACTTGGAATATTATTTCCTTGATAACTCAAAAAATGAATATTCGATCGAATTGAAGCTTGGTAACTAGTAGTAGAAAATCAACATATAGACGTGTTTAAAATTTTGTAAGACCGGTACCCCTAGAAAATTTGAAAAAAATGACGAAAAAAAAAATTTTAAGAACCGTACCCCTAGAAAATTTCAAAAAAATCACGGAAAAAAAAATTGGTTCAAGCACTGACGTGAAGTCAGAATATAACTCCAAAACCATTTTGCCGATTATGCCACTTAAAGAACTTAAATGTCGCATTCAGATGCGCAATCTACCCTGAAAACTGCAAGTCGCTATTTCTTTCCGTTCTCAAGGAATCATGAGATACATAATATTTTTTGAAATTTTTTAAAAATTTTCTAGTGGTAAGGTCCTCACAAAATTTTACACACGTCTTCAAGCCGATATTCTACAACTATTTACCAAGCTTCAATTCGATCGTCTAGTCTATATTTTTTGAGTTATCGAGGGAATAATATTGCAGATAAGTCCCTATCTCATTTCGTTCGAGAGTTGTCGTGACAACGATCACCCATCCAGCTACTGAACTCACACATGGCTGCTCGGATCTCCAACAATATAGATCCAATCATGTTCAAACTTGGAACTTTGTGATAGAGTTATGTTCTGAAAACTCTCGCAGAATTTCAGCGTTGTCGAACGAATAGTTTCTGATAGGTATATATAATTTTTTTCATTGATTTTTTTAAAATTGTCTAGAGATACGATCCCCACATAATGTTGCAAGAATTTCGCGTTGCCATTCTACAGCTAATAACCATGTTTGAATTGGCTCGGTTTTGTATTTTTCGAGTTATTGAGGAAATAACAACCAAATTTTAGATGCGTATAACTCCAAAACCGTTTAGCCGATTATGTCTATAAACAAACTCAAATGGCGCATGCAGATTCTCAACCTAACCTGAAAATTTCAGATCGCTATCTTTTTCCGTTCTTACGTTATCGTGACGTAAATAATATTTTTTAATAATTTTTTAAGAATTTTCTGCTGATACGATTCTCACAAAATTTCACACACGTCCTTAGATTTATATTCTACAACTACTCTTCAAGTTTCAATTCGATCGGATCAGTATTGGTTGTAGACAAAATTATTACTCGAAAACCATTGGGCCAATTATGCCCATTAACGAACTCGTCCGTTGGATTGGGATGCTCGACCTACCCTGAAAATTTCAAGTTGCTATCTCTTTCCGTTCTCAAGTTATCGTGGCAAAGGATGGCCGGCCGGCCAGACATAATCAATTTCGACCTCGAATTCTTGATCAGGGAGTCGAACCCAATCGTTTTGAGACCCCTTTCGGATAAAAAATCGAAAATTACAAACATTTGGGCTAAATGATAACGCGATGTTCCCCAGAACATACGCACAAAACAAATTAGCTTAGAAATGAATGAGAACTTCAAAAATAATTTTTATTTCACTCCAAGAATAGTCAATGCAAAACTCGTACGCAAGCCACTGGAAAAAATCATAACATTGTTTGTACATCAGCAAATGAATCTTGATTCATCGAAGATGTTTAGCAAATTTTATAAAAATATCACATAGTAGCACAGTGGTTATAAAAGAAAAGATTTTTTCATGGTAGTTTATCACACTCTATATATCAAAAGTTAGGATGACGTTCATATGAAGTTTTTTGTTTAAATGGGTCCAAGCATAGTCCCCTTAAATATTAACTTGTATTTAAGGAACACCCAGTATAGTTTTCCAATTAATGGTTTCATTAGAATTTATGGGAAAAACGGTTTTTTAATTCGAACGTACAATAGCAGTGTCATATTTTGAATGAAAGGATGACAAGAAAGTTGTATTTCCCCGCCGCTGTTTTACTCTTCCATGTCTCTTCATTTTTTTGCATAACAAGCCTAACAACTTTAAGAACCGTGAGTAACCACATTTTGACGTCTTTCAACTGAAATAAATGAAACCCAGACCTGAACATCAAGATTATTATATATAAATAGCAAATTCCATTTGAATGAGAAGTGACTTTTCATGGCTTGCCTTTTATTACCTGCCGAACGTAGGTACTGGGTTTACGTTAATAAGATATACAAGTTTTAAAATAGAGCAAGAAACTCTGCATTCCCTGATAAATCACACTATTTGCTAGGTAAATAAAACAATGCAAAGCTAATCGTGCTGTAACTTCTTATTCAAACATACAGGGTGGACGCATTTTGATGTTTTAGTACTACAACTTTTATACTATGGGTAGATAAATCTGACACCCCATTATCGATCTCTTTTAGAGAAAAACCAATGATGCCGCTTTTTATCTCCTTTTGTTTTCTAGTTAGGTAGAAGCGAAAATTGAAAAAGTGGCGATATCGAAAAAAAAATCGTATCTACATTTCTACTGAAGCTAGAGATTGAATGACTTAATGCTGAAATTAAAACATTATACAGACACTTTCTGGTGCAGGATCCATTATTTTTCACAGGTGCGAAATTTCGAAGATATGAAACAAACTTAGGTTATTTTAAATGAGAAACCCAGTATATCATGACGTGTTTAAATTGCTAATTTATTTCTTTTTTCAAAAATATATAACATGATATAGTTCCTATTTAATTAAATTCGAAGAATTCGAAAATAACTGTTTTTCAATCATCTTGAACATAGTAGACTGGTATTTGGTCAAAGAATAAAAAAAGAAGACAGCAATTAAAATATTTAATAGAACAGACTCAAGTATTCAAGAATTTGGTTTAAGTTAAATGCTCAAATCTTCCTCCATTCTCAGCTACACATAAATTATATCATTTCCGAATACTTTTATCGAATTTCTAATGTGAATATTGCTGATCGTTTCAATAATTTCATTAAAAGTTTTTCTAAGGTTATCCCTATTGTTGGATGTTCTCTTATACAAAATATTTTTGAGGAATAGGAAGAAGTCCATTGCGACAAATCTGGTGAACGCGGAGGCCACTTAACTATTAATAATCCAGGTTGGTCCAAAATTAAGTTGATGTGCCATCCTGTTGAAAAAATATGGTCATTTTTTCAGCTAAAGGTATTTCATCAAGAAATTCCTCTATCATTAGTTGTCTTTCGAGCGTATTTTTAAAATGTCTATATGCTAAGACTCGACTGTTTATTATCGCGCACCAAACACTTAAACCAAATCTACCCTGACGAGGATAGTCAACCATCATGTTGGGATTCATGTCTGACCAATAATGTTCTTCTTCAAGATTTTAAGAACCCCTACTATTGCAGTCTGATCCAGTGACTGTCCAGTAGAAACAGTTGGATCTATATAGCGACAGCGCCCCTATGATCTCGAAAGTCACCTCTTCCTCGGCATGAAATATTATATTTCTTAGGCTTAACCTTCCTAAATGATCCAACAGTAATCAAATTATCCTTGAGTCTTCCAAATATTGATTTATGTGGCTGTTCCCTTTCAGGGAATCTGACGAAGTTACTGTTTGATGCCTCATCAGAATCATTATGGCTTTGAATCAACATTCGACCATATCAAATAACTAATAATTATCGTAACTTATCTTGTTCACAACTTACTAATGATATAGTCACTCACTGATTTGATAGAACTCTGAACAAATCGTTAAATTTTCAATGATATTTCTGATTGTGTGATCAAATACCAACCTGCTATGTTAAAGATTATTGAAAAACAGTTATCTTCGAATTCTTCGTATTTAATTAAATAGGAACTATATCATTTTGTATATTTTTGGAAAAAGAAAAAAATTGGAAATTTAAAAGCGTCATAAAATACAGGGTTTCCCATTTAAAATGCTTTTTTTGCTTGTATCTTCGAAATGTACGAGTACGCGAATGGATTCTCTCGAAGATAGTTATAGAATGGCGTAACAGATTTTGGCTATCTCCCATTGTGTAAGAGTTGTAATACTAAAACATTAAAATGCATCCATCCTGTCCAATAATAATAGTGCTATATTTTAATTGACAGAATTACAGGAAAGTTCAATATCTCCGTAACGGCAGTTTTACTTCTCCTTTTCCCTCCTCCACGCCGATAAGAAAAGTGTTGCTATGAAACCAATACTCATCTTCATCAAGATCACTACGTATTTATAACATAATATTTAACCGCTTGAAAAAAAACATCTTAAAAAAAAATTGACGTGAAGTCAGTCGTCCCTTTTCTACCTTGTAGGTACTAGATTTCAGTTCGATCATATCTATATTTTTTTAAATTAGGGAAAATAAAATTCGGCTTGAAGATTTGTGCGGAATTTCAGCGAAATCTGGCGAATAGTTTCTAAAATTAAAAAAAAAAATTTTTTTTTAAGAAATATTTCTATTTTTTTTTCGTGATTTAGGAAATAACAATATTTCAGGTTGATATGACTCCACAACCGTTAGTGTGATTATGCCTATTAATGAATTAAAATGTCACACTAGGATGCGCAGCCAACCATGAAAATTGCAAGTTGATATCACTTTCCGTTCGAAAGTTTACGTGGCAACGCTCTCCCATCCAGCTAATAAACTCAAACCAGGCTGCTCAGCGTCCAATATTTTTTCAATATCTCCAACAATATAGATCTAATCGTGTTAAAATTTAGAACTTGGCTGTAAAATTAGGTTTTGAAGGCAAAATTTCGGCGATATCAGACGGATAGTTTCTAAGTTACAGAATATTTTAAATAATCTTATTAAGAATGTTTAGTGATCCTCACGAAATTTTACATAAGTTGTTTTGTGTCGACATTCTACAACAAGTTGCCAATAGTTCAATTAGATCGGCTATCGATATATGACGGATAGTTTCTGAGATAAGTCTTTTTTTTTGATGATTTTTCTTTGTGTCCGCATTCTACAACTAGTTACCAAGTTACAATTCGATCGGAACTGTCTTATTTGAAAACAAAATTTCAACTCCGAAACCGTTTGGTCGATTATGGCTATTAACGTACTTAACCGTTGCATTCGGAAGCGAAACCTACCCTGGAAAATTAATATTGCTATCTATTTCTATTCGAAAGTTATAGTGGCAACGACCGGCTAGAATCTAATCGCTTAAAACTCTTTGCGGCAAAAAAAATCGAAAATTGCAGACATTTGGGTAAAATGATAGCACGCTGTGCTATAGAATATGCACACATGGACTAATATAGTATTTTCAGTGAACTCATTTGATAGAGAAAATTTGTTATCAACGAAAAAAATATCAGCTCATTTATCCCCACGACCACGTTCAGAGGGCAATGCTTTTTGCGCCTATGCTCAGGGGAACATCACGTTATCATTTTGCCCAAATGTCTTTAATTTTAGATTTTTTGCCGAAAATGGTTTCAAAAGATTGAGTTCGATTCACTGATGAAGAATTCGAGGTCAAATTTGATTCTGTCTGCCCCGCCGGCCGTCCGTTGCCACGATAACTTGAGAACGGAAAGTAACAGCGACTTGAAATTATCAGGGTAGGTGGCGCGTCCCAGTACAACGGACAATTTCGTTAGTGGTAATAATCGGCTAACGGTTTCCGAATAATAATTTTGTTTTTAATCAATATAGGTATGATCGAATTGAAACTTGGTGAGTAGTTGTAGAAAACAAACTTAATGACGTTTGTGAAATTTTGTGAGACTCGTATGACTAGAAAATTTTTAAAAAATTATTGAAAAAGGTTATTTATGTCGCGATAACCTGAGAAAGGAAACAGATAGCACTTTGAAATTTTCAGGTTAGGTTGTGCATCTGCGTGAGACATTTGAGTCTGTTTATTGGCATAATTGACCAAACGGTTTTGGAATTAAACTCTTCTGAAGTTTGGTTGTTATTTCCTCAATAACTCAAAAAATACGAAACAGGAGCTGAATGGGTTACCGTTGCCTCGATAACTTTCGAACGAAAGAAGATAGAGACTTGCCATTTTGAGGGTAGGTTGCGCATCCAAATGGGAGAGCAAAGTTTGTTTTTGGGCATAATCGGTCCAACGGTTTGGAAGTTATACCCACCTGGAATATTATTTTCACGATAACTCAAAAAATATTGACTCGATGCAATTGAAGATTGGTAATTAGTTGTAGAATATGGACATCAAGACGTGTGTAAAATTTTGTGAGATCTGTTCTCCTAGAAAAATTCAAAAAAATTGCCTAAAAAAAAATTGGTTCATGCACTGACGCGAAGTCAAAAGCTTTTGCGCTTATTTTCTATATGACAATAGAACATACGCGCAAAAGCTTCTGACTTCACGTCAGTGCTTGAACCAATTTTTCGATGGAATTTTCCTTTACGTTTTCGTACATTAAGGACTCTATTTCGCCAATAGTGGCATTACTCTTCTCTTTGAGTTATTGCGTTATTGAATTTTACTGTGTGACATCAGCATAAACGTTATCATTTATCTACTACAAATAAAATATTCCAAAGTTCCAGGTTCTGAGCCACATGATCTCGCTGGCCAATTTTAATCAACGTTTCGAGATATCACTCGGCCTGTATTCTTTAACGCGAAAAACCGATGGTTACTCCACTTGTTTGGCACGTAGAGTCGTTCACATCTAGATTTTCCAATTGCTCACCTCATATGTCCGAAGAAGAGCCTAGTTAGTTATTCTGTTCACCTAAGGTCAGCGTTAACCATAAAAGGTAGGGCCCCAGTAGCTTCCTAACTCTCACTCCACATTGGTTATGTTGTACTTCCTTCAGTAAAATGTATATACACATTAGGGTATTTTAATCTATTGGATGACTTGCGCCCAAATAGTTGAGTATTTTTCATTTATTAAATTGAAAGGTTTTCAAAGAAAAAATCTTCTAATTGGCCCATAGTAGAAGTAATTTAATATTTCGCCTCAGATTTGTATAAAAATTCAATATTATTTTCCACATAATTTGTGAGATAACAATAATAATGATATTTATTCCAGATATATGGAAATCACTGCTCTCCGGGAAAAATAAAGTATCTGCTACGAACATCTTAGCAGTACCGATAATCATCTACTCATTCGGGATAGTTAACTGGACAGTGAATGAAATTCTCGAGCTAGACAGAACCACTCGTAAAGTGATGAACATGAATCGTAGCCTGCATCCCAACTGCTTTATTCAAAAGATATACCTTCCACGAACGCAGGGAGGCAGAGGTTTCCAAAGTTTGGAATACCAACAGCATCAACAAACGTTGGAAATGGCAATAAGGATATTGAGAAGCGAAGATCTGCTTCTGAAAATGGTGGCTCAGCATGAAATAAGGAATCAAGGAGCTTTCCTATTTAGGGCTGGTCAGAGAGCTTTGGAGAAGGTCTGTATAACCGGCATATCCATCGATCATGAGCTAGCAGGAACACCTAACTCACCAACAGACCAAAGAAGAGTTGGCAGAGAGATAAGGCAAGCAGCCTCAGGCACAGATCAGGTCCTGTTGGAAGAATTATCCTTCGCCTTTTTGAAGTCCGCTGGTCTCAAGTCGGAAACGGAGGGATTTGTTATAGCTTGTCAAGATGGGGTTATAAATACCAGGTGGTATAAAATGAACATCACGAAAGTGGACACCCCTACAACGTGCAGAGCATGCTAAGGCTAGCAAGAAACTATTATGCACATTATGTCAGCTTGCAGAGTCCATGCTCCATCAGGATATGTGGAAAGACACAATGCGGCACTCTGAATTCTCTACTTCCACCTGAGAGAGGTTTATGGTATAGACAAGGAACCAGTGCTACCATATGTGCCTCTGGAGATTGAAGCAGTTGTTGAAAATGGCAGAGCTCGCATCTACTGAAACTATACGATTCCAAGAACTCGGCAGATCCACGCCATAAAGCCAGATATACTTCTGCTGGACAGAGAACTCAAGGAATTGTTTGTCGTCGAATTTTCCTACCCCGCAGAATATAATATGGTGATGAAAGAAGAACAGAAGAGGGAGAAATACAAAGATTTAATGTTCGAACTGATGGGGATCCTGTATCCAAGGCATAAGATTAGGATGGTCGTACTAATCATAGGATGCCTAGACGGAATGAGAGCGAACTACGTGATTGAATTGAAGATTATTCCGGCCTGCAAATCTCTGACCGATAAAGCGCATAGAATGCAGAAAGCGGTGTTGCTCAGATCACTTCGAGTCATCAGGTCTCATCAGTTATGAAGGCCGCTTGCAGCGGATAAAGCGGATTAAAAAAAAAATAATAATAAATGATTCATTCATGCTCCTTGTTGTTGCCTTTTAATGAAATATTCTTTGTGGCGGTATTGAATTTCGCCCACCACCACTCCCCCTGTATGCGGGGGACAGACTAACTTTGAATTCTTAAATATAACCACTTTTTTATGAAAAAGTCAAATTCTATGTCAAAAAATACGTATGTTTCGCCCATGAAATGTATTTGTATTTGCGATAGATGGCGTTGTACGCATAGCAAATGGAACAAGAATAAAAGCTGAAATTACACCAAACAATCATGTTTTTACCAATTCTTAAGACGGAGGTTACACGGTCAATCTCGTATCATTTCAATCCGTGACCTTGATCACGATGAGACTGGTGTGGATTGATGGACTGCCGAAGCACATTGCACGGTCAATCTAACTGAGCATCAGTCCAATCGAAAATTTCTACGCGGTAATACTGATAGGTACGCATATTAACAGGAAAAAAACATTTCTTGCAATAATATTAGCCCTGTCTACATACGTGCAATCGTAAAAACAGGACACGATGGTGTAAAAAGTGGCTTATACAGAGATAATTTTACTCGTACTTAAATTTATTGAATGAGATAAATGCACAGGGGAGAAGAGGACTATTCTAATTATTTTAGAATGAAAGAAGTTTTCATCATTATTTGATGTAAATGGTAAAACCATACATTACTAAACAATACACCTGCATGTGGAAGGCAATCAGCCTAGAAGATAAATTGGCAGTAACTTTACGGTATCTTGCTACTGGGAGGAATATTGAAAATTTGAAATACTCTGCTATAATGTGAGCTATTAGGATGAAATGGGTACATGTGCACTCCTTTATGTTCTTAGATATTGTACAAAAGTAAGGGAAACACAAATATAAGGAGCATATTATGTTTATTTATTTGAATAAAGTTCGGGGAGAAGCAGAGTGAAACTAAAAATGAATAACGATTAGCCCCACTATTCATCCCAAGCGCCAAGGACGCCAAATGAATCGGAATTGCTAGATTTCACATATTGCTCTTCAAACGTCGAATTTGAGAATTATTATAAGAAAGTTGAGAGTAGAGGCACAAAACCACACACCAATGCACAAAACCAATGCATAAATATGTATAAACGTAAAACAATGTGCATTTCTAATGACAAGAAAATTAAAAGAAAACAAAAACAAAATGTCCACTAGTGTCACTCACTCGCGACAATAACGGAGAAAAATCGGGGATATTCTCTTCTCTGTTCAGTCATATTTGTATTCTGTGGTCAGGCGTAAGTCTGCTCAGAATGACAAAAATATTTAATAATTCATCAATCGGGATCATCATTCCATCAGTCCCTCAGTTTCCCGTCAATCAGATTGATGCTAGACTGATACCAGATTGACCATGTAACCTCCGCCCCACAGATTGTCAGTTAATAATGGTATAGCCGACATCTTCCCCCTCTCATTTTGGATATACCGAAAATCGAATCCTGTTCACCATTCGAAGTGCTTTTCCTCTTGTTCCTTTCGTTGTCCCACCTATAGAAAATGGACAAAAATTTTACGGACATATCTCTTGACATAGATTTTGATTTTGCCATAAAAAATATCGGGCTATAATAACAGGTTGGCTTGTAGACTACAGATTTATTATCTTTGTTTACTTTACCTATACTTAATATTTTTTTAAATTACCTAAATCTTCAGATGTCCTGAATCCTATATTTCAGTGCCTTTTATTTTATTTACCTTTGCCAGGTTCCCTTGCGTTAACAGATTCTCGATAGCATGTAGTCACATTATTAACTAAAATTTTGACTAAATACAACACGAAATTCCCATCAAAGAAGAACTCAATGTAAACTAGATGGCCATAACTCTATCACATCGTAAAAGAAGAAGAAAAAGAAATAGCTCTATCTGTAGAAAATATTCCAAATTACAAAACGAATAGGTGCATACATACTTGATTATTTTACTATTTTCTTATTTTTTTGCATAAAGCAGTAGAGGATGGTTTGCACTGCCGCCCTTGGAAATTGGTGGTTGTTCAACATTTTTCAGAGACCTGTAAAGAATATGGAAGATAATGAAATAAATAAGACTCTTTTCTTAACACATCTATTTACAGTGAACGCGTTACGAAGAAGCATGCCACAAATATGATCTAAAGGAAAACCTAAGAGGCAATCTCAGCTCGTCAACTCAAATAGAAACCACAATATGTTTTCTTAAAGAAACTCTTATCTACAGCCTTGTATGACCAATTTCAATAGTTTTCCCCCTTCTTTGTATAACTTGTTATAACATCGTTTATATTATTGTACATATTACACATGCAACATCATGCCATTAATGTAAACAGTCCCTTGTGTCAATGACCTGAGATGTCGAGATTCGTTAATTTGAATAAATAAATAAAAATGTTCTTGAACAATGCTATATAGCGTTCAAAAACCCGATACTTTCGAGCACTGCAAGAATCTCTACTAGATTTTCATTTCATAATGATTGGTGCATATGGTTTCATGACTGGAAATCCTACGGGAGTGAAGAATGGGTTTCATCTTCTCAGTTAGATGGCGTTTGCGATTTTCATATCACTCATAACCCTCCTACACGAACACTTGTCCAGTCTTGCTCTGACATTTCGATGATACCTTCTGTAAGTATTTCCATTTTTGAAAAGTATGCACCAAGTCTAAGTTGCAACAACTTAATCTACGAGGTAGAAAGTGTAACTAGTAGTAGGTAAGCCGTAATAAGAAGAATAAACAAGTAGGAGAATAACAGGAAGATTATATGTCTATGTCATTGTTCGTGATGTAACTGATGTACTATAGGGAGATCAATAATTATTAAGAATTTAGTATGATAGGGTCTCAAGAAATCACTGTGTCAACAAAACGCGTCTGAATATCGAATATATTCTAATTTTTCATTTGAGTGCACGATCCTTACTACAAAATATTGCACTAGGTATAATTGGAAATTCCAAAAAAGAAGCTCTGTGAAAAAAATAGTCATCATTGCCATATAGCAGGTATACAGAATAATGAATGGGAAATATTCGATGATATCGATGTCAGGATCTTTGATTCTTTGTACTCCTTGAACAACAGACATTTAAATCAACATCCTGAGGCGTTAAATGAAATCTTGGAAATTGGATAGCAGAACAAGTTCATCAGTCATTTCGAAGAATTCATTATGCCATCCACTTTTTCAAGGTACATGAGAAATTAAATATTGTGCAAATAAATAATGACAGAGTTATGCAATGAGTGTCCGACCTTCATATATTGAGTAAAATAAGAATTTGCACTTTTCGATGATAGTAATATATTGCTTATGAAATGGTACATGAGTGAATCTCTTGAGCAAATTTGACTTGCAGAATTTTTTAACAAAAATATTCTACAGCTGGTATAACCCTCATGTCACTGTCCACAAAAATTGTTTCTGTGAGCTGCACTAATATAGAAGACTATACATCTTTATACAGTGAATGTACGTAAAAATGGTGGTCAAATTATTAATTAATTTATTTTTCAAGGACCATTTTTCGTAATTCTTAAAGTTCTACTTTTTGCCTTTACCAAGCAGAGACGTCATCGATATTTTTTTTTTAAATTGCATGTCCCTGTTTTTTTTTCTTGCCATGGATAGATCATAAAATTCAGAATTTTGTAATGCATATATTATGTAACACCATTTGGGTCAATAATTCTCGACATATTAATTTTGTATATTTGAAAGATATATGAAAATGTTTAAATGCAGTTTGCAGTTTCCACCAAATAAAGCGCGTATATGTTCTGATGAACATCGCGTTATCATTTTGCCCAAATGTCTGTAATTTTCCAATTTTTAGCCGAAAATGGTCTCAAACGATTGGGTTCGACTCCTTGATAAAGAATTCCAGGTAAAATTTTATTCTGTACGTCCGGTCGGCCGGCCGTTGCCACGATAACTTGTGAACAGAAAGAGCTAGCAACTTGAAATTTTTAGGGTACGTGGCGCATCCCAATACGACGGACAAGTTCGTTAATGGGCATAATCGGCCCAATGTTTTCCGAGTAATAGTTTTGATTCAACCAATATAAATCCGATCGAATTGAAACCTGGTGAGTAGTTGAAGAATATAAACCTAAGCACGTTTTGTGAAATTTTGTGAGAATCTTATTACTAGAAAATAAAAAAATAGAAAATGATGTCACAATAACCTGAGAACCTAAAGAGATGGCGAAATTTTCAGGTTAGGTTGTGCATCTGAATGCAACATTTGAGTTTTTTTAAAGCATAATAAGTCTAACGGTTTTGGAGTTATAACCAACTAAAAATTGGTTGTTATATCCTCAATAACTCGAAAAATACAATTCCGCTCTAATTTGAACATGGTAAATTCGGAGTGTCCAATACAGGAGACCAGGCAATATAATTCACCATGGTAAATTCGATTAAGAGTGTCCAATAAATGAGAATGGACAATAGAACATTCGCACAAAAGCTTCTGACTTCACGTCAGTGCTTGAACCAATTTTAGTTTCATGAATTCAGGAGCTTTTGCGCGTATGTTCTATTGTTCATTCTCCTGTATTGGGCACTCTTAATCGAATTTACGATGGTGAATTCTATTGTCTGTTAAATGCAGAGTGTCCAATACAGAAGAACAGACAATAGAATTCACCATGGTAAATTCGATTAAGAGTGTCCAATAAAGTAGAATGGACAATAGAACATACGCGCAATAGTTTCAAACTTCACGTCAGTGCTTGAACCAATTTTTTTGGGCGCATGTTCTAGGGGAACATCGTCCTATCATTTCGTCCAAATGTCTGTAATTTTCGAATTTCGAGCTGAAAATTGGCTAATAGACTAATTCGGACTCCCTGATCACGAATCCGGTGTCAGATTTTAGGGTGCCGTCCGGCCGTCCGGCCGGCCGGCCGGCCGGCCGGCCGGCCGTAGGCACGATAACAGGAGCACCGAAGGTCCTATCGACTTCAAACTTTCAGGGTAGGTTTCTGATCAAAATGCGACGGTTAAGTTCGTTAACGGGCAAAATCGGCCAGACGGTTTAGGAGTTATAGACATTTAAAATTTTGAGGTTATTTCCCTGATATTTCAGGAACTAAAGAAGATGTTGAATCGAAACTTTGTAGTCAGTTCGAGGATATAAACGCGCAACTTTTGGCAAAATTCTGTTATGATCGAAATGTTGGTAATTTTTAAAAAAATATTTCTTTTAATTTTTTCGAAAAAAAAATTTTTTTTTCGTGAACTATTCATCAGATTGCAACAAAAACTTGTACTAACGTCAATTGTAGTATTTTGCAACATTGTGCAAAATTTTGGCTCTATACGATTTCAATTTCTGGAGATATAAGACAAAATGTGTCAAATTTCCTGGGTCTCTCTCAGTATTTTCATCGATTATTCTATGAACTCTTTGAATTCCACCGAAAACAAATTCAAAGACATAAACATAAAGAATCAAGTCATAGTTTAGACGTCGAAAGAAGGACGATGTTGATCGACTTGAAAAGGTACCTATTTCAAGAAATGCAATAATGAAATGCTTAATTTTTTTTATGGTCACAGAAAATCGTCACAAAAATCTATTTACCTCATTTGACGGCTGTTTGTCAAATCAATTAATTCCAATGATTGATGTCAGATTTCCTACATACCAAGTTCAAACACATTTTATTATATGGAAAACACTTATTATGATCACGTTCTATAGGAATTGATACTAAATAGAAGCTAGATGAAGATTATTGTAATGGAAAATTTGTGTTCCAGAATAATATTAAGGTATTCAACATGATACTGCTTTTTTTCTTTACTGGTCAGTACGGGCCACAAGGAACATGCGCCCAAGAGCTCCTGTCCACAGGGCTTGAACCCATTTTTTTTCAATGATTTTTTAAAACTTTCCTAGTGCTATGATTCTCACAAAATTTTGCAAGAATTTTTGCGTTGGCATTCTACAACTAATAGCCATATTTGAATTGAATCGGATTTGTATTTTCTGAGTTATTGAGGAAATCACAACCAACTTTCAGATTGATATAACTCCAAAATCATTTGGCCGATTATGCTAGTTGACGAACTTAAATGTCGTATTCAGATGCGTAGCGTACCCTGAAAACTGCAAGTCGCTATTTCTTTGCGTTCTCAAGGAATCATGAGATACATAATATTTTTTCGTAACTTTTTTAAAATATTACGGTCCCCACAAAATTTTACACACGTCTTCACGTCGGTATTTAAACAATTTGCTAAGCTTCAATTCGATCGAGTCTATATTTTTTGAGTTATCGAGGAAATAATATTCCAGATGGGTATAACTCCGAAACCGTTGGGCCGATTAGAGCCAACAGCGAACCTAACTCTTCCATTCAGATGTGCAACCTATCCAGAAAATTACAAGTCCATATCTCCTTATGTTCGAGAGTTGTCGAGGCAACGCTCACCCATCCAGCAACTGAACTCACACAAGGCTGCTCGGATCTCCAGCAATATAGATCCGGTCATGTTTAAACATGGAACTTGGTAGCAGAGTTAGGTTCTGAAGGCTTTCGCAAAATTTCAGCGATATTGGACGGATACTTTCTGATATATAGAATTTTTTAAATAACTTTCTATAATTTTTTAAAAATTTTCTAGTTATACGATCCTCACAAAATTTTGCAAGAATCTTCGCGTTGCCATTCTACAACTAATAACCATGTCTGAATTGCATCGGTTTCGTATTTTTTGAGTTATTGAGGAAATAACAACCGAAGTTCAGATGGGTATAACTCCAAAACCGTTCTGCCGATTATGCCTATTAACGAACTCAAATAGCGTATGAGGATTCTCAACCTTGCCTGAAAATCTCTTTTCGTTCTCAAGTTATCATGGCAACGGCCGGCCAGACAGAATCAAATTTGACCTCGAAATCTTGATCAGGGAGTCGAACTCAATCGTTTGAAACCATTTTCGGCGAAAAATTCGAAAATTACAGACATTTGGGCAAAATGATAACGCGATGATCCCCAGAACATACGCGGAAAAATAACGAATTAAATATTTTTTTATTGCAACTAAACTAAAATTTTTTTGACGTTTTCGTCAACCTGATAATTTAAACGGAAACTTTATGGGGACAAATATGTAAAGGTTTTTGGACAATCTGCGCGTGAGATTTATACAACTATATTATTACCATTGTCAAATTGGATCGGATTCGTATTTCTTGAGTTATTGAGGAAAGAACAATAAAACTTCAGATGGGTATGACTCCAAAATCGTTCGCGATTATACCTATTAACAAACTCTAAGGCTGGTTTACCTTTCACGCTGACGGTCGTTGCTGACGGTCAGCGCTGATCGGTCAGCTCGGATCCTTTTAGTATTGCGCTGATCACATAGAGAAATAGAAGGATGCTATTGTCTCTGGCTCACTGAATGTGGAGGCTTGTCGGTGCCAGCTAGTCAGCGGCGCCGACGCGCCGGCGCGTACGTGCGCGTATATAGCTCAGCGCTGACGGCCGTCAGCGCTGCGTGACTCGAAAACGCTACCTATAGCTACATACAAATTGACCCATCAGCGCCGACCGTCAGCGTGACAGGAAAACCAGCCTAACGTCGCATTTGGATGCGCAACCTAACCTAAAAATTGCAATTCGCTACCTCCTTTCTTTCTCAAGTTATCGTGAGATAAAAAATATTTTTTTTAAAGTTTCTAATGAGACGATCCTCACAAAATTTCACATACCTACGTCTTTATGTCGGTATTCTACTACCACAGTTACCAAGTTTCAATTCGATCAGAGCTGTATTGTTTGAAAACAAAATGATTAGGTACTTCGCAACCGTTGGGTCGATTATGCCCATTAACGAACTTATCCGTCGCATTTATTGGCGGTGCCTACGCAGAAAATTTCAAGTCACTATCGTTATCGTGGCCGCCGGTCTGCCAGACAGATTCTAAAATTGACCTCGAATTCTTCTAACCTTATCGTTGGAGACTATTTTCGGCAAAACATTTTCTCAATGGGTTAATTTTCTTAGCTTATCGATACCCCTCCTCTGTTTTAATTACTTACTTTAATTGCCAGCTTACAAATAAAATAGATAAAGTTAAATATTATAAAAGTATTTTATTTCAATAAAGTATTTTGGAAATACGTATTTAGCATTTAGTGTTTCAGACATGAAATGACTATTTTGTATTTGATAAAAAAATTCAAAGAGATTTATATTTTGTAAATAAATATAGTTAATGAACTTATTTGCAGATCTCTGCTTATAAGTATATTAATCTGAATCCACCTGAATTCAATATTGGACATACTCAATGCAAAAACACTAGTTATGATTCTCAACAGAATTCTACTACGTAGCTACTTACGGAACATAGTCATCATAGTCATCTTCGTAAGATTGAAACATTACCGGATAACACATTCCATTGATTTTAATATAACCAGGTCTACACGGTGTAACAATAATATGTTTTACTGCGCTAGTGTTAACTCGCTTCACTTCGAAAATTTTTTTATGCCATTTCTGGAAATCAGAATCTATTTCTGATTCTGAAATAGACGCCAGTAGAAACAAAACAATAATGAAGGTGAGTTTCTTATGCATCATAATCAGCACTGTTTTCAACATTTTGTGGAGAATAACTATTCGTCATGATTCTATTTGTTCATTACTTGATATAAATCAAGATAAAATTGTTGATTTTCCTTCCATTATGATGAGTTGACGTAAGTTCTCATGATTTCATGAGAGTGAATCTTGATGGAAAGAACCTGAATTTCACCGAAAAATCTTTAGAAGCGATGGGGAACATTTTCTATTTGTATGCTCCATTATTAAATGTTTATTGAAAAGCTCCTCTATCCATAACGTGTGACTGCTTGCTGCGGCTTTTGAGTACGTGGGTTCATTGTGCCTTATTTTTGGCGCTCTTGTTGCTTAGGCTTGTTGCTTGGCTTATCAATCAATTTGCCAAATGTCTGTAATTTTCGAAGCTATGGATGAAAATGATCTTAAACGATTTGATGCGACTCACTGATCCAGAAACCGTAGTCAAAATTTATTTTGTCTGGCCGGCTGGTGCAGCCGGTTATTAACACGATATCTCTCGAACGGAATGAGCTAGACCAGGGGTCACTCGGACCGGATCCAGACCACCAATCCATTTTGTGCGGACCCAGAAGAATTTAAAGAATATCAATATAAAAATTTATGGTAATTGATTAAAACCTGCGCTTTGTGTTGTCTCTTCCGATCATCGAATAGCCACGTGACAATGTCACTTTTCGCATCAATACTTACTTTGTTATGTTTTAATTGATATTATAAATATAAATCTTAGGTGTTAAGCTGGCCGTCCACTAGGTCGGAAACGCGGCGCGGCGCGGCGCGGGGCGGAAATATATATCTCCGTCCACTGTGGGGCGGTCGGTCAGGTCGGAAAAATTTTCAGGACAGTTCTCGCTTGGCAGTCGATATATGCGTATTACTTGAGGTATGTCTTCTGACGACGAGGACTTGTTCGTGTTTGCTGCTGCATTGGAAGCTGAAGAAGAGGAAGCAGTGAGGAGAAAGAGGAAAAGGATATGGGTTCATGAAATTAATACAAAAAGAAAGGAGCTTGGAGAATTTCATCATCTATTTGATCATCTCCTGAGGGACGAAAATAAATTCTTCAGGTACTTCAGGATGTCGCCAGAAATGTTCTTCAAATTGCTGCAACTTTTGAGGCCAGAGATTGAAAGGCAAAATACTCAATTTCGGGAAGCCATTTCTCCTGAAGAAAGACTGGCGACGTGCCAGGTACCGTAGATATCATATTTCACTAAAATATTGTTTTTACGCGTATGTTCTGGGGAACTTCGCGTTATCATTTTGCCCAAATGTCTGTAACTTTAGAATTTTT
Source organism: Halyzia sedecimguttata (assembly GCA_937662695.2). Lineage (NCBI taxonomy): Eukaryota > Metazoa > Arthropoda > Insecta > Coleoptera > Coccinellidae > Halyzia > Halyzia sedecimguttata. The sequence continues at coordinate 41,242,782 of OW569415.2, forward strand.
TGCCGAAAATGGACTCAAACGATTAGGTTCGCCTCCCTGATGAAGAATCTGGGGTCAAATTTGATTCTGTCCGCTGGCCGGCCACCGTTGCCACGATAACTTGAGAACGGAACGAAATATCGAATTGAAATATTTTGGGTAGCTGGCGCGTCCCAATGCGACGGACAAGTTCATTAATGGGCATAATCGGCCTAATGGTTTCCGAGTACTAATATTTTATCAACCGTTACCAATCGGATTGAATTGAAACTTGGTGAGTGGTTGTAGAACGTAAACATGGACACTAATATGCAATTTTGTAAGGTTCATATAATTCGAAAATTCTAAAAAAATTATTAAAAAATATTATTCATCTCACGTTAACTTGAGAATAGAAAAAGATAGCGGCTTGATATTTTCAGGATATGATGAACATTAGGGTGGGCCGAAAATCCGCTATTTTATAATTTTAATTATTAATAGCAAAACTCCTGCTCATAAGGCTTAAAAAAAATGTGTGCGAATGGAAAAAAATTTAGGCCGATATCTTAGGCTCGCCAAATGAAGTGAAAGTTTAAAATCGGAAAAAAATTTATTTATGTACAATGTACATAAAAAGGTCCTTTGACAAAATCATTCAAAATTGATAGTTTCTGAAATAATGACGATTTTATGTTAAAATTTCACGTTTTTCGCTATATACAATATATATTGTATTTTAACATAAAATCGTCATTATTTCAGAAACTATCAATTTTGAATGATTTTGTCAAAGGACCTTTTTTTGTAGAGAATTAAATTTCCCATCGAAATATGTACATTGTACATAAATAAATTTTTTCCGATTTTAAACTTTCACTTCATTTGGCGAACCTAAGATATCGGCCTAAAATGTTTTCCATTCGCACACATTTTTTTTCAAGCCTTATGAACAGGATTTTTGCTATTAATAATTAAAATTATAAAACAGCGGATTTTTGGCCCACCCTAATGAACATATATGCAAAATTATTATCTATATCACAATAACTTGAGAATAGAAAGAGATAAACTAAACTGAATGAAAAGAAATGAAAGAAACGCGTGCGTCTTTGTCTTCCACTTCACGACGGACTCACTGAAATCGAAACAAAAGTGACCGAGTCGTGCCGAGGTCGGAATATTTCCGCTCCGCCCTCCGTCCATTGGGTCGGCGACGCGGAATTCATGAAACCGCGCCGCGCTCAAGAAGTTTGGATAGATCCCGAGCGCGGAGATTTTTCGACTTCTCCGCGCCGCGCCGCGCTACCGACCTAGTGGACGGAGCTTAGTGTATTTTGGTTCAAAGTTCTAGCACACATTTCCGCCCCGCGCCGCGCCGCGCCGCGTTTCCGACCTAGTGGACGGCCAGCTTTAGTCACCATCTACCTATAGGACCGCGACAGATGTATATATTTTTTAAACGGACTCCCAATGAAACTAATTGATGATCCCTGAGCAAGACAGCTGAAATTTTCAGAGTTTGTTTGGGCGATGAATATCTCAGTTAAGGTCGTTATTGGACAAAACTGGACCCATTATTTCGGAGCAACGAAAAAATTTTTTTTTTACGTTACAAATTTCACATTCACTCGTTTCTGTCCGGCAATTTTGGCATCGACCAATACAAATCCAATCATGTTGAATCTTGGTAGCCTGTTGTAGAAGACTGAAACAAATATGATGTGAGAATCGAAACTCTAGAAAATTAAAAAAATATACAGGGTGAGTCTTTGTCCACTGCATTAATTTTAACCAAAGATTCCTCTCATCAAATGAAACACTTTTTCATTCAACATTTTTCCGAATTCAGCTCAGGTAAAAAGATACAGGCTGTTGAAATTTTGAACAAAAATCAGTTTTTATTTTGTAGCTTTGACATCCTTTTTTCGAATAAAATGAATATTGGCGTAAAGTTTCCTATAAGTATGATACATATTTTTCGAATATTAGTTATTTTCTACTTCTACTGGTTTTCTAGTTATGGACTCGTGGATTCATAAAACTAAACGAAATTAGCATAAAGAAAGCATATAAAGTTTTTCTTGAGTCATTTCAAGAATATTCCATCGTTTTAGAACATTATATTATTCTTCATCATTCCTCCTTAAACGCGCCTTTTTCGAGATTTTCTTCATTGAATGTTTCAAAATGGAAAACTCCAGAAATTTCACTACTTTTATGGATCCGTCCCTGAGCGTTGGAATCCCGAATCAAGCTGTAAACCACTGTACCATGCCTTATTCTCGCCTGCCAACAATGTCATAGATAATTTATATGCGGGAGTGTATTAGCACATTGTGAAATCTTTAAACGCTTGTAACTTTTTACCTGAGCCGAATATGGAAAAATGGTAAATGAAAAAAGTGTTTTATGTGATGAGAGGAATCTTTGGTTAAAATTAATGCAGTGGTCAAAGACTCACCCTGCATATTCAAAAATATTATTTATGTCACGATAACCCGAAAACGGAAAGAGATAGCGGGGAGGTTGAGCATCTGAATGCGACATTTGAGTTTGTTAATAGGCATAATTGGCCAAACGGGTTTGGAGTTATACCCATCTGAAATATGATTCTAATTTCCTCAATAACTCGTAAAATACGAATCCGATCCAAATTAAACATATTTTTTAGTTGTAGGAGGCCGGCGCAAAAATTCTTGCAAAATTTCGTGAGGATTGTATTACTACAAAATTTTAAAAAAATGCTATAAAATCATTGAAAAAAATTCTTTATATCAGAAACCATTCATCTGACATGGCTGAAATTTTGCGATAGTCTTCAAAACCTAACTCTACTACCAAGTTCTAAGTTTGAACACGATCCGATCTATATTGTTGGAGATCCGAGCAGCCTTGTGCAATTTCATCAGCTGGATGGGTGAACGTTGTCTCGATAACTTTCTAAGGAAAAGAGAAAGATATTTTCAGGGTAGGTTGCGCATCCGAATGGGAGAGTTAAGTTCGTTGTTGTGCATAATCGGCCAAACGGTTTAGTGGTTATACCCATCTGGAATATTATTTTCTCGATAACTCAAAAAATACAAATCTGATCGAATTGAAACTTGGTAACTAGTTGTAGAATATCGACTAATTTTATTTTGCTAGTTGTCTTAATCAGCCAAATGGTTTTGGTGTTGGACTCATCTGAAATTTTGCTTTCAGTTCCTCTATAACTCAAAATAATCTGACCCAATTAAAACTCGGTGATTACTTGTAGAATGCCAACGCACTCGTTTTCGCGGAATTTCGTGGATATCGTATCCTGGAGTTACTTAAGGCATAAGTTTTTTCGTATTTAAATTTCAGTAGAATACATTAATGAAATGATTAAGATTATTTGATCATTGATTTTCTCGTTATTGAGGTATATCATTAAAATGTTATTGAATGTATACATATATTATAACAGCTGAGAAAACGGTATACATATATCGATGCTACATTCTATAAAGAGTATCCCATAGAGGTGAGTGAACATGCTCATGAAAGCTCCTGAATTCACATCAATGCTTGAACCAATTTTTTTTAAATTTAATTTCTTTTAGATGCACTTCTATCAAAAGAATCCCATTTCCAACTCTGAGAAACCGATACTTTTGGAGTATTATTTGTCAAAGTTTTTAAAATTGAAGCTTGAACGACGGTTTCGGTTAATGGATTGCGCCATGATTAATAAAAAATAAAGATATGGAGGTCGACGATGTTTATCCCCCACAAGACGGTACTACGAGCCTTCGAGTGACAAAACCATCAGTCTTTTGCAGGGATTAATTGAGGGGCTCAGTGGAAAAGTGGTACAAATGATTTTTACTAACTTCAGAGAAAATCCGATTCAAAGTCAATTGCTGATATTAAAATCATGGTAGAATCAAATATTTATACAGGGTCTTTCACGAGGAACCTCACCCATATTTATACGGGAAACTACTGAACGTATTTTCATGAAATTCAGCACTTATGAGTATTTCACGATGCTGATGAAATCTAAAATATTTTCAAGGCATGAGCACCTCCGGTTTTTCCGGAAATGACGTCAACTTCCGTTTTTCAAATTAGAACACCATTTTTGGCGCTCTAGTTCCTCGGAACTGAGTGCTTATCAATTTGCCCAAATGTCTGTAATTTTCGAATTTTTCGATGAAAATGGTCTTAAACGATTTGGTTCGACTCACTGATGAAGAATCCATGGTGGAAATTCATTCTGTCCGGCCGTCCGGCCGGCCGGTCCGGCCGTAGGCACGATAACTCTCGAACGGAATGAGCTAGAGTGTTGAAATTTTCAGAGTAGGTTTGGGGGATAAATATCTCGGCTAAGTTCGTTACTGGGCAAAATCGGACAGAAGGTTTCGGAGTAATAAAAAAAAAATTTTTTTTCACATTAACAAATTCCAAATTAAATAATTTTTAATAAGCAGTTTTATCATAAGAATCCATTCATATCATTTTTAACTCTAACAAGCTAATACTTTCGGAGATATGATTTTTCAAAATTTCAATGTAAATCGTATTTCACAGATTGATATAATTATTCCTTGTATGAATTTTCATAATGTCAACTTGACAGAAGGGAAAATTGTAACTTCAAAAATATTGGGGTTGAAATACTCGTGAAGTTTGTATCGACCAGATTAACGCAAAGTGTAAAAAAAAAAAATTGAAAATTTAAAATATGTTTTTCCACAATAACTCTCGAACGGAATGAGCTAGATAGTTGAAATTTTCAGAGTAGGTTAGAGAGATGAATATCTCGGTTAAGTTCGTTATTGGGCAAAATTGGCCAGATTTAATTCGATTTCTTCCATGGTGCAGTTCTCATTCTCATGATTGCTCATTTAATCTTGATAAATAAACTGTTATTTGAATTGAATTTCCTTCATGATGCAGCTCTATCATATGTATACATTGATATAATTCCCAACTCAGAGAAACCAATACTTTCGGAGATATAATTTGTCTGTTTGAACTAGTTGTGTATAAGTAAACGGTGTGAATTAGTGCAATACAGTGATATATGCTCGAATATATGTTCTGTGACAGTGTGTAAATAGTAAAATTTCCTTTGGATTATTTCTACTTGGAGATGAGTACATTTCAGTTGAGACTGTGGACAACAAGATGTATTAGAAATATGAGTGGATGGGAGATCAAGAAGCTCAAAGAATCTATTTATTTTTTGACGCTCTAGTTCCTCGGAACTGAGTGCTTATCAATTTGCCCAAATGTCTGTAATTTTAGAATTTTTCGATGAAAATGGTCTTAAACGATTTGGTTCGACTCACTGATCAATAATCCGTGGTCGAAATTCATTCTGTGCAGCCGGCCGGTCCGGCCGGCCGGCTGTAGGCACGATAACTCTCGAACGGAATGAGCTGGACAGTTGAAATTTTCAGAGTAGGTTTGGCAGATAAATATCTCGGCTAAGTTCGTTATTGGGCAAAATCGGACAGATGGTTTCGGAGTATCAAAAATCATTTTTTTTACATAACAAATTCCAAATTAAATTTTTTTCAATAAGCAGGTTTACCATAAGAATCCAATGATATCATTTTTAACTCTAACAAGCTAATACTTTCGGAGATGTGATTTTTCAAAATTTCAATAATAAATCGTATTTCTACGTTTTCACAGAATTATATAATTATTCTATGTATGAATTGTCATAATGTCAACTTATTTTCCTGAGACATGACATTGTCTAATTCCTTGCTAATAGTTGGTTCGAGAAACGTCAAAATCGACTTAGGGAGACAAGGGTAAAAAACCGTCAAATAAACCCCCATGTGGCGAAAAGTGAAAATTAAGAATATATATCCCAGGTAAGTACCGTCGTTTTATTCTAATACCGGAGATCGACAAGATCGTACGAGGAGCCCGATAGCCCGTTGGTCTAGTCCGTCGGGCTTTCGGTTTCGGAACGAGAGAAGGCGGGCTCAAATCCCGGAAAGGGAATTACACTTTTTGGCGCTCTAGTTCCTCGGAACTGAGTGCTTATCAATTTGCCCAAATGTCTGTAATTTTTATTTAAGAAGCAGTTTCACCATTAAAATCCATCGATATAATATTCAACTCCAACAAGATAATACTTTCGGAGATATGATTTTTCTAAATTTCAATAATGAATCGTACTTCTATGTTTTCACAGAATGCTATAATTATTCTATCTAAGCTTTATTATATGATCTGTGTTCATACTCGTACATTTCATCCTGTTCTATAACAAAGAGTCAAATTCATTTCAGCTATTTTAATTTGATTTCTTCCATGGTGCAGTTCTCATTCTCAGATTGCTCATTTAATCTTGATAAATAAACTATTATTTGAATTTAATTTCCTTTATGATGCAGTTCTTTCATAAGAATACATTGATTTAATTCCCAACTCTGAGAAACCAATACTTTCGGAGATATAATTTGTCTGTTTGAACTAGAGCGCCAGAAAGCTCCTGTCCACAGGGCTTGAACCCATTTTTTTATTGCAGAAATAGATTCCTTAGAAAATTTCAAGTTATTTTGATGTAACATTTTTCAGTTTTGGTTGGAAAATTCTCTCTGAGCGGGAAAATTCGAAAAAAATCGAAAATAGAGCTCCTCTGAAACAAGAATAACTTCGAGGTTTTTGGATGGAAAATTTTCATTTTTGGGATTTTTCAAGATGTAAGATTGATGTATCCACTTTAAAAATCGAAATCGCGATTCATGATACAATGGGTGAAAAAATCGCTTTCAAAGTTAGGGATGACAAAATCGTGAAAAATCAATTTTTTCAAATTAGAACCCCATTTTTTTATGGCAGATATTGAATCTACGTTGAAAAATAATGTGAGTGTATGCATCACACCCTTGCCCTAAAATGGATATTTTCTGAGTTATTCACAAAAAACTGTTTTTCGTCTTGAATTTTCAGCTATTTCTTTTCCCTTCACGCCAAAAAGATGTAATTTTCAGGAACTGTTATTTGAACCATGCTGTAGATTTTTCACCCCTTCTTGAAACCGACTTCAAGTTACTATTAGGAGAACCATGGCAAACTCTCGCAGTTATAACTAGAGAAGATGCTCAAACTTTTGACCGTTAATTTCTAGACATTTATTTATACGTCTCAGGAATGCTTCGTGCGTTGCTCTTCTTATTTCATCGGGAGGAAGAGATCTGCAAAAGTGTTTAAAAACCAAATTGAGTTTCAAAACTATGAATCTAAAAATCTAAACAAACCTGAACGCATTTCTGACTCGTTCTATGCAGTCCTCTTTATCAGTCAGGGGAGTTGAGTAGACAACATTTTTTATCCTACCCCAAACATAATAGTCTAAAGGAGTTAAATCGGGAGAACGTGGTGGCCAAAGATGTGGACCATTGTTCGCCAACCATCGATCTTCAAATAGCCTGTAGAGGATATTTGACACATTGAGTGAATTGTGTGGAGGCACGCCATCTTGTTGATACCATAAGTCATTATGGTTCTGTACTAGCGGCTCAATTATTTGAGTCAATATGTCAGAATATCTATCTCCTAAGGGAGAACATTCTTTAAATAATGCAAACATGTGTAGTGTTCTATCTTACCAGTTAAAGTCCCATCATAAATGTGAACATCGAGAATTGCATTATTTTTGATGTTCCATTGTCTGAAGTGGTGGTTGTTCTCTTCATCCCAATATTGACTGTTATGCCTATTGAAAGAACCATTCTTTGTGAATTTAGATTCATCTGTCCAAATTATACAGTCCAAAAAGTTTTCATTGTCTTGAAATCGAATCATAATAGCTTCGCAAAATTCTGTTCTCCTGACGAAATCAGTTTCCTTCAAATGCTGTACCCTATTGAATTTATATGGGTGCATTTTATGTTTTTTTAATATTCTCCAAACACTCGATTGAGATAATCCCAGATCAATCTCGGCATCTTTGAGAGAATTTTGAGGATTCACACGAAAATATTCAAGAACTGTAATTTCGTTGTTCTCATCTTCTACTACACTTTTTTCTCTGTGTATAGTTTTCTTAACGAAAGATCCGACATTTCTCAAGTTTGTCATGGTTCTGTTAATGGTATCTCTCGTTGGTCTGGGTCGGTCAGGAAACCTCTCAATGAACAGTCGAATCGTTCTATCTACAACTTTATTACATTCTCCATGAAGTAGAATGAGATTTAAATAATCTTCATTGGTAAAATTAGGCATAGTGATCGATTTTATAACTTAATACGAATTATCACCAAATTAATAGTAAACACAAAATGCTACTGAATTACGAGGAATTTGGCAGATGTAATTAATGATATCTATCATTAAAAAAAAAAGAATGTAAAACATCGTAAGTTTTTGCATATGGTTCATAAGGAGTTATTTATTTATCACTGGAGAGAAAACCGATGGCCGATTAGTTGAAATAAAGAGGTTTCCGATACAAATTCGAATCAAAATTCGCCATCTATTTAGGAACAACCTGTAACTTTTTTCTCTTGCATATTAGGGTAGTAAAATCTAAAACATGGTTTAAGTAACAGTTCCTGAAAATTTCATCTTTTTGGCGTGAAGGGAAAAGAAATAGCTGAAAATACAAGACGAAAAACAGTTTTTTGTGAATAACTCAGAAAATATCCACTTTAGGGCAAGGTTGTGATGCATACACTCACATTATTTTTTAACGTAGATTCAATATCTGCCATAAAAAAATGGGGTTCTAATTTGAAAAAATTGATTTTTCATGATTTTGTCATCCCTAACTTTGAAAGCGATTTTTTCACCCCCTGTATCATGAATCGCGATTTCGATTTTTAAAGTTGATACATCAATCTTACATCTTGAAAAATCCCAAAAATGAAAATTTTCCATCCAAAAACCTCGAAGTTATTCTTGTTTCAGCGGAGCTCTATTTTCGATTTTTTTCGAATTTTCCCGCTCAGAGAGAATTTTCCAACCAAAACTGAAAAATGTTACATCATTACATTACATACATGAAATTTTCTAAGGAATCTATTTCTGCAATGAAAAAATGGTGTTCTAATTTGAAAAACGGAAGTTGACGTCATTTCCGGAAAAACCGGAGGTGCTCATGCCTTGAAAATATTTTAGATTCTATCAGCATCGTGAAGTACTTATAAGTGCTGAATTTCATGAAAATACGTTTAGTAGTTTCCCGTATAAATATGGGTGAGGTTCCTCGTGAAAGACCCTGTATACAGGACTTATTACTGTTCTGTGGATTACACGATGAATTTCAGAGGTAGATAATAGTTCGAAATGTTATTTTCGAAATAATTGCTAAAATACAGAGCCTATATCGAGCTCAAATCTGGTTCTCGATTATAAAATGGCGACTCCAATTTTTGTATGGAACCTTTGTTTCTGGAAAATAACATTCTTGCAAAATTTATTTTTCTAGTGATACGATCCTCACAAAATTTTGCATAAATTTGCGCGTCGGCATGCTTCAACGAATTTCCCAGTGTCAATTCGATAGGATCTGTATTTTTGGAGTTATTGAGGTTACAATATTCCAGATGGGTATAACTCCGAAACCGTTTGCCTGATTATGCCTATTAACGAACTAAACCGTCTCATTTGGATGTGTAACCTACCCTGAAAATTGTAAGTTGCTATCTCTTTCCGTTAGAAAATTGTCCTGGCAACGACCTGACGGACGTAATTGAATATGAGTTTTTCACAATTGGATCGAACGTAATCGTTCCACGCTGAGTAATTTATCGATACGGTGACTAAAATTGGCTGGTGATATCATGCAATACGGAATACATTTAAACCCAATATCTAAAACAAGTATTTGACTGTACCTAACACCGTACGCTCCTGAAATTTATAGATGGATATGTTATTTCAAGGAAACAAAATTTCAAATATGCCATTGAAAATTCAAAGAAGCAGACGTTACAGTTTAACGTTCAATTCGTACCATATCTGGAAACTAAAAACTCTATAAACGCTCCTCGATGTTCTATTCTTATTCTCATTTTGAGCTTAATTCCACACTATCAACATAAAACCATCAAGAATTTGAAGTAACTATATCACTTATACCACAGATTAGTTATTCTCCCATTCACTTAAGTTATCTGTAATTATTTAAATAATGACTGCAATATGTAAATTCTGATGGAAATATAAAATCGGGCACACATCCAATTATTCTCATCTAGGACCTGGATCATATTTCCGATAACTCATGTTCTCGTGTTATATTATATATAGGTACTTAAGAAATCTCAGGGAATTCTGGGAATTACTTTCAGAGATTTTTAATAGAACTTTTGACGAGAAAAAAATATATTTTATCCCATTGTGACGTAAGAACATGACATTAATCAGCTCATAGCAAGAAAGGTAACTTGAGTTTTATTCACTAAGCACTAAGTGAAATAAAATATACTTTTTGGCGCTCTTGCTCCTCGTAACAGAGTGCTTAAAAATTGCCCAAATGTCCGTTATTTTCGAATTTTAGGCTGAAAATTGTATCAAAGGATTCGGTTCGACTCACTGATCAAGAATCCGTGGTCGAAATCGATTCTGTCCGGCCATCCAGCTGGCCGTCCGTCCGTCCGTTAACACGATAACTCTCGAACGAAAGGAGTTGGAGGATTGAAATTTGCAGGGTAGGTTTGGAGCGTGAATATCTCGGACGAGCAAATCAGCAAAATCCATCGAGCGGTTTCAGGGTTATGGCCGTTTTTAGTAAAAATATTTTTTATGATTACCGAAACTGATCACTCGATCTATCTGAAATTTAGCATCAAATTGTAGAATCATGACCTTTAGACGCATGTGAAGTTTTGTTTTGATCAGATTACCGTAAAGTGCCAAAAAAAATTTTGAAAATTTTAAAATTTTGTTTCTACAATAACTCTCGAACGGAATGAGCTAGGCAGTTCAAATTTACAGAGTAGGTTAGGGAGATAAATATCTCGGTTAAGTTCACTATTGGGCAGAATATGGTTTCGGAGCAACGAAAAAAAATTTTTTTTTAACTCACAAATTTCAAATTAATTTTTTTTTAAGTTGCAGTTTCACCATAAAAATCCATTGATATCATTTTCAACTCCAACAAGCTAATACTTTCGGAGATATGATTTTTTGAAATTTCAATAATGAATCTTACTTCTATGTTTTCAGAGAATGCTATAATTATTCTATCTATGATTTATTATACGATCTGTGTTCATACTCGTACATGTCATCCTGTTCTATAAGAGAGAGTCAAATTCATTTTAGCTATTTTAATTTGATTTCTTCCATGGTGCAGTTCTCATTCTCAGATTGCTCACTTAATCTTGATAAATAACCTATTTTTGAATTGAATTTTCTTTATGACGGAGTTCTATCAAAATAATACATTGATATAATTCTCAACTCTGAGAAACCAATACTTTCGAAGATATAATTTGTCTGTTTGAGCAATTAAGAATTAGAAAGTGCTCGTTATTTGAATTTTCGTCAGAATACGACAAGATCTAATATTTTTAATTCACTAGTGAATCCAAATGGGAAAAAAATTTGTATACTTACATCACTTGAGTAAAAAGTGTTTATTCATTCTGGGGCAATAAACTTTCTTGGCATTTAGAAACATAAATGTAACTCATTTGTTGTATAGATATCTATTATTCTGGAATTTGAAGTATATTCCCGCGAAATCAAGCTTTTATTTTTGTCATTTGTGATGGCCGTTAGTTTGCAACTTTTGTTTTATTTATTACATTCACGTCAAGAAGGTATAGTTGAATATGGGTGCCTCAAACCTGAGGTGTGGTTTATATTTATTAGTAAAACACTTTTCATTTCATTATAAGAAATCGTTAATGTGTATTTAGCTAAAAATGCATATAAATAAACTTAGCACTGTACTGATTTTAGAACCCAAACCAACGATTTACATCTTTCGGTTTCGAATCATTTTCATCCACAGATGTTGTCGTTTCTTCGATTTTCTCAATTGTCTTAACACTTATTGCCTTTTCTTCAGAGTCTCTATCGAAATCATCATCATCTTCGTTATCCAGTTCGCCTAATGTAGGTTCTACGGGTATTTCGATGATGGTCTCCCCTGTTGAAACTGAAAGTACAATAAATACAAATAAGTTCAAGAAATGTATCGATATAGAGAGAGAGAGAGAGTTTCTTGGTTCTTCTACAATATAAAGCATTGTTTAAACAGGTCAGAGAAAATAGATAAACTTACAGTATATATACCTGCTATATAAATAAATGAAAACCATTCAAATGACTAGGAAGAAAACATAATGAACTTAGACTGAGCACATTACATACATTTTTCAAATATTTAAACTTAACTCTGCCTATTTTTGCGCGCATATTCGAGGAAACATCGTTATTTCGCCTAAATGTTCGGTTCTGGACGCCCGTCCGTTGCCACGATAACTTTCGAATGGAAAGACAACAATTTAGAATTTTCAGGGTTGGTTGAGCATCCAAATAAGACAGTTGAGTTCGTTAATAGGCATAATCAGCCGAACTGTTTCGAAGTTATAAATATCTGAAATATTGTTTCCAAAATAACTCAACAAATACAAATTCGATCGAATTGAAACTTGATAATTGGTTGTAGATTGCTGACGCGCAAATTTTTGCAAAATTTAGTGAGGATTGTACAACTGAAAATTTGTTTTTTTCCGGGATCTCTCTCCCAAACTCTGAAAAATATCTATAAAAGAAAAAATGTATGTATGTATGTATGTATTTTGTCATTTGCTTCTGCGTAAGAAACACAAGATATTTGTCAGAAGCAATCAATCGAACAATGTTGCTAATAGACAACAATGAAACGACATCAACGAAGAAACAACTATATCGTAACGGTTTGGAGTCTATAGCAGGCTCCTTCGACAGACACTTAACGAAAATCTTCAGAATTATTTTGTTGATAGTTATTCTAAAATTTGTTACGATATAGTTGTTTCATCGTTGTTGTTTTCGTTGTTGTTTGTTAGGTAACATTGTTCGATTGATTGCTTCTGACAAATATCTTGTGTTTCTTACGCAGAAGCAAATCACAAAATAATTATTTTTTTATTTTATAGATATTTTTCAGTGTTAGGAAGAGAAAACCAGAAAGAAACCATTCAATAATGAATATACCTTCCACAGTATCCTTTAATGATTAACTGAGAAAAAAAAAATTTCTACAAAAATTTAATATTTCAGATAGTATTTGTCAGATTCCGTGGAAATTACGCGTAAACCATCAAGCCGTCATTTTACAATCAATTACCGGATTTCAGCTTGAATGACTCCGTAACTTAACAATTATTGAGAAAATAAAATTTCTTACTCAAATACTTTTTCCCCAATAACTCAAAAAATATAGATCCGATCCAACTGAAAGTTAGCAATTAGATGCAGAATGACGATGCGCAAATGTTTGCTGAATATATTGAGGATCTCATTACTAGAAATAAAAACCTTATATTTCAGAAACTATTCCGCTGAAATTCTGCTCAATCCTTCAAGTCGCTATTTTACAAACGTGTACCGGATTTCAGCTTGATCCGCTCTGTATTTCATGAATTATTTTGAATATGAAATGTCGAGGTGGTATCTACTTCTTCTGAAACTTCAAAGCATGTAAATCTCAGAATTGTAATGACACCCCCATGGCCGAGATCATAGTTTGCTTGCCAGGCTGCAGATTCTGGTTCGAATCCGCGATCAGTAAGTTAACTCTTTTATTTATTTTCGCGTATTCGAGAGGTTGCCTGAGGCGTGAATAGAATGTACACAAAAGCTTCTGACTTCACGTCAGTGCATATAAAGACTTTTTTCAAAATGGACTACGCATTTTACCAATAGAAAAATTTATCCTACCTTGCACCAAACAAACCTAAAAATAATTCCAAAGAACCACCCCGATCTTGAAATATTTCTTGATGTCCGTCAATGATTTAGATGAGTTCTGATTTCAATGTAGAATCAGGAAAACGACAATTTCTTTTCAGTTGGATTAGATTTAAAACAAGTATTTCAGATAACTCGTTTTGTCTTTGCCCTTTATATACATAAAACAATTCTGATAATACTAGTTTTCTTCTGAAAATTGACGTTCCTTCATTATTTTTTCATTATTCCAGGAATTTCGTGATCATGAAATTTTGCATAAACTTTGAGGTTGCTATTCTACATCTAAGTACTCAATTTGAATTCAAATTAAGTACCTGATCTACTTTGATCGGGTTTGTAGTTTTGGAAAAATAGGAAATATTTTATTTCATAACCTTACTCCAAACAAGGAATCATCCTGGTAAGAGCGCTCAAAAATGTCCATCTAGCACTATCAAGTAACAAATACCTATAAAAAAATGAACCCATGTATTCCTTGGCTGTGGATGGCTGGGCCAATTTAACAATTTTTTTTATTGACCTCGAAGTTCGAAGAAGGTTCTAACGTAGAGAAAAAATGGAAAAATGACCTGAAGTGCAAAACATAAAAATTTTGTTTAGTGTTAATGGTGAAATGATGGATGCGCGATCCAGTGCTGTTTGTGTGCCTTAACTGTCGTTTAATACCTTTAATAGATATAAGGAGGTCTTCAGAGAGTCCATCCCAGCCAAGACGATTGTTTAAATTTGCGTTTAATGTTAGTCAATATTCGTGACCCAACATCACTCCAACAACTGCGATCTGTTAATGGTGTATTTTACGGCATATACAGAGAAGCCTGCCAACGTTTGAGCTGGCTACAAAATGACAGTCATTGGGACCACAGTAACACTCTCAAAGATGTTGTGATTTCATTAAAATGCTAAACTAACACCTAACATTTTTGGCGCTAATTTTCGAATTTTTGGATGAAAACAGTCCTAAACGATTTGGTTCGACTCGCTGATCAATAATCTGTGTTCAAACTCGATTATGTCTGGCCGGTGCCACGATAACTCTAGAACGGAATGGCCTAGATAGACAGATTTTCAGTGTATGTTTGGGAGATACATATCTTGGCTAAGTTCGTTATTGGGCAATATTCTTTTTACATTAAAAATTTCAAATTAATGTTTTTTCAAGATGCAGTTTCACCCTAAGAATGTTTTCACGGAATGCTGCAATCGAAAATTAACGTCAAAATTTGTATCTGTCAATAATATGAAATATATACAGGCTGGGTCTTTTTTCCTTTACCATTTTTCCAAATTCGGTTCAGGTAAAAAGATGTTGAATGGCTGTTGAAATTTAAAAAATAAATCAATTTTTATATTGTAGCTTTAACATGCCTTCTCCGAATATAATGAACTTAGGTGGGAAGTTTTCTATAACTATGATACATATTCTCCAAATATCCGTTTTTGGCACTCTAGTTCCTCGGAACTGAGTGCTTATCAATTTGCCCAAATGTCTGTAATTTTCGAATTTTCGGCTGAAAATGGTCTCAAACGATTTGGTTCGACTCACTGATCAAGAATCCGAAGTCGAAATCGATTCTGTTCGGCCGGTCCGGTCGGCCGGCCGTAGGCACGATAACTCTCGAACGGAGGAGTTAGAGGATTGAAATTTACAAGGTGGGTTTGGAGCGTAAATATCTGGGACAAGTTCGTTAATGGACGAAATCCATCAAGCGGTTTCGGAGTTATGGCCGATTTTATTGAAACACATTTTTTATGAATATTTCCGAAAACGATCACTCGATCTATCTGAAATTTAGCATAAAATTGTAGAATAACGACCCTTATACGCATGTGGAGTTCTTTATTGACCAGGTTACTGCAAAGTGAAAAAAAAAATTCGAAAATTAAAAAAAAAATCTCTACAATATCTCTCGAACGGAATGAGCTAGGCAGTTGAAATTTTCAGAGTAGGTTAGGGAGATAAATATCTCGGTTAAGTTCGTTATTGGGCAGAATAGACCAGATGGTTTCGGAGTAACGAAAAAAAAAATTTTTTTTAATCAACCAATTTCAAATTCAATTTTTATTTAAGATGCAGTTCTACCATTAAAATCATTCGATATCATTTTCAACTCCAACAAGCTCATACTTTCGGAGATATGATTTTTCTAAATTTCAATAATGAATCGTACGTACAAAGAATGCTATAATTATTCTATCTAAGCTTTATTATATGATCTGTGTTCATACTCGTACATTTCACATGTTCTATAAGAGAGAGTCAAATTCATTTCAGCTATTTTAATTTGATTTCTTCCATGGTGCAGTTCTCATTCTCAGATTGCTCAGTTAATCTAGATAAATAAACTATTATTTGAATTGAATTTCCTTTATGATGCAGTTCTATCAAAATAATACATTGATATAATTCCCAACTCTGAGAAACCAATACTTTCGGAGATATAATATGTCTGTTTGAACTAGAGCGCCAGAAAGCTCCTGTTCACAGGGCTTGAACCCATTTTCCTACTTCCAGTGGTTTCCTAGTGATAGACTCGTGGATACATAAAAGTAAATGATAGAAGCATTAAGAAAGCAGATAAAGTTTTTCTTGAGACATTTCAAGAATGTTTAATCGTTTTAGAAAATTAAATAATTATTCATCGTTTCTCCTTAAATGCACCGTTTTCGAGATATTCTACATTGAATGTTATAGTATCAGAGATTCCAGAGATTTCATTTCAGATATTTTTATGGACCCGCCTCTGAGCATTGGAATTCCGAATCAAACTGAAAACCACGTTATCGTATCTTGTTCTCGTAATTGAACTTAACACTCCCATGCGGATACGCAACATAGCCTGTCCCTATCTCCTTTCGTTCGAAAGTTATCGAGGCAACGGACACCCAGCCATCTACTAAACTCACACAAGGCTATTCGAATCTCCAACAATATATATCCGATCGTGTTCAAACTTGGAACTTGGCAGTACAGTTAGGTTTTGAAGGCTCTCATAAAATTTTAGCGATGTCAGACGAATAGTTTTCGATTTTGTTCCGGTTTCGGTTTTGTAGTTTTCGAGTTATTGAGGAAATAATAACAAAATTTTAGATGGCTATAACTCCTAAACCGTTTGGCCGATTATACCTATAATCGAACTCAAATGTTGCAGTCAGATGCACAACCTAACCTGAAAATTTCAGGTCGCTATCTCTTTCCGTTTTCAGGTTATCGGGACATTAAAAATATTTTTTAATAATTTTTTAAAAGCTTTTTAGTGCTGCTATTCTCACAAAATTTCACAAGCGTTCTTAAGTTCATATTCTTCAACCACCAAGTTTCAATTCGATCGGATTCATTTTGGTTGAAAATAAAATTATTACTCGGATACAAGTTGGCCAATTTTGTCCATTAACGAACTTTTTCGTCGTATTGGGATGCGCCACCTACCCTGAAAATTTCAAGTTGCTATGTCATTCCGATCTCAAGTTATCGTGGCAATGCAACGCCAGCTGGCTGGACGGCCGGCCGGACAGAATCCAATTTGTCCTAGAATTCTTCATCATGTATTCGAACTCAATCGTTTGAGACCATTTTTGGCAAAAAAAAATCGAAAATTACTGACATTTGGGCAAAATGATAATGCGATGGTTCCCAGAACATACGCGCAAAAAAGTGTTTTATTTGATGAGAGGAATCTATGATTAAAATTAATGTACAACTTTACGACTCAACCTGTATAATATACAGGTTGAGTCGTAAAGTTGTACATTAATTTTAATCATAGATTCCTCTCATCAAATAAAACACTTTTTTGCGCGTATGTTCTGGGAACCATCGCATTATCATTTTGCCCAAATGTCAGTTATATGAATGATCTGTGTTCATACATATCATCTTATATACAGATATGAGACATGTAATATTTATTTCCAGTTCTATTCAAAATTCTTGATATAAAATACCTAGTATTCCAGAAAAGAAAGTATGATTGATTACAAACCGACCAATGAATTTACCCAGCTGTCGTATAATTATGAGGATTCTGGTTTATTATGATTTTTGGGTGATAATAATATGATGCCCTTGGATAATCCATATGATGATGGACATAAATACTGTGGTAAGTTAATCAAATGGGGTTCAGAATATCTCCAGTAAAAATAAAACTGAAATAATCGCTAAGTTTCAATTGATATACAGTGAAGCCTTTTCTTGCGGACACCTCTTTTAAGCGGACACCCTCTCTAACCTGACAAATTTTCTGGAACAAAAGTGTTGCCTATGTCTTTACATGTAAAAACCACTTCCATAACCGGACACTATCATAACCGGACTTCGACAATATTTTTGGTTCCAAAATATTGAGACCTCTCTTAACCGGACACGAAACCTCTAACAACCGAGCTGTAGGTAAGTAGTAAAATAATGTTTGTATATTTGTGACTCTGTACTATGTAGTCTCTAACCGGGGAATTACCGTCTTTCATTTTAATGCGAGTATGAACTCAGGGATTTTTTTGTCATATTGCATATTTAGTTCGGTCCGATCAGCTACTGTTGCGTTTTTCATTGAACAATAAATAGTGAGTAATTATAATTAGAGTCACTTTATTACGCTAAAACAGCTTGAAATAAATGTTCTCAGGTATACAACATACATACAAACATTTAATAAGACACAACAGCATAGCACCTAAATTATACTGCCTACGTAAAGTCCACAAGAACACCCTCAGCTTGAGACCCATCGTTAGCTGCATTAAGTCCCCCACTTACAACATAGGCAAACACGTACACGAAGTTCTGCGGACAACACTATCTAGCTCAATATTCAGCGTCAAAGATTCCTTTTCACTAGCCTCAACCTTGAAGGATATAGAAGTCCCACCAGGCTATGTCCTCATATCACTAGATGTAACATCTCTATTCACTAATATCCCAAAAGAACTAGTGCTTTCATCATTAAAAAGAGATGGCCATTCATAAGATGCCACACAGACTTGAATAAGAAAAAATTCTCAGAACTGGTCAGCCTGTGTTTCGACACTGGATATTTCGTCTACGAAGGCCAGTTTTACAAGCAACTCGATGGCACCGCCATGGGTTCCCCAGCCAGCCAAACATTCGCCGAACTAGTAGTGAACGAGGTGTTTTACTATGCCCTAGACAAACTAGGTTTTGATACCCCACTCCTAAAACTGTTCGTTGAGGACACACTAGTACTAGTTCCTTCCAACATGGTACAACACACTATGG
The DNA here is from genome assembly GCA_937662695.2 of Halyzia sedecimguttata. Lineage (NCBI taxonomy): Eukaryota > Metazoa > Arthropoda > Insecta > Coleoptera > Coccinellidae > Halyzia > Halyzia sedecimguttata. The sequence goes on from OW569415.2 coordinate 41,261,887, forward strand.
CAGTCTTCAACTCATATCACCCAAAGATCCAGTTCACTCTCGAGGAGGAAGAAAACATGTGTATACCTTTCCTTGATTTGTTGATAATTAGAGAAGGATCAAATTTAATAACTAACTGGTATACCAAACCAGTGAGTGTCAACAGATGCATTAACTTCTATTGTAACCATAGTATACAGCAAAAGAACAACATAATGAACAACCTCATAAGAAGGTCATTAAATCTCAGTCACACCAAGTTCCACGAGACCAATTTGGAAAGAGTGAGAAAGATTCTTGCCCAAAACAACTACCCAACATACATGATAAACAGGACGATAAGGGCACACACTCAGAATACGACTGATAACGACCACAACACTCCCAACAATGTAATCTCAAGATTCAAGTTCCCGTATATACCACACCTATCCCACCGTGTTAGCAGACTATTCAAAAAGGTGGATGCGCCTACTACAATTTAAGTACTACTAAAAGATTTTTTACTCAACTCAAGCACAAGACACCCAGTACACTTGAATCTGAAGTAGTATATAAGATAGCCTGCCAAAACTATCACATGTGCTACGTAGGTCAGACTAAGCAATACCTGAAAGAAAGGATAAGACAACACAAGAGGGACTGTGAAGACGTGGCCAACTACAACAAAACAGCGGTTACGCACCACCAGATGACTACCGGCCACAAGTTTGATTTCGATGACGTAGAGATCCTAGATAGGGAGAAGAATGGATACAGGAGGAACATAAGCGAGATGATACAGATCAGACGCAACAACACCGTAAACCACCGAGAAGACGTTGAACACTTAAGTATCATCTACAGCAACTTAATAGATGATTAAATAGATGACAGGAATTCAACTAAAGTGGTTCCATTGCTGAAAAATTTTATCGACGAGTCTGTGATCGACACCGTATAATTGAGATACTTTTACATGTCTTTGCATATTTCTGTATGTTTTTTGTGTTTTTAACCTTCGTTGATCAATCGATAAAATCCCTGATATAATAGAGTACACCCCTGACAAAGACTAGTGGCGGTGACAGATAAAAAAGAACTCGACGAAACGTCAAAGATTTCTATGTCACATGTCAACAACGACGTCATCTGTCATAGCCAATATTCTGCGTCTTTCTGAAACAACGCTAGAATTTAAAATCAAAATTAGATCTCTTTGAATATGAACCCAACCTTACAATTATATCGACGATATTGTTCAGAATACTAGGTAATTGTGTGTACGAAAGATCTCGAACGAAATTTTTAATGTGTTTAATTTTTTAGCCTTGAAGAAGAAACAAATTGTTTCGAAACGTCGGCATTGTATTGAAGAACAATAAAGAAAATTAGTCCAAGAATCCCAATATATTCTTTCATTTCAGCTTGAAATAAAGTTCAACTCTACACAGCCAAGTTCCAAGTTTGAATATGATCGGATCTATATTGTTGGAGATCCGAGAAGCCTTGGATGAGTTTAGTAGCTAAATGGGTGACCGTTACCTCGATAACTTTCGAACGCAAAGAGTACGGGACTAGTAATTTCCAGGGTAGGTTGCGTATCTTAATGGAGAGTTATATTCGTTGTTGGGCACAATCGGCCTAACGGTTTTGGAGTAATACCCATCTAGAATATTATTTTCTTGATGACTCGAGAATTACAGATCCGATCGAATTGAAACTCAATAAGTAGATGTGGAATATCGACTAAGGATGAATGTGAAATTTTATGAAGATTGTACCACTAGAAAAAATTTGGAGTTATAATATTCGTCTGGAGTGTTTGTGTTATTATTTCATCTATAACTCAAAATATACGAATCCGATCCAATAAAACACGGTATTTACATGTAGAATGTCCTTTTGCAAATTTTTGCGGAATTTTGTGAATATCGCATCTTAAAATAACTTGTGACGTAAGTTTTTTCGTATATTATTAGAAATTTAACGAATTCCAATTTCGATAGAATATATGTACGAATTAAAAATTGCTGTGATCTTAGACTCTCTCATTACTCAAGTCTGTCATTAAAATGGTATGAAATTCATTCATATCTTATAGAAGCTGAGAAAATGGTCTATATCGATGGAAAGTTCGATTAAGAGTGTCCAATACAGGTGAATAGAAATAGAACTTGAGCACAAAATCTACTGAATTCAAGTCAGTGCTTGAACCATTTTTTCTCAGATGGAACCGGAAAAATGTTCTTAATATCATTGATATTGACAACGATTCGTTCGGAAAATGAAATTGCATTTGCACTTGCTTCATCATGTATTGCAGCTCTCGTACGTTGCGGATGGAAGGCGGTCGAAAAGCTCATTCAGCACTAAAGTTGCCGTTGAACATGTGAGCTAATGAAACTCCAACTTGCAATATTTCGAGCAATTCTGCGATGACTAAAGTATTGTAGCAAAGCAAATTAAAGTTTTGTGATGAATGCACGATGGCACGATGGAAATCGTGCACATCTTTGGAGGCAATATACCGCACGATTAAAAAAACTACCGAAACTGGTTTGGATGTGCGTTAGTTTCATTACCAGGCGATTTCCGACAAATAATAATTGCCAGTGAATCCACGATCAACGCCAACCGAAAAACTTATAGTGTAGTCAACAAGTGCTGCTTAGGTCAAAATTTTTGCGTATTGTCCGAAAATTATGATTGAGGTGTCATTCGATGCGGAATGGCATGTATAGATAGTTTTTGAGAAAATGCTATGGCTGCTCGCAAAAATTGCAATAGGTAAAAACAATTAAGTGGAAAAAAACAATGAGGTTAAGGTTTTCACCAATATCTAAAAGTCTATTGCATATAATTCAAGTATGAAAAAAGATTCCAATAGAGGAGGAAATTTAAAAGAAAAATCCCAACTGCCGGAACCGTAGGACCAATGTTTATAATTTTCCTAGTGTGTTGAGAATACGTCCGAAAACGAGTACTCCGGCTTGCACAAGCCTCGCTCCCTTCGTACCTTTGATGAATAAATATTATTCAAACTTATTAAATTTGAAAATGAAAAATTGAAAGATTACGGCGCTTGCAAGATACATCAATGAACAATAATCCGTGGTCTAAAAATGTATATCGCAATTTTTCAATTAGTTGTCCATTAGTTAATTTACAATTTTTTGTAGCTCGAACATTAGCATTGCAAGTACGATAATTGTTAAACTATTAATCTGAGAATTTTTTTCTTTCGTGGAGCTATTTTCAAAGATCTTAGAATAAATTCCTATTGGAAAATTTAAAAAATTGTTAATTTTCTTTTTGTTATGAACAATTTACTTAAGTGAAGAATTATAAGGATTGATCCGTTTTTTTATGATCAGAAACTACTCAAAAATGATTTTTAATAATTATTATTTCAAATTGTTTAAAAAATCGTTATAAGCCAATGACTTCTTTATGAGATAATTTGAAATTTTCTTTTGAAAACATAATTGAAGCTTTATAATTTCAAGTAAATTGTTGATAGCAAAACGAAAATTAACAATTTTCCAACGTGAATCTATTTCAAGACCTTTGAAAAATAGCTCCACAAAAGGAAAACAATCTCAGATTAATAGTTTAACAATTATCGCACTTGCAATGTTAATGTTCGTGTTACAAAATATTGTTAATTAACTTAGGGATAACCAATCGAAAAGTTGCGATAAACATTTTTGGACCACGGATTATTGTTCATTGATCTATCCTGCAGACGCCTGATTTTTTTCAATTTTTTATTTTCATACTTAATAAGTTTAAATAATATTTATTCATGAAAGGTTCGAAGGGGACAAGGCTTACACAAATCGGAGTACCCATTTTCGGGAATATTTTCAACGTCCTGGGAAAATTATAAATATTGTTCCTAGTTCCGGGAGTCAAAACTTTTATTTGGGAATTTCCTCCTTTTCTTGAATCTTCTTTCAAATTTGAATTATCTCAGATAGTGGCGAAAACCTAAACCTCCGTCTTTTTTTTTCACTTAATTGTTTATAACTATTGCACGTTTTGCGAGCGGCCTCAGCATTTTCTCAAAAACTATCTACATGCAATTCCGAATCGAGTCACACCTCAATCATAATTTTCGGAGAATATGCAAAAATTTTGACCTAAAAAGCACTTGTTGACTAGACTATTAATGCAGGTTTGTTGTCGTCCATTTAATGGAAATACGGCAAAACACAAATCTAATAAGAAAATACGAGTTCAATTGCAGAACGACCGATCTGGAGAAGTTTTTTTCCAGATAATTGCACAACATTGGTAATGGCAAAATTCTCGTCGACACATTGTCTGGATACTTTACATTCCCTGCCAATTTTTGTCACTTTACTGAATCACAGACCGAACTAATCGAGATGGTGTTCCAAATATTGCTCAAAATTACAAAAATCATTTTTGGATGAGCGAACGTATTATACTGGCTGCAAGAAATGTAAAAATAAAATTTCTGATTCAAAATGAGATAGCTGAATGTGAATTGATGATGTACAAATCAATTGATCACATTACTAACCACGATGATATACAGGGTGTCCCAAGTTCGAGTGCCTATTAGACGTTTCTGGAGAAATGTACATATTTGAAATCTGAATATTGGGATTATGATGTTGCTTGAAATTCTCTACAGAGCTAAAATATTTTCGAAGCCCAAGCACTTCCGGTTATACAGGGAGTGGAAATAAATTTGATGAAAAAATTTTGTTTTCAAGTTTTGCATTCCTAGAATGATCAAGTATTCAATGCTGAATATAAGTCTGTTAAAACTATTGTATTCATTCGAATAGTTTTCAAAATATCGAAAAAAAACCGGAAAAAAAGTCAAATATGTTTAGTCAATATTATGTTCATTATTCTTATTTTAAACATCCTGATCGTAAACCGTTTTCACAACATCGAAGAGGAGGATTGTGGAAAGGTCATGCATCTTTTGAATTTCAGAAATATCATCACAGGGTGTTTCAAATTTTGTGTCGAAAATTGTTATCAAAAATGGGCCACAAATTCTGTTTTTCAAATGAGAACCCTATTTTTGGCGCTCTAGTTCCTCGGAACTGAGTGCTTATCAATTTGCCCAAATGTCTGTAATTTTCGATTTTTTCGATGAAAATGGTCTTAAACGATTTGGTTCGACTCACTGATCAAGAATCCGTGGTCGAAATTCATTATGTCAGGCCGGCCGGCCACCCGGCCGTAGGCACGATAACTCTCGAACGGAATGATCTAGACAGTTGAAATTTTCAGAGTAGGTTTGGGAGATAAATATCTCGGCTGAGTTCGTTATTAGGCAAAATCGGACAGATGGTTTCGGAGTACCAAAAAAAAATTTTTTTACGAAACAAATTCCAAATTAAATTTATTTCAATGAGCAGTTTTACCATAAGAATACAATGATATCATTTTTAACTCTAACAAGCTAATACTTTCGGAGATATGATTTTTCAAAATTTCAATAATAAATCGTATTTCTACGTTGTCTTAGAATGATATGATTATTCTTTGTATGAATTGTCATAATGTCAACTTATTTTCCTGAGACATGATATTATCTAATCAATCGAAGAATTGTGAACGAAGTGAGAAAAATCTCAACTGTTTGCTCCGAAATTAGTTTTCCTCAGAAAAGTCTTACATTTCGGAACGGAACATGAAGTAAGAGATCTGAGAGTAGTGAGACTGCTTTTCATCCATAGACATAATGCTCAGTTCTCTCAATTCATGACGGGACTAACGGAAGGCAATATTATAACTTCAAAAATATTGGGGTTGAAATACTCGTATTTTAGCGATGCAACGGGGACCTCACCCAAAAATGTTTGAAAATATTACGTAAATATTGAAAGCATAATTCTGTAGTTCGAGAGAGGAAAAAATTTGGTGAACGTAGATCAGGAAATTTTTGATCGATTACAAGGTAATTTTTCATTATTATTCATTCTCTTCGTTTATACATGTTTTATGGAATATCTACTATTTGTAGGTACTTTAAACCTGTTTTGGGCAATTGTCATACGAAACTTGTTTTTTTGGCGCTCTAGTTCCTCCGAACAGAGTGCTTATCAATTTGCCCAAGTGTCTGTAATTTTGGAATTTTTGGCTGAAAATGGCCTCAAACGATTTTGTTCGACTCACTGATCAAGAATCCGAGGTCGAAATAGATTCTGTCCGGCCGGCCGGCCGGCCGTAGGCACGATAACTCTCGAACGATAGGAGTAAGCGGATTGAGATGGGCGAAATTCATCAAACGGTTTCGGAGTTATGGCTGATATTAGTAAAAATATTTTTTATGAATATTTCCGAAACCGATCACTCGATATATCTGAAATTTAGCATCAAATTGTAGAATCATGACCTTTATACGCAAGTGAAGTTTTGTATTGACCAGATTACTGCAAAGTGTAAAGTAAAATTTTGAAAATTTAAAAAAAGTTTTTCTACAATAACTCTCGAACGGAATGAGCTAGGTAGTTGAAATTTTCAGTGTAGGTTAGGAAGATGAATATCTCGATTAAGTTCGTTATTGGGCATAATTGGCTAGATTTAATTTGATTTCTTCCATGGTGCAGTTCTCATTCTCATGAATGCTTATTTAATCCTGATAAATAAACTATTACTTGAAATGAATTTCCTTTATGATGCAGTTCTATCATATGAATACATTGATATAATTCCCAACACTGAGAATCCAATACTTTCGGAGATATTATTTGTCACACCCAAAAACACAGGAATCAGAAACTAGAAAACTAAATTATAGTGCTGCATATTCATTATTTCATTTGTCTAGCTCATTCCGTTCGAGAGTTATCGTGTTAACGGCCGGCCGGCGAAACGACCGGACAGAATCGATTTCGACCACGAATTCTTGATCAGTGAGTGACAAAAACTGGTCGAGAATGATATCAACGATACGTTTCGACTCAAATACATACCGGTCACTGTTGGGTCGAAAATGAACAGTGCTGTGACGGTAGAGGCACAAGGACTCACTCAAATACATATGTTAACTGTTGGGTAAAAAATAAAAACTGTTGTGTTTGTGGTGGCGTGAGGGGTCATTTCGAATACATAAATTTACTTTTGAATATTTTTTTCTCGACAACACAAAAAATATAGACTCGTTCGAATTGAAGCTTGGTAATTAGATGTAGAATATCGACGTGTGTAAAATTTTGTGAGAGCCGTATCCATAGAAAATTTTTAAAAAATTACTGTACACTCTTAATCGTTTTTACCATATTGAATTCGACTAAGAGTAGTGGACAATAGAACATACGCTCAAAAGCCAATTTTGTTTTCAAACACAAATCTAGTCGTACCTTCTTCTATCTCAACAGGTTCTCGATTTACAACATCTTCTACAGGGTCCTCCACTTTTTCATCTACATCTTCTTTCAACGTTGTAATCGACTGCGTAGATGTTGTCGTAGTCATCTCAGTGGTAATAGTTGTTTCTTCTGGAATTTTGGACGGTAATGTGGTGGTTCCTTCAGTGGTCCTCCGTGTTACTTGTGTAATTCTAGGACCAGGAGTCGAAGTAAACTTGTTCAAGAAATCGATGATATTCTTAATTTTTTCAGGGGGCAAGTATAAAACTTCCACATAATCTTCATTGGTATAATCGTAATTGCATGGTTCGAAATAATCCCAATATGCACCTTGATGTAAATCGATAACTGCAGTTACATATTGTAGTTGAAAATACAGAAATATTGGAGCTATAATTGATATCTTCATGTCTACTTATAACTGCGCTAACTTTTTCATTGGTAGCTAGAACAAAGATCAACACATACAATCTTATCATGGGACTTGACCTCTTTTTAGAGTTTTGGAACTTGCGGAATAAATAGCCATTATCATATTTCGAAGAAATAAACACGAATAAAAACAGCCTACGTATTACGTGTATTAATTATTATTCAAGACAATTATGTAGATATACATGTTTCACTCTTTATTTCCGAAAATGTTGTCCTCGTGAGGCAAAATCATTCTATGGCCTCTCTGAAATTTCCATTATTTAGATTGTGTAATATGCAGAATGAAACAATTGAATATTCCTGCCGTATGATCGGTAGTTTCCTTCAGGGAAGAAATAATAGATCTGGGTGAAGAATTCGATAATCACTCAAGGCCGATCTTTCGAGTCTTTCCTACGAAGCAATTCATTCGACAGATGAAAATTGTTGTAGAATATTCAGAAAGAAATCATTTTCATGAATATAATAGTGTACTGCTATGGAAGTTGTAACTGTTTTACTGCTCCTCTTAAACAACGATTTCGATGAAATCTCGTGTGTGTTTAAATGGGCCCTGGATGGTTTTATTTCAAAATTGGACCTGGTAGGTGGCGCTACAGTTGGGGTATAGGCATTTTTTTCTTTTTTATTGACGAAACTTTTTTATTCTATTTTTGCGCGCATTTTCTAGGGAACAGCGTGCGACGTTTTTCTCAAATGTCTGTAATTTTCGATTTTTTCTGCAGAACTTCGTAGTATCGTATCACAAAAAAAATGGGAAGGTCCTGTGCTAATTTTGTATGAAACAAATAATGCTGAAAGCAGAAATTTGATCTCCTAGTTTCGTAGCTACAGGGTAAAAATGAATGTCTTGGCGCTTATCAATTTGCCCAAATGTCTGTAATTTTCGAATTTGTGGGTGAAGATGGTCTCAAACGTTTTGGTTCGACGACTGATAAAGAATCCGTGGTCGAAAACGATTCTGTCCGGCCATCCGTAAACGCCATAACTCTCGAACGGGATGAGCTGTTGGAATTTTCAGAATAAGGCCGAGAGATGAATATCTCGATTAAGTTCGCTATCAGACAAAAGGTGGTTTTGGAGTAACGAAAAATTTTTTTTTTATATTATAAATTTCAAATTCTATTTTTTTCAAGATGCATTTTCGTCACAAGAATATAGCGATATCATTCTCAACTCTAACAAACTAATAAGGAGTGATTTTTTACCAACTTTCTTTTTGGAAACACTGTTTTTGACAGCTGACGCGGGTTTCGTGCCTTGTGTTTATGTCAAACATGTTCAGTTTGGTCTATTATTTAACCATGGAATGACTTGCAAATTATTAAATTTTATTATCAAAATTCATGCTCGGTTGAGAAAGTGTATCGTGCACTTCTTCCATTTTATGGTCAGTTTGGTCGACTTTCTGAGGCGGCTATTCGGAATCTTGTGACTGAATTTCGCACGACCTACTACAACGGTTAACTTTTAGTGAATAGGCGCTGGCAAAATTGGATGAAGACCCACATTTCTACCGCAAAATTCTGTTCAGCGATGAAGCTCATTTCTGGTTGAATGGATATGTGAACAAGCAAAATTACCGTATCTGCAGTAAAGAGTAACCAAAAGCACCCCTAGAACTACCAATGCATGCTGAAAAAGTCACTGTTTGTTATGGATTATGAGCCGGTGGCATCATTGGGCCGTACTTTTTCAAAGACGATTAAGGCCGCAACGTTACTGTGAATGGCGAGCGCTACCGTGCGGCGATTAGGAACATTTTTTACCCAAAATAGAAGAGCTGGACTTGGAAGGCATGTGGGTTCAACAAGACGGTGCCACATGTCACACAGCACGCGAAACAATGGCCCGATTGAGAGACGAGTTCGGTGAACAGTTTATGTGACGTTTGGGGCAGGCCAATTGGCCGTCTAGATCGTGTAATTTAAACCATCTAGACTATTTTTTGTTATCGATCGTTCTATCGACTCAAATGAAAGATTTCATACATTTTTCTACATTTTCTGTGTTTTTTTTAATCAACTCCAAAAGCTCTCAAAAAATCACCCTTTACTTTGGGAGATATGATTTTTCAAAATTTTCATGAGAATACATTGATATCATTCCCAGCTATGACAAACCAATACTTTCGGAGATATGATTTGTCAAAGTTTGAACAAGAGCGCCAAAGCTCCTGTCCACAGGGCTTTCCGACATGTTTTTATTTAGTCGCTTATAAGCGACAAAGATGACGTTTGCGTTTTCAAATACGAGCGAAAATGCGTACATTGGATATCGATTGTAGAAAAATTATATTGTTACTCTTTGAGTATCATGTTCACATATGGAGGGATATTCGGGATATTGGGTTGAGACTGTAAGTACAAGAAAGAAATCCCTTCAATAAGATGCAATTGATTTGGAATTCAGCAGCATTTTCTGGCAAGATCGTGAATAATAAATAATTTTCATTATTCCTCACCCAAATTTCTGTGGAAGCTTTGCCATTTATTCTTTTTTCTAACAAATTACTAAAAATATCACTCGAATATTTGAATAAAGGTAAGAACAAACTGAGCCCACGTACCTACGCAACGTATTCCACGCATTATGACTTTATGACTGTTGAATTTGGATTAAAACAGATGACTTAGAAACATACTAATTATATGCAACACATCTGTTTTAATACAATTACGTCACAATGAATTTGAAAAATTACAAATTTTACTATTCGATTCTCCTATAGGTCAGTAAAGGACCCCTTTCTCTAGGCGAGGGGTCCCAAAGGAGCCATTCCGGGCCTGAATATAAGATCGATAATTGTATAAATAATATCGATGTCCCTTGCTGAATCAGAGTTCTACATGTTGATGTTAGAAATCTTATCTCTTGGCACTCTTTGGACTTGGTTGAAAGTTGAAAGAGCTCATATAAACCAGTATAACATTGTGCCTAATATCATAATAAGCGATATCATCAGTTTCATCGAGAGCGTTATTTTTATTGTGACACAAAAAAATTTGAGATCAATATTTTGTTCATTGGGTGGAGTGAGGAAATGCTTCAGAACAATGTAACTTCAAAGGAATACGCTGTGAGTCATATAAGAATATTTAATCAAGGAAAATGGCATTTCAAATATTTTATTTAATATATTTAGCAAAATAGATTAACATTTATATATTTTCATCATTGGATGTAGTGAGTAAATGCTTGAGAACTATGTACCTTCAAAGGAACACGCTGGGAGTCATATAAGAATATTGAATCAATGAAGATTGTATTTCAAATATTTTATTGAATATATTTAGGAAAAAATATTAATATTTGTACTTTCCCCTATTTTCAGTAATCATCTAATGTTTCTCTGAAGTAAGCTTGCTGTTGTGGGGTTGGTTCTTGTTCCTATGTCTTTCTTATTTCACCCTTATAACTGGTGTAGAATTCTTTTCAATAGATTTCAACAGTATAGATTTTTCACTAGCAGAATCAGATTCATTTTTTCTTGGCTTCAATAATTCTCCATTCTGAAAGTTGTAGTTCATTACACTGTCCTGCCCTGCACTTCGATTTATCGTGATAGTGATAGGTTTTGTTGTGGCAAAGCTGGTCTTCATGAACTTCAGAGGATACCTCTTGTTTTCACTGGATTTCGTATTCTGTTGTTGTAATGAGAACACAGGGTTGTTGTTGGAAATTTTCATGTTACCTCTGTTGTCAACATCAATTATTCTCGTGGGTATATCGGCGAAATTATATCCCTGTTGATATGGATTGATATTTCCTTGATACATATTTCCGTAATAAGGATAATCTGCGAATATATTTCCTTGAACGGGATAAGTATTTCCATACGGATAACCAGGATATAAGAGATTTGGTGGTTGATACTGAGAGTATGGAGGAACAACTACAGGATATAATCTAAAGGTTACTCTCCTTTTTCCATTCGAAACATTGCTGGTTGAAACTTGCTTGGCAGGTCTTTGTCCACTTTCACTTCCATACGAGAGCTGTGAAAAGCACAGAAAGAACCAAAGAAAACTATATTTAACGAACATACTGATTTGACTTCGATTAGATCTAAGTTGAAAGATTGAAATGTACTGAACCTTTATCTCGTCGAAACAACAACTTATGTGACATAAATTAGAATTTTTAAATGGGTTTATTGCGTACTGAACTCTGGAAGATAAATCTGGAGGCAATAGTAGATACCCTTTTGATTTTCAATCGTAGAAATATATTTATGGAGAAAAAATAATATACAGGGTGTTTCACTGGGAGAGGAATACTTCTTAACTGCGTATAGATGACACCAAGGTGATTCTTAATAACCCATACTCCACGAGGCTCTATGGCCTCTCTTTACCGAGATACGAAATGTTTGTCCATCTCTTCATTGAATTATATGTTTTACCATTCCGTCCATTTCTCTAAACCTTCATAAACAATTTATTCATCTGTTACGAAACTGATTGGAAAAACAGAATTTAGAAGAATCCAGGTTCGTATCACCACATCTATATTCGAATATCTCAATTTTGGTTACATAATGGGAAAGAGCAAAAATTACCAACTTATTTAAATATCTTCTTTCAGAATATAAGTTAAATTGGATTCCTATACTCTATTAATCTTGCATGTGAACAAAAAATTCTTTGATTTTATAACAAATGTTTCAAGATAATTTGGACCAAGTGTGTATCTCGTCCATGAATTAGGGTTTTCATCTGCCCTTTTGTTCATAAAAACCTATTAAAAAAATTTGTTCAAGCCCTGTGGACACGAGCTTTGGTGCTCTTGTTCAAACTTTGACAAATCATATCTCCGAAATTATTGGTCTCTGGGAATGATATAAACGGATTCTTACGATAGAATTGCATCATGAATAAAATTACATTCCAACAGACCGATTCTCCCTGATAACGAACTTATCCGAGATATATATTCCTCAAATCTACTCTGAAAATTATATTATATCAATTAAAACTTAGACTATATTGCAGTTTTGTTTTTACTGGAGATATTCTGAACCCAATTTGATTATTTATCTCACCAAAGAATATATTCCCATCAGCATATAGATTATTCACGGGCATTATATTATTACCTTAGCAGTATAATAATAATAATAATAATAACCTTTATTCAATTCATAGTACAAATTTAGCAGTTGTACAAGAAAAAATGTCAAACAAAATTACCCTCGCATAGTAGGTAACAGTTACAGTAATATCATATCATCCTCATAATTCTACGATAGCTGAGGTTATTAAATCGGTCATTTTGCATTCAATCATAATTTATTTTTTAGAACAGAAGGTGCATTTTATATCAACAATAACGAACCAGAAATAATAATGACATTTATTTATCATAGGAAAATGTAAGACACAGATCATATAATAATTCATAGATAGAATAATCAAGGCCAGCATTCTGTGAAAACATAGAAATACGATTCATTATTGAAATTTCGAAAAATCATATCTCTGAAAGTATTAGCTTGTTAGAGTTGAAAATGATAACAATGGATTTTTATGGTGAAAAAAAATCCTTTCGGAGTAACCAAAAAAAATTTTTTTTTAGATTTTTTCACCATAAAAATCCATTGTTATCATTTTCAACTCTTGGCTTCAACTTGGCCGATTCTGTCCAATAACGAACTCAACCAAGATATTCATCTCCCAAACCTACTCTGAAAATTTCAACTGCCTAGCTCATTCAGTTCGAGATTTATTGCAAAAACAAAATTTGAAAATTTTAAAATTTTTTTTTTTTACACTTTATGGCAACCCGATCAATACAAAACTTCGCATTTATATAAAAGTTATTATTTGAAGCTAAATTTCAGATAGAACAAGAGATCGGTTTCGGAAATATTCATAAAAACTGTTTTTACTATAAACCGCCATAACTCCTAAGCCGCTTGGTTGGTTTCACCCGTTGACGAACCTGTCTGAGATATTTAGGCTCCAAACCTACCCTGCAAATTTCAATCGTCTAACTCCTTTCGTTCGAGAGTTATCGTGTTAACGGCCGGACGGACGGCCGGCCGGACAGAATCGATGTCGACCACTCCATCATGATCAGTGAGTCGAAGCAAATCGTTTGAGAGCATTTTCAGCCAAAAATTTGAAAATTACAGACATTTGGGCAAATTGATAACGACTCTGTTCCGAGGAACAAGAGCGCCAGAAATGTCAATTCCATGTATTCGGTATTGAACATTTCAACTGAAAACTCCTTTAAAGACCCTGCAGAATTTGTAGATGCCTTAATTTTTCCGAATGACTATGACTTTGAAACAAGCCCTGTGGAAGGAGCTTTGGCACTCTTGTTCAAACTTTGACAAATCATATCTCCGAAACTATTGGTCTCTGGGAATGATATAAAATGGATTCTAAGGATAGAACTGAATCAAGAAAGAAATTGAATCCAAACATACAAATTCTCCCAAATAACGAACTTATCCGAGATATTCATTCATCAAATCTACTTCGAAAATTATATTATATCAATTAAAACTTAGACACTATTGCAGTTTTTTTTTTTTACTGGAGAGATTCTGAACCGAATTTGATTATGTATCTGACCAAAGAATATATTTTTCCGCAAATCGCCAGGAAATTTTGACATTCCTGTCAAAATTTCTTGAAGAAAAAGTCAGGACTTCCTTACTGTAAGGAAATGTCATTTCCTTACTGTAAGGAAATGATATTTCCGTACAGTTGTTAGTGTTCTACATAAATGATAGAAAACACATTGCTTATAAGGAATTAATTTATATTTTGAAAACATCAAGTCATTGCTGAATACATTTTTAAGATCAATTTGTTATATTTACAGTAATTTGACAGTTAGTACAATTATTGAACATTGGAGGAACACTCTTAGAACTATGAGAAACATTTTGGACAACATGCAGGGTGGAAGGGTCATTTTGTTGAATAGGTATTTTGTACTGTGAAAATTTTATTTGCCACCTCAACCTTATTGTTAAGCGATTCTTCGATATATCCTTCAGCAACGTTTGATGACTTCCATCCGCCATGCCTCTTTAAACTAGTTATGTCGGCACCAGAGTCAACCAATATTGTTGCAGAAGACCGACGAAAGCAGTGACCAGTATATTCTGTCGGATTTACCAAGTTCAAATAAGTAGCAACTATTTTGGGCATTTTCCTAAATTGATGAATTCCTACCACTTGTCTACAACCCTTTCCGCTTTGATATTTAAAGAAAAATCGGTCACTGTTCATATTTTCTGGTCTTAACGAAACATACTTTCGATAAACATTCAAGTAGATCTGATTAATTACAAATGATCTTGGTTTGTTGGTTTTCGAATCAGGTATGCTGATTAAAAGCTTAGATTCTAAGTCTTCTATATCGTGTACAGTCA
Organism: Halyzia sedecimguttata; assembly: GCA_937662695.2. NCBI lineage: Eukaryota > Metazoa > Arthropoda > Insecta > Coleoptera > Coccinellidae > Halyzia > Halyzia sedecimguttata. Next base: position 41,277,037 of record OW569415.2, read on the forward strand.
TTCGGACTAACTCATCCATTCTACAGGCCCCAGAAATACCAAATATTACAGCCACCTAAAAAATAAATAAAGCTATAATCTAAATAGAAATTAAAACCTTGTAAATTACCTTAATCATTAAATTTTCTTTATCTGGAGCCTCCTGGATAGTTAATTTGCAGTTTAACGCCCCCTCACCGATTTTCAAAATATTCTGTATATAGTATCTGCATGATGTTGATATACGACAGTTTCAATTTTAGCACTGGCAAATGAGTCTTTTTCGAGAAAATTCAAAATGAAAATTGAAAAATAGAATTGTAAAATATCTAGGAACAGCTTAGAAATATCAAAATTATAATTGTCATGTTGATAGATTTATTGAAAATATAAAATTATGAAGTAGTTTATGGGAGAGAAACCGAGGTAACGGAAAAATAAATGAAATTATCCAGTTTGAAAGAAGTCAAAGTGCCCAAGAGAAGAATATTAAAGGCTCCTAAAGAAATATAGAGTTGAAATTGGTATCAAGTTAAAGAGGATATTATTCCAGACAAAACAATACAAGAAGAAACAAGGTATATAGAAATATCTCAGTTTTTTGAAAGGGAGAAGATTTTAAGACAGAAATCGAAGGAGGATACAAGGATTTCATTAGATTAAAGGGAGATAATAAGAGAGAAATCGCAAGAAAGAAATTGAAGGTGGATTCAAGGAAAATATTAGGTTAGTTAAAGATACTAGAATCATATTAGGTTCAATATATATATGCATGCTAAATCTATCCAAATGTGTTTTTGTAGCAACCGGTTTTGTCCATTCATCTGTATTATGATAGACACTCAGAAACGTAAGTCCAAACTGGCAGCCATGTTAGTTTCAACTGTTTTCAGGCCAGGCTTTAGAGACGCATTTCGCTTTTCATTATTTCGAAAAAAAATTGTATCGTGAAGTGAATTTTGATGATTTTAAATAGTGGCAAAATAGTCCATTTGCTGGAATCTAAACGAGAGGGGAAGTGAACGAGAGTGCTGGAAGGGGTAATATATTCAATACGATGAATTTTTTATTTCAAAAATTTACTCCAAATTTGAATTTACGTAATAAATTTTACCATTTTTCTCATTTTATTAGCCAAAAAATTTGAAAATTCTAAGCTATCCTATTGAATGTATTACCCCACCCAGTACCCCATCACTCCCCATACCGTTAGGTTGCTCCAAAATAACGGATTTGCCACTATTGAAAATGATCTAAAATCACTGTACAATGCATATTTTCTTCGAAAAACTCGAAAAAGTCGAAATTTACGAGGGGGCGGTAAACTGCAAAATTACCCTCGTGTGATAATCCATAAAACGTCTGTATGCATTTTCGTACTTTTCTCTTGATTTCTTTGGCAATAATTCTAATGAAGCAGTATTCACTGCCTCAACCTGCTCTGGAGGAGTCCCAGGAGTGGAAATTTCATCATCACTTATCATTTTACTTTCGAGAACACCAGCAATTAAATTTATAAGCGTCAAGTTTGACAATTCAACCTCAATACGTTTCCATAGTAACCCAAGTAATTTTATTAGGAATTTCAAAGCACCATTTATTTGGGAATAAAATTATCTCGTTTTTTTTTAAATCAATCAATATCTGTCGAATTTTAAACGATTTGCGGAAAAATAGTATGTTTACCTCGTAGGAAAAGCCACATTCCTGGACTGTGTGTTGCTAAGTCTCGGCTTGCGCCTCGACTTAGCAATCTTCACAGTCGTCCAGGAATGTTAAGCTTTTCCTACCCGGTAAACAATGTACTATTCATCATTATATGGATTATCCACGGGCATTATATTATCACCTCAACAGTACGATAGCGGATGTTATTTCATTGGTCATTTTGCATACAATCATACTTTATTTTATAGAACAGGAAGGAGATCCTATATGAAGAATAACGACCCAGAAATAATTTTGACATTTATCTCTCGTGAGAAAATAAGATGACATGTGAGAACACAGATAATATCATAATTCATAGATAGAAAAATTAGGCACAGCATTCTGTGAAAGCATTACGATTCATTATTGAAATTTCGAAAAATCATATCTACTAAAGTATTAGCTTTTCAGGGTTGAAAATGATATCAATGGATTTTTATGCTAAATTTGCATCTCAAAAAAAATTTAATTTGAAATTTGTACTGCCCAGCTCATTCTGTTCGAGAGTTATTATAGAAACAAATTTTAAAAAATTTTGATTTTTTTTTTTTGACTCTTTACGGCAACCCGATGAATACAAAACTTCGCATGCATATAAAAGTCACTATTTTCCAATTTGATGCTAAATTTCAGATACATCGACCGATTGGTTTCGTAAATATTCATAAAAAATGTTTTTCCCTAAACGGCCGTAACTCCGAAACCGCATAGTGGATTTTGCCTGTCAATGAACTTGTCCGAGATATTTACGCTCCAAACCTCATCTGCAAATTTCAATCCTCTAACTCTTTTCGTTCGAGACTCATCGTGTCGAAATCGATTCTGTCCGGCCGGCCGTCCGTCCGGTCGGACAGAATCGATTTAGACCACGGATTCTTGATCAGTGAGTCGGACCAAATCGTTTAAGACCATTTTCAGCTAAAAATTCGAAAATTACAGACATTTGGGCAAATTGATAAGCACTCTGTTCCGAGGAAAAAGAGTGCCAAAAATGAAAGACATTAAGTTAATAATTTGATCATGGATCAATTAATTTAAATTCACTTCATTAACAAAAGTAGAAATACTAACACCTATTTGAATAACTTGAACCAGAGAAAGCCATTTTATAGCATTCGACATATTATGTCTATGTGAAGAAATATACGGACAAACTATTTTCTACTTGTCTTTGCGCGCATGTTCTTGGGAACAGCGTGATATCATTTCTCCCGATTTTTTTTGAAAATGGTCTTAGACGATTAGTTTCCACTCACTGATGAAGAATTCGAGGTCGATTCTTTCCGGCCAGCGGTCCGTCGCCACGATAACTTTTGAAATGAAAGAAATAGTGACTCTCCATTTTATTGGGTGTAGGTTAATGGGCATAATTGGTAAAACGTTTTCAGAGTTACACGAATCTCTTGTTGTTATTTCCTCAATAACTCAAAAAATGCACATCCGATGATATTGAAACTTGGTAATTGGTTGTGGATCCCGCAAATTCTTGCAAAAATCGTGAAAACCAGATGACTAGAAAAAAAAAAGTAAAATTTGTAAAAAAAAAACATTGCCCAATACATTTTTTCAAGTGTTAACGCTTCCTTCATTCATACTCAAATTCATGCAGTATTTCGTGATAGTGTGTAAGGCGTGAAAACATAATATAACATGCACGCAAAAGCTCCTGACTTCACGCCTTTGCTCTTTAAGAATATTTTTATCTATATTACCTAACTATAAAAAAATTGTTTCAAGCACTGACGTGAAGTCAGGAGCTTTTGCACGGATGTTCACGTCAGTGCATGAGCCAATTTTTTTTAAAGTTTTCTAAGGCTGTTGTTCTCACAAAATTTTACACACGTCCTTACGTCGATATTCTACAACTAGTTAGCAAGCTTCAATTCGATCGAGTCTATATTCTTTCAGTTATCGAGGAAATAATATTCTAGGTGGGTATAACTCCGAAACCGTTGTACCGATGATTCCCTAAAACAAACTTAACTCTCCCATTGGGATGCGCAACCTATTCTGGAAATTGCAAGTCTCTATCTGCTTTCGTTCGAAAGTTATCGAGGTAACGGTTACACATCCCGGCTACTGAACTCACACAAGACTGCGTGGATCTCCAACAATATAGATCCGATCATGTTCAAACTTGGTACTTGGCAATTAAGTTAGGTTCTGATGGCTCTCGCAAAATTTTAGCGATGTCGGATGAATAGTTGCTGATATATAGAATTTTTTTCAATGATATTCAATGGTTTTTAAAAATCGTTTAGTGATACGATCGTCACGAAATTTCGCAAGAATTTTTGCGTTGGCATTTTACAACTAAAATCCATGTTCGATTTGGATCGGTTCTGTATTTTTCAATTTCAGATAGATATAACTCCAAAACCGTTTGGCCGATTATGCCTATAAACCAACTCAAATGTCGCATTCATAGCCACAACCTAACATGAAAAATTCAAGACTCTATCACTTTCCGTTCTCAGATTATCGTGACACACAAAATATTTTTTAATAATTTTTTTTTCAATTTTCTAGTGATAAGATTCTCACAAATTTTTGCTACTACTCACGAAGTTTCAATTCGATCGGATTTGTATTAGTATAAAACAAAATTATTACTCGGAAACCATTGGGCCAATTATGCCCATTAACGAAATTGTCCGTCGTATTGGGATCCGCCACCTACCCTGAAGATTTCAAGTCGATATCTCTTTCTGTTCTCAAGTTATCGAGGTAACGGCCGGACGGCCGGTCGTACAGAATCAAATTTGACCTCGAATTCTTCATCAGAGAGTAGAACCCAATCGTTTGGGACCATTTTCAGCAAACAATTCGAAAATTACAGACATTTGGACAAAAACATAACGTGATGTTCCCCAGAATATTCGCGCAATGACGACGTGGTTATTTGAAATATTACCGCATCCATAAATTGCAGAGGTTGATTTGAAGGATAATCACTTTACATGTTCAATACCGTATAACGATATCGAATTTAGTTTTGCGCGCTTGCTACTCTGAATATTTCTGAAACTACCGATTCCAGATATCTGAAATTCAGCAACAATTTGTAGAATTACAACCTCTTTATGCGTGCAAAGTTTCGTATTGATCGCATGAATAGGAACCGAAAAAAACAAAATTTAAAATATATTGTTTGCCCAACAACTCAAAAAATACTGATACTTAGTTCAAGATAACCTATGCAAGGACTAGTGCAAAAACTTTTCAGGATCGCATTACGAAAAACATTCAAAAAATGTTCAACCATTTTGCGGAATATTTTGCTTGAAATTCGGATTGACACATTCGGATTGAGTACAGTTTTGGCATTTAGGTGAGCAATCATGATCTCTTGGAGAGTGCAAAATTTCATAGAAAACAGACCCATACGAACCTCAAAATACAAATTCCAATATGAAACTCGAAATAAAGCCAAATTATAAATGCGTGATATCCTTATCGCAATATCGGTTTTTATATGCACAGCGTATATTAATTAATTCATTCAAGATACAATAGAATTTTGCGTATATACAGGACCGATTGGATGAGTTAAAGTGCAGAAGCGAATGAAAAAGTGGAGATTGGAAAGACATATTACCACCTCAGGGCAACTCTATGTGTGTGCAAATTAGTTTCGGCCAAATAGCGTTGTTTTCAATGTGGAGTATCCATTCAGTGGCTCTTCCGGTTCAGACGATACTGGGCTCGATTCAGTCAGCGGAAGTGGCTTCTAAATATTCGTATACGGTCGGTGCCGTCCTTCTGGATATTAGCGTCATGCTTTGGTTAAGTGGCAGTATTGTTCGGACTGAATGGAATTTCCGTATTTACAGAGGCAATTGGGGATACGTTGGATGAAATTTTTGTCTGTTTGAAAGGAGAATGACTGGGAAAGGAATGTGAAGGCCCTATTGCCACTCCATGCGTGCGCATGAGTTGTTTTGGTGGAGATTGTATACTTTTGGGATGAAATGTTCAATTCGCAGCCATAGGGACAAATTCAAGATGAACATGAGCAGACAAAAAGTGATATTAGTGCTGGAATTTCCATCAAAGCGAAGTAAGGTTTTGAGTTAGAGGATGATATCCAGCCATAGAATCCCCTCTAGAGGGTACATGCATAAGTAGATTGAAGCTGTGCTATCTCCTGATCCGCTGGAGCAGATGCTGAGTTATGGGAATAAGACTTTATATTCTGTCTAGGCTTTGTTATTGTATTTTTATGCTACCTTAGGCAATACACTCTTAATGTTTGACCCAACTGAGAATGGTGGCCACTATCGTCTGACTATATTTTTGCTTCCTAGCCTTCAAATTAGTCAACGTGTACAAGCGCTCCAGACAATACTGTCTTCACGTTAGTGCTTTTTCATATTTTTATCGGTTCATATGAATAAGGAGATGGAGTTCATGGATGAGGTCATCACTTGGTCTGCATAATCTTGAAAAATCAGTACCTACCTAATGGAATAAAAAAAATATTTTTGATTCTCTTTGACATCTTGAAAACAGTAGACATCACATTTTGAACTTCATAAGGATGGGAAAAGTCGTATGTGCAAAAAAGGAAGAATTTTCGGTCAATTGACATTTTTATGTTCTCTCCAATTCTGCAACCAAAATTGAGAAATTCGTTGTTGTCGTTGTCGAGGAGAATATTTTTTAATTGATACGAACCTAGATTCTTTGTAAATTTTTGTTTTCCCCATATAGATAAAGAATATGTATACGAAGGTTTAGAAATAAATACGCAATTGTTAAAAAGATATGAGGCAATTAATAAATGGACAAAATGTATAAAACATCCAGTATCTCGGTGATGAGGGACCAAATAGCCATGATGTATGGGTTATTTAGAACTACCCTTCTGGCCCCTCTTTGCAGTTTAAATAAATTGTATAATTTAATCATTAGAAATTGTACTTATAAAAATACGGTATCTCAAATAATTATAAAAAACATGAATTTGGACCCTGACATAATTATTTCATCTTTCAATTGCAGTATTCTACATTGAGAACATTCAACAAAAAATATACTGAACATTACTAATACAAAAGAGAGTTCTCCGTTTTCTCAATGTCTCCCATATCAAAATACCTTATTGGATTTAGTTTGATGTTGATGATTGTAGTTATCTGCAGTAAACCTATTAATGATGGTGATATGGTGAATCCTGATGAATTCGAGATCTATTCTCAAATATTTAAAAAGCCAGGTTTGTAATTCTTTTGATTCTCTTACCATCGAGCACAATTTCGCATTCAAAATTGAGTGTCTACTAAACTCTACGAAAAATCCCGAATATTTTGGTATAGCTTAGCTGACAAATATTCTAGATCTGTGATGCCATAATCCATTATAAAATTGTATAACGCGTAGACTTAATAGAGAAGGATTATCGGGAGATTCCGCAAACGAAGCAGAAAAAGAACATGATGGTATTTGCCGACACGTGTTTCAGCTAATTGGCTCCTTTAAGTCAAAGCATCCAAGAAACCAAGGTTAAGATGAAAGGAAAACTGAAAGCATAGGTAACACAACGACAGGAGTGTCCAACCAATTTGTGACTGAACTCAACTGGAGAAGACACATAGACAAAATTATTTCCAAAGCTACAGCGGCTAAGTGAACCTGCAAAAGGCTGTTTGGGAAGGCATGGGGGCTGAAACCGAAAATGGCGATGTGGTTTTCAACAGCACTAGTTTCCCCATTGTCACCTACGCATCCTTAGCATTGTGGAATAAACTGGCGAGACCACCACACGCAGTCGGTTGCAGGGACTGCAATGTCTTCCCAAAGCCCACAACAGCGCTTGAGGTCGTACTTAATCAGCCTCCCTTGCACTTACATGTAAAGAAATGTAACCTGCTAGATGCAATAAGAATTTCTCGCACTGGATAACGCCTACCTGTTAACTGGGCAGGACATATAAGGTTACTAGTACGACTGGACACAAACCTGTCGGCAAAGCACTCAGATGTAATGCCAACCATATTTGATTTAGAAACACCCTTAAGGACAGTCAGAAGAGACTGTCTAAGTATGGTGAACCTTGTTTTTCGATTGGACAAAAAGTCATCCATTTGTCATGCGCATAGACAAGATATACTATAGATGGGCCACTCTAACCTTATTTCTGTTCCTTGCAACACTAGCGGTGCGGCACTGGGATTATTTGAAGCTCGAATGAGCGGGAAATTCAAATATAGCTCCCATATATCCTATATTCTATTATATTGTTTTCCAGAACACTGCCAAACACCAAGTTGACGATAATTTGTCAAAAACCTGGCATTTGACAATGTTTTTGGAAAAATGGATTTCGCTGTAATCGAAAGAAAACAAATGAAATCCCAAAACTCTCTTTATTGAAATTATATCAGATTCATGATTTAAGTTCAACATTTCATGTGAACTAATGTACATGTATATTAGAAAAAGAAAGAATATCGAAATTAAAAAATACATTGGCATGAAAATAAAATTTAGTGTGCATGACATCTTTAAAAAAATAATTATACAGCATATGCAGTAAAAACTAACTTCAATAAAATTATCTTTATATACCTTCAAATTTGAAGGAGCAGTTGAATGAATGGCTGCCTTAATTCCAATATTCATTTACAAGGACAAAATCCAATGTGAAATATCGTACAAAACATGGATATCATTATGCGAGTACAACATAATGTGGAAGTATATTCTACTCCAATATACATTTAGAAGGACAGAATCGAATGAGAAATATAATATAAAAATTGGTTCAAGCACTGCCGTGAAGTCAGAAGCTTTTGCGCGTATGTTCTATTGTCCATTCTTCTGTATTGGACACCCTTAATCGAATTTACCATGGTAAATTATGTTGTCCATTCTCCTGTATTGGACACTCTTAATTCGAATTTACCATGGTAAATTCGAATTAAGTGTCCAATACAGGAGAATATATGACCAACATAATTTACCATGGTAAATTCGATTAAGGGTGTCCAATACAGAAGAATGGACAATAGAACATACGCGCAAAAGCTTCTGACTTCACGTCAGTGCTTGAACCAATTTTTTTTCGTGATTTTTTTAAAATTTTCTAGGGGTACGGTTCTTAAAATTTTTTTTTTCGTATTTTTTTTCAAATTTTCTAGGGGTACGGTTCTTACAAAATTTTAAACACTTCCTTATGTTGATTTTCTACTACTAGTTACCAAGCTTCAATTCAATCGAGTATTTATTTTTTGAGTTATCAAGGAAATAATATTCCAGGTGGATATAACTCGGAAACCGTTAAACCGATTATGCCCAAAAACGAACTCAACTCTCCCTTTTGGATACGCAACCTACCCTGAAAATTGCAAGTCTCTATCTCCTTTCGTTCGAAAGTTATCGAGGCAACGGTCACCCATCTATTGAACTCACACAAGAATGCTCGAATCTCCAACAAAATTCAACCGATCGTGTTAAAACTTGAAACTTGGCAGTAGAGTTAGGTTATGAACGCTCCTGCAAAATTTCAGCAATCTCAAACGAATAGTTACTGATATATGGAATTTTTTTTTTTATTTTCAATGATTTATTAAAAATTTTCTTAAAATGCTATCCTCACCAAGTTTTTCAAACGTTTTCGCGTTTGCATTCTACAACTAATAACCATGTTTGAATTCAATCGGTTCAGTATTTTTCGAGTTAATGAGGAACAAAAAACCACCAAATTCCAGAAATTTCAGATAGCTATAACTCTGAAACCGTTAGGCTGATTATACTCATAAACAAACTCAAATGTCGCATTCAGATGCACAACCTAACCTGAAATTTTCAAGGCGCTATCTCTTTCCGTTCTCAGGTTATCGTGACAACAAAAATATTTTTAAATAATTTTTTTAAAATTATCTAGCCATACGATTCGCCCAAAATTTCACAAACGTGCTAAGGTTCATATTCTACAACTATTCACCAAGTTTCAATTCGATCGGATTCATATTGGTTGAATACAAAATTATTACTCGGAAACCACTGGGCCGATTATGCCCATTAACGAACTTGTCCGTCGTAGTGGGATGCGCCACCTACCCTGAAAATTTCAAGTAGCTAGCTCTTTTCGTTCTCAAGTTATCGTGGCAACGGCCGGACGGACGGCCGGACGGACAGAATCAAATTTGACCTCGAATTCTTCATTGGGGAGTCGAACTTAATCGTTTGAGACCATTTTCGTCAAAAAAATCGAAAGTTACAGACATTTGGGCAAAACTATAACGCGATGCTCCCCAGAACATACGCGCACAAATGGATATCATTATGCACAACATAATGTGAAAAACATTTTGTACGTGAAAATCACCCAGTGGTTTCTCTATATAGGTAGCCTATTTATAGCAGCTACATTTCCAAAACCTTGATCACAAGCAAGTGCCACGACATGAGTCCCATGATCTAACAATATCTTCAAGTAATTTCGAAAGATCATCACGTTTCATTCCACCATGATTGAAGAAACAAGCTAGGGTTGTTTGTTTGTATTTATGAAAAACTCCCCTAGCCATGAAGACCATAACCTTGTCTGCAATATTAGGAAAACACTTAATCACTTTACTTGTATTCTTAAAGTTTTTTACCGAACACCAAACAGTGATATTCGGAAATGTTTATTTTACAACACACAGATTTCACCAAAACTATGTAAAATGTAAAAGTAAATACATAAATACAAGCAAGCCGGTAGCAAACAGCTGATAAAGCATCTCGTGGTATCATCACGTGATCCACAAATCGCGAAGGCAGAGACATCCTCAAATTTGTGTGGGATTATTCGAACTATTCGAACTATTCTGTGGGACCAGTCTTTAGTACGGAAGTTTCCACCCCATGGTTATGCGGATGGATCAGAATGAGATAAGGGCTAGAGATATATGTTGCGAAACTGAACATATATGTGTTCCTAAGACATCATCCCGACACTATCTGTCTATATTTGTGCTCAAAGGTGTCTGAAAAGGAACCTTAAGTGGGCCACACAAAGAGACCTAACCTAACCTGCTGAATGCAATAAGAATTTCTTGCAGTGGATAACGCCTACCTGGTAACTGTTCAGGACATATAAGGTTACTGGACTGACTGGACTCAGACCTTTCGGCAAAGCACTCAGATGTAATGCCAACCATATTCTATTTAGAAACACCCTTCTCGACGGTCAGAAGAGACTGTCTAAGTATGGTGAACTCTGTTATTCGATTGGACAAAAAGTCATCCATTTGTTATACGGATGGATCAAAATGAGATAAGGGCTAGGGATATATGTGGCGAAACTGAGCATCTATGTGTTCCTAAGACATCATCCGGACACTAGCTGTCTATATTTGTGCTCAACAGTGTCTGAGAAGGAACCTAACCTAACCTGCTGAATGCAATAAGAATTTCTTGCAGTGGATAACGCCTACCTGGTAAATGGGCAGGACATATAAGGTTACTAGACGGACTGGACTCAAACCTTTCGGCAAAGCACTCAGATGTATTGGCAACCATATTCTATTTAGAAACACCCTTCACGACGGTCAGAAGAGACTGTCTAAGTATGGTGAACCTTGTTAGTCGATTGGACAAAAAGTCATCGGATCATTATACGGATGGATCAAAATGAGATAAGGGCTGGGGATATATGTGGCGAAACTGAGCATCTATGTGTTCCTAAGACATCATCCCAGCACTAGCTGTCTATATTTGTGCTCAACATTGTCTGAAAAGGAACCTCAAGTGGGCCACACAAAGAGACCTGGCTTCACCATCAAGGGTGCCCTACTATTCTGGGAATGACGGAATACCAGAGAGCAACCGGTTAGTGGTACTAGGGTGATTATTCTATCAGTACCAGGGCACTGTAGTATTGAAAGAAATAAGAAGGCCGATGAAATTGCGAGAAGGCACTCCAGGATAATACCTCTCGTACCAGAACACTTCTATGGGCTTGGAAAAAACTACCACAGGCAGATGTCCAACAATGGGAACTGAATAAGAGAACAGCTAATTAGAAAAATTCTCCAGGGCGCGCACAAATCCAAAGATTGATGGATTTCTCACCACTCTATACCAGAAAGCTCCAGCAGCTGCCACAAGCTGACTTTCGGGTCATGGTGGAACTGGTGACAGGGCGATGCCAGTACAAATACTACCCCTACCGCATGGCCAACTCAGCAGATGCAACACGCAGGGTCTGTGGATCCCAAAAGGAAACAGCTGAATATAAAGTGGGGAAAAGCCAAATGGAATAAATTCATTATCTTGGTTACTATACATACTCGTATTCATGGAAAATCCCAAAACACTTCATAATTAAATTTTAAATTGTCATTCTTCTTCGTAAAAATGCGAACCCTGTCTTCAACCCCCTTCGAAAAACAGGTACAATACCCAATATTTCAAAAAGGAAGTATGGGTTTGTGATACATCGTTTCAAAGGGCGCGTCATTCTCTATTCAGAAATGTTATCACTTTCATGTTTTATCAAAAACTCAAAATAGAAAAAAATTTAATCATGTGATTAACGAAATTCATTATAATATTCCCTGGAATATTCGCAAATCTTATTACAATAATACTAAACTTAATTGCCGCCAAGATTTGATAGAAAGAAAATAAAAATTCCATAACATTGTGTTTTCCAGATGATACCACGAAAACTATGTGAAACACTTTCTGTGGCAATGTTAGTTTCTTTAGAACGCCTTCGCAATTTTTTTGTGCTGATAAGTTGTAATCTATAAATTGTCAAATTTGTGTTTGAATTTCATTAACTTCAATTTGGAACAATGGTTTGATTGGCGGGAATGCACATAATAACAATTTTACCAATGATTGGTTACGGAGTTAACACCCGAACACAAAAAGAAGTAAGTCGCTTGTTTCATGAGAAATGTCTGAATTTTCCGCCTATAACCCAAGGGACTATAAGTAAAATAGAGAAACAGTTTCGCGAGTTTGGGCATGTAAGGCCGATTAAAAAAGTCATCTGCTATTACACCGTGTGGGGATGTGAAATTAGATGTGGTGCTGTACTTTTGAAGATCCACAAAATCGAGTAGAGATGCCTCCGCAACATTCAATGTCAGCCATAGATCGATTCTAAACATATGATTAAGACAAAATAAAATAGATCCGTATAAAATGATACCAACCCAGGACCTCTTGGAAGACGATTTTGATAAGAAAACTTATTTTTGTGAACAAATGATGGGCAACAATATTGATTGGATATCAATATTAACCAATTAGGGAACGTTTTGTTTTCTGAGGAGTGAATTTTTCTCTCAACGGCCATGCTAATCGTCAATATTGCTGCTACTGGTCTACCGGAAATCCTCACTGCATGAGAGAAGAACACACGCAATTTTCTCGAAAGGTTAATTTTTGGTGCGAAATATTCGAAAGTTACACCGAATACCATAGTTCCAAGAGGATGGAGCACCACCACAATACCAACGCAATGTCCGGCAGTACCTCGACGCAATATTTCCTAATCGGTGGATAGGAAGGCGAGGAACGATCGAATGGCCAGCGCGATCCCCTGATCTTAACCCATTAGATTTCTTTTTATGGGGATATTTGAAGAGCATTATGTAGAAAACTAAACAACTTGATTTAAGTGACCTTACCTAACGGTCGAATAGATGCACAACCTACCCTAAAAGCAAGTCGTTCCGTTCCGCTTTCAGGATATCGTAACATAAATAATATTGAAAGAATAACAGTATTTGATATTCAGGGTTTAATATAATTCAAAATATAATTGTAATTGACGACGTTTCGGGCAGTGCCCTTTTTCTTTTTCAAATACTGTTATTCTTTCATAAGTCACACAGGGTAAATACTTTTCATTCGATAAATAATATTTTTAATGATTTTTTTTTTATTTTATAGTGATACAATACTCAAAAAATTTCCAAAAACTTCTTTTTGTCAGTATTCTACAACTAGCTACCATGTTTCAATTCGATCGGATCCTTATTGGTTGATGACAAAACTAACTTGTACATCGTATTTAGCCGCGCCACCTACCCTGAAAAATTCAAGTCGCTATATTTTTCCGTTCTTAAGTTATTGTGGCAACGCTCGGCCGGCTGGACGTAATCATATTTGACCTCGAATTATTCATCAGTGAGTCAAACCTAATCATTTGAGACCATTTTCGGTAAAAATTGCAAAAGTTACAGACATTTGGGCAGGTGATGTTCCCCAGAACATGCACGCAAAAACAGGGGAACTAGGAATTCACTTCAACGACCTGAATATCGAGAACAATGCCATTCCGGATATGTATATGAAGTTATCGCCGTATTTGGTGAAAAATAATATAACATTAAATTTGTTTCTCTAAATTTTGAGAGGCCTTTCTTCATGATAGTATTTAAGACAATACCTCGTCGGTGAACAACGGTTACCAACTAGCGGGATAATTTGTAATGCAATTATCTTTAAAAACCTTTGTTTCTCTGGTTATATTTTTGAATGCGGGAAAATCGAACCTCCATCAAAATCCTGAATCACTAAGAACAGCATCAACAGTAAAATTTAATCAATTTATCAGTTTCCATGATGATGTTCAGTAAAATTTAATCAATTTATCAGTTTCCATGATGATGTTTGTTTTCTTTTTCAGATAATACTTCCGTAACCACTAACACGATAACCAAGAAACCAACCATCCCTGTAGATCTACAAAACAGGCACTTCATTCAAGTACCCTGCAGAAAGGGTAACATCAGAATAGGGATGATGTGCAGAGAAGCTTATGAACGTTAGAATCAACAAATTTTCACAGGTGGTTCATTAGCTTAAATTTATGGGATTTTTTATTAATTATTTTTAATAGTAAGCTCCTACCCTCCAAGCAACTCTCCTTTGTCTTTATAAACATTTTAAAAATGAAAATATTAATTTGTCATTGACACGTCAGCTTAATGTTCTCAAAAATTACAACATCTCTGTGAATTTATGTGAAATGAGTCAGAAATAGTTATTTATGTATCAAGGGAGTTATGAGGATGTTAACTACAGAGGGCAACAGATTGCAATCCCGATGGACGTGAGTCCCGAGGGATTGTTAGGTTGCCCGAGGTTGTTAACATCCAATAACTCACGTGACAGATAATTTATTTTATTTCATACTGAATGAAACAAAATTTGACAATTGAAAATTCGATAGATTTGAAGAAATAATCCCTTAGTTACCGTGACTTTAAACATGGTTAGGGAGCTATAACCATGTTTAAAGTCACGGTAACTAAGGGATTATTTCTTCAAATCTATCAAATTTTCAATTGTCAAATTTTGTTTCATTCAGTATGAAATACAATTAATTAGCTATCACGTGAGTTAATGGATGTTAACAACCTCGGGCAACTTAACAATCCCTCGGGACTCACGTCTCTCAGGATCTGTTGACCTGTGTCGTTAACATCCTCATAACTCTCTTGATACATAAATAACTAAAATGTGGGTGTAATTAAATTAATAATTTTGGGATAAATAGTCAAGATCAATTTATTAATTTGGGAAAAGTTGAAGCTTCAAAAATTTCTGATGCAAAATATTATGGGGGTTGATTTCTCACCTCTTTGTGATAATTATTCGGAAGCACAAAAACTGTCGAATATGATATTGAATCAGCGTTAACGATCTACCGAATTCAATTCTTTAAAATTTTTCCACGAAGGAGATATTCAATTAAACAAAATTGTCCCCCAAATTCTAAGGGTGTTCTATTGATACTATTGGAAGAAAAATATATGTATATGGGAGAGTTCGGAAAAATTTCCATTGAAAATTAATCACCTATTTCATAATATTACTGGAGAAATATATTTTGATTTTATAAAATTATCATGCACTAAGATATCAAATAAATTGTTCGAAATGTGAAAAACAGTTTAATTTCCTTGTTGGGACACAAGAATGTGGAATTTCTATGTATTTACTACCAAATTCAAAATACAATACCACATCTGTGAAAGTGGTTGCTAAGGGACTATCGATATAATATTGTGCCAACATTTCCTGGTCAGACCGTGATTTCATTGATTTCAGTTGACGTCGCTGTGTCAGTTATGACTTTTCAGAAAAAAATAACTTTTCAACAAGAAAAGACGGATGTTATAAAGTTCCTGAAGGAAATTCCATATTTCGACGATTGGAATGATACAATGAGAGAGGAATGTGAAAAATACAGTAAAATCAAATGCTTCGACAATGAAGAAGTAATATATGGGGATCCTTTCAATACCGATCAGTATGTTTATTTTATCATGAATGGAAAAGCTAAAGCAGTGCAAATGATTCAATTCAAAAAGAATTGTGATAAAAACGATATGTAAGTGAAAACGATGAATAATTAGCACTTATCAAGCATATAATTTTTTTCCAGTCATACGGACGTATATTTCATTGAGGTGAGTTTCTCATCTTCTTCTGTATAATTTGAAATAACAGAAAATAAATATGCAGAAAATTCACATGATGTGATGCAATCACACTTAAAAATATTACAAGAGCACTGACTTACATAAGCAGCATCAGTGCGGTTTTTTGAATGAAAGGTGCAGAAGATTTTCAAAACCTGAGACTAGTGAAATTAATGGTAACGAAAGAATAAAATAAACATAACTATAAAATTTCCATTCAGCGTCTCTTTTTTATGCTAAACTATAGATTTTTGTTATTAAACAAAATAAATGAAAAAATCTGGGACAACCTTCACAATGCTATTTTATTGATATGTAAAAGACACATGGTGAATTATTCAACCATTTTAACCATCAACAAATTCTCCCTGGACCGGTCATCTCATCACTAAGTGCTCCCCCAAATAGGAATGTGTCATTTAGGACAGATACGTACCGGTTTAATGGTTATTACCAATCATCAGCAATCAGCATAACTCAGCTCACTGAATGACAAAGGAAGGAGTTTAAGGAATCTTAAGCCCTATTGATGCGAACTACTGGAAAGAAAAATCTCACCAGTGCCACCTAGGGAAATCATCCGTATCACAGACGGCTGGAGTTCCCTAGGTGGCGCTGATGAGATGTTTCTTCCCAGTTGTTCGCAACAATAGAGATTGAGTTTCCTAGAACTCCTTCGATCGAGTAGAGATGCCTCCACAACATTCAATGTCAGCCATACATCTATTCTAAACATATTAAAACAAATTAAAATGCATAACTATAGAATGATACCTACACAAAAGCTGTTAGAAGACAATTTTGATAGGAGAACTTATATTTTTGTGAACAAATAATGGAAATGTTGGATAACAATATTATCCAATTAGTAGAAGTTTTGATTTCTGATGAGTGCACTTTTTCTCTAAACGGCCATGCTAATCGTCAAAATTGCCGCTACTGATCTGCCGAAAATCCTCACTGGATGAGAGAGGAACACACGCAATTCCCTCAAAAGGTTATGTTTGGGCAGGAAATGTTGGAAACCATATCATAGGCCCCTTTGTAATTTGAATGGCGATAATTATTTAGCACTACTTCAAAATGCTGTCGTTCCATCTTTGGCAAATTTATATTCTGACCAAGGAAATCCTCAAGTTTCATGGAATACCATATTGTTCCAATGAAGCACCACCACATTACCAACGCAATGTCTAGCAGTACCTCGACGCAATATTTCCAAATCGATGGATAGGAAGGCAAGGAACGATCAAATGGCCAGCGCGATCTATTGATCTTAACCCATTAGATTTATTTTCATGCAGATATGTGAAGACCATTGTGTACAAAACTAAACACCTTAATTTGAATGACCTAAAAGATCGAATAACGCTTGCGACCACGATCGACCACTCCTGAGATGTTGAATAATGTTGGAAGAAATTTTTATATTATGTTTTTTGCTACATTTTATATTACATTCCAGGTTTTTGATACTGTATCAAATTTCGCTAATCATATGATTTTATTTTTGCGTGTATGTTCTGGGGAACATCGCGTTATCATTTTGCCCAAATGTCTGTAATTTTCGAATTTTTTGCCGAAAATGGTCTCAAACGATTGGGTTCGAGTCCCCGATGAAGAATTCGAGGTCAAATTTGATTCTGTCTGGCCGGCCGGCCGTTGCCACGATAACTTGAGAACGGAAAAAGCTAGCAACCTGAAATTTTCAGAGTAGGTGCCGCATCCCAATACGACGGACAAGTTCGTTAATGGACATAATCGGCCCAATGGTTTCCGAGCAATAATTTTGTTTCCAACCAATATGAATCCGATCGAATTGAATAGTTGTAGAATATAAATCTAAGGACGTTTGGGAAGTTTTGTGAGAATCGTATCACTAGCTAATTAAAAAAAAAATATTAAAAATTATTTTTTATGTCACGATAACCTAAGAACGGAAAGATATAGTGACTTGAAATTTTGAGGTTAGGTTGTGTAACTGAATTTGACATTTGAGTTTGTTTATGATCATAATCGGCAAAACGGTTTGGAGTTAAACCCATCTGAAATGTTGTTGTTACTTACTCAATAACTCGAAAAATACAGAACCGATCTAATTCAAATATGGTTATTAGTTGTAAAATGCTAGTGCAAATATTTTTGCAGAATTTCGTGAGGATCGTATAATTGGAAAATTTTGAAAAAATCATTGAATATCTTGACAAAAGTTCTATATATCGGAAACTATTCATCCGACATGGCTGTAATTTTGCAAGAGCCTTCAAAATCTAACTCTAATACCAAGTTCTAAGTTGGAACACGCTCGGACTTATATTGTTGGAGATACGAGCAGCCTTGTGCGAATTCAGTAGCTGGATGGGTGACCGTTGATTCGAAAACTCTTTAACGAAAGGATATAGGTACTTTCAATTTTCAGGGTACGCATCTGAATGGGAGAGTTAAGTTCGCTGTTGGCCATAATCGGCTCAACGATTTCGGAGTTATATCCATCTGGAATATTATTTCCTCGATAACTCAAAAATATAGACTCGATCGAATCGAAGCTTGCAAACTAGTTGTTGAATATCGACATGAAGACGTGTGTAAAATTTTGTGAGGACCGTACGACCAGAAAATTTTAAAAAAATTACGAAAAAATATTATTTATTTCACGATACCTTGAGAACGGATAGAAATAGCGACTTGCAAATTTTCAGATAGATTGCGTATCTGAATGCAACATTTGAGTTCATTTATTAGCATAATAGGCTAAATGGATTTGGAGTTATCAATCTGAAATATTGTTATTATACTATATAAGGTATAGTGAATCATGTATCTATGGGAGATGATAGGCCTACATAAGGGTCCTGTAGCGGTGTTTCTGAAAACTAGCGAAGGCGATTCTTCTTCAAGAGATTCATGCAGCTACAGAGGAGTATATTTGTGAGAGGGGACTTTTGAAAAGTTATGTATTATTTTTTATGATTTGTTTTTTTGTCAAAAACTAACTCTACTGCCAAGTTCCAAGTTTTAACACGATCGGATCTATACAGGGTCTTTCACGAGGAACCTCACCCATATTTATACGAGAAACTACTGAACGTATTTTCATGAAATTCAGCACTTATAAGTACTTCACGATGCTGATGAAATCTAAAATATTTTCAAGGCATGAGCACCTCCGGTTTTTCCGGAAATGACGTCAACTTCCGTTTTTCAAATTAGAACACCATTTTTTCATTGCAGAAATAGATTCCTTAGAAAATTTCAAGTTATTTTGATGTAACATTTTTCAGTTTTGGTTGGAAAATTCTCTCTGAGCGGGAAAATTCGAAAAAAAATCGAAAATAGAGCTCCGCTGAAACAAGAATAACTTCGAGGTTTTTGGATGGAAAATTTTCATTTTTGGGATTTTTCAAGATGTAAGATTGATGTATCCACTTTAACAATCGAAATCGCGATTCATGATACAGGGGGTGAAAAAATTGCTTTCAAAGTTAGGGATGACAAAATCGTGAAAAATCAATTTTTTCAAATTAAAACCCCATTTTTTTATGGCAGATATTGAATCTACGTTAAAAAATAATGTGAGTGTATGCATCACACCCTTGCCCTAAAGTGGATATTTTCAGAGTTATTCACAAAAAACTGTTTTTCGTCATGAATTTTCAGCTATTTCTTTTCCCTTCACGCCAAAAAGATGAAATTTTCAGGAACTGTTACTTAAACCATGTTTTAGATTTTACTACCCTAATATGCAAGAGAAAAAAGTTACAGGTTGTTCCTAAATAGATGGCGAATTTTGATTCGAATTTGTATCGGAAACCTCTTTATTTCAACTAATCGGCCATCGGTTTTCTCTCCAGTGATAAATAAATAATTCCTTATGAACCATATGCAAAAACTTACCATGTTTTACATTCTTTTTTTTAAATGATAGATATCATTAATTACATCTGCCAAATTCCTCTTTATTCAGTAGCATTTTGTGTTTACTATTAATTTGGTGATAATTCGTATTAAGTTATAAAATCGATCACTATGCCTAATTTTACCAATGAAGATTATTTAAATCTCATTCTACTTCATGGAGAATGTAATAAAGTTGTAGATAGAACGATTCGACTGTTCATTGAGAGGTTTCCTGACCGACCCAGACCAACGAGAGATACCATTAACAGAACCATGACAAACTTGAGAAATGTCGGATCTTTCGTTAAGAAAACTATACACAGAGAAAAAAGTGTAGTAGAAGATGAGAACAACGAAATTACAGTTCTTGCATATTTTCGTGTGAATACTCAAAATTCTCTCAAAGATGCCGAGATTGATCTGGGATTATCTCAATCGACTGTTTGGAGAATATTAAAAAAACATAAAATGCACCCATATAAATTCAATAGGGTACAGCATTTGAAGGAAACTGATTTCGTCAGGAGAACAGAGTTTTGCGAAGCTATGATGATTCGATTTCAAGAGAATGAAAACTTTTTGGACTGTATAATTTGGACAGATGAATCTATTTTCACAAAGAATGGTTCTTTCAATAGGCATAACAGTCATTATTGGGATGAAGAGAACAACCACCACTTCAGACAATGGAACTTTCAAGAGACCTGGAGTTTCAATGTTTTTTGCACCATCAAAAATAATGCAATTCTCGATGTTCACATTTATGATGGGACTTTAACTGGTAAGATAGAACACTACACATGTTTGCATTATTAAAGAATTTTCTCCCTTAGGAGATAGATATTCTGACATATTGACTCAAATAATTGAGCCGCTAGTACAGAACCATAATGACTTATGACTTATGACAATTCACTCAATGTGTCAAATATCCTCTACAGGCTATTTGAATATCGATGGTTGGCGAACAATGGTCCACATCTTTGGCCACCACGTTCTCCCGATTTAACTCCTTTAGACTATTATGTTTGGGGTAGGATAAAAAATATTGTCTACTCAACTCCCCTGACTGATAAAGAGTACTGCATAGAACGAGTCAGAAATGCGTTCAGGTTTGTTTAGATTTTTTGATTCATAGTTTTGAAACTCAATTTGGTTTTTAATCACCTCTGCAGATCTCTTCCTCCCGATGAAATAAGAAGAGCAACGCACGAAGCATTCCTGAGACGTATAAATAAATGTCTAGAAATTAACGGTCAAAACTTTGAGCATCTTCTCTAGTTATAACTGCGAGAGTTTGCCATTGTTCTCCTAATAGTAACTTGCAGTCGGTTTCAAGAAGGGGTGAAAAATCTACAGCATGGTTCAAATAACAGTTCCTGAAAATTTCATCTTTTTGGCGTGAAGGGAAAAGAAATAGCTGAAAATTCAAGACGAAAAACAGTTTTTTGTGAATAACTCAGAAAATATCCATTTTAGGGCAAGGTTTTGATGCATACACTCACATTATTTTTTAACGTAGATTCAATATCTGCCATAAAAAAATGGGGTTCTAATTTGAAAAAATTGATTTTTCACGATTTTGTCATCCCTAACTTTGAAAGCGATTTTTTCACCCCCTGTATCATTAATCGCGATTTCGATTTTTAAAGTGGATACATCAATCTTACATCTTGAAAAATCCCAAAAATGAAAATTTTCCATTCAAAAACCTCGAAGTTATTCTTGTTTCAGCGGAGCTCTATTTTCGATTTTTTTTTCGAATTTTCCCGCTCAGAGAGAATTTTCCAACCAAAACTGAAAAATGTTACATCAAAATAACTTGAAATTTTCTAAGGAATCTATTTCTGCAATAAAAAAATGGTGTTCTAATTTGAAAAACGGAAGTTGACGTCATTTCCGGAAAAACCGGAGGTGCTCATGCCTTGAAAATATTTTAGATTTCATCAGCATCGTGAAATACATATAAGTGCTGAATTTCATGAAAATACGTTCAGTAGTTTCCCGTATAAATATGGGTGAGGTTCCTCGTGAAAGACCCTGTATTGTTGGAGATCCGAGCAGCCTTGTGTGAGTTCAGTAGCTGGATGGGTGACCGTTGCCTCGATAACTTTCGAAAGAAAGGATATAGGGACTTGTGATTTTCAGGGTTGGTTGCACATCCCAACTGGAGAGTTGAGTCCGTTTCTGGGCATAATCGGTCCATCGGTTTCGGAGTTATACCCACCAGAATTATTATTTCCATGATTACTCAAACAATATAGACTCGATAGAATTGAAGCTTGGTAAATAGTTGTAGAATATCGACATAGGCGTGTGTAAAATGTTTTAAGCACCATACCCCTAGAAAACTTTTAATAAATTACGAAAAAAAATTTGTTCAAGCACTGACGTGTAGTCAGGAGATTTTGCGCGAATGTTCTATT
Source organism: Halyzia sedecimguttata (assembly GCA_937662695.2). Lineage (NCBI taxonomy): Eukaryota > Metazoa > Arthropoda > Insecta > Coleoptera > Coccinellidae > Halyzia > Halyzia sedecimguttata. The sequence goes on from OW569415.2 coordinate 41,299,490, forward strand.
GTCCATTCTCCTGTATTGGAATTCACCATGGTAAATTCGATTAAGAGTGTCTAATACAGGAGAATGGGCAATAGAAAATACGCGCAAAAGCTCCTGACGTCACGTCAGTGCTTGAACAATTTTTTTTGATTTGATTTTTGCAATATAAGGCAAAAACATAAAAGTGATGACATTTCGGAATAGAGAATGACGAGAACTTTCTAACGATATTCATTGTTATTGTCAGCTTCCAAAATATATCAATTCACACAAAATTCCATTACACTGTTGCCTGTGGTTTTGACATAATCGAAAAAAATGTGTAAGTATAACAAAGTTTTGCAACAACTTGTACCTTGAAAATGGATGCCGTTATGAATATCAGTTACAAAGCAAACCCTACTTATTTTTTAGTATTCTTGATATCCTAGCTACGAGGACACCTTTTTCGAAACATCCTGTATAATTTTCTATGTCAAATTTACATCGGAAAATATTAAGGAGTGTATTATTTTGTACATCTGCTTGTTCACTGAGTAGCATGTGAATTTTATTACATCTATTTAATTCTAATCATCTTGACGGATTGCGGTAATAATTCAAACTTTCAACGTGTAAAAAATCCGTTGCACATATCCTTCTCGAGACAATGGCACTATCGTGTCTGGATAAGCATATATTGCCAGCCATTAAATCATTGCTTTTTTGCAGGTATACATATTTTCAAAGATGTCCTGTTTCAATATCGGAGAAGATCTTCACGATAGAGTTTTAATAGCATGTTGTACAAATACACAGTGTTTACTAATACCAAGATTCTGGCTTCTTGAAATAAATAAGAAATTATGGCATAGAATGAGGTTCTTCTTCGAACGTAACATACCGACACAACATGAAGTGGAGGAACGTTTTTGCAGAAAAAGGAGATTCAGCAAGCACAGCGAATATTTAGCGAAGAAAATTCATGAAAAGTCCAAGAAATCGCCGTACAATCATTTTTGCAATATACCATTGACTCTGAGACTTGATCAAATCTAACTTAGAAATTTAAAATCCAGTTTGTAATTTTTTTAGATCTGTAGTTACATTTGTGATTGTTGGCAACAGTTTCAAAATACTTTTGTTTCCTTCTTCAGAAATACAGATTTTCCTTTTAGTATAGTCCTTTTCATTGAGCATGTATCTTTACACTTTCACTTTCTTTACTGATTTATTAAAATTGAAGAGAACCATTAAGATTTTAGTTTTTGAATCCATTAGGATGAAGCAACACCTCCTAAAAGGAAGGCCAATCAACTCTCCATCTCTTTTAACAATATTTTTAGTGAATAACGTTTCTACGGTTTAATTATTTTGTCGATATGCAATTCTGCGGAACGAGCTACCAGTGGATGTACATTTATGATAAATAGCCTAACATCTCAATATAAGGATGTGGTTCACGTTGCACCAGTGAAAATTCTAAATGCAACTGACTTGCATACATCTCAAAGAAAAGTTATCTGCGGATTGAAGGATTCAGGTATTTGAGGTATTGGTTGCTGTTACAGACAACCCCCACAATTTACCAATGAGTATAAAGATCCTTATATTTTTAACATACATAAGAAGGGTAATCGTAAAGTATGTCCAAATTACCGAAGACTCAGTGTTACCAATTCATTGTCCAGAAATTGAAGTTGAAATAGATGTCATAGAAGAGCAGAATGGGTTCAGGGCAGGAAGATCATGCGTTGACAATATTTTTGCATGAGGCAGCTTGTGGAAAAAAGAACAGAGATAAACTTGATTTTTGTAGACTTACAGAAGGCTTATGATAGTGTTCCACGCGCTAAGTTGTGGAAGACCTTGGAAGAAAATGACGTAAGCCAGATATACAGGGTGTCCGGGAAAATGTGGGAAATCTCTCGGATTCAGATAAAACATAAAAAAATAAGATGACAAGTTCCCATCAATTTTTTTCCTAACGGCCCTCTCTACGGAGATACGGCCTCCTAGATGGCCACTGGAAATCCATTTTACTGGAATAAATTTTAAACTACTTAATATAATTTAATGAAAATTTGATATGACTAACAGTAGTAAGGACCTCTTAAAATACTGCCCCTATATTTAAATTAGCTTGTTTAGTTTACCAGGGGTGGACTAGGTTGTACATTTTAATGCTTACATTTTTAACACCCTGTATGATAATGAGTTAAAAAACAAATTTGGATACCTTGAACATTGAGCTAAAGAAAAGGTACTCTTGTTCAATGTCTATAAAATGAACCGTTTTCAAGGTATCCAAATGTGTTGTTCTAGGAATTGGAAAAGAATCGAAATCATTCGGGAGATAGAAGAAATGAAATATGATTTTATCGCAATTTTCATTAGCCTACGGTAGTTGTACAAACATGACATTTATAAAACTAGGGTAGGCTAATGAAAATTGCGATAAAATCATATTTCGTTTCTTCTATCTCCCGAATGAACTGTCTAAAGAGTTTCTTATTTCAAAAGGTCTCCGTCAAGGCAGTCTGGTAGCCCAACTCTGTTTAAGGTCTACCTTGTGTCGACTCTGAAAAATTGGCGAAGAAAATGTCGAAATATGGGAATTCCAATAGGAAAAGATATACTTTTGACTCTACAATATGGCGACGACCAGGTTATCATGTCCAAAGATAAGGAAGATATTTATTATATGTTGAGGAAATTAGATGAAGCATATACAGGGTGAGTCTTTGACCATTGCATTAATTTTAACCAAAGATTCCTCTCATCAAATGAAACACTTTTTTCATTTAACATTTTTCCAAATTCAGCTCAGGTAAAAAGATACAGGCTGTTGAAATTTTGAAAAAAAATCAGTTTTTATTTTGTAGCTTTGACATCCTTTTTTCGAATAAAATGAATGTTGGCGTAAAGTTTCCTATAACTATGATACATATTTTCCAAATACTAGTTATTTTCTACTTCTACTGGTTTTCTAGTTATGGAATCGTGGATTCATAAAACTAAACGAAATTAGCATAAAGAAAGCATATAAAGTTTTTCTTGAGGAGTCATTTCAAGAATATTCCATCGTTTTAGAACATTATATTATTCTTCATCATTTCTCCTTAAACGCACCGTTTTCGAGATATTCTTCATTGAATGTTTTAAAATGGAAAACCCCAGAAATTTCACTACTTTTATGGATCTGTCCCTGAGTGTTGGAATCCCGAATCAAGCTGTAAACCACGTTACCATGGCTTATTCTCGTCCGCCAACAATGTCATAGATAATTTATATGCGGGAGTGTATTAGCACATTGTGAAATCTTTAAACGCTTGTAACTTTTTACCTGAGCTGAATCTGGAAAAATGGTAAATGAAAAAAGTGTTTCATTTGATGAGAGGAATCTTTGGTTAAAATTAATGCAGCGGTCAAAGACTCACCCTGTATAGAGTGGGTTATGACCATAAACACCTCGAAAACAAAATATATTTTTGTGAACAATGACAGATCTTATCCTATGATGAAATAATACAAGGAGTAGATGAATATGCTTATCTCGGAGTGACCCTCACAGCAATCGGATCCACTGGGCCCGTATACTCGACGTTCGTAGAGATGAGTATTCGCTTCTCCCTCACTATTTAGTAGTAGAGAAACACATTTCAACCGACAATTCACATACGGAGTTTGCGCATAGTCAATGACGTGATAAATCTCGTAGGAGAGATCTCTCTCAACATTTCGTGAATAGGGGCCCTGAAAGGCAAATAAAGAAAAGGATCGCCCAAGGAAGATCAATTACGAATCAACTGAATGGCGTACTTTGAAGTTCACAAATAAGAAATGATATTAAAAGAAAAATTTATAAAACCTTAATAGAGAATATGGAGTACTCAATATGGAGCCGAGGTATGGGAAATGACAACGCAACTTGAGAATAAAATAAAAATTATAGAGATATGATTGGGAGAATAGGAGTCTATGTTGACTGAGATGCCAGAAATGACATTATTGTTGTATTGTATATAAACATCCTTCTGATAATAAAATACTGTTTTTATGCTGCCGAATCAGTTAATTTTTTGAAAAATATAAGAAATAACTGGTAGACTTACCAAATCCTTATACCCAACATTAATGGAAAAGCAGAATGTGAAACTTTTGTTACAAATTTTTAATTAAACTACTTAATAAACTTGGTCATAGAACATCACTTGACTATCATGAAGATACTGCTACCTATTTTTGTTACGATTCAAGATCATCCTATTGGTGACCCATGGAAAATATAGGTGAGCTTTTAAATAAAATCATTGCATTATTGCATGGCATGTATAATTCAGCAATTTGTTTGAATATGAAAAGAATCCTATAATTCAACTTTTGAATTTACCACCTTTTCTCCATACACGTTGGCGGCCATATTGGTTTTGATGACTGGCCTTCAGTGGAGGAGGTGGTGGATGGCAGAATAGATAAGTGATTTTTTTCTATGCTATAGCATATTGACACTGACGTCTTGAGGATAAATCAAGGACATTTCGTAGATTTTTGTATGTCATGTAGGATTGTTCGTAGGTGCGGCGAATATATTCGGGAAAGTTGATTCGTTTGCTTCAACATCATCTGAAATGGACGGTCGGCGGAAAATTTCCACGGTGGTGAGTATTTCGACGTGAATTTCTATAAGTATTATCACCAACTTGTTCTGTCCTAGGGGGGCTACTTGTACCCCTGGTTAGCTATAGAGCTTGAGACTATTTCATTATGGCGCCATTCCCTTCATAACGATGTTATGTCGAGAGCAGATCCGTTCCAAGCACTTAAGAAAAGTGCTTTTAGTAATAAGCACTAAGCACTCAATAAAATTGCTGTGGAGCATAGTGCACTAAGCCACCGCGTTTCACAAAAGGCTTGCGATTACTAAGCCCTCTATAAAAGTAATTCGAATTTTCAAGCACAAAGCACTATGCACTTTTAGAAAACTGTTGGAAATGAGGATATTTACTTCGAATAGTTAGATGGAATTGTATTCAATTGGAGAAACATGCAAACTTGCTTACCTTATATGCGCAATTGACGAATAGGTAATGGAGTGGAGCGAAACAGATTTCTTTAAAACTAACGAACTCGAAGTTCGTTCCTTTCTGTCACAGGTTGAGAAGGTCTTTCAATTTAAGGAAATGATGGTAAAATAGGTTTGTTCCATCAACAGTTTTGGAGCAACTCCTGGAGAAGCCTAGAGTTGCAGAGAGTCGCCCTGGGTTAGCTTCAAGGTTATACCTCGCAAAGTTTTGTTGGAACGAGTCGAGAACGAGTGGGCGTCGCCGTCTGCGTAATATTGGTAACCATCTTGTCTTTGCTAGTAACCTAACCTTAATGTGAAAATCAAATACCCATTTAGTGTGAAGAATTTAGTTGAGAAATTTGAATTTTGAAATTGTTTTTGATTTACCTACCTACCTTCCTACCTAAGTTGATTACTGTTCTCTATTTCTCAGATTTGAGTGTGCAATGACTGAAAATAGTAGGTATTATTCTTGGTTAATGGTCCCATATCGGAATTGCTCAGTAATGCATCAATCCGCGCTCGTGAATCAGGTTAGTTTGTTTGTTGTGACAGGAACAGGTTAACGAGGTTGCAAGTACGCATGCGTGGGTTTGGTGCTCCCTATCGTGCTCTAACCCATCAGAAGGAGAAGCTCGGAGCAAAGCATGGGGTGGAAACTTCCTAACTAAAGACTGGTCCGTGGAATAGTTCGAATAATCCCACACAAATTTGAGGATGTCTCTGCCTTCGCGATTTGTGGATCACATGATGATACCACATTATGTTTTATCAGCTGTCCGCTACCGGTTTGCTTGTATTCACTTTTACATTTTACATAGTTTTGGTGAAATCTGAGTGTTGTAAAATAAACTTTTTCGAATATCACTGTTTGATGTTCGGTAAAAAACTGTAATAAGAATACAAGTAAAGTGATTAAGTGTTCTCCTAATATTGCAGACAAGGTTATGGTCTTCATGGCTAGGGGAGTTTTTCCTAAATAGAAACAAACAACCTTAGCTTATTTCTTCAATCATGGTGAAATGAAACGTGATGATCTTTCCAAATTACTTGAAGATATCGTTAGATCATGGACCTCATGTCGTTGCACTTGTTTGTGATCAAGGTTTTGCCAATGTAGCTGCTATAAATAGGCTATATAGAGAAACCAGTGGGTGATTTCCACGTACAAAATGTTTTTCACATTATGTTGTGCATAATAATATCCATTTTTTGTATTATATTTCTCATTTTGTTCTGTCCTTCTAAATGTATATTGGAGTAGAATATACTTCCACATTGTGTTGTACTCGCATAATGATATCCATTTTTGTACGATATTTCACATAGGATTTTGTCCTTGTAAATGAATATTGGAATTAAGGCAGCCATTCTTTCAACTGCTCCTTCAAATTTGAAGGTATATATGGATAATTTTATTGAAGAAAGTTTTTACCGCATATGCTGTATAATTATTTTTTAAAGATGTCACAATAAATTTTATTTTCATTCCAAATGTATTTTTTAATTTTGATATTCTTTCTATTTCTAATATATATGTACATACATGGGTAGTTCTCACGAAATGTTCCACTTTGGTGTTCATGACAGTTTTCTGCTACATAAAACTGGTTTAATCGTTTAATTCTCTATATTATATCCTTTTGAAATGTAACAAACACTATAAAGAATAAAAAATTGCAAAATTCCAAGAATTTTAATTTTCAACGCTAGTTTTCTTCCCAGAAGAATTGAAAACCTCACCTCCGTGACTGTTCCTCTTAGTTATCGCATTGTCCTAAACTTAAAATTATAGCATTAATGGAATTCTGGCACAGCGTATTTCTAGTTCATTATCAACAATTAACTAAGTAATGTTGACATGATAAAATCTCAATAAAAAAATTATCGGTGTTCGAATTATACTTATATTAGTCGATGTTCCTGCATTATCTATCACCTCCGTGAAGCGACATTGTAATTTGACTCTTTAATCGCAAGATGACGGTATCGTCATCGTGGACCGCCTGGAATATCGGTTGATGCGCAGGTAATACTGACCACTTGAGATTTGAACTTCAAAGTGTAACTTATTGGTTAAATTCTTACCCAAGTGGTAAATACGTGTATGGGAAATTTGGGATTCTCACCTCCGTGAAGATGAATTGCAAGGTAGGAGATTATTTTATTCAATTATTTGTTATCTGAATATACTTAATTACGAAAGTTATTTAATGAGTTAAAATATTGGTTTGAAGCCTTTTTCTTCAAATGAGATATTCTATAAAAAAGTCAAATTTCTCACCTCCGTGAATCTCACCTCCGTGAATATAGTAATTCACGGAGGTGAGGTAGTCTTCACGGATGTGATAATAATATTCTGTTCCTCCTTTCAGGACATGAATTCTAACATCATTAAAAAAAAATAAGAAAAAATCTACTGCATCTCATGAAGAACAGAAGAAAAAACAACGAAAATCTATGAGAAGACTTCATGAAGCCCGAAAAAATGATCCTGAATTATACGAAGAAGAAAAACGTAAAGAACGAGGGCTATTAAAAAGAAAAAAGGAAGGAAAAATTAAAAATATTCTGGATATGTCCGAAAGAGAAGAATTGGTTCAAGCACTGACGTGAAGTCAGGAGCTTTTGCGCGTATATTCTATTGTCCATCCTCCTGTATTGGACACTCTCTTAATCGAATTTACCATGGTGAATTCTATTGTCTGTTCTCCTGTATGAGACACTCTTAATCGAATGTACCATGGTGAATTCGATTAAGGCTGTCCAATACAGGAGAATAGACAATAGAATTCACCATGGTAAATTCGATTAAAAGTGTCCAATACAGGAGAATGGACAATAGAACATACGCGCAAAAGCTCCTGACTTCACGTCAGTGCTTGAACCAATTTTTTTTATACTAAGGATATATGAATCTTTTTTTTCATTTAAAATTTAACATTATTTCATTTCCGTGAATTTTGTCTCACATCCGTTAATGCCGGTTTCATGAAAATCTCATTATTTCACAAAATACCAACGAAAGTGTGTAACCTTAGGCATAAGATTAATAAGAATTAATTTCTGGTTTAGGATATCTAAAAATAAATTCGATTATTGTTAATTTATTTTTTCTTAAACTAAAATGCGAAAGGGGAACATTTGGTGGGAATTACCCACATTAGTTCACATGAAATGTTGAACTTAAATTCATGAATCTGATATAATTTTATTAAAGAGAGTTTTGGGATTTCATTTGTTTTCTTTCGATTACAGCGAAAACCATTGTTCCAAAAACATTGTCAAATGCAAGGTTTCTGACGAATTATCGTCAACTTGGTGTTTGGCAGTGTTTTGGAAAGCAATATAATAGAATATAGGATATATGGGAGATATATTTGAATTTCCCGCTCGTTCGAGCTTCAAATAATCCCAGTGTCGCACCGCTAGTGTTGCAAGGAACAGAAATAACGTTATAGTGGCCCATCTGTAGTATATCCATGGGGTGGAAACTCTCTCACTAAAGTCTGGTCCCTTAGAATAGTTCTTTTAGTTCTTATAATCCCACACAAATTTGAGGATGTCTCTGCCTTCGCTCGATTTGTGGATCACGTGATGCTTTATCAGCTGATCTGTGATCAGCTGTCCCGCTGTCCGCTACCGGCGTGCTTGTTTTTATTATTACATTTTACATAGTTTGGTGAAATCTGAGTGTTCAGTGTTGTGAAATAAACTTTTTCGAATATCACTGTTTGATGTTCGGTAAAAAACTGTAATAAGAATACAAGTAAAGTGATTAAGTGTTCTCCTAATATTGCAGACAAGGTTATGGTCTTCATGGCTAGGGGAGTTATTCATAAATAGAAACAAACAACTTTAGCTTATTTCTTCAATCATGGTGGAATGAAACGTGATGATCTTTCCAAATTACTTGAAGATATTGTTAGATCGTGGGCCTCATGTCGTGGCACTTCTTTGTGATCAAGGTTTTGCAAATGTAGCTGCTATAAATAGGCTATATAGAGAAACCACTGGGTGATTTTCACGTACAAAATGTTTTTCACATTATGTTGTGCATAATGATATCCATTTTTTGTATTATATTTCTCATTTGATTCTGTCCTTCTAAATGTATATTGGAGTAGAATATACTTCCACATAGTGTTGTACTCGCATAATGATAACCATTTTTTGTACGATATTTCACATTTGATTTTGTCCTTGTAAATGAATATTGGAATTAAGGCAGCCATTCATTTAACTGCTCCTTCAAATTTGAAGGTATATAAGGATAATTTTATTGAAGAAAGTTTTTACCTCATATGCTGTATAATTATTTTTTTAAACATGTCATGCACACTGAATTTTATTTTCATGCCAAATGTATTTTTTAATTTCGATATTCTTTCTTTTTCTAATATACATGTACATTAGTTCACATGAAATGTTGAACTTAAATCATGAATCTGATATAATTTTATTAAAGAGAGTTTTGGGATTTCATTTGTTTTCTTTCGATTACAGCGAAAACCATTGTTCCAAAAACATTGTCAAATGCCAGGTTTTTGACGAATTATCGTCAACTTGGTGTTTGGCAGTGTTCTGGAAATCAATATAATAGAATATAGGATATATGGGAGATATATTTGAATTTCCCGCTCATTCGAGCTTCAAATAATCCCAGTGCCGCACCGCTAGTGTTGCAAGGAACAGAAATAAGGTTAGAGTGGCCCATCTATAGTATATCTTGTCTATGAGTATATCTTGTCTATGGAGCAAAGCCGGGAGACGCTCTAGTAAGCTCTCGCGGTTGTTGGAACACGAAGTTGTGAACATCAAATTCTTGTAGGAACGCGACTTCGAGCTCCAAGTCCTCAATGTGCATGAGTGTGATCCTCTGAACTGCTTCACACTGGTTGGTGGAACAAACGCATTGAATGGGAATATGAATTCCCTGACCATGCCAGTTTTTTCTGCACATACGAAATGTATTTCCCAGGATAACACCCGAAACATATAATGTCAACAACATAGTATTATATTATGAAACTTAGGCAAATTGTTCTCTTTCCCTTAATAATAAATAAAAGAACCGACGTGAATGCAGTGCTCTTCGAGGCACTTTTCCAACATAATTTAATTCAAATTGATCAGCATGACTCAGCACACCAATGCACACAGACAACACGTCAGTACTTTTTGAAATTTTTCAAAATGTCTAAAATATAATATGCAGAAATCGCGTAGCATTATTTTCTATTGTGTTTGTATTCATAAACAATAGGTATATCACTGTAAATAAGATAATTTAGATATTAATATATCGAATATATCTGTGAATTCATATGAAAAAACTTCACTTATATCACATTAAACTGCTTTGATTCTGAATATTTTTCAGGAGTTGTCAATATTCACATATTCTCGCACCATTATATGAATGATTAATAACAAACAACTGACATATTACAAGTTCCGTACCTCGATTCATCACCCTGTTATACATTGAAGGCCGATTCATATTATACGTCCGCTCGGCTCAGCTCAGCCACGCCAAAATATCTTTCAATGGCTTTTTCGATAAGTTCGTAGACGGATGATGTGAATTAGTACATTTAAAAATCCAATTGAAAGATATTTTGGCGTGGCTGAGCTGAGCCGAGTGGGACATATAATATTTCGGAAAGGCTTAGTGCTTAGTAATTCTCGGAAGAATTACTAAGCTCTAAACCTTCTAATGAAATGCTCGAATTACAAAGCACTAAACACTGGCTTTACGAAGTGCTCGCGAGCACAGAAAGGCTTCAAGTGCATTCACAAGCACTAAGCACAATGCTTTGGCTCATTTCTGGTCGAGAGGTACAGATTTCTGAATTTGTTGAAAATAGAGAAAATGATTACAACGTTCTTTAAGCTCCTGATCGACGGGTCAGTAAAACAGCGGTTTTTGGCTCGTCGCGGTTTTACTCGCCCGTCGATAAGGAGTATTAGAATGACGTGAACTGTAGCCAACTACAAACTGGTAGGGAGACAATCCCACCATCGCAGCGGCAACTAGGGAAATCCTTAAGGTGCTAATTCGTTGCAGCGTCTTGCGTTCACGGCCTGCCGCGACGTTTGGGAAGTGAGTGGAGTAGGGGCCGCCGCATCTTCAAGACGACACGCCACTTAAAAGCACTGAAGACTGAAGCAGTGCTCGATGGCTGCACGTCGCGGCCGGGCCACGAACGTTGGACGTCGCTACGAAATCTCACCTTCAAGGTGCAATTACGCGACGTCTTGCGTTCGCGTCCCGCCGCGACGTTTGGAAGTGACGGTTAGCCGTTACGTTCCTCGTGGCGACGGCGTCTACGTTTCAGTATTTGTTTCTTAAATGTCGTGAGTGAATACTGCAATAAAATGAATCTAGGAACAGCGGTGCTGCATTGATTTCATTAGAAGATGTGGATATTTTGGAGATATTTTCCCTCACACAAGAAGAAACTCGCGTATTATACAAGGACACAAAAATGACGGTTAATAATTAAAATATTTTTTTTCAACCATCCTGATGGTGATACTGCTACCATGAATTTGATTGTGCTATTCCCTTGATAGTGAGAATATTCTGCAAACATAAGTTTTTTGATATTTGTAATATAGTTCAAGACAATCACATTACTGAATTGATGAAAGTTCTTTCTCAAATTTTAATTGTTTTCCTCAACTGGTGGTGAATATAACCGAAGGTCTTAATACTGATGGCAACACAGTTTGCATGTCCTAAAAACAAAATTGGACCCTTCGTGAACTTGTGTTTCCAAATGGTAATTACAAAACAAAATACCCAGCTACTAGCTTTTTTCATCTGTGAAAGTTAGAAGGTATCATGGTTTTTCTTGCGTCCACCTTTTCAAACAATACCATTTTTGTTAATTATTTCAACTATGCAACATGCAACTATTATATTCTGGACAAAAAAATGAAATAACACGATGTCCCTGTTGGCACAACTATTATATCGATGAACACAACAAAATATACTATAGCTTTCGAAATTTGTAGTCATTTATGATTCATTTAAATACTTCAATATATTATTATAAAGTGAAATCAGAAAAACAATATTTAAGCATTCATTTCTCACAAACAACAGTCAATGAATGTACGATTGTACCATCTCAAAGCAAAACAAACTCCGTATCATACTCTTAAATCTTAATCATCTCGAATGATGACTGTATCTCGATTCTCGCTCCTGTGATCGTAACTAACTATCGCGGCGTTCGCGTCCCCACATGTTTTCGAGCAGTCGAGACGTGGCCGTGGACGGCGGGCCGCCGCATCTTCCAGACGACCCGCCCCGACGAAATCCTTGCCATTGGAAAGCACTGAAGCAGTGCTCGACGGCTGCAAGTGTAGGCGGGCCGCGAACTTTGGACGTCGCAAGGAAATCCCACCTTTAAGGTGCAATTTCGTTGCGACGTCTTGCGTTCACGGCCTGCCGCGACGTTTTGAAGTGAGTGGAGAGTGGAGGGCGGGCCACCGCATCTTCAAGACGACACGCCCCGACGAAATCATTGCCACTGAAAAGCACTGAAGCAGTGCTCGATGGCTGCACGTCACGGCCGGGCCGCGAACGTTGGACGTCGCCACGAAATTCCACCTTTACGAACTCAGACCCTGTGCGATGAAGAAACCTTGAGTGAAGTTCAGTATTTATTATTATTATTGATAAGGGGTTACGTTGCACCGCAACCTTGAGATCTATTGTGCCCCCCATCAGAGCTGTTCTCACCATTACGCCATCTACAGCTCGCCCTCCAGTTCCAGAGTATAAATGAACCTCAATATCTGGGAAGGCTTCAAGGATATTACGTCTTCACTCCTACAAGTTTCCTGTCCAAAGCATTCCTTTCGCTGATGGTGCAATGGCGAGGCATTCTGTAACAAGGTGAAGAGGAGTTTCTTCCTCCTCCCCACAGAATCTGCACTCGTCAGTATCTGATAAACCTATTCTCATCAAATGCTTCCTGAGGCGACAGTGTCCTGTGAGGAAGCCAGTGACCAGGTGTAACTTATTCTTACAGAGATCCAGATACCTTTTGGATCTCACTTCTTTAAAGTTCCTAAGGAACTTTTTGGAATGAACCAAACCTGGAAGATTCCGCCAGAGTGTCTCTCTTTTGGAAGTTCAGTAACGTTCATTCATTTGCCGTAAGACGTTCAAGGACTGCAAGGCCGTCTACCTATATAAGACCATTACGAACTGGAAAAGCCTTGTTTAGAGTGGTTAGATAAACGACAAACCAGTGAACATATAATGAGGTGAACAGTAACCAATTGCCAATAAGTAAAAAAGACACACGATTAAATATTTTTTGATTTTAACCGTCAACATATTCTTCGTGAGCCGGGCAAGGTCATCTAATCGCCCAGTATTCCCCCAGAGAGGAAATCCTCATTCATGTGCAGATACGAACCAGTTTCATAGTTATTACTGGTTCGCAGCGAATGGGATTAAGTTTCCTAGAACTCCTTCAGTGTCATTCAGTGTGGCTAAGTTATGCTGACGATTGCTAATTACCATGAAACCTGTTCGTATCTGCCCATTAATGACGCTCTCCTCTTTGGGGGAACACTGAGCGATGAGGTGACCTAACCTGGCTCACGGGGAATATTTGTTGATGGTTAAAATCAATGAATATTTCACCGTGTTTCTTTTTACGACGTTACTTACCTAACTCTCAGAATCTAGAAAAACTGGACCGCATTCATGGCTTGAGACAGTGGTAGGTAGAAAACGAAACTAAAATATAACAATATTCCATATAATTTGCACAAACATTCAATATACTTTCCGCAATAATATATAATTTACACAATGATCCTACAAAGGAAATATAACAACAGATATGATACAAAGTTCCACGTGTGACGAATATATGATTTACTAAGTGGATACTAATGGAGTGAAACTCCCAAAATGGTCTAAACTGATCACTTATTCGACATATATCCTTGGGGAAAGAAGGAATAAAATCATAGTCCCCTAACCGTTGCATCGTATAGTACTGGTTGCCAACTATTACGGGGTAGTTGCCAACAATTACGATAATTAGGTTCCAACATAATGGGCACCTACTCAAATATAACCTATTTCAGATCTGAGAAAAACATATAGAAAATATACCCGGGGTACTGCTGCATGGCTGGATGTAATATACTGGATTCTTCGATGTACGTAGATAGTGAACTAGTCGGCAACTGACCATTTCTATATTCCTACTTGACTCTATTGAGGTGGTTAAATCTCTCTCCATGGGGAAATGCTTCGACGATTCGCTGATCGATGTTTTCTCTCCAAATAGATATACTCCATTCACATTTATAAAGTCTCCCGGTTGGCCATGAAAATTTGACACATTTCACCATGTATATTTTGAAAATGTTAGGTTATAGTCATTTTCCTGTCAGATAACTACGCAACGTTGTCCTCTCTACATAGAAGTCCTAGTATAATTACGTATTTTCACAATGTGAATTTACTTCGGAAAAATAATGAATTTGAGAATATATCATGTAAATTCAATAATTCCACAGTCCTGGCGACTGTAGAAGAAAACTTTTCCTCTGTTGTTACTGGAAATATTTCACGTATATAAACTGGTTGGAAGATTCAATTATGCTATTTTCTTGTATGGAAATCAAGAATCAAGTGTTGGAATTGTATTGAAAAATAATGGATAGAGTAGTCCGTTACTTTGTGATAGTTCATTTGGAAAAATAATGAAAGTACCTGAATAACCCGGCAGGAAAACGAACAGTTGTACCTATGGAATTCCCCACTCTTCGAAATTCTCAAGAAATAAGCCTACAGAAGACATTTAAAAACCTTGTTGCACAACTTGAAATACACCAGTTTCAAAATGTAGAAGTACTACGAAACCCGAGTCATTCTTTATACCTTAATAAAATATAGTGATGAAAATAGTCATTTCATTCGAGGGTTCAACATGTCAGAATGAAGTTTACCTATTGCAGATTGCAAGAGTTCTTTATTATATTCGAAGATAATGGTCTGTGATAATATCTTGTCTAAGATTGAAGATTAAGTTATGATTATGTTGAGAGTGGAAATTGGCAACGTCGCGGCGGATTGTTTTGACCTTGATGATATTCCAGCAGTGCCAACCTGCCTGTGCTTTAGTAACAAAAACTTGATAGACCTAAATCATGGCCAACCGGGAGACTTTATAAAAGTGAATGCAGTATAGGTAGGCATTCAGGAAAATAGGACTCTCATTCATCCCACGTGATAACGACGTTAATCTCCCAAATGCAAGGTGAAAAATCCAACCCAAAATTTCTAGAATCATCAAGTCTATAGCCTTTCGACCTTAACAAAAGGAGAAACCACCAAAAGAATGGGGGGACAAGAACCAATTTAAGAAATATCTTTGTCGGACGAAACGTCCATTTTCATCCAGAAAAAAATCCCACCCTTCCTTACGCCAAGTACTTTCGTATATTCCACTAATCAGATCTCAACAAAATCGACGATCCAACAAAAAGCGATTTGTTTTTGCCAGACTTGGATCAAATTGATTAAAATCCGTCGATAAGAAGAAACACTTCTCGCCTATTTCAATTTTGATCCTCCTTGATTTAACTTAAATTTAAAGTCGCAAATTAACTCTGCAAAATAAACCTGAAACTGTCATTTGGGAGATAAACAACGATCACTCCATTATCGACCCTCAATCGATACGAAATACCGAGGAGAAGCTTCCCAACCATAGATGGCGCTACCAATATCGAAATTCTTTGTCTTAAAAAAAGGAGACTGTGACCGTATGTAAAAAATCCATAAAATGGTATTAATATGGCTCCAAAACAATCACAGGAACAGAACCTGGAGTGTGTAGAACTCAGAATCGATGCGTTCTTAGCCTTGGCTTTTTCAGGTGGAAATCCACATAATTTAGAGTGTGTACAAATCAACCTAGAAGAGAGCTTTCAGATGGCTGACAGAGCAATTCACATCTGTGTCTCCAGCCAAGCCGCAATTACCAAGGTGGCTTTGATAATTAGCTCAAAAGATTACCAAACTTGTTTTTTAACTATGTTTACGCTGGTGGAGCGACCAATGAATTAATTATTAAATGGTCCCTTCTGGATATTCTGTCCCAACTTTGAGAAATATATATAAAATAAAATAATTATTATTTTGTAAATTGCTTTTACCTTAGGAACACAAGATATTTGTCAGAAGCATTTTATAGAAGAATGTTGCCAAACGTTCATAAGAAATCAACCCTAGTAATTCATTCCCTCGTTTAATGATCGAATAGCATTGAATAGTTCCTAGTTTTCTACGGAACGAAGGAATACATTCATATCGAAATGTTGTTGTGCACCATATGATGATTTCTTTTGGAATTTTAAGTAGGTATATATTAAATTTTAGGCAACAGCGCATGCCAAAGCAAAGAGGAGCAATCGGGCAAAGCTTCACTTCAGAGCTGCAGTCCGTTTAGCGTACGAAAATCATAACTGGTTGGAAGATACAGAAGGCGAACAGCTCGGTATGAATGTAGCTAAAAATATTCAGATACTGACCAGGAAAAAAAGGAAGGGTCAATTCTCCTTAACGGTAAGTAGACAAGGAAGTAGCAAACAGAGAAGTATTGTCACTCAATAATACAAGAAGATAAAATATACGTAGATATTCGATTGATCTCCCAATCTGATTTATTTGAGAAAAACAATCATTTCGCAAACACTGGCTTCTTTGGATTCTGCATTTGATCTTATTCAGTATATGCTACATGATATATCACTTACACAAGATCTTGAAAGTCGGTATTGAAGGAAACAAGACGTAATTATATTGGAATTGAAATACGAAAATACTTACGCCTCAAGTAATTCCAGGATACGATTTTCAAAATCAGTGGGTCGGCATTCTACCAGTAATCAGAGTTTTAAATGGATCAGATTAGTATAAATTAAGTTATAGACAATATTACCAAAAAAATCTCAGATGAGTATAACTCCAAAACAGTTTGGCCGATTATGCCAATTAACGAACTCAAATGTCGCATTTCTGAAATCAAATTTAATGAATGGATTCAATATCTCTGTAATATTACTGAGAGGTTGCATGTAATGTTGAATTATTTTTGTGCGATTTTTTATAAATACCTGTACATATATATTTATGGCCATATATACCCAAACATATAAAATTTCAGTAGGTAATATTTCTGCATATTGCAATTATTGAAATATTGTGTCAATATTTCCTATATATTGGGTAATGTGTGGGATGTTAACAGGACTCTCTTCTCAGTTTTAAATTACCTGGTATACGAAGGAGCAGAGTCACCCAATATACTTCTAGCATGTCCTAAATTTCTTCTTCTTCGCACCTCTCCTCTCAATTTTGTCCCTTTTAATAAAATCACGCATACCTCAATGGAAAAAAAATGATATTTAACATACACGAACTGATTCGCTGATGCTATAATGTCAAAGAATAAGCTTTTGCCTGACACTACATTTGTCACTCCACGCCAACTATGATAGGGACAATAATTCTTGAACTATCCTCGTAAGATGAGTGTGAAGTATTACGAATCTAACTTATTTGTTAATTGTTAATAATTAATGATAAAAAATATTACGTTGAAATTACCAGTTTCAAATTAAGATAATATGTTTTTTTGAGAAATGATTGGATTTTTCAAGGAAAAAGCTATAATGAAAGTACCCCAAGAAAAAAGGACCGAAGCAGAAAAACGAATATTACGTAGAGTACTGGGAACAATGAAATGTTTCAGAAAATTCCCATCAGTGAGTATATATCCTTTGGGTATTTATAATATTATGTAAGAAGGTCCCTATACTCATAGGTATGTACCTGCATATTATATAGATTAGGAGGATATATAGGATATCTAAATTGTAGATATTAAAAAAATATAAATCACTGAGATATACGTACCTACATTACTAATGTATTTTGTGACTTTCCAGTTCATTGGATTGTTTTATATACAATAACACTGATTTTGAAGTCCTACCCCATCTTACTGTATATTGTGATCCTCCTACATCTTGGTTCTCCTAGGACCTCCAAAAGCAAGATTGCCTATGATTTCATTTTCAACCCAGATACCCAGTTCATATACATGTTTTCTTTTTTTGCGCGTATGTTCTGGGGAACATACGCGTTATAGTTTTGCCCAAATGTGAAATTTAATTCTGTGGTGCCGTCCGGCCGTCCGGCCGTCCGGCCGTTGCCACGATAACTTGAGAACGAAAAGAGCCAGCGACTTGAAATTTTCAGGGTGGGTTGCGCATCCCAATACGACGGACAAGTTCGTTAATGGGTATAATCGGCCCAATGGT
Organism: Halyzia sedecimguttata; assembly: GCA_937662695.2. Lineage (NCBI taxonomy): Eukaryota > Metazoa > Arthropoda > Insecta > Coleoptera > Coccinellidae > Halyzia > Halyzia sedecimguttata. The sequence goes on from OW569415.2 coordinate 41,317,893, forward strand.
TTCCGAGTAATAATTTTGTTTTCAACCAAAATAAATCCGATCGAATTTAAACTTGGTGAATAGTTGTAGAATATAGACCTAAGCACGTTCGTGAAATTTTGTGAGAATCGTATTGCTAGAAAATTATTAAAAAATTATTAAAAAATATTTTTGTTGTCACGATAACCTGAGAACGGAAGGAGATAGCGGCTTGAAAATTTCAGGTTAGGTTGTGCATCTGAATGCGACATTTGAGTTTGTTTATGAGCATAATCGTCCAAACGGTTTTAGAGTTATAGCTATCTAAAATTTTCTGAAATTTGGTAGTTTTTTGTTCCTCATTAACTCGAAGAATACAAAACCGATTGAATTCAAACATTACTATTAGTTGAAGAATACCAACGCGAAAATTCTCGCAGAATTTCGTGAGGATGGTATAACTAGAAAATTTAAAAAAAAATAGTTGAAAATTATTGAAAACAAATCTATATATCATAAACTATTCGTCCGGCATGGCTGAAATTTTGGAACAGCCTTCAGAACCTAACTCTACTGCAGAATTCCAAGTTTGAACACGATCGGATCTATATTGTTGGAGAACCGCGCAGCCTTTTGTGAGTTCGGTAGGAGATGCGAATCGTCGTATGATATGTTGTCTATGGTCGTATTTTTGCGAGAACCTTCAGTTCAAAAATAAAAATATGAATGTCATGATGACATATCTTTTACGCGTATGTTATGGGAAAATCGTATTATGTATTTCATCACAAATCTATGGGAGATGATAGCCCTACATCGCATGCGCCCCGTTTTAACCTCAACATCGAATCTGATCTGAATGTGATCAAAACACAAATACAAAACGTAAACAAAATATTCTCAATCCACGAAGTACGAACGAGTATTCCTTCTGTTGAAAATAATCGAGATTACCTTGTATTTGAAGATTGGAGGAATCTAGAAATATTGTTTACGTATGTGAAAGAAATTCCAAATTATAGAGAACTGTGGAAAAGTTGTTCAGAAAGAAGATATCTGGTATATGTCCTTCAGGATTTCTGGCTAAAAATCAGCAGTAAGTAATAGAAGTGAATTGAATGAATTACTTTACTCAGAGAAATCCAAGTCTTAATATTTTCTTTCAGGTTGAAATGAATTAAGGTCCAGTTGACGTAGAGCAAAAAAGTAATGCTTTTCGACAAATAGAATGCATGAGTTACTCTTGGAGTTACTGCAGATAGAATTCTTAAAAACAAGGTATATGGAACTTAGTCGATTGAATATTTGTGAAGATTAAGTATAACTCATGAGAAAATTTAATATTGATAAGAGGCAACCAAGATGACATGAACACTAATGGCGTATTCCATTGGTAGAACTCGTGCGCACTGAGTGCATGAATCGTATTCCATTGGGGAATTTCGTCAAGCATTTTGACACATTTTGACGTCCAGTGCAACATTTTTTGCACTCAGTGCGTGCTCAGTGCAGCACTGGTGCTGCCAATGGAATACGCCATAAAATTTCTGCACCTACCCTATTATTCAGATTTGGCCCTTAGCTACTTTTACCTGTTCACACATAACATTTGCATAATACTATTGCACAAAAAAAAACAGTTGAATTACGCTTAGACCAGTGAATTTTGAACACTTTTCTGTTTTCCTGATATCATGGGTCTCTTACGATCCATCATCAGGGTGTGTGGATGCCAGCGTGTACCTATATAATAGGAATCTTAACAAAACATTTTAATTTTTCTAATTGCAGAATATTTTAAAATATGGGAGTAGAAGGTGATGCAATATAACATGTGTGTAGGTATGTGCGATTGGCTCAGTGGTAGAGTAATTGACTTGGGAGCGGAAGCCCCAAGTTCAATTCAGAGGCTAGGAAAGAAATTTTCTAGTCACGGTAATCGCCACCATTCGCTGTTGGGTCAAAAATTAACAGTGCTGTGCCTAAGGTGGCGTAAGGACACAGTGACAAAGCCTACACAGAACACAACTGCTTCTCCTAACTCAGGGCAAGCTCTTAGAGCTTATGAGGGGTCTCCTTGTGGAAGACCCAGGAGGATCAGTATAATAATAATAATATATTATGTATATTGTTTTCCCGTGGAACTTCAGGTATATGTTTCTTAAATGCTTGTTGCTTAGCATGCTTAACAATGAATACCTCTGAAGAACAGATTTTACTAATATTATAATAGAATGGCTTGATAATTCAACGCTAACTTTGAAAATGATGTATCCTAGTGTTGCGGAGGAAAATCCAAGTATATTTTACAACGAGAAGTAGTATATAAGGAAATGGAGAAAGTCAGTTATCATATTTTAATAATAATCTATATACAAGTATTTATCCTCCCTGCAATGTTTCACGAATCCTCCATGATTATGTGGGCAGCAGTGGTCCAAACTCGAAAAAATGCATTGCATGCTGCTTGATGTAGAATTGAATTTTCAAAATGAATGTTATTCTTGATCTCTCTTGAAGTAAATAATCGAATATGTTAATAGAGTTTTATTCGAAATTATTTCCTTTGTTTGTATTACGGCTTCAGTGAGGTATACAATTTTTTTGTTCACTGAGGGCTGATATATTTTACGACCTGTAAACTGTCAAGTAGCCTTACCGAAAGGAAAGTAATCTGTAAATGTTCACTTTAAAGGGGATCAGTAAATTCAACGAGCACATAGTTGACGAATACTTTACGGAGAGGTTGAATAAATCGGCCCTTAGTAGATAGTATAAAACAATATATAGATTGGTATCTAAATAAATGAATCTTATTTTCACAATAACTCTTTTCCCCTAACCCATGAAAACAAATTTTCACAGACAATTTACATGAATCATTAGCTTCAAACGTTCATTATCTTGAAATACAAATGAATAAGTGGAAATTTAATTTTAATATTTCAATATTGAATGGAATATTTAGAGTTTATCTATAATTTCAGATATCTCATCTCATCAACGATTGACAAAAGTATTGAAATTGATTATGCATTAAACGATGTGTTCAAATGTCAAATTATTACCATATTCCATATCGACAGACATTCTTGTAATGATTATGAAGAATTAAAAAGGTTTTTTTATTAAATATTTAAAACTGTAATTAGTTCTTTGAAATACCATTGAATGAAGAAATTCTTGTAAGTTAACAAAATATCTTTATTTGAACAATAAAAATGCATCATTTTATTAAAATGATAGTTTGACTATCCAATAATTGCTTATTTTCTTTATAATATTTTTGCTGTAAGTCAGTATAGCTTAGAACTTTCAAAGTAACGTCCAACAATATTAATTTAAATGATATTATAAATAAAAAAATTGGTTCAAGCACTGACGTGAAGTCAGAAGCTTTTGCGCGTATGTTCTATTGTCCATTCTCCTGTATTGGACACTCTTCTTAATCGAATTTACCATGATGAATTCTATTGTCTATTCTCCTGTATTGGACACTCTTCTCAATCGAATTCACCATGATGATTTTTATTGTCTATTCTCCTGTATTGGAGACTCTTCTTAATCGAATTTGCCATGATGAATTCTATTGTCCATTCTGGACAATAGAATTCATCATGGCAAATTCGATTAAGAAGAGTCTCCAATACAGGAGAATGGACAATAGAATTCATCATGGTGAATTCGATTGAGAAGAGTGTCCAATACAGGAGAATAGACAATAGAATTCATCATGGTAAATTCGATTAAGAAGAGTGTCCAATACAGGAGAATGGACAATAGAACATACACGCAAAAGCTTCTGACTTCACGTCAGTGCTTGTTTATGATGAATACAGTAAACTTGTATGGAATGTTGAAATAGTATTTCTAAAATGATTTTTTAACACTGCTTTGTTCAGCTGCAATGTCCTTCCCCGGCAGACACATAGCCTCCGTGGCGCAATCGGCTAGCGCGTTCGGCTGTTAACCGAAAGGTTGGTGGTTCAAGCCCACCCGGGGGCGAGTACTTTTGTCTCTTTTAGAAATGGAATACTAATCTGCTTTTGGATGATCAGATTTATCAGGTTATTTACTAGTGAATTAATTTTATGATTGGTTTTACTGATACATGAGGGGTCTAGAATCAAAGGCGGCAATCTCCATTTCTGAGGTTTCTGGATAATTGTGAAAAACTGTTTTTTTGTTCCTGAAAAGGCCAAGGATTGTTTTATTTACTTCTATATGATTATTAGTGTTGAAGAACCATATTGACTCATATAATATCATATAATACCTCACGGTTATTTTTATATATAAAACTAGCTGACCCAGCGAACTCTGTTCCGCCTTAGAGGCAATAAATAAGCAGATTTTAGATTTTATTATACACGTTAGAAAAACAAACACCCTGTACAGTAATGATTTATTTTCAATGATGTATCCCTCTAAAGTTTATTTTTTAACACAAATGAATGAAATTGTACGATTGTGGCATGGAAAACAGCAAGTTGCAATTGACGTTAAAAGAAGAACACCCTGTATGGAGATTTCGGACGAATACATTATGAGAATCCATCCAAGGTACCTATTTAGTTAATGCTTTGTTTGTGACACAAATCACTTCAATCACGTACAATTGTGCCATGAGAAAAAGGACACCCTGTATAGTAATGCTTTATTTTAAATGGTGGATGCCTCAAAAGTTTATTTTTGAACACACATGACTAAAATTGTACGATTATGGTAGGAAAAACAGCAAGTTTTAATTGAAGTTAAAAGAAAAACACCCTGTATAACACAAAAAAGTATCCTATGTCCGTCTCCTGGTTCTAAGCTACCTCCCCACCAATTTTGAGCCAAATCGGTATAGCCGTTCTTGAGTTATAAGTGAAGTAACTAACACGACTTTCTTTTATAAATATTAGATTTAAATTTGGAGATTGCCGCTTATGCAACCAAATTTAGGAGATTGTCATATTTGATTCTAAATATGTGTGCAATTCACTGTTAAGATTAAGAGTGGGTTATTCATATTATTCATTGAGGTGAACAGAACGGTTATACAAATTAGTAGTTATACTATTTTGAATCATAACTACAGGTAACTCTTCAAGAAACTCACAGTTTGCTTCATCGTCATCATTTTCAATATTAAATTCAAGCGGATTTTGCCGGATTTGGTTCTGTGTCTTTATTCAAATCGCTTAAGCGTCTTTTAAACTATGTCTATGAGTCAAACTTATTTTCGCAAAAAATGGAGATTGCCGGTTTTGATTCTAGACCCCTCACATATTTCATTTTCGAAACTGACGAATAAAATTATTATGTGTATGGGTAAATACCTATTCACCTATATCATTAAGGCTGGTTTTCCTGTCACGCTGAAGGTCGGCGCTGATGGGTCAATATGTTTGTAGCTATAGGTAGCGTTTTCGAGTCTCGCAGCGCTGACGGCCGTCAGCGCTGAGCTATATACGCGCACGTACGCGCCGGCGCGTCGGCGCCGCTGACTAGCTGGCACCGACAAGCCTCCACATTCAGAGAGCCAGAGACAATAGCATCCTTCTATTTCTCTATGTGATCAGCGCGATACTAAAAGGATCCGAGCTGACCGATCAGCGCTGACCGTCAGCGCCGACCGTCAGCGTGACAGGAAAACCAGCCTTAGAATTGCAATCTACAGGTTTTCATTCAAATATATTAGGTTGGTATTACATCGAAAACAAACGAGTTGTGTCAGATTGATAGTTCTTTATTTAGGAATCACGATTCCTAAATAAAGAACGATTGGCAACACTGCAGTGTTGCCAATCGTTTTTTTTTAATCAGAGGGGACACTGTCCCTAAAGTTGGTCTTGACGTTAGTCATTGGCCAGCAGAGATACAGTAAAAACGCTGCTAGAATATGGGAGAGATTAGGATGGGAAATTGACAGGGACACCACAATCATCCTTTATTTCAAAGGACGGACTTGTCCACCAGATTTGCTGAATTTTTCTACTGTGTATTGTTGCGAGTGTGCTGATTTTTTAATGATTTTTTATTAAAACATGTGCGTGAAGCATGATGCACGATGCTCTTTAATTATTTTTTTAATTAGATCTATGGGAGATGTATCCTTTGAGCGACCTATGGACAGTCAGGCCCATAAAACACACAGCCAAAGTGCAACATTATCTAAGGTTCTCGAATAATTTTTCTTGAAATTTGCTATGTGAAACTGAACATATCGGATAATCGATAAAACTAGAAATTAAAATGTGAAAAGCCCTGTGGACTGGAGCTTTGCGTTCTTGTTGAAACTTTGACAAATCATATCTCTCTTTCTCAGAGTTGGGAATGATATTAATGGAATCTTATGATAGAATAGAACTGCATCATAAACTTGGTTCTACAAATTGCGTATAAACTACGCGTGGCAAACCCTCGAACACTCGAACATTGGCTCGCGAGGTGGCCCTGCGCTGTGTAGTGTAGACGGGGTTGCCGAGCGGAGCGAGGTATCCCCGTCTAAGGCTGGTTTTCCTGTCACGCTGACGGTCGGCGCTGACGGTCAGCGCTGATCGGTCAGCTCGGATCCGTTTAGCATCACGCTGATCACATTGAGAAATAGAAGGATGCTATTGTCTCTGGCTCACTGAATGTGGAGGCTTGTCGGCGCCAGCTAGTCAGCGGCGCCGACGCGCCGGCGCGTACGTGCGTTTATTTAGCTCAGCGCTGACGGCCGTCAGCGCTGCGTGACTCGAAAACGCTACCTATAGCTACATACATATTGACCCATCAGCGCCGACCGTCAGCGTGACAGGAAAACCAGCCTAAAACACGCGAGGCCGAGAGCACCTCGCGTATCAATGTTCGAGGGTTTGCCGCGGATATTTTATACGCAGCTTTACTGATGCCACGTAACACTCCCTTCTCCCGTTCTGCACTTAAGGAAATTCGTAGGGGCGTATTGCGTATTGTGCTTACTAATATCGCGGTATGTAACTCTCCCGTTATGCACTCATGGAAATTCGTAACGATGCTGTGTAAAGCTAGTAAATCATATATCCGAAAGTAGTAGCTTGTTAGCGTTGAAAATTATATCAATGGATTTCTATGATGAAACTGCATCTTAAAAAAAATGGTTCAAGCACTGACGTGAAGTCGGGAGCTTTTGCGCGCATTTATGTTCCAATAGAAGATACGATTTTTTTTTGTGATTTTTTAAAAATTTTCTTGGAGTACCGTTCTAAAAAAAAATTAAAAACGTCTTTATGTCGATATTCTACAGCTAGTTACCAAGCTTCAATTCGATCGAGTCTATATTTTTTGAGTTATCGAGGAAATAATAATTCTGGTGGGTATAAGTATAAGTAAATATAGTATCGGGTTTTCCAATGGGGACTTGACAACTTTGAATTTAATTTGTGAACGCACCCCTAGACCAATCATCGAACTGTCAACGTCAATTTATTCAGTAAAGTGAACATTTTCATCATGGTGAAGTACACGAACGAACAACGTTTGCAAGTTATAAAAATTTACTACCGAAATTCGGAGTCGGTGACCGCAACTTTAAGAGCCTCAACTCCAATTTGCGGGCGTAATTCGCGCCCTATTAGACAGGCAATTACAAGTTTGGTGCAAAAATTTGAGTCTACATATTCGCTGTTGGATGTTGTCGTGCCAGTGAGACAAAGGACCGGTCGCAGTAACGAAAACATCATTGCCGTTCGGGCCTTCGTAGCCGACGACCAAAATCAGTCAATTCCACGGCGTTCTCAAGAATTGGTCATCCGTCAGACCACTCTATGGCGAATTTTGCGTAAGGATCTTGGTTTACACCCGTACAAGATCAAGCTGACTCAAGAAATGAAGCCGTTGGACCATTTGAAGCGACGTACGTTCTCCGATTGGGCTCTGGAAAAGCTGCGCCACGATCATGATTTTCATCGAAAAATCATCTTCAGCGATGAAGCTCATTTTTGGCTAAATGGCTTTGTCAATGAGCAAAATATGCGTTATAGGACAGGCAGCAATCCACACGTGATTCACGAGACTCAATTGCATCCCCAAAAAATCACAGTTTGGTGCGTTCTTCACGCCGGCGACATCATTGGACCGTATTTTTTCGTTGATGCCAACAATCGTCACGCTACGGTCAATGGCGATCGTTACCGCGCCATGATAACGAATTTTATTTGGCCCCAATTGCAAGGTATGGACTTGGCCAACATGTGGTTTCAACAGGACGGTGCCACTAGCCACACAGCACACGTAACAATCGGTTTATTGAAGCAGACATTTGGTGAGCATGTAATTTCGAGACTGGAGACTGGACTATTTTCTTTGGGGCTACGTCAAGTCACTGGTCTATGCCAACAAGCCGACGACATTGCAAGAGTTCAGAGACAACATTGAACGCGAAATAGCGGCCGATTCGGCTGAAATGTGTGGCCGAGTCATCGAAAATTGGGTCCAGAGAATTGACCGCTGCAAACGGGCCCTTGGTGGCCACTTGAACGAAGTCGAGTTCCATTCATAAATGTTATGTTTGTACTTCAAGCCAATAATAAAGTTTTTGAAATATCTCAAATGGTATGTGTTTTATTTAGATTCAAAGTTGCCAAGTCCCTATTGGAAAACCCTTTATAAGTGAGGATAAGTACCCTAGTACCCATATTCCACGCCTTCAATACGGTTAATCATAACAAATACTAGTGGATAAGTTAGACAGAATAGGTATCAGAGGAATAACAGTTTGGAAAGTTATTAGAGTAATCGACTGCCAGTGGTTAGTATTGACGGGGAGTTGGGCGAGCCCATATCTATTGATTGTGGGATGCCACAAGGTACTATGCTGGGTCTACTTTTATTCAGCATTTATTGATGTCTGTCCAATGTTGCATGTTGATTGATTTGGTTTTACCACGTTGTACCAAAGCTGTAGTACAACGTTGTTACATCCAACTGGCACCGAAACTTTTTGTCAGCTTTCGTGTGGGATGAAGGAAATCAACACTGATGGGCTATAGAAGGGGACGATCACAGAATGAATTTCATCATGTGGGAGGAAGAGAATACATCATTTCATCAGTGGAAATAACGAGTCGCTGAGCAGGTGAAAAATGTCATGAACAGTGGAATTACAACATGCAGATGGGTGCCAGAAAACCAAATTATATTCCTTTCATAAACTTATAATTTTTTTCGTTTGTTGACTTGTAGTTTGGAAATGTAAATTATAAAATCACGTACAAGCTATAGGAACTAGAGCTTCTGAGGTTATTTTCATTTATTTGCTCGTATATTTTTTTTTCATTTTTAATATGCAGCCCTTCTTGGTAAATCAATATTATTATTTTATCAAATTTTAGGAGGTAAAGAACGAGTTAGCTACAATAACATATTACGCCGAGTATGACGCTGACAGGATGATAGTGAGGCAAGACGATGATGCCCTTGCGTTGTATTTTGTAGTTTCGGGTACCGCAAGGGTGTTGAACACCAAAATTGATCTATTGACTGGGCAATCACTAGAAGAAACAGTGAAAGTTAAAGAAGCAGGTGATATGTTTGGAGAACTTGCTCTACTGATAGGCACCAAACGCAGTGCCACGATTATAACCAATGGTTTGTATCTGAACTGAAACTTGTTTCTCCTTCTTTCGAATAATTCATGCAGGAACTGCGATGACCATATTGCGAAAATTACGTGAAATAATATGGGGTTTTTCAGTAAAGGCATAGACTTCTTAAATACAAGCCATCTACAAGGAATTTGGAAACAATGTCAGAGAGTCCTGAGTCTACCAACGTTGCGATACGTAAAAGAACATCGAGAAGTTACAGGTTGAGAATGTTCATCTTGTTTTAATGTGTTTACGGCTTGAGGTAACATGACACGAAGCAAATATTTTCTCTGATTGCTAGTCAGTTTATTTGCTGCAAGTATTGCTTCGAGCAAATGAGTTTGCTGCCTACATTACACTATAGCAAATATTTGCTATAAAATCTGTTTGCCAAACACTGAAAAATTGGAAGCAAAGCATCTTTGCTCATTTTCTAGTACATATATTTACTGATGTGTCATTACACGGTGGCAAATATTTGGCGCAAAAATTTTTAGGGCGAATAATATCAAAGTAACATTATCTTTGCTGCCACTCAGAAGTCATTTGATGATGAAAGTAGGAACGAACGTTTTGTGTGTTTTTATAGTGTCGGCGACAGTATTCGGAAATAGTTAGTTTTTGTTGACTATGTCTGATTCAGAGAAAGAAGATACATTGATGATTTGTCTTGGTGCCGCTCAATGCTTTATCGAAAATGGCGAGAATGAAACGCATCGTCGCGTGCGTAATGTTTGGGTGAGGGAATTGGTTAAACGTCGTAATAAGCTGGGTTGTTGTGCACAACTACTACGAGAGCTAGAAAATGAGGTACCACAACTGTACAAAAACTTTCTTCGCATGAATATTCTTTTAATCAACCCACCTTTTTTCATTTCAGTAATATTAGGTTATGTTGACATTGTTGACACGAGATTTTGAACCTTATTGCAACACAAGCTCTAAATACATTTAATTTATGAATGGTAACCTAATTTTTTCATTTAGAGCCATGCAAGGTCACTTCGGTGACGGGATTCGCAATGTCTTCACTCTAAACACGAACAACCTACGAGGGCACGATTTCAAACTTAACCGGGAAAATTTCAAGTCCTCTCAGCGTCAATATTTTCTTCCCAACCGCATATCTCACAACTGGAATCGTCTGCCTAACGAGATTGTCCGATCTTCCTCCGTAAATGGTTTCAAGAATGGTTACGACAAGTGGTCATCATGACGGAAGAATACTGGATACTGCTTTTTCAATTTGCCTTTTCAGTACTTTCTTGTATACTGCTCTGTTTTTGTTTGTTTCATATTCAGTTCACATAGCCAATTGTACGTCTGTACTATTTTTTTTTTTTAATATTAATTCTCGAGTTTATTGGTCTATCCTCGACTCGGATCAATAATGTAATAAATAAATAAATAAATAATACAATACAAAACTAACTAATTGGAATTAAATTCATAGAATACACTACTTGAAAAACTAAATAATTTGTAGCTGAAAAAATCCCCCAATCGCAAATAAAAACAGCTACGTTGGACTCCGTCGAATTCCTCAACACAGTCAACACTATAATGATGATCACGTGACCACGTCTAATATTTGCGTATTTGCTCATAATGAAATTTGGTATGAGCAAAGAAAATTATCAATCAAATCTTTGCTACGTGTCGGAGAAAATAGCCTGGAACTGCATTACACGTAGGAAATATTTGCCATGATTTTTATTTGGCAATCAGGGCATCAAATATTTTTCAGCAAATATTTGAAATAAATATTTGATTATCACACGGATAATTAAATATTTGGACTACTATTTGCTGCATTTTAGCAAATATTTGCTTAATGTAATACTAGCTTATTATTTGCGTATTTGCTCATACTGAAATTTGGTATTAGCAACGAAAATTATCCATCAAATCTTTGTTCCGTGTCGAAGAAAATAGCCTGCAACTACATTACATGTAGGAAATATTTGCCATGATTTTTATTTGGCAAACAGGGTATCAAATGTTTTTCAGCAAATATTTGAAATAAATATTTGATCATCACATGAATAATTAAATATTTGGACTACTATTTGTTGCATTTTAGGCAAATATTTGCTTCGTGTAATACCTGCTTTACTGTGTAAAATATTCTATTAAAAAAGTTTAAATGAGATTAGAAAGTGTAAAAGTGATCAGGTTTTAAGGGATATTTATTTATACAATGCTTATTCAGAGAATAAGTGTGTAGATATTTTCACTTGGATAGTAACAGGATGTAATTCGAATTACGACTTCCAAATTGGGTATGCGTCATTTTGTATGTTCCCGAAAAACCCTAACTAGAAAAGGAAATTGGTCTCTTCTATGCCTCGCAGAAACTAGCGCCCTTCTCAAATTCAGCTGTACGTTCAATTTATTTCCAAGAGAATGATATCAACAAGTCCAATGTACTTTGACTAAAAGATGGCACGATTGTAAAGAACAACTTGAGATTTCCAGAATTGAATAAAAATGCTGTTCCATCTATGTCCAAATTTGACTAGATATCTCATGAAATCTTTTGTTCCTCAAAAAAAAACTTCAAACGTCAGAATCATAGGAAGAATATTACTTGTTTCTGGAAAACTATAAACACACAATAGTGCTTGTCGAACTCAGGACTCACAGAATAAGAGTATTCGTCCTTGCCTTTCCCTATGCATGGCTTGTATTGAAGAAGGCTGTGACCGGCGCGATCGTATATATGGCGTAGTATGGAGTATAACTGAGAATACCTTGTCTTAATTGTTATATCTGTTGGTTATTCTTTTCTGACTGTATTTCACTTCAAATATTACATTGTTTCATTTTACCTTTTATTGGAAATAAACCTCAATATTATTATTATTAATTTGATATACGTGATTCCATTAGCTATGTTCTATTGAATGTATGAATCAGGGTTTTCCACACTATCAATTTGTAGTATATTATTAACGGCTATAGTATTTTTTATGGTTGTGTAGTTTTTTACATTACTAAACTTGTATCTATTAATGTGATGTTGGAGACAATATTATGAAGAATGTTTGAATAATTCCATTTATGGTATTCCGATTAGCTTTCTGTCTTGGACACAAAAACACAGGTATGTGGAATGTCGGTGTGCACGTGGGATGACGAAAGCTTGCCACGTGGCAGCCCCGATCTGGACATATAAGATTCTTCTTCTATTTACGACCTAGTTAGATCTAGTTGAACAATTTTACATTCCTAGTTTTTTTTGGAAAAAAATTAAAATTATTCATTTCTACTGGACTTATAAATTTAATATATTCTCTATTTAAACAGATGATTAGTTACTGAACTAGATCTCAATATTTCATTTAATTTCTTCGAATAGAGAATTAATTTATGACGGGGATGAATGATTTATTCAATCAATTGGTAAGAACTTATGTAGTATGATGCACTCTTAAGAAGTCGATGTATCGAAGGAACGCGCCAGACTATTCGATATATGAGTGTGATTCATATACAGAGCGAATCTTTAGGTTGTACATTTATTTCAACCGTCGATTCTCCTCATCGAATAAAACACTTTTTTCATGCACCATTTCTCCAGATTCAGCTGAGGTAAAATGTTACGCGTTTAAAGATTTCACAATGTGCTAATACACTCCTCCAAATAAATAATTTATGATTTTCATGGTGCACGATAAAAGTAAGGCAACGTGGCTTACATCTTGACTAGAGTATTCCAAAGCTCAGGGGAGGATCCATAATAGTAGTGAAAGTTCCAGCACATAAGATTTTATAACATTCAATGAAGAATATCTCGGAAACGGTGCGATTCAGGAGAAATAACGAAGCATAATTTAATTTTGGAAAATAATTGAGAATTCTTGAAATAACCTAGGAAAAGCTTCATCTGCATTCTTTATTCTAATTTCATTTATTTGTATGAATCCGCGAGTCTTTAACTAGGAATCCAGTAGAAGTAGGAAATAAATGATTATTGGGGAATATGTGTCATAGCTATAGATAACTTTTCACAAACTTTAATTTCATTCGCAAAAACCCTGTCAAAGCTACAATGTAAAAATTGGTTCAAAAACAGACCTGATGTCAGAAGCTCTTGCGCACATGCACTATTGTCTATTCACCACTATTGGACACTCTAAATCGAATTTACCTCCACCTCAAAACTCCAATCCTCCTATACTAAAACTCTAGTAGTTAAATCATCGTCTGCTCATGCGAATAACGAAAAATAGCCGAAAGAGGCAGCATGAATTGCAATATTGGCCCCAAGGATTATGTTATGAAGAATACACCTAGGACACTACGCTGTTTCCTCGAAACTGGCTTGCAAACTACCAGAATTGACATGAGATGTTAATATGGCCTTCCAGTTACTCCCCCCGTCGCTCAAAGTTCTGAAAAATTTTGAAAACCATTTCAAAATTCCACATATCGTTCACCCAGTAATTCAATTGCCCCGGTAGTTACTCGTCCATATTTTAATCTGTTGCCCTCGTACATATCGCGATATTCGATCAAACACGTCGAATGTTTACCAGATGTTCGAGCAGATGTTATTTTCCACGTAAGAAAACAAGTGAAATAAATTATTTAGTTCGAAATTATTACATTTTTTTTAGGCTTCTAGTGGTCTGATCTCAATAAAATCTTGCACATCTCAAGGCGTCATCATGGGTCCCCAAATTGCCAAAATTGAACTCAATCCGATATTTGGAATTTCTAGCAAAATATTCTGCTAGTAGTTAAACATTTTTTGATTTTTTTCTACTCATGCTATCCCCACCAAATTTTGCACAAGTGTTTGCTTCGGTGTTTTGCATTTAACTACCGAGTTCCAATTCAATCAGATCAGTATTTTTCGAGTTATTGTGGAAAAATAATTTTAAATTTTTCAAATTTTTTTTGTCACTATATAGCCACCCGATCAATAAAAAACTTCTTATGCTTGTAAAGTTCATGATTTTATAATTTGATGCTGAATTTAGATCGAGTGATTGGTTCCGGAAATATTCATAAAAAATATTTTAAGTAAATAGGTCCATAATTCCGAAACCGCTTGTTGGTTTCGCCTGTTAACAAACTCGTCCGAGATATTTACGCTCCAATACTAGGTACTCTGCAAATTTCAATCCTCTAACTCCTTTCGTTCGAGAGTTATCGTGCTAACGGCCGGACAAGTCGACCAGACCGGACGGACAGAATTGAATTTGACCTCGGATTATTCGAACCCAATCGTTGAGACTGCTGTTAAAACTAATTTACATCTTGAAGACTCAGCCTGAATAATTTGTCATTTGAGCTAAAAGTTAAAATACTTATGGCGTACCTATCTCCAATAAGTTTGAAGAAACTTGGCAACATTATAATGTCATTTCAATCGATTTCCAGAGCGATCTGAATTTCTGTACGTGAAACGCGGAGACTTCGACATAGTACTCAAAGACACCGTACAGAAAGAATGGGACGAGATAAAAACAGCCATCAACATGTTCGAATATTTCAAGATATGGGATGAGCGTTACATCCAGGAGAGTTGTATGGTGTCCAAAATGCGATATTACGATGAGAATGCACTAATTCTGAGCGAGGACCACGGAGACAAAAGGTATGCCATGAAACGCCACATGTCGAATTCACGACTATTAAGCTGGATTTATAAACTCTGTCGTTCCGGGCAGTGTGGTTCAGTTCAGTTCAGTTTGCCGTTGCCGTTGTGTGCAGTTCGTTCATTTGTGAAGAGTCAATTCATAAACCCAGAGTTCGCCGTTGTTGCCGTACTGTCAGTGCGCCTAACCTTATTGGGCGATTTCAATGAGGGCAGCATCACACATTACAATCAGCTGATACTTGTCATCACAGCGCTTCCTTACGTGATAAAATACAAGATCATGATTGGCCAACAAGCGAACAGAGAAGTAACTGAACGACGAACATAAAACATGGGCATCTTTTCAACTGCACCCGACAACGTCCAACGGCGACCAACAGCACGACAAAAGTTCATAAATGACTCCGTTTGAATACGTTGGTTCATGTTGAACTCAACTGCACAGAACTAAACTGCAAGGAATGACAGAGTTTTAAATCCAGCTTAATGATCCACAAAAGTTAAGGAAGTTCAGAAATTTTGAGACTGTTTCAAAAGTTCCAATTTTCACGCTCTTATTCCTCGGAACAGAGTGTCCGTTAACACGATAACACTCGAATGGAATGAGCTACACAGGTAAAATTTCCACAGTAGTTTGGGAGATAAATATCTCGGTTAAGTTTGTTATTGGCAAAATCGGCCTGGTTATTTCTGAGTAACAAATATTTTTCTACAAGACAAATTTCAAATTCAACTTTTTGGCGCTCTTGTTCCTCGCAACAGAGTGCTTATCAATTTGCCCAAATGTCTGTAACTTTCGAATTTTCGACTGAAAATGGTATCAAACGATTTGGTTCGACTCATTGATCAAGAATCCGTGGTCGAAATCGATTCTGTCCGGCCGTCCGTTAAAACGATAACTCTCGAACGAAAGGAGTTAGACGATTGAAATTTGCAGGGTAGGTTTGGAGCGTAAATATCTCGGACGAGTTCGTTATCGGGCGAAATCCATCAAGCGGTTTCGACGTTATGGCCATTTTTACTAAAAATGTTTTTAATTAATATTTCCGAAACCGATCACTCGATCTATCTGAAATTTAGCATCAAATTGTAGAATCATGACCTTGAGACGCATGTGAGGTTTTGTATTGATCGGGTTACCGTAAAGTGTCAAAGAAATTTTTTTTTTAATTTTAAAATTTGTTTCTACAATAACTCTCGAACGGAATGAGCTAGGCAGTTGAAATTTTCAGAGTAGGTTAGGGAGATAAATATCTCGATAATTTGTGGTAACAAACATCACAAAGTCACTATACAGAATTTAAATGATCAGCAATTTAAGATTCATTTTTGACTTTCAAAGACAAATTATGAAGTTTTGTATAGATTACTAGCGAATATTTATTTCTCACATCAGCGAACGAAGGTGGTCCGACCAAAACTTTATTTTCAGAAAAAAAATTCTGATGTTTCTTTGGTATGTTTCGAACATGGAAAGTTATAAGTAAAACACTGGGAAATTTTATTCCTCAATCGTTATTTAATTCTATAATACTTTCTGATTTTAGATCAGTAAGTGATAGATTTGGTGTTTCGAAATCAACATAACATTTCCTCATTTGTATAGGATTCCACTCACTATTCTGAATATAATATAATTAAAACCCCAGATTTGAACACTGAATTCATGTAGATCAGGAAGTGAATCTGAAAAAATTGTAAGTGCGTCCACACACGGACATACCGAATTGACGCGATTCCAATCTCCAAGTCCTTTTCCTACACTTGGTTTCCATGGGAATCATGCAAGTTTATTACTAAATTTGTACTTCCAGCGTTGCCAGTCTTCACGATTCACGCGACTGGCATGGAAGCAGAATGATCGAGTAGCTAAAGTAATAGAGGTCTAGCTTCTATTCCGATCGAAGTGACTCTGTAATGTACATTGTAGTAGTCGTCCGTCTACGGTTCCCATGGAAACCGAGTGCAAGAAAGGGACATAGGATATTGAAATCGGGTCGATTTGGTATGCCCATGTGCGGACGCTCTTAATGAAACTCAAAATCATTGAGTTCAACTATTCAAACTTGCATTTGCAGTAATCATCCAAATTGAGAAGAATATCCCATTATGATGAATATTCTATTCCTCAGGTACGTTTATTTCATGATAGAGGGACACGTGGATCTCCTAGAATGCGTGGAGATGATAGTTACGTCCTTCGAGAACAAGAAGACTTATTCGCTTTTCAACCCCTTTGACGTGGATCCGCTGCAGAGAAGTAGGTCTTTGACGGTGGATCTTGGCAAGTTCTTCAGGGACCGTCTGGAGCAGGGAAAATCGATAACGAACGTCGTAACACAAGAGAGGAAGGCCACGAAACTTTCGTTCGTCACTGGAGAGTTTCAGGACTATTTTTCCAGGAGCGGGATGAAACAAAATGCAGCTGAAAATGTTAAGAAGAAGGGAAAGGCAATGCAGAAACCGGTACACAAGCAGTCCTATTTAAGAAGTGTGCATGATCTAAGTCCAGCGCAACGGGTCGATTAGTAAGTAGAATTTCTGTGATTACTTTGTTTAACTTTCTAGTAGGATCAAATTGTCACTCTTCGGTTGTAGCTTTGTAAACTATACAATTTGAAACCGTACACCAGAAGAATATAAATTGGATAATCGCAAGGTTCTGAAATTTTCGTGTTATTCAAAGTCCGGAATGTTCCCTCTAATAAAAATATTTTCAAGATGGCGCCACCTCGAAATTTTCAGGTTGAGTGACGCATCCAAATGCGACGGACAAGTTAGTTAATGGGCATAATCGGCACAATGGTTTTCGAGTAATAATTTTGTCAACAACCAATACAATACCAATACGCAAATTTGCATTTGAAAAATTGAAAATGTTAATGCCTACCAAATGAAAAATAGAGATAAATATTTGTAAATACCAGAAACTCACCATTATAGTAAGAACCAAAAATGACAAGCTGACTGATGATTATCACAATATTCATTAGCGTACCTCATAAGTCTTATAATTGTTATGTTTGGGAATATATGTTTATTTTGAGAAATTCATTCATGTTTATAATTTTTGGCAATAGTTAACGCTGCGCCCTCTCGTGGTTCTTGCTGAACAATTAATTGAATAGAAACTACCTAGGTTTCTATTTCAACTTGATCTCAATAATATTGTGCAGAATGAAATATAGTTATTCAATACATTGGAAAAGTAGGGCCTCATATTGTTTATTCATCCAGGTATTACAAGCAAGAACACCTATTCAATGAATTCACTAGAGTTTTAAATTCGAAATGAAGGTAAGATATCCCGTGCTACCGCATTGAAGAAGTATGCCTCTAAAAGACGATAAATTACGGCGTTGTTAGACTGTGTTCCAGGCTATCTCTATAGAGGGCTGTGATGTGACTATGTATAAATAAAATAATGTATCTCAGAAAAATATTCTATCTTTTAGATGTTTTTTTTTGCAGTATCAAGCGACATGAGAGTCGGTTGTCAAGAGTGACTTGCGCCAAAGAGGCATCCGTCTCAACACTTGAAACGCACTTCATGAGGGTAAGATACTGTTCTAATGCTCCCTAAACGCAAATGGCATATGATTGCCTCCGTAATATATCATTACCATAATAAAAGGTTTTTGAGCGCATGTTTTGGGGAACAGCGTCATACAGATTCTTCACGAGAGATGATGCCAATAATGCGCGTCAGGCACGTGTACTTCACACGTGGGGGTGGGGGTTTTGGGGCACAATAGACTTTAAGTTCTCACACAGTAAATTAAATAAAATAAGAAATTTCAACAAGCACTATCAGTGATTGAAATAATATCCGAATTAAGATAAAATAGGTCTTAAGAATATGATCTGGAGGTGGCCAACAGTCATCATTATTTCTTAATTTATGTCATTTGGTTTGTAAAGTGTCAATGCGCTAGCTCAAAGGGTGAAATTCACAGAAATTGCATAAAATTGTCAAGAAGCTACGATTTGATTGGTTTGTTCTATTTCTTATTTTGTTTCAGATCTACGGAATAAACCGATCCTTTTAGCCTTAAGCTTATTTTATTTCAATTTGTATCTTATTTCATTTTGTTCGCTGTAAAACCCAACTTTATCGATCAAATAATAAAGTCAGATATCTATCTGAATATATTGTGAAATACAGTGTAAAATATCATGAATGATTTTCCGTTGGCACAAATGAGAGACATGATGGTGCGCACACAGATAGAAGAGTTGTTAACTGGTTGAACGACCATTTTAGTTCAGGGTGGATAGGTCGCCATGGTCCTGAAGCATGACCTTCATGATAACCAGACCTCAACTCACTAGATTTTTTTTGTGGGGTGTAGGTAACGGGAGAATCGTCGCAGAATTTTTAATTCTGACATATGTATTACATTGAAATTGTACGAAATAACTTACGCCACAAGTAACTACAGGGTCCGCATTCTACAAGTGATTACGGAGTTTTAATTGGATCAGATTTGTATATATTGAGTTATGGAGGAAATTACTACAAAAATTCGGATGAGTATGACTTCAAAACCGTTTACCTATGCCGATTATTCCAACTAGCGAACTTAAATATCGCATTCGGGTGCGCAACCTACCCTGAAAATTGCATGTCGCTATCTCTTCCCGTTCTCAAGTTATCGTGAGAAGCATAATATTTTTTTATAATTTTTTTGAAATTTTCCAGTGGTACGGTCCTCACGCTATCTCACACATGTCTTTATGTCGGTATTCCACAATTTTTACAACTAGCTACCAAGCTTCAAATCGATTGGGTCTGTATTTTTTGAGTTATCGAGAAAATAATATTCCAGATGGGTATCTATAACTACGAAACCGTTGGGCTGATTATGCCCAACAACGAAATTAACACTCCCATGCGGATGCATAACCTACCCTGAAAATTGAAAGTTCCTATCTCTTTTTGTTCAAAAGTCATCGAGACAACGGTCACCTATACAGCTACAGAAGTCACCCAAGGCAGCTCGGATCTCCAACAATATGAATCCGATTGTGTTCAAACTTGAAAATTTCAGCGATGTCGGACGAATAGTTTCTGATGTATCTCTTGTCACGCTTCAAAATCGTCGACAAGAATTCGTTGATGCTTGGACCAAATATTTGTGCCACCACTGGTAGTGCGTTGTCCAGTATCGTATCTTAATGTAGTTGGGCCGGCACATGTCATGCGTTGTTGAGTGCGTGAGAACGGTCTCGTAATCACCGATTTTTAGTCTTATGTGAGATTTTCTTTGACGCCAGGAGGTAGAAAGAATTGGTTTCGACTGTCCTTTGAATATACGCATTTTATCGATTAATTTCGGAGAAATCGAAGGATTGTTAGCTAGGGAAAATTATTGAAGCTGATGATTTTGGTTTTGGATTTGGAGATTTTGGAATATTGGCTCAATAAGATCGATCGTTTTTGGATTAACCAGGAGGCCATTTTTCTGCGTAAGTCATGGAAATTTTGCATAGGCATTATCCTAATTTGTATTTCTTTCAGCTCCTTGTGTAGGTTCCTTGTTCAGGTTCCTTATTTAGGCTCCGTATTTTAGTTCTTTACTAAGTTCGATTCAGACACTTTTTACTTCGTCATATCTAGAGATTGGAGGTTGGGAATTTGTCACGTGCATTCAGCGGGACGAATTTCTTCGAGACTGGACAACATCGTTGGAATAACAACTTTTTACATTCAGGTTTGATACAATTAAGGGAATATTACTGTGGACTAAATTTGGTATCAAGGACAATGTAAGGTCAGTGAATTTATTAATTTCGAACATCTGAAAATTCAACGCTAATTGGGCGAAATCGAGAATTATACTGCTTGACGTTTGAACATAGAAAACGGTAATTTTGAGGTTGGATGGAACCATAGCGACTCTATTGTGCCTTTGACATTTGAGCATTGTAGTTTTCATTTTGTTTCTCATTGTTATTATTTGACGATTTTAATCTGAGGATCTGCTACTGAGCAGAAATTAATATTTGAATTATATGAGTGATTATTGATTACTGTCGTTATTTAAGAATTTATGTGAACAGATATCTGGGAACACTATTTGATTATGAATTGTATTTGGCATTTTAGGGTTGATCAGAATTTATCACTGCTACTTATTTCTGAAAGATTTATTGATTGAAACCTTGTGTACCTATAATTCATGAATTTTATGAGTATATTTAATATAACCTTATCAGCGATAGTGGACTTATTCTGGATAACACACTTTACCATCCCCTTTTGATGTGCATACAGCTTATTTTGTGATTATATTTCTAGTTAATATATGTTCATTATTTGATCGGCTTGTTTCCTTCTTTTTTTCTAAAACTCCCACGTCCTGAGTTTCTGTATCATTTTTAATAACTCATTAAAAGAAGGTGGCGCCCTAATACAATCAGAGCTATTCGGTGATACAGGAAAGCCAAAGCTGTATGTGACACTCTTGAAGTAGAATCGCCTCCGCAAGTTCTCTAGATATTCACTCTTGTTGCCATTCATATTTGATTTCATAAAGGAAAAGGAATAGAATAGAATAGAATATATAATAACTACAACAATATCATTCCGATGTTCTTGGAATTTGAAACTTGTTTGTGGAATTGACTTTTGAAGGCTTTCCCAAAATTTCAGCGTTATCGGTCGAATGGTTTCCGAGATATGTTTTTCAATTTCTAGTGATAATATCCTCGAGAAATTTCGTATTAGTCTTTATGTCGGCATTCTACATCTATTGACCTAGTGTCAATTCGATTGGATCTGTATTGTTTGAAAACAAAATTTCAGCTCGTAAGTTGTCGTGGCAATGGACGGCTGCTCAGACATAATCGAATTCACCCTCGAATTCTCGAATCAGTATGAAACCTAATCGTTTGGGATCATTTTCGGCAAAAAATTCGAAAATTGCAGACATATGGTCTAAATGATAGCAATATCCCCTTTAGAACATGTGCGCGAGAAAAAAATTCAAAATATTCTATATTTCAGAAACTATCCGATAGATAAGTACCGTTGAAATTCCGCACAAACCTTGAAACCGACATTTTACGATCGAGTACCGTACTTTATCTCGATCGGCTTTGTATTTTGGCCAGTATTGTGAAAATGAAATTTCGACCAGGTTTCTACTTCATCTGAGATTAAAAATAATTTTAATCTCAGAATTGTAACAACACCTCGATGGCCGATATGTTAGCGTGCTCGTAGGCCGCTCAGGTGATTCGGGTTCGAATTCCCGCTGAGTAAGTTCAGTATTTCATTTATTTTGAAAAATGATTTCAGTTGCAGTTCAATGCATGTTTTCACGTATCGACGCTAAAAAGAAGGTTCATGTGGTATTTCGTGAGGGTGTCTTAGGCGTGAATAGACAATAGAAGATAAGCGCGAAAGTTTCTGCCATCCAGGATAAAAAATATTGCCCATAAGTTATGGTTCACCTTGAATTCATATTTTTTCATGGTAAAAAAATATATGAACAATTTCATGATAGACTCTTTATTTTTTATTTTTCTGGCGCTCTTATTCCTCGGAACAGAATGCTAATCAATTATTATTATTATTATTATTATTATTATTATACTGATCCTCCTGGGTCTTCCACAAGGAGACCCCTCATAAGCTCTAAGAGCTTGCCCTGAGTTAGGAGAACCAGTTGTGTTCTGTGTAGGCTTTGTTACTGTGTCCTTACGCCGCCTTAGGCACAGCACTGTTAATTTTTGACCCAACAGTGAATGGTGGCGATTACCGTGACTAGAAAATTTCTTTCCTAGCCTCGGAATTGAACTTGGGGCTTCCGCTCCCAAGTCAATTACTCTACCACTGAGCCAATCACACAAATGTCTGTAATTTTTGAAATCGTTTCTGTCCGGCCGGCCAGCCGTAGGCACGATAACTCTCGAACGAAAGGAGTTAGAGGATTGATATCTGAAATTTAGCATAAGATTGTAGAATCATGACTTTTATACGCATGTGAAGTTTTGTATTAACCAGGTTACCGCAAAGTGTTAAAAAACAATTTTGAAAATTTTAAAAACGTATTTCTACAATAACTCTCGAACGGAATGAGCTAGGCAGTTGAAATTTTCAGAGTAGGTTAGGGAGATGAATATCTCGGTTAAGTTCGTCAGTGGGCAAAATAGGGCAGATGATTTCGGAGTAACGGAAAAACAATTTTTTTTTAAGTAACAAATTTCAAATTAAATTTTCATTTAAGATGCAGTGTTACCATAAAAATCCATTGATATCATTTTCAACTCCAACAAGCTAATACTTTCGGAGATATGATTTTTCGAAATTTCAATAATGAATCGTACTTCTATGTTTTCACAGAATGCTATAATTATTTTATCTAAGCTTTATTATATGATCTGTGTTCATACTCGTACATTTCATCCTGTTCTATAAGAGAGAGTCAAATTCATTTCAGCTATTTTAATTTGATTTCTTCCATGGTGCAGTTCTCATTCTCAGATTGCTCATTTAATCTTGATAAATAAACTATTATTTGAATTAAATTTCCTTTATGATGCAGTTCTATCATAAGAATACATTGATATAATTCCCAACTCTAAGAAACCAATACTTTCGGAGATATAATTTGTCTGTTTGAACAAGAGTGCCAGAAAGCTCCTGTCCACAGGGCTTGAACCAATTTTTATCCAAATTTATTCCACAATTGCCACAGCGCATAACGTTTCGCCTGCTGATTTTTTCATGAACAAGAAATCGAAGATGTTTTACTGATTTTATTACTTCATAATAAAAATTATTCGGGTTACTTCGGCATCTAATTGGAAATCAGAAAAATATCGTTCATTTCATTTCAGATCGCCAAAATGGGCCCTCTTGGAACTTTCAACATAGGAGAACATTTGAATTCGAGGTATTACGTATCAAAAACGAAAATAAAACTACTTGCTGTTCCCCGATATTGGCTGCTCTCCAGGGACAAATCCACCTGGAATAATATATCCATATTCCTGAGAAATCGTCTACCAACAAGACAGCAACTCTACGAGGATTTTGCAACGAGACAAAGATGGTTGGAATATAGAAAGGAGTGTTATTTTGATATAGCTGGACTTTCGCAAAAATCAAACATTAATTCTATCAACAATGTACCACTAAGCCTTCGTTTGATGGAGGACTTAGATTTTTATGTCTGCAGTAAACCCTTTCCTCGAAAGAGAGTGTCTTCTTTGAAGGAAGTTAAAAAAGCAAAGGAGGAGGAAATCAATTGACCTTGACCTACAATGTAAAACCAATAAAATCATAAAATAGATTGTTTTCGATTATCTCCAAACAATTGTTCTGATGAGTAGAAAACCCATATCTGTAATATCATCTCATAATAAAAAGTTGTAAGAGCACTGACGTGAGGTCATTCTGCTTCGGCGCGCTTGTTCAAATTCATGGCCAGGGTGACCACCCATCCAGGTACTAAACTCACATAAGGCTACTTGGCTTCCACGAAAAAAAAGATAATATTTTTTCAATATTTTCACCAATATAGATCCCATCGACCTTAAATCTATATCTTGGCTCTTTTGAATGTTCTTGTGAAAAATTTCAGTGATATCTGGCTGATTCTGAGATACAAAATTTAAACGTTCTGGTTCAACTCACTGATCAAGAATCCGTGGCCAAAATTGTCCGGCCGTCCGTCCGGCCGTTAACACGATAAATCTCGAACGAAATGAGCTAGACAGTTGAAATTTTCAGAGTAGGTTTGTGAGATAAATATCTCGGTTGAGTTTGTTATTAGGCGAAATCGTCCAGGTGGTTTCAGAGCAACGACAAAAAAAATATTTTTTCAAAATTACAAATTTTGCATTAATTTTTCTTAAGATGTAGTTTTATCGTAAAAATCCATTGATATTATTCTCAACTCTAACAAACTGATACTTTCGGAGATATGAATATTCAAAATTTCAATAATTATTCTTAATTCTATGATTTCATAGAATACTATAATTATCATTTGCTGATGAATGTAGATCGAACATGAGGTGAGTTGTAGACCTACGATTCGAATTTTATCACGAAAATTCTTGAAAATTGACACACAGGTGCCGAATTGACAAAAAATTAAAGCACACGCTGTTCCCAATCGGTCGTATGATAATATTACTAATACTAACCGCGCCTGACGCTACTTGGCTTCAGTTTCGGACGGCATCTAGCATATTTAGTGTGTTTGGCCACAAACAAAATTTCTTCCTCTATCTCCCCATTTATATTTATGATGCATTTCTATCCTAAGAATCCATTGACATCATTCCCAACTCTGAGAAATCAATACTTTCAGAGATATTTGAATTTAATTCCTTTTATGATGCTGTTCTATCATAAACATATAAAGCTCTCAATAAATATACATATTGATATCATTCCCAACTCTGAGAAACCAATACTTTCGTAGATATGGTTTGTTAAAGTTTGAGCAAGAGCGCGAAAGCACCTGTCCACAGGTCTTTCCCACATTTTTATTCCAGAATTTCAATTCAGTGGGAGTGTCTGAGGAGTGAATCGACAATAGAATATGCGTACAAAAGCTCTTTAAAATTTTGATGTGAAACTTCAAATGCGACTTCCAACCAGGTTGCGTTAAACGTTTAATACTACCATGGAGGGGGTATGAAAGCACTGTTGCGTTATACGTTCAACGCTCCTGGGGAGGGGGAATAGAAAGAGACAGAGCGAAATTGAATGCGTGGCACTCGAACGCTTGCGCGTAGTTTTCTATCCCTTCCTATTTTCATTTCCACATTACGAAGTTTCACTTCTTCCGCTCGAAGGGACTCCACGCTTTCGAACAAAACGATAGCGATTTGCAATTTTCAGGGTATTGTGCTTATCCGAACACGACGGTTAAGTACGTTAATGAAAATGTTTTCTTCAAAATTGTGACATTTTAGAAAGTATCCATCAGATTTCGCTGAAATTTCGCAAAGTTACATTTTACAATAGATTACCGGATTTTATCTCGATCGGCTCTGCATTTTTGGAATTATTTCATTTTAAAATTTTAATTATGTTGATGCTCAATAACTTTGTTTGCGTTATAACGCTTCCCTCAACTTCATGCAGTATTTCGTGAATTTGTGTTTAGCATGAATAGACAATAGAGCATGCGCGCAAAAGCTCCTGACTACAGGTCAGTGTTAACCTCACCGAACGATATATTCTGTGGCTAACCTAATATGCTAATAATTACTACATTTCTGTGCCTGCATCAGTTGTCACTTGTCAGGATGTTTGGAGTAATCGATGGTTTTGAGCAAGGTTTTCTATTATATGAATCTCGAGTTAATCTGCTAGTTAAATATGAATAATTGGGTAATTGTAAACTGAACGTATATTTGCGAAAACTACTGCAAACATAATTTGTCGAGGCTTCTTGCAATCTATAGGCCATAGACTGATAGAGGTTATAATAATTGTTGTTGTTTATAAAGTGCCAAAATTTATGGAGTAATTAATTAGATTCGAATTAACATAATTAATTAATGTCAGAATAGGCAATGAAGATATTGTGTATAATCTTATAGTGGATAATGAATGAAAATCAAGTTGGAGTCAATGTTGATATTCAGGAAGAGTTTTTTTCAAAAATGCAGCATAAAGATACATTTCATAAGACTTGAGTGAGTGAATAAGTTTTCTCAAACAATCTCATTGAATTTCGAGCATCAGATGATTTAAATTATAATTATGTGATATTTAATCCAGTAGGGGTTTCTGTGTTCAACAGTTAAAGACAGTGCAGGAGTGTTAGCACATTATACAATTTTTTAATGCTTATAACTTTTTACTTGAGCCGAATCTGGAAAAATGAATGGTTAAAATGAATGTACAACTTAAAGACTGTGTATAATGAACAAATAGACATAGAAATAGAATAGAAATTTATTGGTAGAAATAATAGGTATATCATACATTCCACAAATAACAATGATTTCCACAAAGGCATAGGCTGTCTATGGGGTGAATCACCGAACTAAACTCCATTCTTAATTGTACAGGTAATATAAGGCAGTAAAGTTAATATAAAAAGGGGGACAAACCATATTTCCGAAAGTACTGGTTTCTCAGAGTTGGGAATGATATCAATGATTATCATAGAACAAATAGAACTGCACCATAAAAGACATTCGAAAAATAGTTTATTTATCAAGATTTAATCAGCAATCTGTAATGATTTAACCGCGTGGAATGGATTGTTGCAACTTACACTCGGTGCGTATAGTTTTCAAAACTCGAAATACCTAAGGAAAGTATTGTCGAAAGGTCTATAGAGCAAGGCTGGAAACAATCATAGCAGATTGTCCATTTATTTCTGATATTTGGTAGGTAAGTAGAGGCTGACGAACAAATTATTTTCATAGTTCAAAACATATTCATAAAATACAATCATCTTCTCATAATTTGATAGCTCTTACCACTAAAACATTAATTCTGTATTATGAACCTTAACTCAAGAAAAGAATATTTGATACAAAAATGTAGATCAATATTTCAGCATTTTTTGCGAGCAACATTATGAAAATACTGTATATAGGAACATATGTCACTACTTAATGAAGTAAAAGGTAATATTAACCTCGGTGGTCAACGAACACTGATATCTGTTGATGATTCAAATATGTTGTTCTTTCCTATTGCCCTCATAAGCTACATCACTAAAATGATCCAATTCTAAATCTTCTGAAACATCATCCCCAATTTTTGCACATATATTATTCAAAATACAATAATTCAACATTATTTTTAGTATCAAAACTTGTCTTGTATGTATACACAAATTCACGATGCGGAACCTTGTTTTCCCACACAAAATATTTTCGTACGAACTATATAAACAAATAAGATGACATTAATGAACAGTGAACACAGATAGAACATAGAAAGATAGAACTCGCATTCTGTGAAAACATTGAAGTACGATGTATTATTGAAAATTCAAAAATTGACAATTTACCATGGTAAATTCGAATTAAGAGTGTCCAATACAGGAGAAGGGACAATATAATTTACTATGGTAAATTCGATTAAGAGTGTCCAATATAGGAGAATGGACAATAGACCATAAGCGCAAAAGCTCCTGACTTCACGTCAGTGCTTGAACCATTTTTTGGCGCTCTAGTTCCTCGGAACTGAGTGCTTATCAATTTGCCCAAATGTCTGTAATTTTCGAATTTTTCGATGAAAATGGTCTTAAACGATTTGGTTCGGCTCACTGATCAAGAATCCGTGGTCGAAATTCATTCTGTCCGGCCGGTCCGGCTGTCCGGCCGGCCGGCCGTAACCACGATAACTCTCGAACGGAATGAGCTAGAGAGTTAAAATTTTCAGAATAGGTTTGGCAGATGAATATTTTGGCTAAGTTCGTTATTGGGAAAAATAGGACAGATGGTTTCGGAGTAACAAAAAAAAATTTTTTTTTTTATAAAACAAATTCTAAACTAATTTTTCTTCAATAAGCAATTTTATTATAAGAATCCAATGATTAGATTTTTAACTCTAACAAGCTAATACTTTCGGAGATATGATTTTTCAAAATTTCAATAAAAAATCGTATTTTTAAGTTTTCACAGAATTATATAATTATTCTATGTATGAATTGTCATAATGTCAACTTATTTTCCTGAGATATGACATTGTCTAATTCCTTGCTAATAGTTGGTTCGAGAAACGTCAAAATCGACTTAGAGAGACAAGGGTAAAAACCGTCAAATAAACCCCCATGTGGCGATTTTATGTCGAAAAGTGAAAATTAAGAATAATATATATCCCAGGTAAGTTCCGACATTTCATTCTAATACCGGAGATCGAAAAGATCGTACAAGGAGCCCGATAGCCGGTGTGTCTACGCTGTCGGGTTTTGGGTTTCGGAACGAGAGAAGGCGGGACTTTTTGGCGCTCTAGTTCCTCGGAACTGGGTGCTTATCAATTTGCCCAAATGTCTGTAATTTTTATTTATGATGCAGTTTCATCATTAAAATCCATCGATATCATTTTCAACTCCAACAAGCTAATACTTTCGGAAATATGATTTTTCTAAATTTCAATAATGAATCGTACGTACTTCTATGTTTTCACAGAATGCTATAATTATTCTATCTAAGCTTTATTATATGATCTGTGTTCATACTCGTACATTTCATCCTGTTCTATAAGAAGGAGTCAAATTCATTTCAGCTATTTTAATTTGATTTCTTCCATGGTGCAGTTCTCAAATAAACTGTTATTTGAATTTAATTTCCTTTATGATTCAGTTCTTTCATAAGAATACATTGATTTAATTCCCAACTCTGAGAAACCAATACTTTCGGAGATATAATTTGTCTGTTTGAACTAGTAGTACGAGAGCTAACAACATTGGGAAAACAAGAATTTCAGGTTGGCCAGTTTTTAGATATGCTATTCCTCTCACTCTCCCGGACGCTATACGGGCTATCTGGCTGGCGGTAGTGCTTGCGTTCATCAGTGCGCAACGTACCTGTACAGGTAAAAAATCAATTTTTCAAAGAAATTCAAGAAGGTTTTTAGTTTTTTAATTGTTTTTATTGAATGTTTTGACACATGAATATATTATTGCCAGATATTTTTATTGTTGTTTTAACTGTGCCAGACGCCAATTTTGTATTAAAAAAAATTTTCAAATTATTTCAGTACTGCTGTTTTGAAATGATGTAATTTAATTATCTACAGACCCAACATTGAATTGCCAAACAATAATTCAATTGTTAAACCTTCAGCCAGGCCGTTCTAAAAGTGAAAAGTGATAAGGTATCATTTTGCTTGGCCTAGAAATAGTTGTAAATAAATTTAAAAGAAAGGATTGAAAACCATTGAATTGAGTGGTGAATTAATACGGTCAAAATAATTATTTAGTGTTATACAAAATTAGAATAATTATCAATCTATAGTATTAAAATAGACAAAAGTCCGGATGGTTTCATAAAAATTATGGTGAGAGTTTTTAATCCTTAATCTTATCATAAAAAACAGAGGCATTTTGGTAATCATCATCATCTTCATCACTGTATTTTGAAGTATTATCATTTTGTAATATGGTAGTATCTGTAATGGAATGGAAAATTTAATGTATAATCTTTCGGCAAAGAAATTTATTAGTATTTTATTCATAATTTTATCCTTCAATAATAATATCGTCAACTAATGATGGTAATTTCTCTCCAATGAACCAGACAAAATCATATTTATCGTCTTTTATGGTCCAGCCGTAAGCTTGAGTTGACAGAGATGTTGGGTGTTTTAATTGAGCACTTCTCCAAAACTTTTTAACGTAACGAACTCGTAGTAAATATTGATACAATTCAGCTTTGCATAGCGGTAAGCTTGATGGGTCAAAATGACGGAATGTTTTCTCAAAGTTATCGTCTGATTTTTTAGACCGGTAAGTGTTTGAAAAAAGCTGGAACCGAACGCCATTGACGTTCTAAGAAACACGAGCTCCGTAGATATGGCAAATTAATTTAGATCTCAAATGTCTTATCCAGCAATTCTTCATCCTCTGTTATAATATTTTGACAGGCTGACTGATACTGAACTGATTGCTCTAACAGTTTAAAATGTCGAAGTTTACCTTTCCGTTAAAAAGCTGGTGTATAGTCGAATCCTGTGAGTGCGTGAAAGCACGGTAGAGCTTTCGATAGGGAATTCCCTAGAATTTCGTATACTTGATTTACGCTTACAAATCACTCATTATTCCCCACACCCAGATTTATCCAGAGTTTTAGTGATGCATTCAAATGATCCATGTTACCAAGAAGTATTACTAAAATGTCTGTGTCTTAGCAGCGTACCATAACTTCGGCATCGACATTTATTAGGCATATGTGACATATTATTCGAGAATCGGCTTCTTAGTGTTCTTCAAAAGATAATGAATCTTCAACAGTTCTGTTAACTTTATTACTTTCAACCCGGTATGAGTAGCACTTGTTAAAGTTCAGATAAATAATTTTGTAAGTGAAATAAAAAATATATATTTCAAAGAAGCCCTTGTTAATATCTTTATTGACCATTGGGCTGGTGATGAAATGGCTCCCTTCGTTGGTAATAAAATTATTTATCAACAAGTAATAAAGTTATTAGAACTGTTGAAGATTCGTTATCTTTTGAAGAACACGAAGAAGTCGATTCTCGAATAATATATCACATTTGCCAGATAAATGTCGATGCCGAAGTTGTGGTAAAAATGATGAATAAAATACTAATAAATTTCTTTGCCGAAAGATTATACATTAAATTTCCATTCCATTACAGATACTACCATATTACAAAATGATAATACTTTAAAAGACAGTGATGAAGCTGATGATGATTACCAAAATGCTTCTGTTTTTTATGATACGATTATGGATTAAAAACTCTAACCATGATTTCTATGTAACCATCTGAACTTTTGTCTATTTAAATACTATAGATTGATAATTATTTTAATTTTATATAACAATAAATAATTATTTTGATACCGTATTAATTCACCACTCAATTCAATGGTTTTCAATCCTTTCTTTCAAATTTATTTTACAACTATTTCTAGTCCAAGCAAAATGATAACCCACATCTTTTCACTTTTAGAACTGAAGGATTAACAATTGAATTATTGTTTGGCAATTTAATTTTGGGTCTGTAGATAATTAAATGACATCGTATCAAAATTTCAGCAGTACTAAAATAATTTGAAAAAAAAATTTTTTTTTCAATACAAAATTGACGTCTGGCACAGTTAAAACAACAATAAAAATATCTGGCAACAATATATTCATGTGTCAAAACATTCAATAAAAACAATTAAAAAATTAAAAACCTTCTTAAAGTTCTTTGAAAAATCAATATTTTACCTGTACAGGTACGCTGCGCACTGATGAACGCAAGCACTACCGCCAGCCAGATAGCCCGTATAACGTCCGGGAGAGTGAGAGGAATAGCATATCTAAAAACTGGCCTACCTGAAATTCTCTCTCGAAAACGATACTAGCTCTTAGACTATAGAGCGCCAGAAAGCTCCTGTCCACAGGGCTTGAACCCATCTTTTTTCCTGAAGTTGAGTCTATAACATAGATAATGACATATGAATTCGTGCTTGACACATGATATCAATTATATTTATTTTGCATTTCTGTATGAACATTTTGGTATATTTTTTGATATTAAGCACGTCGCCAAGTGTATATTTATTGCTAGGATCATACCGATATGGTCAGACAAAGGTCGAAAGTTCAAATAATGGTATGTCGTCTTCATTATTGTGAGCAGTTGTTCGATAGGATTTTTTATAGAGCCCGGAGGAGAAATCGGCACGGGTTATACGAGCACGTAAGAGATTCAGAGCTGCTGCCAGATTAGCCTTAGAAAATCAGTTTTGGTTGGAAGATTTCTCAGGTATGAAATTAGGGGAGAACGTTATCAGGAACATAAAACTTTTGACGCAGAAGTCCAAGAAAAAGAGCAAATTCACTATAGAGGTAGGTAGAAAGAATTTAACGTGACCTCAGACTTATACTGTTCTATGTGCAGTACACTAAGTTCTGAGAAAAAAGAGAAACGAAATGCTGGTGATTGTAGCCCTACAGCTGATAAAGTTACGATTATCTTGAAAGGTGGTGTATAGTAAAATTTGTTGAACTATCTTATAATTAAGCTAGAATACCCAAAATAAGTCAGACTTTTCCAAAAATCTAGCTCTGAAAAAAACACACACAACTATATTATTCTAAGGAAAAACCATTACTTATAGTCTTTTATACCTACAGCTATGTTCTCTTAAAAAAATATAAAAAGAAAATAGATTTATTGATTCAAATTAAACAAACATAACAATATTTTATAATACTCCCACAAATAGAAAATATGAATAAAAATGTTATTCTGGAAACATTGCACTATAATAAGTGAAAAGGTTTAACGGGTAATTCCGCAAAAGGAGCAGATTAAAAATAATTCTGCTGGTACCTGCCGACACGTGTTTCTGCTTGTTGGCTCTTCTTCAGGACAGGGCAACTAAGAAACCAAGGAAAAGATGGATCAACTATCTTGTGGTTTTAAAAGTTTCCATTGTACTTATCACTATGTAATTGAGTAAACTAACTACATATATACAATATATACATATTCTTTCGGTTGAGAGCTTTATATGTGTTAGAGGTTGTTGTAAAGGACTACCATACATTTTGACGTATGATACAAGAGCTTAGGGAAAAACCTCAGCAAAATAACCTGTCTCCCCGTGAGTGTTGTGATTTGCTGATATTTAAAAATATTGATAAGCATTTCTTTCTTCAATATGGATTCCTTCCTCAAAAAACGGAACGGTATCTGCAAAATATCTGAAACTCAACCTGAAAAACGAAAAGACATGAGGAGAAAAACGAACAAATTAAAAATAATACATAACCTTTCAAAAGTCCCCTCTCACAAATATACTCCTCTGTAGCCTCATGTATCTTGAAGAAGAATCGCCTCCGCTAGTTATCAAAGATATTCACTCTTGCTCTCAAAAATTCAATATTTCAATTGAAAAAGGGAAAATGCCATTGCACGTAAGGCCAGGAGGGTCTCTGTCAAAACCAGGTCTGGCCAATCCAAGCGATGATTATTCAGAACTTCAGATTTTCGAAGACCGCCACAGGATCCTAATGTAGGGCTATCATCTCCTATAAATACATGTTTGCTTTCTATTGTAAAAAATAATGAAAAAATGAGCCGGAAAAATTACGTTATAATTTAATATGTCATCATGACATGTAATGAAATGTAAAAAAGTTATAAAACCTTTAAACAACCATGCAATTATGGTTATCTACAGTGGAATGAATGATTGAGATACAGTTTTGAAACCCTACCGAACAAATAGTGGCGGAACCTAAAACTTTGTAATGTTGATAACTCGAAAATCATCAAAGTGCGACATAGAAGAGTGTAGTTCTGAGGTGATGCTGTGTACGTACAGGGTTTCAAATTAGAGGTTCCATTTTGAATAGGCCAATATTTCGGCAGGTATCATTATAGGAGATGTCATTTTTGCGCGTATGTTCTGGCGAACATCGCGTTATCATTTTGCCCAAATGTCTGTAATTCTCGAATCTTTTGCCGAGGATGTTCTCAAACGATTAGGTTCATCTCACTGATGAAGAATTCGAGGTCAAATCTGATTCTGTTCGGCCATCATGCCGGTCGATGCCACGATAACTTCAGAACGGAAAAATATAGAAATTTTCGAGGTAGGTGGCGACGGAATGAAAATAATCGGCCCAACGGTTTCCGAGTAATAATTTTGTCATCGACGAATATAGATCAGATCGCATTGAAACTTCGTAGCTTGTTGTAGATTAGTAATTCAAAGACGTTTGTGGAATTTTGTAAGTAAAATATGACTAGAAAATTTTAAAAAAATTATTCAAAAATAGTAAAATTTGAGAAAAGCACTGACTTGAAGTCAGGAGATTTTGCGCGAATAAAATTCTTTATTTTTTTTATTAGATTACACCTATTAACTAACTTAAATGTCGTAGTCGGATGATCAACCTACCCTAAAAATTACAAGTCAATCTCTTTCCGTCCTCATCCTATCATGAGATAAATAAAAAAAATTAATAATTATTTTAAAATTTACTAGTGATTCGATCCTCGCAAAATTTCACACACGCCTTTGTATTGGTATTCTACAACTAGGTGCCAATTTTAAATTCGATCAGATCCGTATTGGTTGAAAACAAAGTCAGTACTCTGAAACCGTTGGGCCTTTTATGTCCATTAACGAACTTTTTCATCGCATTTGGACGTACCACCTACCATTTGAAGTCGCTATCTCTTTCCGTTCCGTTATCATATCTTATCTTATCAAATTTGACCTCGAATTCATCAGTGAGTCGATACTAATCGTTTGAGACCATTTGTGGCAAAAAATTCGAAAATTTCAGACATTTGGGCAAAATGACAGCACGCTGTCGATATTTTGTCAATATCTCCAACAATATACACCTGTTCAATAATAAATCTAGAACTTTACTTTAGAATTAAGTGTCGAGGTTTCCGAAAGCAATAAGTGGATTTTGCCAATTATAAAACTCAACCGGTGCATTTGGACTTCGAACCTACATTGAAAATTTCAACTATCTAAGAGCCTACGCACACTGGCATACTGAATCGAAGTGATTGCGATCTCCTGAGCCCCTGTGTTACACTCGGTTTCCATGGGAATCATGTACGTCGATTAGTACAAATTTCAGCGTTGCCAGTCTACACGATTCACGCGACTGGCTTGGAAGTAGAATGATCGAGTCGTTCGAATGTCGCTAAAGTCATGGAGGTTCAGCTTCCATTCCGATCGTATCGACGCTGGAACTTTCAGAGGAAAGGGAATTGGAGATTCCAATTGCGTCGCTTTGGTATGCCCGTGTGCATATGGACACGTATAGTCAAAAGTCTTCTCGGACGTTATGTGAAGTTAGTACAAAAAATCGAGATGTCGGGACAAGTAAATGTTGTGAAGAATCAGACTCATGTTCGTCGTGCAAGAACACCAGCTGTTCTTCATGTATTAATGTATTAAACATTTTTTTTTCCAAAAGCAAAAAAGGATCATGAGTACCGAAAAGGACCTTCGAACAGAGGATGAGAAGAAAAAGCTACACAGGGTTTTGGGTGGATTGAAATGCTTCAGAAGATATCCGAATGTGAGTATAAGTATGATATTTGTCATCCGAAAATATAATTCTAGGACATATTTGGAGAATAATTCCGATAGGCCAATTAGTACGTCCCCACTATAAATAAAAATAGTCAGAATGAATGAAATAGTGAACTTACTCAGCGTGGATTCGAACCCGGATAGCCTGCGTGGCAAGCGAAGATGCTAATCTCTAAACTAGACAGGAGACTTATTAGAGTTCTGAGATTTATTTAACTCGTAATTTCAGAGGTACATAGCAGTTCAAAGATTTATTTACACTATAATTGCTAAAATACAGAGTTAGTCGAGCTGAAACATGGTTCTCGATTGGTTGATGGTATCTTGAAGGTTTGTGCTCATCAATTCGCCAAATGTCTGCAATTTTCGAATTTTTGGATGAAAATGGTCTTCAACTCACTGATCAAGAATCCGTGGTCAAAATCGATTCTGTCCGGCTAGCCGTAGACATGATAACTCTAAAAAAGAATGAGCTAGACAGTTGAAATTTTCAGAGTAGGTTTGGGAGATTCATATCACGGCTAATTAGGTTATTCGGCAAATCGGCCAGATGGTTTCGGAGTAACGAAAAAAAAAATTTTGTTTTACATTATAAATTTCGTATACATTTTTTCAAAGATGGAGCTTCATCAAGAGAATCCATTGATATCATTCTCAACTCTAACAAATTAATACTTTCAGCAATATGATTTTTCAAAATTTCAATATTAAATCGTAACTAGATAATTTCACAGAACGCTGTATCGAAAATTGAGGTCCGTATCTATGAATTTCATCTGTGTTCATAAATTTCATCATTGTCATCTCATCTATAGATAAGATACATTACAAACAAAGTATGATTGAAGCTCTTATATTTCTTTCTAATCCAGATGATGATGGTTGGCAACTTAGGTTCAGAATATCTCCAGTAAAAACAAAAGTGGAATATTGGCTAACTTTCAATTGATATCATATAAATTTCATAGTAGATTTGAGGAATGAATATCTCGGATAAGTTCTGTATTGGGTAGAATTGGTCTGTTGGGTTTTGATTTATAAATTTAGGCACTCTTGTTGAAAATTTTTTATGACGTTTGAATTTGATTTCTTTTATGATGGAGTTCTATCATAAGAATCCATTGATGTCATTCCCAACTCTGAGAAATCAATACTTTCGGAGATTTGTCAATGTTTGAACAAGAGCGTCAAAGCTCCTGTCCACAGGCGTTTTTCACTTTTTTCTAGCGATATGTTCCTCGCGGAATATCGCAGAAATTTGCCTATTGGTATTCTACAAGTAATTACTAAGTTTGAATTCGATCTGATATTATTTTTTTTGTTATTGAGAAAAAAATATTCGGATGGGTATAACTCCGAAACCGTTTGGTCGATTATGTCCATGAACGAACCCGTCATGGATCTTCACGAAATTCTGCAAAAATTTGCGCGTTTGCATTCTTCAAAGTAATTACCATGTTAGAATTGGATCGGATCTGTATTTCTTGAGTTATTGGGGAAATAACAACAAAATTTCAGATGGGTATAACTTCAAAACCATATTCCCGATTATGCCTATTACCTTACTAGAATATGTTATTCGGATACGCAACCTAACTTGAAAATTGCCAGTCGCAAGCTGGCCAGACATAATTGAATTTGACCTCAAATTCTTCATCAGTGAGTCTAACCGAATATTTTGAGACCATTTTCGGCAAAAAATTCGTAAATTACAGACATTTGGGCAGAATGATAGAACGCTGTTCTCTAGAACAGAGAAGTGGAATAAGTACAGTTTGATTAAACAAAATATCAAAATCTCCGAGTTTTTCCTTCTGCAGAGTGTGAAAGAGCAACTGGCAGAGGTTACATACTTCCGATATATTCCACCGAAGAGGACAGTTGTTAGACAGGACGACGACGCAAAAGCACTGTTCTTCCTCCTTTCTGGCGAGGTTGTTGTATACAGAAAAGTACTCGATAAAGTCCTCAACGAATGGGTAACTCAAGAAGTAGGAACTAGAGAAGCTGGTTCTATGTTTGGTGAAGTATCCTTGTTACACGGTGTCAAGAGAACTGCAACTGTCATAACCTCAGGTACCTATATCCGGCTGACTATAGTGGGTTTCAAAATATGGATATTATTTCATCAGAATGTCGGAACAAAAAATCATTTCTACAAAAATTTCAGGAAAAATAAGTCTTCTTGAATTGAATAAGTTAATATGAATTCACTTATGAAATGAATTCTGAGCTGACTCCTTGTATTGTCATGATCTGATGTCCATTTCGTGAAACTCGAACGTTCGTAATCTCATGGTGATTTCTGTAGATTTATCAAATTATGCCGCTACTGTTGATGTGCTCGTTGTTAAATATAGTGTCAAGAAGTAGGGTTTTCTGGAGCTGTAGACCCCAATTGGTTGCTCACTTCTGTTGTGGTGTTACTTAATCGTTCCTTTTGTTTTCATATTTTCCTTGGTTGCCTTGGACTGAAGAAGCCAGTAGGCAGATACAAATATCAGCAATTATCTTCTCCTGTTACTGAATAAATCATCAACCTTTTCCATTTTTATACAGGGTGTTCTTAAATTGGAGGTACAAACGATAATAGAAGTTTCCTTGAGTATTTAAAAAAAAAAACGTCTCATAAACATGGGACAGTAAACGTTTCGCTTTCGAGATACAGTGTGTTAAAGTAGGAATTTTTTTCAAGTTTTTCTCTTATATTATCTCCCCTTCACAAGATATTCAACTGAAATTTTGCATTAATATTATAATTGATAGTTCACACCATGTGACATGCCAATTTCGATAGTACATCTACAGGGTGATATTTTTTCTGGAATACTGTCCCCTGTTTTCTTCCAGAACTTTTTTCTCCTAATCCTCATAAAAATCCAAATTGTCATACAAAATCCAGTTAGTAAGCTGTGGTGAATAAATTCAGTATTATTAGTTTTATGGTTATTTTCTCGATCTTAACAATAATTGATAAAGATTCGATAAACTCGTATAATCATTACAAAAAATGTATCACTATAAGAAACGTAACACTCAAAAAATTATCATAACAAAAAAACTAAACAAACACAACTACAGCAATTATCGAACTTGTCCACCCCCAACTCTTATACAAGATTCTGTTCTTCTTCTCATACACGATCGAACTCTTTCAAACACTCCCGGAATATTCCTAACTGTATTATACGATTTCTCAGTTCATCTACGGTGTTCACTGTTCACTGGAGTTGAGTATACTAGAGATTTCAGGTGGTCCCATAAAAAGAAATCTAAACTATCTAAGTCTGGGGATCTGACGGGCCATGACTGATGTCCCCGTCCAATCCACCTGTTTTCATAATTTCCATTCAAATACCCTCTAGCCAAAACTGAAATATAAGCAGGAGCACCGTCGTGCATGAATCACATTTCACGTCGTAACATAAGAGTCTCTGAATGTCTGTATGATATACCAGTAAGTCGAATGGCAAGAAGAAAGGACCAATCAAATAATCGCCAATATTACCACCCAACACATTTAGTGAAAATTGCTCTTGAAAATGGGCTTCTACAAGTTCATGCGGATTCTCCTCAGCCCATATGTGTTCATTATGAAAATTTTTAATTGAAGTTCTGATAAACAGGCTTCATCAGTAGATAGGAT
Organism: Halyzia sedecimguttata; assembly: GCA_937662695.2. NCBI lineage: Eukaryota > Metazoa > Arthropoda > Insecta > Coleoptera > Coccinellidae > Halyzia > Halyzia sedecimguttata. The sequence goes on from OW569415.2 coordinate 41,357,448, forward strand.
TCAGCAATCAAAATGAGAATTGTTCAATAGTCTATTGAAGTACCACTGACGATAATTAACCCTCGGATAAAAATCTCGAGGCAGCAGAGCTTGCACCCTCTGAATATGATAAGGATATAGCAACGGATCCTGCAAGATCCGATGAACAATTTGATGACTTTCATTTAAAAGAACACAAATTTTTCTTGTACTGGTTCTTGGATGTTCCTTTATTTCATTCATAACTGCCTCTTCAAGTCGAGGTGTTCTCACACTGCGTGGTCTACCTGCATTAATATTTTCCGTAGAAAAAGATCCAGCTTCTGAAAGACGTCTATGAATATGAGAGAACATTCGATGACCTGGCGTCTATTAGGATAGCGTTCCATAAAGACGCTGAGCTTCTCTTGAACTTCCATTTGCAAGACCATACATGAAATGCATGTCAGTCATTTCGGTATTCGCGAAATTCGGCATGTTTTGATATTAAAATGCAACTACCACTTCTTTCGAAAACACGAAAATTCGATGACGTGTCAAAACTAACAATGAATTTATTCACAACAGATTACTAACTGAATTTTATGACAATTTGTATTTTTCTGGGTATTTTTCGAATTTTCGGCTGAAAGTGGTCTTAAACGATTTGGTTCGACTCACTGATCAAGAATCTGAGATCGGAATCGATTCTGTCTGGCCAGCCGTTCGTCCGGCCATTAACACGATAACTCTCGAACGAAATGAGCTAGACAGTTGAAATTTTCAGAGTAGGTTTGAGAAATAAATATCCCGGTTAAGTTCGTTATTGGAGTTCGTTTCGGAGTAAGGAAAAAAAAATTTTTTTTTTAGAATACAACTATTGAATTCAATCTTTTTTAAGATGTAGTTTCATCATAAGAATCCATTGTTATCATTTTCAACTCTAACAAGCTAATGCTTCTGGAGATATGATGTTTCAAAGTTTCAATATTACATCGTAAGTTCTATGTATTCACAGAATGTGAACACAGAATCTGTCTGTGTGACTATTCATAAATGTCATCTTTTATAGCTATTAGAGATTGTCAATTCGTATATTTTCTATTGGAAAGCAAGTATTCGTTTCTTGAATTTGTGAATATATACAAGACTGTTTTGATGTAGTGTATGGAGGCAATAGGAAAGAAGAACATAATGGAATCATCAAAAGAAATAATTACTGTTTGTTGACCACTGAGGTTAATATTACCTTTTACTTCCTTAAGTAGTGGTAGTGAGACATGTTACTAGATACAGTATTTTCATAATGTTGCTTGCAAAAAATACTGCAATTTGGATCTACATTTGTGTATCAATCATTTTGTCTTGAGTTGAGGTTCATAATACAGAAAATAATGTGTTAGTGGTATGAACTATTAAGTTTCAAATTATGAAAAGAGGATAGTATGTTATTAATATATTTTGAACTATAAAAATAATTTGTTCATAATCCACTACCAACTCAAATATCAGGAATAAATGGACAATCTGCTATGATTGTCTCCAGCCTTGCTCTAGACATTTCGATGATACTTTCCTTAGGTATGTCGAGTTGTGAAAACTATGCACCGAGTGTGAGTTTCGCAACAACCCATTCCACGAGGTTTAATCATTGCATATTGCTCCTTTAATCTTGATAAATAAATTTAATGACCATTTTTGAAGCATTAAGGCATTGAAGCTTTGTAGATTGCTCTTTTTCTTAAAGATAATTTTAGCAGTATTTTTCTTAAACGACACTTTTTAAATTTAATTTCTTCCATGATGCAGTTCTATCATAGGAATCCATTGATATAATTCCCAACTCTGAGAAACCAATACTTTCGGAGATATAATTTGTCTGTTTGAACAAGAGCGCCAAAAAGCTCCTGTCCACAAGGCTTGAACCCATTTTTCAATAACTAATTACCAATATTATATTAGATCGGATTTTCATTTTTTGAGATATTAATTTCATATGGTCAACACTGTAAATAAACAGTGGCTCACCAAAGCAATGATCTGGAGGAAAACAGGGGACAGTGTTCCAGAAAAAATATCACCCTGTAGATTTGTTATCGAAATTGGCATGTCACATGGTGTAAATTCTGAATTGTAATATCTGTTTCAAATTTCAGTTGAATATCTTGTGAAGTGTAGATACTATGAGAAAAAAACTTGAATAAAGTTCAAACTTCAACACTCTGTATCTCGAAAACGAAACGTTTGCGACCCCGTGTTTATAAGACGTTTTTTTCTTGAAATTACTTAAGGAACCTCTACACTTCGTTTGTACCTCCAATTCAGGTATATCACCTCCATATTATCCCAATTTCATGTCAATAGTTATTTCTATACTAGCTGCTCGCCCCGGCTTCGCACGGTTGAAATGCTGATACTAAATATACTACAGAATTTCTTTATATATAACGTTCACAGCATTTCTGTCGTTAGACAATATAAGCATGTTTTCTTCAGAGGTTACTCTTGAAAGAGCGACATATAATTGGCCATGTGAAAAACACTCAACGCTCAAATATAAGCCTGTAGCGTTGAAATTTGGACCCTGCGATTTATTAATGGTCATTGCAAAATATATCTCTACCGGAAATTATAGGCGTTTAAATTGGATCCGTAAATCCGATGGTACCTATCAGAGGAATTTGGGGAATCAATACATCTATCCTGGCTGAGGCGAGCCTGACGCTCTACAGATGATTCTCTGGCTCTCTGTATTCGATTTCTATTCCTATCCTGGCTGTGCCGGCCCTCTGGTCGGTACCACCGCAACCGCTATGTCCCTGCATTTTAAATCTGCGATATCTTCGAAAATATTCATTTAAATTACATGCTGTAAAGGTCCATATTGATCAATATTAAATGCACAATGCATTTAAGGTACTTAATTGGATAAGGATCAATGCTGCATTGCTTAAAATAGCTTCGTAATCAAGGCATTATTTCTCGTAGAAAGTAAAGGATAAAAAATGGTTATTGTGGGTTATCCTTAAGAGATAGACATATAACATCGCGGACTTTTTTGTTGACCTTTTCAAGGTGTACCATACTGTACTACATTATTTTGATCTATCTCGTAGGGTTCAACCAGCGTTTGCAATGTTTAAGCGCAAGAAAATGTGTTCATTACATTAGAAACCTCTATAATTATCATTGTTGCTCTAATATATTAAGCATGTATTATACATATAAACCTTCCTATTGAATCACTCTCCGCCGTATTCACAAAGCATTCAATCTCCGTTAAAGTCCTAACTGAGGTCCTCAGTTAAGGATAATAAGGATAAGAATCGCAACCTCAGTTTAAGTGAAAATTAACGTGAAACAGGCCTGTTTCAGCATTGTTGCATACGTTAACTGAGGTTGCGATTCTTATTTATCCTTAACTGAGGACCTCAGATAGGACTTAACGGAGATTGAATGCTTTGTGAATACGGCAGTCTATCTATTAAAAAAATGGTTCAAACCCTGTGGACAGGAGCTTTTTGGCGCTCTTGTTCAAAGAGACAAATTATTTCTCCGAAAGTATTGGTTTCTCAGAGTTGGAAATTATATCAATGGATTCCTATGATAGAAATGCATCATGAAAGAAATTAAATTTATAAAAAGTGTCGTTTAAAAAAAGGGCTTCAATATTTATCTTATGAAAAATATGAAATTTTTCTTTTACAAATACAAATAAGAAAAAAAGATATTTGAAAAATAAATTCTAGAATATTGAAACTAATTCTAATTACAAAAAAAAACAAGTTTCGAATGACAATTGCCAAAAACAGGTTCAAAGTACCAACAAATAGTAGATATTCCATAAAACATGTATGAAAGAAGAGAAGTAATAATGAAAAATTACCTTGTAATCGATCAAAAAATTCCTGCTCTACTCCGAAACCATCTGTCCGATTTCACCCAATAACGAACTCAGCCGAGATATTTATCACCCAAACCTACTCTGAAAATTTCAACTATCTAGCTCATTCCGTTCCTGAGTTATCGTGCCTACGGCCGGACCGGCCGGACAGAATGAATTTCGACCACGGATTCTTGATCAGTGAGTTGAACCAAATCATTTAAGACCATTTTCATCGAAAAATTCGAAAAAACAGACATTTGGACAAATTTATAAGCACTCTGTTCCGAGGAACAAGAGTGCCAAAAAAACCGCATTAAAATCCTTTACGTAGTTTTAAAGATCTAAGCATACATAGGAACAGACAGACAGCGGGAAGCGACTTTGTTTTATACTATGTAAGGATTGTGAAGGTTTGCGATCTATACAATATGGTAATCCATCTTCTTGTATACATGCCCTTAATATTGAGAATTTGTAGCGCTTCGTCTATTTCGCAGATCACTGCGAAATGTTGGTTCTGCGCAAAGAAGATTTCGACGCCGTTCTGAGATCCTCTGTGATGGCGGAATGGGAGGATATCCGCAGATGCATGTCTATGTTCACCTATTTCAACGGATGGGACGAGATCACCTTGAGAGACTGCTGCATCTTAACCAAGGTGAAATTATTTGGCATAGAAGAAATCATTCTCGGCGAGGATGTCGGCGATAAGAGATACGTTTATTTCCTGATCGAGGGCCAATGTCACCTTGTGGAATACCTGGATATGGAGGTGACTCAAGTTGGGTGCAGGAAATCATATAAGTTGTTACACCGAGACGAAGAACCAACTGGCCCTGATAGAGCTTATGACGTTTCGACGCAAACACTGAACGAACGTCAGTTGTCAGAGGCCTCCATGTCCCTATTTAACATAAGTAGAATGCAGCAGTGAGTAAATCAAATATGGGTAATTCCCACCAAATGTTCCCCTTTCGCATTTTAGTTTAAAAAAAAATAAATTAACAATAATCGAATTTATTTTTAGATATCCTAAACCAGAAATTAATTCTTATTAATCTTATGCCTAAGGTTACACACTTTCGTTGGTATTTTGTGAAATAATGAGATTTTCATGAAACCGGCATTCACGGATGTGAGACAAAATTCACGGAAATGAAATAATGTTAAATTTTAAATGAAAAAAAAAATTTCATATATCCTTAATATAAAAAAGACATTGTTCAAGCACTGACGTGAAGTCAGGAGCTTTTGCGCGTATGTTCTATTGTCCATTCTCCTGTATTGGACACTTTCAATCGAATTTACCATGGTGAATTCTATTGTCTATTCTCCTGTATTGGACAGCCTTAATCGAATTCACCATGGTAAATTCGATTAAGAGTGTCTCATACAGGAGAACAGACAATAGAATTCACCATGGTAAATTCGATTAAGAGAGTGTCCAATACAGAAGAACGAACAATAGAATTCACCATGGTAAATTCGATTAAGAGTGTCCAATACAGGAGGATGGACAATAGAACATACGCGCAAAAGCTCCTGACTTCACGTCAGTGCTTGAACCAATTTTTCTCTTTCGAAAATATCCAGAATATTTTTAATTTTTCCTTCCTTTTTTCTTTTATAATAGCCCTCGTTCTTTACGTTTTTCTTCTTCGTATAATTCAGGATCATTTTTTCGGGCTTCATGAAGTCTTCTCATAGATTTTCGTTGTTTTTTCTTCTATTCTTCATGAGATGCAGTAACTTTTTTTTTATTTTTTATTTAATAATGTTAGAATTCATGTCCTGAAAGGAGGAACAGAATATTATTATCACATCCGTGAAGAGTACCTCACCTCCGTGAATTACTATATTCACGGAGGTGAGATTCACGGAAGTGAGAAATTTTACTTTTTTATAGAATATAAGAAAAAGGCTTCAAAACAATATTTTAACTCATTAAATAACTTTCGTAATTAAGTATGTTCAGATAACAAATAATTGAATAAAATAATCTCCTACCTTACAATTCATCTTCACGGAAGTGAGAATCTCAAATTTCCCATACACGTCTTTATCACTTAGGTAAGAATTTAACCAATAAGTTACACTTTGAAGTTCAAATCTCAAGTGGTCAGTATTACCTGCGCATCAACCGATATTCCAGGCGGTCCACGATGAAGATACCGTCATCTTGCGATTAAAGAGTCAATTTACAATGTCGCTTCACGGAGGTGATAGATAATGCAGGAACATCGACTAATATAAGTATAATTCGAACACCGATAATTTTTTTATTGAGATTTTATCATGTCAACATTATTTAGTTAATTGTGGATAATAAACTAGAAATACGCTGTGCCAGAATTCCATTAATGCTATAATTTTAAGTTTAGGACAATGCGATAACTAAGAGGAACAGTCACGGAGGTGAGGTTTTCAATTCTTCTGGAAAGAAAACTAGCGTTGAAAATTAAAATTTTTGAAATTTTGCAATTTTTTATTCTTTATAGTGATTGTTACATATAATATAATATAGAGAATTAAACGATTAAAACAGTTTTATGTAGCAGAAAACTGTCATGAACACCAAAGCGGAACATTTCGTGAGAACTACCCATATACAGTGTGGACAAGCCAAATGGAGTAAATTCATCATATTATGTACATACAGGGTGGTCCAACGAAAACTTAAAACCTCAACTTTCTGACATCAAAATGAAAATGTGGAAAATCGTCCAGACCCGACAATTTCGGATTCGAGATAGACGAACTTTTCCGCTTTTTTCATCCTCGTAGCTTAAACCCCCTAACGGGGGTGAGCACAACCACTTGATTTTGAATAGGGATGAGGAATGTTGCGATAACCAATTTTGAAGAACGTATCGCGTAACATCTGACCCTAAAATTTCGCTCAAAAATATCCATTTTTAATGAAATAACAGCGAAAATGGTGAAAGAGGCAATGTGGAATTTATCTCGAGCCTATTATTCGTATCCGACACATTTCAAAGGTATGTAGTAGTTATGTTGTTAAGCTTTTCTCCAAAAAATTATTAATTTCTTGTCTAAATATTGGTTCAAGCACTGACGTGAAGTCAGGAGCTTTTGCGCGTATGTTCTATTGTCCATTCTCCTGTATTCGACACTCTTTATCGAATTTACGATGGTGAATTCTATTGTCTGTTCTCCTGTATTGGACACTCTCTAATCGAATTTACCATGGTAACTCCGATTAAGAGTGTCCAATACAGGAGAACAGACAATAGAATTCACCATGATAAATTCGATTAAGAGCGTCCAATACAGGAGAATGGACAATAGAATATACGCGCAAAAGCTCCTGACTTCACGTCCGTAATTGAACCAATTTTTTTTTCGTAATTTTGAGAAATTCTCTAAGGGTATGGTTCCCACAATTTTTTTTTGTTTGTAATTTTGAAAAATTTTCTAGGTGTATGGTTCTCACAAAATTTTACACACTCCTTTATGTCGATATTCTACAACTAGTTACCAAGTTTCAATTCGATCAAGTCAAGATATTTTTTATCGAGGAAATAATATTCCAGCTAGGTGGTTATAACGCCGAAACCGATGGACCGATTATGCCCAAAAACGAACTCATCTCTCCCATCGGGATGTACAACCTACCCTGAAAATTGCAAGTCCCTATCTCCTTTCGTTCGAAAGTTATCAAGCCAACGGTCACCCATCCAGCTACTGAACTCACACAAGGCTGCTCGGGACTCCAACAATATAGATCCGATGGTGTTCAAACCTGGAACTTGGCAGTAGAGTTAGGTTTTGAAGGCTCTCGCAAAATTTCAGCGATGTCAGAGAAATAGTTTCTGATATATGGAATTGTTTTCAATGATTTTTAAAAAATATTGGAGTTATACTATACCCATGAAATTTTGCAGGAATTTTTACGGTGGTATTCTACAACTAACAACCATGTATAAATTGGATCGGTTTTATATTTTTCGAGTTATTGAGAAAATAACAAACAAATTTCAGATGTGCATAACTCCAACACCGTTTAGCCGATTATACCTATAGACAAACTCAAATATTCCATTCAGATGCACAACCTTGCCCCTAAATTTAAAGTCGCTATCTCTTTCCGTTCTCAGGTTATGGTGACATTAATAATATTTTTTGATGATTTTTTTTTAATTTTCTAGTGATCCGAATCACACAAAATTCCACAAACGGGCTTAGTTTTGCATTCTAAAACTACTCACTAAGTTTCAACTGGATCGGACTTGTATTGGTTGAAACCAAAATTATTACTCGGAAACCATTTTGCCGATTATGCCCATTGACGAACTTGTCCGTCGTATTGGGATACGCCACCTACCCTGAAAATTTCAAGTCGCTATCTCTTACCGTTCTGAAGTTATTGTGGCAACGGACGGTCGGCCGGCCAGAAATAATTAAATTTGACCTCGAATTCTGGATCAGAGAGTCGAACCCAATTGTTTGAGACCATTTTCGGCGAAAAATTCGAAAATTACAGACATTTGGGCAAAATGATAGCACGATGTTCCCCAGAACATACGCGCAAAAAAGTGGACGGACCATGTTTTTGATTTAAGTTAGTCTATCGTCAATTTTTAAGAACATTACAAGTATGTCAAAGCGATTGTTAATTTGTAGTAGAATTAAAATGGAGTATTCCGTAGATGAAAGGGTGGAAATGATAAAATTATTTTTAGGAATAACGCAAACAACAACGGCTTTATTTAACGAAAGACATCTTGAAAAAAATATATCCGCTGCTTACGTTGTGCAACTGGTTGCCAAATTTGACGATACTGGTTCAGTCCGAAACAAAAAGAGGGTGCATGAAAGAGACGAAGCGAGGGACGTGGCTGTCTTAGGACATGGTGCAATAGATCCGACCTTGAGTACTATGAATTTGTCCGATGTATCTGGTGTTTCACGCACAACAATCATGAGAATCCTGAAACAACATAAATTCCATCCTTATAAGATACGATTGATTGGTTCAGGATCTGAATGAGGATGGTCCCGATCGCCGACTCCAGTTCTGTGAAGTGGTCAGTGAAATGATTAACGGTAATCAAAAATACTTGTTCGATGTCCGTTTTTCGGACGAGTGTCCTTAACGGCATTGTAAACCGGCATAACTGTCGGTATTGGTCAGATGAAAATCTAAGATTATTTCGTGAGGTGCATACTGAGCATCCCAAAAAATTAAATATTTGGGCGGTTATTCATGAAAATCAGACCTTTTTTTATACCCGATAATCTCACTGGCCAAATTTATTCAGATCTATAGGTGAACGCTATTTATCCAGCTCTCTTGCAAGTATTGGAGAATGCAGTAGACCATCGAATCATTTTCCAACAAGATGGCGCACCACCTCATTTCGTTCAACCGGTGCGTCAGTTCTTGGATGAAAATTTTCCTCACGCCTGGATTGGAAGAAGGGGACATATTGAGTGGACACCTAGACGACCTGATTTGGCTCTACTGGACTTTTTTCTATGGGGTCACCTGAAATCCCAGATTAACGCTACCCAGCTTGTGTCACTGGATTGTTTACGAACTCGGATCATCAATGAATGCCGCCAAATTACACCAGAAATCTTGAGTAATGTACGTGTACGTTTTCATCAAAACTTATATTACTGCATGGAAGTGGATCGTGCCCATTTCCAGCATTTAATAAACTAATCACAAAATTAAGTACTCTTCCACTATTTCACCTGTTATTTCGTTATCGACGGACATTTTGAAGCGAAATATCAGGATCACATAGTACTCGATAAGATCTTCAAAATGATGTATCGCAATACCCCTCATCCCTATTCAAAATCACGGGGTTGTGCTCACTCCCGTTAGGGGTTGCAGTTACGGGGATGCAAAAAGCGGAATCGAATCAGAAATTGATGGGTCCGAGCGATTTTCCAGATTTTCATTTAAGAGCCGGAAAAGCGAGGTGTTATATTTTCGTTGGATCACACTGTGTGTACGTATTTATGGAGAATCCCGAAACACGTCAAATTTAAATTTTAAATTAAAAATAAAATCAAGAGATTAGCAAAATTTGGTACAATAACAAAAACTAAAATGTAATACAAAATGTAGCAAAAATATTATGAATTTTAATGAAGTAGATATTCAAGGTGTTCATCGCGAATGCCTTGGCAACATTCTAACCTCAAATAAAAATTTCTTCCAATATTATTCAACATCTCAGGAGTGTCCTAATCGCAAACGATATTCGATCTTTTAGATCATTCAGCTCAAGGGGTTTAGTTTTCTCCACAATGCTCTACACATATCCCCATAAATCTAATGGCTTTAGATCAGGGGATCATGCTGGCCATTCGATCATTCTTCTTGTCTACCGATTTGGAAATATTGCGTCGAGGTACTGGCGGAAATTGCGTTGGCAATGTGGTGGTGCTCCGTCCTGTTGGAACCATATCGTATTTCGTGGAACTTGAGGATTTCCTTGATCAGGATATAAATTTGACACAGTTGGAGCGACATCATTTTGCAGTAGTGCTAAATATTCATCGCCTTTCAAATTGCCCTCAATGAAAAAGGGACCTATGATATGGTTTCGAACATTTCCTGCTCAAACATAACCTTTTGAGGAAATTGCGTGTATTCCTCTCTCATCCAGTGATGATTTTCGGTGGACCAATAGTGGTAATTTGGACGATTAGCATGGCCGTTGGGAGAAAAAGTGCACTCATCAGAAAACAAAACATCTACCAATTGGATAATATTTTTATACAACATGTCCACACTGTATAAATTAGCCAGCAGAGCTAATGAATACAACGGCGTATAAGTGCCAATCTAGAAAATAAAAAATCTGTCAATTACCAGATTTAATCCGTCAAGTGACAAATTTAATATGTCAATTGACACATTAAAATTGGGTTTCACAAAGCTTTGACAGCTCTTAATTGCCGAATTAGTGCGATTCTATGTCGACTTTCAGTTCATTTTTCACACAACCATCGAATTGAATCCACGATTAAGCTAATCGAAGCTTCGTGAAACCCAACATTAATCTATCAATTGCTAGATTTAATTTCTCAATTGACACATTCAATCTGTTTGACGTTAAGCTGTGTAGTGTGTAGCTTAGGCTGAACTTCGCCTGTTCTCTCAATATTTTACTGCAATATCTATGGTGTACAACAATAAAGGCAATATTAATTTACAGATTTAATTCGTTAATTAATACATGTATTCATTCCTCCTTGTTTGGTTCCTATTTGCAAAAGTAAGTATGACATTTCATGAAATAGTGTAAGCTCATACTAACTTGTATCTCAGTTTCTGAGTAATCATGGATTGGCTTATTCTTCATTACTTTCTCTTTTGCCCATTTCCTTAAAAGTCTTATAGTTAATTTATTTTTAGCATTTGTAGTGCAAAAAGTGTTCACTCAAAAAATTTAAAAAATAAAGTTCAGTAAAGAGTGTGATCTTCCCGAACATCAAACACAGCCTGACAACGCCTTTGCATACTTTTGATCAGATTGTTAAAGTAGCCTCGATCACTTTTACTCCAGAGTTGCGGTAAAAGCCGTCTGAGTTCTTGAAGTGCATGTGGAGGTGGCTGATGATAATTCAAAGCTCCATAGCTGATCCCAAGCGCGTTCAATGGGTTTGAGGTCTGACAAACAAAGGGGCATGGCCAATTGTGGAATGCCATGGATTGCCAGAGCTTCATCGACAATTCTCGCTGGATGGGGTGGCGCATTATCGTCCAATAATAAGAAATTTGGACCAATGGCAGCATGAAGCAAAGGAATAATATTCTTTTATGTAAATCTGCGCTTTCATAGTAGCATCAAGCACCAGGAATCCAAAACGTTCATTGAAAGAAATGCCTCCCCGCAATAACTGTACAACCTCTGAACGGATGAACTTCCGGAACCGATCTGGGATTACGTCCCGCCTCGATCATACCAATAGCACTATTGGCTTCATCCGCACTAGGCTTACATGTAGATATTATTGCAAAACGTATGTTCCAGATTTTGAATCAAAGTTGACCGATAGAAGGTAAAACAATAACAGATCCTTAAATCTCAGGAACGCAAACGACTTTAATTTCTATGACAAACCTTATGGAATTGGAATCAAATGGCTCTATTGAAGGATAGAGCAATTTCTTCCAGTCATCTATTGAACTGAAAAATCTACCAATAGACAGATTAATGTTGGGTTTCACGAAGCTTCGATTAGCTTAATCGTGGATTTAATTCGATGGTTGTATGAAAAATGAACTGAAAAACGACATAAAATCGCACTAATTCGGCAATTAAGAGCTGTCAAAGCTTTGTGAAACCCAATGTAAATGTGTCAATTGGCAGATCTAAGCGGAAAATTGGCAGATAAGATGCGTGATTGACAGATTAAATGTCAATTAACAGATTTCATATTTTCTACATTGGTCGCGTTCGGCAGAAAGATCGGAAGCTTGAACCGCAACGCTACCGGTAGGTAGCGGTATCGTAATCTGCTGAACACAGCTGCTTTAGTCGAAAAAATCACATATGTTTGAAGTTGAGGTTGGGTGATTCGAATTTTCTTTGATTGCCTGTCACAAAAATAAATATTCAATCATGAATCCAAATATCATTTCATTACTCTTCGAAGATGATAATATTACGGCCATCATAAAAAGTGAACTTGTTAAATTATTGGCTCAACATCTGCCTTTATCGGAAGATGAAAACAGAGAAATTGTTCCCACGAATCAGAATTTTTATGAAGATACAATTCCTGAATATACGGGTGATTTATTCAACGACCATTTTAGAATGTCCCGCGGAAATGCACGTAATTCCTTTTGTCGAAAATATGCCCAGTATCCATTTTTTTGGTCCTTATTTTTAAAATAAATGTCACAACTGTCCAACTTACAACATGTTACCGATGCTGAGTGGAAAAAATCTCCGCTACTTAAAATGGCGACCGCTACTCAACATGTTCCACAGTCAGCGTACCGTGCGGCAGAAAAATCATAGTAATGTGACAACTGACAACGGTTCCGCAACTGTTGGTTCTGCCGAACGCGAACATTGCCACTAAAACGTCTACATAAATGAAAGCTCTGTTGTGTACACTGGTCGGAATTTTCAAGATATTGAGCAATGAGTTCGAATGTTTGACCGACAATGGAAGTTTAGTTCTGACTCACTGATTAAGAATCCGAGGACAAACAGAATTATGTCCGTCTGGGTACGCACTGGGGTAAGATTGGAGGTTTGGAGTTTGCGACATTTGGAAATCCGGTCCAATTCAAACATGGTAATTAGTTGAAGAATGCCGACGCTTAAATTTTCACGAACTTTCGTGAGGATCACTAGTAAATTTTAAAAAAGTCATTGAGAAACTATCCGATATCGCTGAAATTTTGCGATAGCCTTAAAACCTAACTTGACAGCCAAGTTCCAAATTTGATCGTGATTGAATCTATATTGTTGGAGATCCGATCAGCCTTGGTTGAGTTCACTAGCTGGATGGGTGTCCGCTGTCATGATAACTTTCGAACGGAAGGAGATAGCAACTTGCAATTTTCAGGGTATGTTGTGCATCCAAATGGAACACTTGAGTTCGTGTTTGGACATATCGGCCAAACGGTTTCGGAGTTATACCTTATCTGAAATTTTGTTGTTGTTTCCTCTATAACACAAAATATAGAATCCGATCCAATTAAACCAATTAAATTATTTCAGGAACTATGCGTCAAAATCAGATGAATTTCCACACATAACTTCGAGCCACCATTTTACAATCGAGTACCGAATTCCGTCTCGAACAACTTTGTATGAAGCGCAAAAGCCCCTGACTGAAGCTTTGGGAATTTTTATATATGTCACTCTATTGTTTTCAGGGAAAAGTATGGATCCTTCTCTGAAATATCCAAATCTAGGATTAGACTGGTAAAAAAATCTACAAAAACCCATTTCATACGAGTAAGTTGAAATATATATTCGATTCACCTGAATGATTTTTACCTCCATTGTCTCTGTAGAACGTTCCACAGTCATAGCATCAAATTGTAGCTACAAGAATTTGCATAACCACCCCTGTATTTTATACCAGTAACCAGTGCAAATAACCCCTCACAAAAACATATGGGAAATTGGCTATGCATCGAATCGGCTGAAATTTTATTATGTTTTGGAGGGATCAGAAAAAATAAGGGTTTAAATGGTTTCGTATAATGCATAGTTCCATTTTGAGCATGAGTAAACAAACGGCTAGGGGTTTTTCATTGTCGACTGTTAATTTTCTGCTTAATGTTTGAATATTTAGGGTAATTTTAATGCAAAAATCTGTCGGATCGAACGGATATTCATTATAGATTTCTTTACTTAACGAAAAGATCAAAATCCCAAGATAGGTTTACTGGAGTAACGCTCCCTTAAGTTTTTCATTGGGTAAAAATGAAAAAAAATTGAGAGAAAGCTATTTCGGACGTTCCGTAATCGATCCCACCGCCCCGCGAGGCTCGGAAGGCTTGGGAGCTATAAATTCCCAGTCCAACGCCTCAGCTCACTCGGCCACGTTGCCTACGTGAATCAACTCCGATTATGTACCAAATAAAGATTTTTAGTACTCGGATGATTTCCGTCTTTCGGTTTTTCGAGTAAATCCGTTCGAAACTCAAATTCGATTTGACATTTCTCGTCTCTCGTTCGGACCGTAAACGTCGACCTTGAAAGAGCCGCGTTAAAATTCGTCACAGAAATACGTGAAACGTCAGAATTTTGTCGATTTTCGCGAAAAGTCACATTTTCCTATCGTTCTTCCGGGAAAACGAAAGAGAAGATCTAATAAAGGACTCCGTTTCGGACTAATTTCGAATCTCGTCTTCGCGTTCCCGCAAATACCGTCGTTCCGAACGCCACCGTTCCTCCAAATTCCTTTCCACAATTTTGCTCCTTTTGCCAAAATAAGCGTTTTTTCGTCTTTTCGCTATTTTTTTTAAATACACCTCCATCTTTTCGCTTCGAAAACGTGAAACTCTGCGAAACTTCCACATTTTTCCTCGAGAAACCCTTTCGAAATTTCCCCCAAACTCCCCTCTTAAAATCCAAAAAAAAACATCATGTTTATAGTAACATTTTCAAAAAGTTTCCTCTGATAAATGAAGAACCGTTTGACCGATTTTGTGCAAACTTCACATTGATTAATGCTTAGGGGAATTAGGTTGTATACGAGGGATAGTCGAAAAAACGTTTTTCGGAATTTTTCTTTCCAGCACTATTCCAAAACCAATAATTTATATTTTGGTAAGACATACTTACAGTCTATAGTAGGCCGCAAAAACAGATTTTGTATCTCTCTGTTTGAAATCTCAAATTCTGAAGTATTGGATCATACCCACCCCTATATTGAAAACCATTGACAGATTGGTCTTAAGGACAACAGAAGCTACGCTAACTGCTTGAAGAATTCAGTTGTTCAATATTACCTTTCAAGAGAAAGGGTGCGTTACTTTTTTTCTTGATCATTGACATAGTTCATATTGAATATATCATATATTGTCTCGTTAATTTGGGCCATATTTTACTCACACTATTTCGAATATGTTGACTATCATGTAGGTAACTAGGCTAAAATATGCATTTTTACGGTATAACGATATACAGTGTGGAAAAGCAAAATGGAAAGAATTCATTATCTTGGATACTGAACATATTTATGGAAAATCATGTAGTACATCAAATTTAAATGTTAAATTGTCATTCTTCTTCGTAAAAATGGGAACCCTACCTTCGAAAGACAGGTACAATATCCAATTTTTCAAATAGGAAGTATTTGCTTGTGATACATTGTTTGAAAGGTCCCGTCATTCTCTATTCAGAAATGTTATAACTTTCAAGTTTATTGTGAAAATAAAATTAGAAAAAAATAAAATCAAGTGATTAGCAGAAACTAAAATGTAAAACAAAATATAGCCAAAAAATTATGAATGCTAATGAAGTAGATGTTCAAAGTTTCACCACTAACGCCTTGGCGAGATCCTATCCTCAAATAAAAATTTCTTCCAACATTATTTTATTGTTTTTTTAGATCATTACCATCAAGGGGTTTAGTTTTGTACACAATGCTCTTCACATATTAGTCTAGTCAACAAGTGCTTCTTAGGTCAAAATTTTTGCGTATTCTCCGAAAATTATGATTGAGGTGTCCTTCGATTCGGATTGGCATGTAGATAGTTTTCGAGAAAATGCTAAGGCTGCTCGCAAAAATTGCAATAGTTGTAAACAATGAAGTGAACATAAAGCAGGTGGTTTGGTTTTTCGCCAATATCTCAAAAGTTATCTGAGATAATTCAGATTTGAAAAAGACTCAAGAAGAGGAGGAAATTTTCTGAAACAAAGTGCCAACTACCGAAACTAGGACCAATATTTATAATTTTCCCAGTGGGTTGAAAATACTCCCGAAAACGGGTACTCCGGCTTGCGTAAGCCTCGCCCCCTTCAGACCTCTCATGAACAAATATTATTTAAACTTATTAAATATGATAATAAAAAATTTTACAAATTCAGGCGTCTGCAAGATATATCAATGAACAATAATCCGTGATCAAAAAATGTTTATCGCGATTTTTCAATTAGTTATCCATTAGTTAATTAACAATTTTTTGTAGCACGAACATTAACATTGCAAGTGCGATAATTGTTAAAC
The DNA here is from genome assembly GCA_937662695.2 of Halyzia sedecimguttata. Taxonomy (NCBI): domain Eukaryota; kingdom Metazoa; phylum Arthropoda; class Insecta; order Coleoptera; family Coccinellidae; genus Halyzia; species Halyzia sedecimguttata. The sequence continues at coordinate 41,373,982 of OW569415.2, forward strand.
TATAAATCTGAGAATTTTTTCCTTTCGAGGAGCTATTTTTCAAAGGTCTTGGAATAGAATTGGAGTTACAGGATTGAAATTTGCAGGATAGGTTTGGAGCGTAAATATCTCGGACAAGATCGTTAATGGGCGAAATCCATCAAGCGGTTTCGGAGTTTAGGCCGTTTTCAGTAAATTCGTTTTTTATGAATATTTCCGCAATCTATCTCTCGATCTATTTGAAATTTGTCATCAATATGTAGAATCATGCCCTTTATAAGTATGCGAATTTTGTACCGATCGGATAGCCATAAAATGGCAAAAAAAATTCAAAAATTTTAAAATTTTGTTTCTACGATAACTCGAAAAATAGTGATCTAATTGAATTGAAAGGCATTAGTTAGATGCAAAAGACCAAGGCGAACAGTTTTGCAAAATTTCGTGAGGATCACGTGACATGAAAAATTAAAAAAATTACTACTATTTTGCGGAATATTTTGCTTGGAATTCTATTTCTTTGAAGTTCATGCTGCCCTTCCGATCATTTTTCGTTATGCTCATGCGCGGATGAGTGATTCAAGTATTGGAGTTTTCGTCATAGAGCATTGGGGTTTTGGGGTGGAGGATACTATTCCTCCATAGAATCCCCGGGTGAGTATCCGCATATGCGTGGATTCAAGATGCGATATCTCCTAAACCACTAGTGTTAGAGAATCGGATTTTTTTGTAAAGTGTATAATTTTGGGAATTAACTGATGATGTTTTCGTCTGAGAGGATTAGGGTTTTGAGATGCAGGATGCTATTACTTCACAGAATCCCCTTGGGAGTGTCCGCACATGCGTGGATTGAAGGTGCGATATCTACAGAACCAATGGTGTTGAAGAATCAGAGTTTTGTGTGAGGTGTGTGATTAAGAAAGGACTTTCAACCACGAGTAGACTGCACATGCGCAGAGAAAACATGTCTCTTTTTGGGTTGTATGACTTATGATGGGAGTGGTTTGCGTCTAGCGGTCATCTATTTGGTGCCGAACCGTTTTTGTGAGGTTTTATGAGAAATTTCATGGCAATTCTGTGCACAGACAAGTCAGTTTCGAGGGAATAGCGTTGTTTCCGAGTTGAAATGTCTGTATCGTGGCTCTGGTGCCGATTTATAAATAACTATATGTTATTATATTATATTATAATAAATCACGTTCGGATTTGGAGAATAGGTAATTGCGGACCTAACGGATTCCCATAACCATATTTTTTTTTTATTTTGACCTACAGTAAAACTAATAGACTGTTAGAGGACCTTGAAAAAATATGAAAAAGCACTGACGTGGAGTCAGTACTCTTTTGGCGCGCGTGTTCACGTTGGCTAATTTGAATTGATCGATGAGTTTTTCAAGCTCAGTGGATAGACCGAGCCGGAAATCTATCCAGAGGGTAGTGGACACCATTTACTGTCGGGTCACAAAGTAACAGTGCTGTATCTAAGCTGGCATAAGGATAGAGTAACAAGTTGACAAAGAACACAACTGACTCTCCGTAGTTGCACAAGCTCCAAGAAGCTTCTGAAGGATCTCCATGGGAAAGACTTGGTAGGGTCAGTACAATCATAATCATGTTTATAGCACGCGCCAAATGCAGATTGTCTTTGCAATGAAAGAAAAAGGCTAAAAAAGCATTGACGTGGGGTCAATCCGCTTTGGCGCGTGCTATAAACATGATTATGATTATACTGACCCTACCAAGTCTTTCTCAAGGAGATCCCTCAGAAGCTCCTTGGAGCTTGTGCGACTACGGAGAGTCAGTTGTGTTCTTTGTCAACTTTGATACTCTATCCTTATGCCAGCTTAGATATAGCACTGTTTGTTTTTGACCCGACAGTGAATGTTGTCCACTACCCTCTGGGTAGATCTCCGGCTCGGTCTGTCAACTGAGCTTGAAACACTCATCAATCAATTTAAATTAGCCAACGTGAACACGCGAGCGAAAGAGTACTCACGTCAGTGCTTTTTTATTTTTTTTTCTAACGACCCATCCCACTACAACATAATAAAATTTCAGTCACTTGACCGATAGCCAATTTCCCTTATTATATTTTTGTCCGGGGATCTTCTGCCTGGAGTCATTTTTCTTGTGGTAACTCATTATGAAAGGCTGCCTTTATATCCACATATTCAGTTGTTCGCCAATAATAATAATAATTTTTTTTTAAATTTTTATGAAACAATTGATATCCTTATTGAATTGGAGTTTTCAATTATATTGACGATTATGTGTATCTATAAATTATGTACCATGATTTTCAGGTGGGTACGTTCAACCCTCTCGCTACCTTTAATATCGGCGAAAACTTCATCAGACGTTACGTCATAACATCGAAAAAGACCAAGGTCCTTCTGATCCCTCGATACTGGTTAATTCAGCAGAATAAGGAAATCTGGAGTCACATAAAACACTTTCTCAATCAGCGAATACCGGATACAGAATCGATATTTAGGGACTTTGTTCAACAGAAGAAATGGCACCGTTACAAGAGGGGTTTAGTGGATGAGATTCTTTCTAACTGCAAGAAGGTCAATCCGAATAACATCCACAATGTTCCTTATAGTATCCGGATGCAGGAGGATATGAGCTATTACGAGTGTCGAGATTGGAGACAGTCGAGTAGTGTTTATCCTAGAGTTTAGCATGCAAATCTCATATGTGATATTTTGGAGGTTAAGAATTGTTTGTCAGTCGTAGGGAATTCAAATTATTGGAATAATTTTGAATTGAATGCTTGTCGTGGTTCGTATCCGTGTCAGATAGAAGAATGGAAAAGGGTTGCATGGGTGATTCTAGATTGTTTATACATAGAGTTATGCATTAAATAATACGAACATAGACTTGTTTCTTGATTGAATGTAAGAAATTTGTTTCCACCCTTGTAAATACTACAATATAGGGTTGGGATAATGTATGGAATCAAGTAAATATCTTTCGAACGAAAAGAACGATATTCATGAAAATTTTCAGGTAAGCGCAATGGAACAAAATGCATCTGATATATATTTTCTTGTTAATAATATACTTCCAGTTTAACCGGAAATGCCATCAAATTCTTTAATTTAAATGGGACACCCTATATATTTTTACAGATTTTGAAGGAGCTTGATATTTTGAATTCATACATATTGAGTTTATTGTCAAAAAATTTGTAAAAACGAGGAATAACTCACTGTTAGTTGTATAAAAGGTGTACATTTCATTAATGAAATGTACACCTATTGTACCGGTTAAACCGGAAGTATAATATTAACAAAAAAATGTACATCAGATGCATTTTGTTCCATTGCACTTACCTACAAATTTTCATAAATATCGTTCTTTTCGTTTAAAAGTTATTTACTTGGTTCCATAATTTATCCCAACCCTGTATATCATGATTAGTTTTACTGGTGCAGATGACGTCTACTGATACGACGATGTGTTTCTGGCGCCTATCCCTATCTGAGGAAAACTCATTTCATGTAAGTATCAACTCTGGAGAAGCCTCGAAGCCATCTAGAGTCACATAATAAAAATTTCAGAACAGGACATCGTCAAGAACATACTAATGTTAGGTGTCTTAAAAATGTCGGAGGAACGCCCAATTTGCTGGAACTATAGTGGATCACAATGAGGAGCGGCTGGTGAGGGAGGGCTGCGGGGTGCCGCTGTCCCTATAAAAATGACGTACATACATAAACAATTAATTTGAATATTTCATATTCCTATTTTTTTTTCGTTACTCTCATACCATCAGGCCGATTTTGCCAAATAACGAACCTAACCAAGATACTTATCTCCCAAAACTACTCTGAAAATTTCAACTGCCTAGCTCATTCTGTTCGAGAGTTAGTGTAGAAACAAAATTTAAAAATTTAATTTTTTTTTTTTTGACACTTTACGGCAAACTGATTATTATAACCTTATTACACTATGCCTTTTTCATGTCTATATTCAAGCCTATTTTCATGGCTATTTGTTGGTTGAATTTCCCCCCAAATGAGTGGCACTATTACGCCACGCTTTTGTCGCGCTTGTTTCAGGCAGTAATTTCAGAGCCGCAAACATTGAAGAAATTGACCTATTTAGCTCACGTTCTTCTTCTGTTCGTATATTTTTAAAACAATTCCATAGTGTTTTAAGAATGGCCGAAGAAACGTTTAATATGCTACTACATAGAGTGCAAATTCACATACAGAAAAAATGGGTTCAAGCCCTGTGGACAGGAGCTTTTGGGCGCATGTTCCTTGTGGCCCGTACTGACCAGTAAAGAAAAAAAGCAGTATCATGTTGAATACCTTAATATTATTCTGGAACACAAATTTTCCATTACAATAATCTTCATCTAGCTTCTATTTAGTATCAATTCCTGTAGAACGTGATCATAATAAGTGTTTTCCATATAATAAAATGTGTTTGAACTTGGTATGTAGGAAATCTGACATCAATCATTGGAATTAATTGATTTGACAAACAGCCGTCAAATGAGGTAAATAGATTTTTGTGACGATTTTCTGTGACCATAAAAAAAATTAAGCATTTCATTATTGCATTTCTTGAAATAGGTACCTTTTCAAGTCGATCAACATCGTCCTTCTTTCGACGTCTAAACTATGACTTGATTCTTTATGTTTATGTCTTTGAATTTGTTTTCGGTGGAATTCAAAGAGTTCATAGAATAATCGATGAAAATACTGAGAGAGACCCAGGAAATTTGACACATTTTGTCTTATATCTCCAGAAATTGAAATCTTATAGAGCCAAAATTTTGCACAATGTTGCAAAATACTACAATTGACGTTAGTACAAGTTTTTGTTGCAATCTGATGAATAGTTCACGAAAAAAAAATTTTTTTTTCGAAAAAATTAAAAGAAATATTTTTTTAAAAATTACCAACATTTCGATCATAACAGAATTTTGCCAAAAGTTGCGCGTTTATATCCTCGAACTGACTACAAAGTTTCGATTCAACATCTTCTTTAGTTCCTGAAATATCAGGGAAATAACCTCAAAATTTTAAATGTCTATAACTCCTAAACCGTCCGGCCGATATTGCCCGTTAACGAACTTAACCGTCGCATTTTGATCAGAAACCTACCCTGAAAGTTTGAAGTCGATAGGACCTTCGGTGCTCCTGTTATCGTGCACACGGCCGGACAACCGGCCGGCCTGCCGGCCGGCCGGACGGCACCCTAAGATCTGACACCGGATTCGTGATCAGGGAGTCCGAATTAGTCTATTAGCCAATTTTCAGCTCGAAATTCGAAAATTACAGACATTTGGACGAAATGATAGGACGATGTTCCCCTAGAACATACGCCCAAAAAGACACAGTAATTCCAGAAAGCATCTCTCCAAAAACGAAATTAATAATTACTTTGCGATACGTCAAAATTTAAAATAATGTATTGTATGAGAAAACCCGGTACCTATTAAAGCCAAGTTCCCCAAGTACCCTGCATACATTAGGGTAGTATCTGTATAGAAAGCAATTCAGTTTGAAGGTTTGTGCGGAATTTCAGCGGAATATGAGAAATAATTATTGAAATATAAAATTTTTTAAGAAACACTTTTATTTTTCTTAAGGAAATATTTTCATATTTTAGTTCTGGTGACATAATACGAAATTTAATCGGCTCTTTATTTTTATGAGTTATTGAGGAAATAACAACCAAATCTCAGATTGGTATAACTCCGAAACCGTTCTACCGATTATGTCCATCAACATACTCAACCATCGCTTTCGGATGCGCAACCTACCCTGAAAATTGGAAGTAGCTATATCTCTCCATTCGAAAGTCATCGTGACAACGGACGATCGGCAAGCCGGGCAGAATCGAATTTGATCTCGAATTCTTCATCAGTGAGTAGAACCTAATCGTATAAGACCATTTTTGGCAAAAAAAAATCGAAAGTTACAGACTTTTGGAGAATGATAGTACGCTGTCCTCTAGAACATACCTGCAAAAAGACAAGACATACTAGTAAAACAGTTTGTCTAAAGTGAAATCGAAAAGGAAAATACAACAATGAAGTAAATAGACAAGATTATAAGGATTATCGGACGACGATTTTATCGATTCTGAAGACCTTCGCGATGACAACGAGGAAGTTAAAGGTGAAAGAGAATTATGTTCCATCTGTGTAGTTGTCAGTAAATATGGCGAACTTTGGTTTCGTTTGTGTTTTCCTAAGTGAAATTTATTTATTATAATTTTTTGGTTGTAACCCATACGATAAGTCAATGGGAACCAATCAATCACTCAATCAAGTTTTATTTTTTTTTGGTCTACCCGTAATGATCAACCTATGGCCAAACACTATTGCTTTTCACATTCTGGCCATCTTAAACTACCTTTACCAAATTTTCACCGTGTAGGTGCTAGAGGTAAAATTTTATTAAAGATTCATCTTTGGTAGCTCCGTTTCCTCCGCACTTCCTTAAATTTTAAGTTTGAAAAATAGCTGATGCAAAGTGCTACCTACTCATTCTAAGTGCATTTATACTTTGGCTTTGAGAGAAATGAGAAAGCGGATGCTCTCGAAAAAAACAATACCCTCTTGTGGGAATTCTAATTCAACAACTCTTAAGGAGAGATGTTGATGAATGGGCGAAAAAGAACATGAATTCCAATTACACAATTTATGGTTTAGTAGTATTCCCTCTATCTACAGGAGTTCGACCAGAGGTACTTCAGCCGTTTGAAGGTTTAATTCATTGTTTTATTCAGCTATTTTTATAGGGTCACGTCTGATATTTCTCCAAGCAGATAGATATGTTAAAAAACATATGCTCCTTCAGTTTTGCGATATTTCTATCTTCCCTTGATGATTCGAGTGCTATCTTATACTCAGAAAATAAATGGAGATTTTCTTTCCATAGGTATAGGTAAAAGTTATTACCTCACGGATGTGACAAATCTTCTTCCGTCATATCAGTGCATATATATTTTTGCAGGTTTAAATAATCCCCTGATAATATTTTCCTCACTTTAAGATCTTAACCGAAAAATAATATTATTAAATCGAGGGAGGGTTTCAAACGGAATGAAATTATATCAAAAAGGAGATCTTTATTACACTTATATTTGTACATTTTCTAACTAGGCGTGTCGAGATACGTCGACATAAAATATGAATTCAACAAATATGATGGCATGAAATATATGGCTTTTCTTAAATCGAATATCTACTACAAGTTCGTTAACGTTTGCTTCAAATCAAATGAAATGATGTTATGAGAATCATTTCAATATTTGGATTTAATATTTCATCCATTTCAGGAGACCTAGATAAGGCATGTCTGTATAATAGATAAGGCATGTCTGTATAATAGATAAGGCATGTCTATAATATTCATCATTATTTTGCAGACAGGTTCTTGCTCATTTAGTTAACAGGTGTTTTTCATGCGGAAGATCCCGCATATTTATATTGAAAAGACAATTCAATGAATTCATCATACATACATGATCAGTCATTAAGTAATTTAAACCATAGATTCCTATCATCGAATACAACGTTCCATTCATTCACTATTATTATCCCAAATTCGGCTTAGGTAAAAAGATACCGGCTGTTGAAATAAAAAAAAATAAGTTTTCATTTTGTAGCTATGACATGGTTTTTCAAAAAGAAATTAATGTTGGTTTCAATTGAATACATATGGCAAAGTTCGTTTTCCATTGACAAGATATACGAGATATGCATTCTTCACAGATATTTTAATGTGGTCCCTATATTATAGTCAGTTGTTATTGTAGGTATTGATTTCTAAATTAGGATATTTCATGATAGTCAATGATGTAATTGTGTATAATCCTGTTGTGGAAATAGAATGATTTAATAGTGGAAATTCAATTGAAATCATTATTAAACCACTGAATATGGTTTTATAATGAGGAATAGTAGAATATTTACTTAATATCAAAATGCTCCATATCTTGTAGTGGGTATCTAGTACAAATGTATATATCTTCACTTCAACAGCCTATATTTCGATAATAGATCCTTTTCGTGCATAAGTTTGTATGTATGAAGATTTCGTCGTACCATTATTCCAACTAAATTTTGGGAGACACTGTATAGACGTGCCAGGTGGTATATCTATTTGCTCCCTCAGGGTTGAAACATATGATCATATTTTGATTCAAAAATTGATTATTTACAGGCCAGGCTAAAATGCCTCTCTGATTCTCATCTCGTTTATTATCGCAAATGAATAGAAAATCATTCTTTTGCTTTCAAATAGATAGTCATTAATGGAATTATATCATACTATAAGGCGATTAATGAATATTCATAACATAAGGCCTAAAAAGGCATAATACTTCAATCCAAATGAGAAACTTCAAATTAATTCGTTGGAAAGTTGATATAGTCCAATTCCTATATTCATTATTGATATTTAATATCTATTCTATAAGGTACTCACGAACGCACAATTGATTGTTTTTTTATTCACAAATTAAATTATCAAAATTATTTGATAGATTTTGTTTGAATTATTTCAATTTGTACTCGATAAATAATTTGTGATGCTCAAACAACAATTGCTTCCCAATCCCTACTGTTACTATTCACATAATGGACGTCTTTGGTATCTTCATCCACCTTGATGTTGGGATGACTGTTGGTCTTTTCTTTGGCCAGATTTTTATTCTGTGGCATATTCACATAATTATCAGCCGATTTAACTATGTCCTTGTCACCTTTCATAGAATCGTCACTAATAACGTTTGGAGCCATACGATAAGATGGATTGGAGAAACTATAAATATCCGGACTCGTACAAGGAGTTCTTCCGTTGACCAGCATTGGGGCGAGTTCAGGGGAGTTCTCTTGGTTGGAGTTGCTTTTTCGTCTGTTCGTATCAAATGTGAATATTTGCTCCTCTCCTGGTCTCGTAGGACTCTTCATGCTCATATAACCTGAGGATTGATCCAATTCGTTGACGTAATGTTCAGGTGAGGACAAATTCTCGAAGTTAGGTGGACTGACCATGGCGAGATAGTCATCTTGACCATTCTCAAGACGTTGAGTGTTCATTAATAGGTATGGATCGTTCAGGTCGATGTAGTGCTGTTAACAGAAAAGAACATTATTGCTTGAGTTATTCAGACAGTATCTGCCACCAGTCACAGTTGGTATGAAAATGAACAGCGCTGTGCCTAAGGTGGCATAGGAGCGCAGTTACGAAGCCTAACCAGAACACCATTCATTATGCTAACTCACGCAAGCTCTTTTAGAGCATTTGAGAATTCGCCTCGAAGTTCAAACCGAAAATCACGATAGGTAGAGCATTCAAAAATACACATTTTTTTCGATTATGTCGAAACAACGGGCTACAATAACCACTTTTGTAAATGTAAAACTAAAAATTGGTTCAAGCCCTGTGGAAGGGAGCTTTCTGGCGCTCTTGTTCAAACAGACAAATTATATCTCCGAAAGTATTGGTTTCTCAGAGTTCGGAATTATATCAATGGATTCTTATGAAAGAACTTCATCTTAGCAGAAATTGAATTCAAACATCATAGAAGAATTTAAATTCAACAAGTGTGCCAAAAATTATGAATCCAAATTCTACCCAACAACGAACTCATCTGAGATATTCATTCCTCAATTCTATGATGAATGATAATATATATTCTTTCCTCAAATCCACTCCAATACACCAATATTCCAGTTTCGTTCCTACTGGAGATATTCTGAACACAATATTATTAACTTACCGTTACCAATCCCATCATCATATGGATTGACCATCGGCATGAAAATATCAACCAACAAAAAGTATGATATCATATTATAATTCTAATAATTCTTCGATTGCTGAAATGAATTAGACAATGTCATGTCTCAGGAAAATAAGTTGACATTATGACAATTCATACATAGAATAATTATATCATTCCGTGAAAACGTACAAATACGATTTATTATTGAAATTTTGAAAAATCATATCTCCGAATGTATTAGCTTGTTAGAGTTAAAAATTATATCAATGGATTCTTATGGTAAAACTGCTTATTGAAAAAAAAATATTTGGAATTTGTCATGTTTAAATTTTTTTTTTGTTACTCCGAAACCGTCTGTCTGATTTTGCCCAATAACGAACTTAGCTGAGATATTTATCTCCCAAACCTACTCTGAAAATTTCAACTGTCTAGCTCATTCCGTTCGAGAGTTATCGTGCCTAAGGCCGGACCGGCCGGACAGAATGAATTTCGACCACGGATTATTGATCAATGAGTCGAACCAAATCGTGTGAGACCATTTTCATCGAAAAATTCTAAAATTACAGATATTTGGGCAAATTGATAAGCACTCTGTTCCGATAAACAAGAGCGCCAAAACCTTGCATTCAGGCTCATTTACATAATGTCAAACTGACATGAAGTGGCAGCAGCAAGCAGAAAAGATTTATGGTTTCACAATTTTTATAAATTATATTTTTTACTACTTTATTCAAAATTAGAAAATATCTTGTATGTAATAATTGTGCGTGTTATACAAAATTACAGTAAATAAATAGCTGATATTATAATTTAAATAACAATCATGAATGAGCTCTCTGCAATAATAGAACGTCGAAGAGGAATGAATTATTGTTTTATTTGAATTTATTTTATTACCTTTCTGACACTATCCTCCAGCATAGTTCCAAGACGTTCAGCTAATTTCGTGAATGAAGGCCTATTCAAGGGTTTTGCAGACCAACAATCAATCATTAACTGATATCTGAAATAAAAATTTTGGTGATTAGACAATTTGATGAAAACTTTCACCACAAGAAAGTTATTACCCGTATAACAATTCGTTATCGTCCGAATATTTCGTTATCCGATGGTAACGACTGAATAACTTTCTTAAAGTTAAAGCAAAACTCTATCGAATCTATATCCAAACTTTAAAGATAATCTGTATACATCATAGCGATCCCTAATATATAAATTCGACAAAGACTAGATAAAGATCTTACAAACAATATCTGTATCGATAATCGATATCTATTCGCTACGCATTCAGTAAGAAAATCGCTAACGGTTATCTTTAATTCCTCTGTGAAGAATATATAACGATATTCGGAGATATTCCTATATCAAAAAACTTTGTAGGTTCTATACTATCCCGTGATTAAATTCTTTATCGAAAATTCACGATGAATCGATAGACAATAGATACAGTTTTCAGAGAAAAATAATATACTTCTACCAGATATATACTCTGCTTCTACTCTACGGTACTCTCTGCTTTCCTTTCAATAATGAAATGTAGATCTCACATGCCAAACGCATACAACGCGTTATCGCGTTGAAATTCAATGATATTACAATATTTAATACTTTTTAATTTAATACACACTACACAGGAACAGATCATTGTTGAAATCGGGATTTTCCTACTGTTCATAGGTTTCCTATATATATGTAGTGTAATTTTGGCATTCATTACAGTAAGTTCATTTTTAATTCCACAACAAGGACATATTTTGTTGTCTTCCTATCCATTGGTTCGAAAATTTTCAGGCAAGTTCATTCGAATAAAGCTCATGATAATATAAATATAGATCACTAGCAATAGGTATTGTATCATCAGTAATCAGCTATAATCACTTACAGGTCATGTGTGAACTCTTATGTATCACAGCTTAGTATACTGTCATCACTGGAGGGAATGTTATTCTTTATGTTTATGCCTTCAATAACTATGCTAACAAATCAAAATAAATTTTGATACGTAGTCTTGATTATAGCATTTGAGTAAAAAATGTAAAATAAACTGATGTAGTTCTTACACTGATATTCCTTCCACAGCATTCCTTCATCGTATCATTATTACGGTAATTTTCATAAGTACCATTTTTTCTACGAATTTTATTATGCGGAGCTTCCATTTTTTTTTTCTAAGATTTAATCGTGAATATTCAGTCTCCCATCGACAGTTATATCGTATTATTTTATTATGTGTATCCATTGCACCAATCAGTCGTTAAAATGCATGCACTTGTGATATTCTACAACAAGGTTAGTGGATGGATGGATTGGTAAGGTGGTGGTCACATCGAGTCACATTGGAGCTAAGGTATGCAGGTTCGAATCCAAATGAGGAACGAAAATTTAATTCAATACGTTAATTCAATATATGGTAATAGGGGTAAGATCAGAGGATGATTGAGATATCCGAACGATGAAACGCAGAAATATAAGAAAAACATTTAAAATTATGTTTTTCCACCGTAATTCTTATTAATTCTTGCTTCCAAAATAGGTATCTGTTCGATAAAGAATTTCTGTATTCAAACGTTACCGTTTGGATGATAGTTTTTCGTTATTTGATCTGTATCAAAGGAGTAGAGGTTTTTGATAACGTTTTGTTGCTGGTTCAGATAACGATTTTTCGTTAGCGTACCGGACATTCAGATATTCTACCTCTATCGAATCGATAACGAATTGTTATACGGGTAACGAGGGGTAAACCGCTAGGAATTCTGGTGTACAAGAAAGTAGAATTACATGGAATTCCTATTGAATTCCATGGAATTCCTATTGAATTCCATGGAATTCCCATTGAATTATTGGGAATTCCTATTAATGTTAGAGTGCGACACCTATCGGACAATCATGAATACAGCTCCAAATAGTTGGTTTCAATAAAGGTAAACCGCTAGGGATTCTGGTGCACAAAAATATTGAATTCCAATAGAATTTCAAAAGAATTCCTATTGAATTCCTTATGATTTCGTATTGAATTCCAATGAAATTCCGGTTGAGTTGGAATTCTGGTGTACAAATTTTTGTCAGCGGTTTCCCCCTCGGTTATTAATTTAATTTTGATTTGACAATCTCAATCTTTGTTTCTTGACTGGCTGGATGATGTGGATTGTAAGGTTGTAGGAATTTGTTTATAACAATATTTAGCACTAAAGTCGGGTGAGGAGCTTTAGCGCGCTCGTTCGTGATCAATATATTCCACTGATATTTTACACCGTGCACTACTGAAATTTTGGATTATTAGAGATTGGCTATTCGACCTTCAAGGAAGGTCACTTTTCTATAAAAATTTATATTTGAAAATTACTAGATTTTTGCACTGGTACACAAATATTTCAATCAGTGCAATTTCTGGAAGGAAAATATAGCGAAGAACTTCGTGAAACCTCAGAATAACTCTATAATTCCCACAAAAATGTCAATTATTTTTATGTTACCTAAAGTTCCTAAACGAAGGGGAATCTTTCCGGATTTGAAAAGTGCCTAAAACACACTTCGATATTATGTCTTTCATATCGTTTCAAAATTATCCCTCCAAGCTTCGCTCATATAGACGCTAAAATACAATTGGCTTGCTTCCGTTACAGATGATATTCATGAATTGTGCCTACACAAAATCTGGCAAGAGATAATTGAAAACCATAACAGATAAGTCACACAAGAAGTATTGAGTAGTACAGAATTTTTAGACACTAATATGCAAAAAATTAAGCTAGTGTTTACTGAGAACCATTCAACTGGTTTGGTTAATAACGTCCTGAACAATGTGCCTTAAAAAATTGTTAATTAACTAATGGATAACTAATTGAAAAATCGAGATAAACCTTTTTGGGCCAAGCTTGCTCACACAGGGTACCCGTTTTCTTCAACCCTCTAGGAAAATTATAAATATTGGTACTATAATTCCGGCAGTTAGGAAATTGCCACCTCTATTGGAATCTTCTTTCAAATTTGAATTATCTCAAATAGTTTCTGAGATATTGTCAAAACCTAATTCTCCTTCTTTTTTGGCGCTCTAGTTCATCGGAACTGAGTGCTTATAAATTTGCCCAAATGTCTGTAATTTTCGAATTTTTCGATGAAAATTGTCCTAAACGATTTAGTTCGACTCACTGATCAACAATCCGCGGTCGAAAAAAAAAACAAATTCAAAATTAAATTTATTTCAATAAGCAGTTTTACCATAAGAATCCAATGATATCATTTTTAACTCTAACAAGCTAATACTTTCGGAGATATGATTTTTCAAAATTTCAATAATAAATGGTATTTCAACATTGTCACACAATGATATAATTATTCTATGTATGAATTGTCATAATGTCAATTTATTTTCCTGAGACATGTCATTATCTAATCAATCGAAGAATTGTGAGCGAAGTGAGAAAAATCTCAGTTGTTTGCTGCGAAATTAGTTTATCTCAGAAAAGTCTTACATTTCGGAACGGAACATGAAGTAAGAGATCTGAGAGTAGTGAGACTGCTTTTCATCCATAGACATAGATATAACTTTCGAACGGAATGAGCTTTTTAGTTGAAATTTTCAGAGTAGGTTAGGGAGATGAATATCTCGGTTAAGTTCGTTATAGGGCAAAATTGGCCAGATTTAATTTGATTTCTTCCATGGTGCAGTTCTCATTCTCATGATTGCTCATTTAATCTTGATAAATAAACTATCATTTGAATTGAACTTCCTTTATGATGCAGTTCTATCATATGAATACATTGATATAATTCCCAACTCTGAGAAACCAATACTTTCGGAGATATAATTTGGCTGTTTGAACTAGAGCGCCAGAAAGCTCCTGTCCACAGGGCTTGATCCCATTTTTTTTTCACTTAACTTTTTATAACTATTGCAATTTTTGCGAGCAGCCTAAGCATTTTCTCAAAAACTATTTACATGCCATTCCGAATCGAATGTTACCTCAATCCTAATTTTCGGAGAATACGCAAAAATTTTGACCTTTAAAGCACTTGTTGACTTGACTATAATAATCCTAAACGAAATAATACATCTAATATAACGTGACGAGTGAAAAAGTTGTTTAATAGCGTCGTCTCTACCGCTTTTGCTTTTGTGTATTTGTGGTAATTTCATTCTGCTTGGGTGACCCCTCTGTTATGGCTTTCAATTGCTTCTTGTCACATTTCGAGTTGTGAGTTTCAAACTTCTTCTTATCAAAAATTGTGCACCTAAATGTTTATTTAGCTTTTGGAACGCCATGGGTTGATTTTCAAATACAAATATCTAAAACTGAAAAATAAAAATTGGTTCAAGCACTGACGTGAAGTTAGGATCTTTTGTGCGCATGTTCCATTGTCTATTCACGCGTCATACGAAGTCGATCGAGAATAGTTTCTGAAATATAAAATTCTTCAAGATAGCTGAAAAATAAAATTTAACCTTAAACTGAGAACATTTCTGTTAATAATACTTTATTCACTTATATTGGACACTCTAAATCGAATTTACTATCGATATATAACGTTTTCACAGCTCATATGTATTCTGGCGTATATATTCTATCGGAATTGCAAGTTTTTGAATATCTAATCATATACGAAAAAAACTTACTTTTCAAGTAATTTAAGGCACGATATGCACGACAATCCGAAAAAAATTTGCGTGTCGGCATTCTACAAGTAATTGCCAAGTTTTAGTTGGATCGGATTTATATATTTTGAGTTATAGAGGAAATAACAACAAAAATTTAGATGTGTATAACCCCAAAATCGTTGGTTTGATTATGCCTATTGACAAACTTATATGTTGCATTCGGATGTGCAAACTACCCTGAAAATTGCAAGTCGTCATCTCTTTCCGTTCGAAATTTATCGTGACAACGGTCACCCATCCAGCTACTGAACTCACACAAGGCTTCTCGGATCTCCCACAATATAGATCTGATGTTTAAATTTAGAACGTGGCTATGAAGTAAGGTTTTGAAGTCACTCGCAAAATTTCAGCGATGTCGGATGAACACATTTTGATATTGTGACGAACGAAGCAAGCGAAGTACGGTCCTGTAGCCCAACTCCGTCACGCAATCGGACGCCGACAGAGAGAGAGGTTGAGTCATCCTTCTAGAAGCTCGAGAACAAATGGAAGATCCGGAATACTCGAGAACTTTCTGGATTTAATCTTCCCGATATAAATATCGGGACCGGAATTCACAGGAGTTAGTTACTTTTACGAGTTAAACCGAATCGTTACGTTGGTGAAATATAATTGTGAATATAAATTTCCTGTAGATAAATTATTTAAGTGTTCTAAATAAATTAGACTTAGTAAAATTGTGGGTTTATTGTGAAAAACGCTACATTGGTGTCAGATGTGGGGTATATCGAACTGCAGTGTTTTGAGGAATATTCCTGAAGATTTTGAATGCCGATAACGAGAGCTCAAAGTGAAAAAATGGATCAGGCCAACATGGATTTTTTCAAACAAGCCTTTGAACAATTGACGAAGAAAATGGAGGAAAATGGCAAGGATATATCAGATAAAATGGAGGAAAATGCCAAGGATATGACAAATAAAATGGAGGAAAATGCCAAGGAAATGACAAATAAAATGGAGGAAAATGCCAAGGATATGACAACTAAAATGGAGGAAAATGCCAAGGATATGACAAATAAAATGGAGGAAAATGCTAAGGATATGACAAATAAAATAATATCCATGGAGACTAAAGTTGAAGACAGTCTGAGAATGATAACCGATAATTACTCGAAGCTAGAAGATAGGATCGAAAATGTGGAGGAGATGATAGAAACCATGAGGGACGGAATAGACATGTTAGAAACCATGAAGGACGGAATAGAAGAACAAATGCAAGGGAAGCTTGAAGAGCATACCAAGTACATGATGAAAATTATCGAAGATCGATTGTCCAAAATTAACAGACAGTCAGACGAGGTCAGTAAATGTAATTCCGGTCATTCAATAAAATTAGAAAGCAGTGGAGAGCCAGGCCGAGCGAGGATTAAACCTCCTACCTTTGATGGTAAAACTGCATGGTGCACGTATCAAAAACAGTTTGAAGCTGCAGCTAATGCTAATGGCTGGAACGAAGAAGACAAAGCAACGGCCTTGATTGTCGCATTGAGGGGAGATGCTCTGAATATTCTCCAGATTGTTCCAGCCAGTCAACAGAATAATTATGCAGCTTTGATAAGTAAACTCCAGATGAGATATGGTGATGGACATCTACAACAAGTGTATCATGCCCAGATAAAGAGTCGTCTCCAGAAGAGCTCAGAGACCCTACAGGAGTTTGAAGCTGATATAGCACGATTGGTGCGACTGGCATATCCTACTGCACCGGAAAGCTTCCTGGAACAACTAGCTGTACAGACATTCGTGGACGGGCTGAGAGACAGTGAGACCCAACAAACTTTGCGGTTGGCCCGACCTAAGACCTTGGACGATGCTCTGGCCCACGCATTGGAGTTCGAAGCAGCCAAGCAAGCTTCACATAGGGGCCAGAACAAAATAAGACGTACTGTGGATGATTCCGAGGTTAGCGCTGAGAACATGGAAGATGTTATACGTCGGGTTCTCCAACAGCAACGAACCCGAGAACCCAGGTGCTGGAATTGCGGCGATGAAGGGCATATTCGCCGCCAGAAACCTGTCAAGCCTAAAACAACAAGATCAGGAAAACTAAAACGGGTTGGTGATAAGGGGCATAAACCGACCTGCCTAGACAAAGCCCTAGAAGTTGTCATCCAGACAATCTCGCAGTCCAACAGCGTTTATGTCGACGGTAGAATCGACGGGCGGTCGGTTAAAATGTTAGTCGACACAGGAGCAACCCGAACGATTGCGAGACCCGATATGATTAAGGAAAATATCTTACCGACTACGACACGTCTACGAACTGCTACCGGAGAGGGTGTATTAACTCACGGAAGGAAGAAAATCGACCTTGATATTGGAGGAATGTCATTCAAACACGAGGTACTGGTGGCAGATATCATGGAGGAAGTCATCCTAGGAATGGATGTAATTAAGGGAAAGGGTTTCCAGATAGACATGGGGAACGATGTCCTGAGAGTTGGAAATCTAGAAATTCCATTCCTGGGGAGCGAAGATGCGACGAATAGAGTCTTGCTCACAGAGGACGTTACCATTCCTGGCCAAGCCGAAACAGTAGTGAAGGGGTACTTGGACGGAAAACTTCGCAATGGTCACGTCAGACTAATTGAACCAGCTGTCGGTAATAACCCTGGCAAAGGGCTTCTTGTTGGAAAAACATTGGTGAGAGACAGAAGGGAAGTACCTGTGAGGATTTTAAACACTAATATGTACCCAGTAATTTTAAAAAAGGACACGGTAATAGGGGAAAGCTGCTCAGTATCTTGTGTGACGGGTGGTAGTCAAGATGGACAGAACAACGTACCCAAGAAGACCAAGGCTTCACAAAAAGCAGTTGAAATGCTGACATCCTCCTGCACAAATTTGAAACCAGAATACATCAGTGAGGTGAGGAAACTGATAACTGAATACAGTGATGTATTTGCCATGGACAATAATCAAATGGGGAGAACAAATGTTGTGAAACATCTCATCAATACCGGAAGCACAAGACCTATTCGCCAACACCCGCGAAGACTTCCCATTGCGAAAAGAGAAGAGGCTGAGGAAATTATCAAGGACATGCACGATCACGGCATCATAGAACCTTCAGATAGTCCTTGGTCATCACCTGTGGTTGTGGTCAAAAAGAAAGATGGCAGCACTAGATTCTGCGTCGATTATCTTCATCTAAATGAAGTCACCAAAAAAGATTGTTACCCCATCCCAAGGATAGATGACACTTTGGATACACTATCTGGCTCGAAATGGTTCTCCACCCTGGATCTGAAGAGCGGGTACTGGCAAGTTGAAATGGATCCCAAAGACAAAGAGAAAACAGCTTTTACCATTGGGACGGGATTGTGGCAGTTCACAGTGATGCCATTTGGTCTTTGCAATGCACCTGCAACCTTCGAGCGACTGATGGAAACCATCCTTCGAGGACTATCTTGGAAGACGTGTCTGGTGTATTTGGACGACGTGATTGTTTTTGGACGAACATTTACCGAACATCTGGGAAATTTAAGAAATGTCCTTGAGAGGCTTCGCGTCGCGAATTTGAAACTCAGTCCGAAAAAGTGTCACATTTTCAAAAAGGAAGTAAAATACTTGGGACACGTAGTATCTGAAGCTGGAGTAAGTGCTGATCCGGAAAAGATCCAAGCTGTACGCGAATGGCCAACACCGCAAGATAAACACCAGGTCAGAAGTTTCCTTGGACTGTGCACGTACTATAGAAAATTCGTGCTTGGGTTTGCCAATATTGCGAAGCCTTTAACAAAATTGACTGAAGAAGGGAAGAACTTCGAATGGGATCTAGAATGTGAAGAGGCCTTCGCTCAATTGAAACATGCCTTAACATCGGCCCCCATCCTGAGTTATCCCCAGACTAAAGGAAGGTTTATATTGGACACAGATGCGAGCAACATGGCAATAGGAGGCATATTGTCTCAAGTTCAAGACGGAAAGGAAAAAGTTATAGGGTACTTCAGTAAAGTCTTGTCGAAACCAGAACGTAACTACTGCGTTACGAGAAGAGAGTTAGTCGCTGCAGTCAAGTCCATGGAACATTTCTATAAGTACCTGTATGGAAGGGAATTCCTCTTGAGGACTGATCATGCTGCGCTGAAGTGGCTTCTCCAATTTAAAAATCCTGAAGGTCAAGTGGCACGATGGATTGAAAGACTTCAGGAATACAATTTTACCGTGGAGCATCGTGCAGGGAAGTTACATAGCAACGCTGACGCGATGTCTAGGAGACCATGTCCTATGGACTGCAAGCACTGTAGTAAGCTGGAAGACAAGGAGTGCTGTCGGAGGACTACTATAATGGATGAGAACTGGCTGCCAGACCACCTAAGACGAGACCAAGAGAACGATCCAGAATTAAAATTATTTTTGAAATGGAAATCGGAGGGACGGAGACCTGAATGGGGAGAACTGTGCCAGATGAACTCGACGGTCAAAGCATATTGGGCACAGTGGGACTCCCTCCTCATAGAAGACGGACTACTGAAGAGGATCCTAGAGAACGAGGAAGGTACCGGATCCAGGAATCAGCTCGTAATCCCAAGGAGCCGAGTCCCCGAGGTATTACAGAAGTTGCATGATGGAATCTCCGGAGGGCATTTCGGAATCAAGAAAACACTAGAAAAGGTGAGGGAGCGTTTCTACTGGCTCAACTGTAAAGAAGATGTCAAGGATTGGTGCCAAAAATGCAGACTGTGTGCTTCGGTTAATGGCCCGAGAGGAAGCCGTAGAGCCCCAATGAAACAATATAATGTTGGCAGTCCAATGGAACGCGTAGCAATAGACATAGCTGGTCCATTTCCAGAAACTGAAGATGGAAACAAGTATATTCTGGTTGCTATGGATTATTTTTCTAAATGGGTGGAAGCTTATGCAATCCCGAACCAAGAAGCTGCAACGGTTGCTGATGTTTTGGTCAAGGAGATGTTCTGTCGATTCGGAATACCACTGGAGCTACATTCTGACCAGGGACGAAACTTCGAGTCCAGCTTGTTCCAGAACCTGTGTGAGTTGCTGGGAATTAAAAAGACCAGAACAACTGCACTCCACCCACAGTCAGATGGCATGGTCGAGAGAATGAATAGAACTGTGGGGAAGTACTTGGCCAAGGTTGTCTCCGACCACCAGAGAGACTGGGATAGGTACCTCCATCTGTTTACCATGGCTTATAGATCATCTGTGCAAGAATCAACTGGAGAAACCCCAGCATGTATAATGTTCGGCCGGGAGGTGAGATTACCTTGTGACCTGGAATTTGGTTGTAAGCCTGGAGTAGAGATAGCTGGTGAGGACTATGTGAGCCGTCTAAAGGGAAGGCTCCACTACGTTCACGAGAGAGTCCGGAGAAACCTACAAATTGCAAGTGACCGCATGAAGACCCGGTACGATACCAAGGCTGCGGAAGGAGGATATGAGGTGGGTGATTTGGTATGGTTATTCAACCCACAGAGAAGAAGAGGGCTATCACCAAAGCTACAGAAGAATTGGGAAGGACCTTACAAGATTGTTAAAAGGATCAACGACGTAGTTTATCGTATCCAAAAGTTGCCCAGGGGGAAGAAGCGCGTGGTACATGTGAATCGCTTAGCAAGATATGAAGCCGACCATGACTCTCAGGATGAGATTGGATTAAGAAGGACCACCACCCAGGCTCCACATCACGAGGACTTGAACTTCGACCAATTCATGGCGAACTATGGGGAGACCGGAAAAGCCAGGTTTGGAATCACCACCGAGCAGCAGCAAGACCTTTTTACGGTCCCGTCAGACTATTCTATGGCCCATTGTGTAGCTGAAGACCTGTACATGTCCAAGGGAATTGCCTCCGTCTTTAAGAACAAATTTGGTCGTATATCAGAGCTCTTGAAGCAACAACCGAGCTCTGGTCAAATCCTAAAGTTGACCGATGGTCCTCGTTACCTTTTCTATCTAGTAACTAAGAAGAGATCCTGCGAAAAGCCAACCTACCAAACCATGTGGACCACCTTACTGAACCTTAGGGGCGAGCTGGCCAGACTGGGTGTGAAGAAGCTTGCGGTTCCAAAGCTGGGATGCGGACTGGATCATCTTAACTGGAGGGTCGTACGCAACATGCTGGAAGTGGTGTTTGAGAAGACCGATGTGCGAATACTGGTTTGCAGTTTCAACCCGAAGGACGGCCCAATGGAGAAAACGGTAGCCTGTTATTTCGACCAACAAGGATACTGCCGAAATGGGGACGCTTGCAGATTCAGCCATAAAGCACAAGGTGTTCGGGGACCGAACAATTTAAGGAGGGAGCAATGTGACGAACGAAGCAAGCGAAGTACGGTCCTGTAGCCCAACTCCGTCACGCAATCGGACGCCGACAGAGAGAGAGGTTGAGTCATCCTTCTAGAAGCTCGAGAACAAATGGAAGATCCGGAATACTCGAGAACTTTCTGGATTTAATCTTCCCGATATAAATATCGGGACCGGAATTCACAGGAGTTAGTTACTTTTACGAGTTAAACCGAATCGTTACGTTGGTGAAATATAATTGTGAATATAAATTTCCTGTAGATAAATTATTTAAGTGTTCTAAATAAATTAGACTTAGTAAAATTGTGGGTTTATTGTGAAAAACGCTACAATATATAGATTTTTTTTCAAAAAATTTCTAGTAATACTATCCTCACGAAATTTGGCAAACATTTGTGCTTCGGCATTCTACAAGTAATGACCATGTTTGAATTGGATCGGTTTCGTATTATTGAATAAAGAACAACAGAATTTCAGATAGGCATAACTCCAAACCCGTTCGGCCGTTTATGCCTATTAACAAACAGAAATGTCGCATTCAGATGCGAAACCTACCCTAAAAATTGGAAGTCGCTATATCTTTCCATTCTCAAGTTATCGTGAGATGAATAATATTTTTTAATCATTTTATTTTTAATTTTCTTGTGATACGATCCTCACAAAATTTTACATACGTATTTATTTCGGTATTCTACAAATAATTATCAAGTTTCAGTTTGATGGTTTAAAACAAATTTTTTACTCGTAAACCGTTGGCCTGATTATGCCCATTAACGAACTTTTCCGTCGCATTTGGACGCGCCATCTACCTCTACTACAATTTTAATTGGTTGACAATTTCTATCACAAAAACCACCTTAATATTTTGCCATTTTATTTATCCTCAATGTTTCTGGTTTCAGATTCAATTCATAATAATCGTTTCCGTAAATAATCATTAAAGGATACTGTGGGAGGTACATTCATTATTAAATTGTGTTGTTTCCTACGCAGAAGCAATGCACAAAGTAATAAATTTTTATTTAACAGATATTTTTCAGAGTTTGGGGTAGAAAACCCAGAAAGAAACCATTCAATAATTGTTTCTGTGCCAGAATATTTTTTCACGTTTTTGCGCGTATGTTCTGGGGAACATCGAGTTATAGTTTTGCCCAAATGTCTGTAACTTTCGAATTTTTTGACGAAAATGGTCTCAAACGATTAAGTTCGACTCCCCAATAAGGAATTCGAGGTCAAATTTGATTCTGTCCGTCCGGCCGTCCAGCTGTTGCCACGATAACTTGAGAACGAAAAGAGCTAGCGACTTGAAATTTTCAGGGTAGGCGGCGCATCCCAATACAACGGACAAGTTCGTTAATGGGCATAATCGGCCCAGTGGTTTCCGAGTAATGATTTTGTTTTCAACCAATATGAATCCGATCGAATTGAAACTTTGTGGGTAGTTGTAGAATATGAACCTGAGCACGTTTGTGAAATTTTGTGCGAATCGTGTGGCTAAAAATTTTAAAAAAATTATTAAAAAATATTTTTGTTGTAAATTTAACTTGAGAACGTAATGAGATAGCAGCTTGAAGTTTTCAGGTTAGGATGTGCACCAGAACGCGACATTTCAGTTTGCTTATGAGCATAATCGGCCAAACGGTTTTAGAGTTATAGCCATCTGATATTTTCTGAAATTGGTGGTTTTTTTGTTCCTCATTAACTCGAAAAATACTGAATCGATTTAATTCAAACATGGTTATTAGTTGTAGAATGTCAGCGCGAATATGTTGGTGGGGATAGCATTTGTAGAAAATTTTTAATAAATCATTGAAAATAAAAAAAAAATCTATATATCAGTAACTATTCGTTTCAAATTGCTGAAAATTTGCAAGAGCCTTCATAACCTAACTCTACTGCCAAGTTTCAAGTTTTAATTCGATGGGTTAAATATTGTTGGAGATTCGAGCATTCTTGTGTGAGTTCAGTAGATGGGTGACCGTTGCCTCGATAACTTTCGAACGAAAGGAGATAGGGACTTGCAATTTTCAGGGTAGGTTGCGTATCCGAATGGAAGAGTTGAGTTCGTTTTTGGGCATAATCGGTCTAACTGTTTCCGAGTTATACCCACCTGGAATATTATTTCCTTAATAACTCAAAAAATTAATATTCGATCGAATTGGTGCTTGGTAACTAGTAGTAGGAAATCAACATAAAGACGTGTTCAAAATTTTGTAAGAACCGTACCCCTAGAAAATTTGAAAAAAATGACGAAAAAAAAAATTTTTAGAACCGTACCCCTAGAAAATTAAAAAAAAATCACGAAAAAAAAAATTGGTTCAAGCACTGACGTGAAGTCAGAAGCTTTTGCGCGTATGTTATATTGTCCATTCTTCCGTATTGGACACCCTTAATCGAATTTACCATGGTAAATTATGTTGTCCATTTTCCTGTAAGTGTCCAATACAGGAGAATGGACAACATAATTTACCATGGTAAATTCGATTAAGGGTGTCCAATACAGAAGAATGGACAATAGAACATACGCGCAAAAGCTTCTGACTTCACGTCAGTGCTTGAAGCAATTTTTCTTAATTTTTTTTAATTTCTAGATATTTGTGTAAAAAATTACGAAGTGGTTGTCCGAAATTATTCAGATATCGGCAACCAAATAATCAAGAAACTTTGTCGTCCTCTTTTAAATCACCCCAATTATTTCTTTTAACTATTGGTATATGACGCAGCTTCCGTACCTTAATGTGCC
Source organism: Halyzia sedecimguttata (assembly GCA_937662695.2). Taxonomy (NCBI): domain Eukaryota; kingdom Metazoa; phylum Arthropoda; class Insecta; order Coleoptera; family Coccinellidae; genus Halyzia; species Halyzia sedecimguttata. Next base: position 41,398,389 of record OW569415.2, read on the forward strand.
ATTTGGTTTCCGCTCCTAAAAACAGATCATCCATGAACCTTGAGGTCGTTACTTCATCCGTTGGGCCGAATTTGCCCATTCACGAACTCGAACGGCGATATTTCGTACAAATGTTGAGTTAGTACGAAAGCGCAAAAACTTAAAAGTATTGCATTTAAATCAGATGTCAAGAAATACGGGAACAGCTACGTACGCATCTTTAGTTGAGAATTCTGGGGCTTCCATCCTATAGCCTTCCACCAATTTCGCATACAACCTCTCGTCTGCTTCCATGCCTGGATAAGGTGTCCTCGCAAGTGAGAAGAATTCCCAGAGGACAATTCCGAAGGCCCACACATCTGATTGTGTTGAAAATACGCGATCTCTTATAGATTCAACCGCCATCCACTTCACTGGTAGGGGACCCTGAAATATGATACAAAATGAATATTTGTTACGTAAATTTCGATAGTTGCGACCTCACATCACTATTTTTCTTGTAGTTGTCGGTTTTGTACATGCTTTTCGCCAGGCCAAAATCGCATATCTTGACAACATTGTCGTCAGTCAGAAGGATATTTCTAGCAGCAAGATCCCCATGAAGAACTTTCCTCGATGCGAGGTATTCCATGCCTCTGGATACTTGAAAAGCCCAGGCTATGAGATCCTTCGTTGCTATAGGTTTCACAGATCCTTTGTAGTCTGCTCTATAGTTGCTTCGCCATTCAGGTTGAATGTTATTGCTGGAGCTTGACGTTATCGCCTCTTCTCCTGAAAATGTTAATAAGGATAACGATTCAAATGGAAAAATTGGTTCAAAAACTTTTGCGGTTATGTTATATTGTCCATTATCTTTTATTGGACACTCTTAATCGACTTTACCATGGTAAATTAGATTCGACTTTACCATGGTAAATTAGATTCGATTCGAATTTACCATTGTTAAAAGTGTCCAATGCAGGAGAATGGACAGTAAAACATATTCATTTTCGTAATTTTTGACGCTTTAGTTCCTCGGAACTGAGTGCTTATCAATTTGCCCAAATGTCAGTAATTTTGGAATATTTCAATGAAAATGGTCTTAAACGATTTGGTTCGACTCACTGATCAAGAATCCGTGGTCGAAATTCATTCTGTCCGGCCGGCCGGCCAGCCGTAAGCACGATAACTCTCGAACGGAATGAGCTAGAGAGTTGCAGAGTAGGTTTGGGGGATGAATATCTCGGCTAAGTTCCTTATTGGGCAAAATCGGACAGATGGTTTCGGAGTAACAAAAAAAAAATTTTTTTTTACGAAACAAATTCCAAATCAAATTTTTTCTAATAAGCAGTTTTATCATAAGAATCCATTCATATCATTTTCAACTCTAACAAGCTAATACTTTCGGAGATATAATTTTTTAAAATTTCAATGTAAATCGTATTTCACAGATTGATATAATTATTATTCTATGTATGAATTCTCATAATGTCAACTTGACAGAAGGGAATATTGTAACTTCAAAAATATTGGGGTTGAAATACTCGTATTTTAGCGATGCAACGGGGACCTCACCCGAAAATGTTTGAAAATATTACGTAAATATTGAAAGCATAATTCTGTAGTTTGGTGAACGTAGATCAGGCAATTTTTGATCGATTACAAGGTAATTTTTTATTATTACTTATCTTCTTTCATATTTGTTTTATGGAATACCTACTATTTGTAGGTACTTTAAACCTGTTTTGGGCAATTGTCATACGAAACTTGTTTTTTTGGCGCTCTAGTTCCTCGGAACAGTGTGCTTATCAATTTGCCCAAGTGTCTGTAATTTTGAAATTTTTGGCTGAAAATGGTCTCAAACGATTTGGTTCGACTCACTGATCAAGAATCCGAGTGCGAAATCGATTCTGTCCGGCCGGCCGACCGGCCGTAGGCACGATAACTCTCGAACGAAAGGAGTTAGCGGATTGAAAATTGCAAGGTGGTTTTGGAGCGTAAATATCTCGGACAAGTTCGTTCGATCTATCTGAAATTTAGCATCAAATTGTAGAATCATGACCTTTATACGCATGTGAAGTTTTGTATTGACCAGATTACCGCAAAGTGTAAAAAAAAAATTTGAAAATTTAAAAAAAGTTTTTCCACAATAACTCTCGAACGGAATGAGCAAGGTAGTTGAAATTTTCAGAGTAGGTTAAGGAGATGAATATCTCGGTTAAGTTCGTTATTGGGCAAAATTGGCCAGATTTAATTCGATTTCTTCCATGGTGCAGTTCTCATTCTCTTGATTGCTCATTTAATCTTGATAAATAAACTATCATTTGAATTGAATTTCTTTTATGATGCAGCTCTATCATATGTATACATTGATATAATTCCCAACTCAGAGAAACCAATACTTTCGGAGATATAATTTGTCTGTTTGAACTAGAGCGCCAGAAAGCTCCTGTCCACAGGGCTTGAACCCATTTTTTAAAAATGTTCCGGTAGTACGGTTCTCACAAAATTTTACACACGCCTTCGAGTCGATATTCTACAACTAGTAACCCAGCTTCAATTCGATTGAGTCTATATTTCTTGGGTTATCGAGGAAATAATATTCCAGGTGGGTATAATCCGAAACTGTTGGGCCGATTATGTCTGAAAACAAACCTATCTTTCCCATTCGGATGCGCCACCTACCCTGAAAATGGCAAGGCCCTATCTCCTTTCATTCGAAAGTTATCGAGGCAATGGTCACCAATCCAGCTACTGAACTCACACAAGGCTGTTCGTATCTTCAGAAGTATACATCCGATCGTGCTCAAACTTGAAACTTGACAGTCGAGTAGGCTTTGAAGGCTCCCTCAAAACTTCAGCGATGTCAGGCGAACAGTTTCTGATATATTGAAATTTTTATTAATGTTTTTCAAATTTTCTAGTGATATCATCCTCAATTTTTCAAGAATTTTCATGCCGGTATTTTAAAACTAGTTACCATGTTTGAAAAGGATTGGTTTCGTATTTTTCGGGTTATTGAGGAAATTAGAACCAAATTTCCGATGGGTGTAACTCCAAAACCGTTTAACCAATTATGCCTATTAACAAAGACAAATGTCGCATTCAGACAGGAAACAGTGGGGCCTATTATGCCCATTATTGAACTTGTCCGTGGTATTTGGATGCACCACCTACCACAAAAATTTCAAGTCGCTATCTCTTTCCGTTCTCAAGTTATCGTGGCAAAGGACGGGCTATTGGACATCAAATTCTTCATCAGTGAGTTGAACCTAATCTATTGAGATCATTCTCAGCAAGAAATTCGAAAATTACAGACATTTGGGCAAAATGATAACGCGATGTTTCCCAGAATATACGCGCAAAAACGTTTTTTATGGGACAAATCTATGGTTAATGTACAGCTTAAATGCTCATCCTGTACGTATATGCACATACTGATTGATTATTATCAGATGAATTCATATGATTCTGATTAGTTGAACAACTGAGGAACAGTATATTCATCAATATCCCTTATTATAAATATTTTCGATATTCAATTCGTCTCCAGAAAATAAGTTCCTATGAATGTCGAACTGAAATTATAACTATCAGTTACAACGTCAAAACATAAAACATCAAAAGTAAAGAGTGAACGGAACAGGTAACGAGTACATAACAAATTTCATATAAATTAAATATTATATTGGTCAGAGAATTAGTGTTTAAGTCGACTATTCGATTTGTTTGGCCAGGCGACACGTGGTAGGTATTTTGCCTTACGTGGTCGTCGGTCCGCTTGAAAGCCACTTGATCAAGATTTATTCATGAAGGAGAGGAAAAAGGAGAGTATGGAAACGATGGAAATGATGTGGTGATACAGTTTTTAAGTTGAAGGTCGCAGTTAGTTTTGAAGAAAGAAACGAGCGTGATCGACGAATGCGTCAGCCAAAGTAACGAATCATTGGTTATTGAAAGTAATTCTTGAAGTTTTCCTAAGAAATAATCATGAATAAAAACGAACGATTCGACATATTCTTATATTTAACCAGAAGTTATATCAATCAATGCACGACTGTGTTAAGACCCTGAAGCCTTACCGGTGCTTTTATTATTGTTTAAAACGGATTTTTCCTTGGAGATGAGTGAAATTCAATGAGATATAGATTCATGAGTGAATATCAATTTTCTCGCTTTGGAGGAGATTCTTATTGTACTCACCTTGGTCAGCGATAGGGGACATACTAACTATTGTTGATTCTGTTCTTGCTGTGCTACAATGTTCACTATCTCGCCTGTTTTCCGAATTAGATTTGCCACTGTTACTCCTGAACGAGAGGGCTGCATATTTCATTGGATAAGCACTGGAAATTGAAAATTATACTTTAAGAAGCTGCACATTCGAATTCATATTTCATCATTTCAGTTGAATTAAAATGAATTTTTTTGATCAACCTAGAAAATGATAGGGGCATACATACATAGATTTGGTTGGTATATACTTAATTTTTGGGGTAATTATAGTAAAAAAATGTCGTATTTCATTTGAGCACCTATCGATATATCCAATGTTGAGATTCACGTTGCCCCTTTTGGGCATTTTTTGTTATGCGCATGAGCAGACGCAGAGTCATTTTACTGCTGGTAAAATGACCCTTGAAAGCCTGCACGAATGCGTGGATTGAATCTGCGATATCTCATGAGCTACTGTTGCTGATGGGTGTGATTTAAATAGAAAATAGTGGGGTGCTGTTTGAAAATGCCAATAAATTTTAATTTTAATTATCTCAAGGTTATAAATCAATTGTGACCATTCCACATGGGCTCCTTTATTCAATAAACCATGCAGTAGTGAGTGCGAGTTTTGCGTCATTGTCGAGTATTTTGCTTCTTTTCTTATTATGGATAGGTCCGATGTTATGGTTTTCTGGCGGACCACTGCAATAGTATATTATAAGGTAATAAGGGTTGTAAGTAGCCCATTGCGCACGAAGTGAAAAAGATTACGCACGAAGCTGCGCAGCGGCGAGTGCGTAGATTTCACGAGTGCGTAATAGGCTTACAACTCGTGTATCGTACTATAGTTTTTCTACGCCCATTCATTTTCTTTTATTAAATGAAGGAACTCATAATTCGTATCAGAAAATGTTTGGTCCACTTGTTGTAAAAATTGACACGATAAATGACATGACTTTCAATTCCATAGTATACTGAGAAAACGCGACTTAATTTATGAGAACTGTACAATGTGTTGCTTACATTTGGGGCCATCACTCTTTTATTCCAAATTGAGTCTCGCTAAAGCTATAAGATTTCATGTTTTTCAATCGAGTAAATTTATGTAGATGGATGTAATGGATGACACATAAGGATCCATGAATAATAATTGTATCCATATGGGATGGATTCCTTAATATTGAAAAATTATATATAAGGTTTGATCCGACAACGGCCGAAACCGTACAGTGTACGGTCCACGGACTGCGCGGTGGTGTAATAGGAAGGCTTTTACACCACCGCGCAGTCCGTGGACTGTTTTGGCCGCTGTAGGAAAAAAGCTATATTGTTTTCCCGCGTTATTGTTAAAGCCAAACAAACAAATGCACTATCATTTGCCATTTCTGTGGTGAATATAACATTTCGATGAAAGCTATTTATGAAATCTGTAAATATTTTTTCTTCGACCTCTACGAAAAGTGCATTTTACGTAGTAATTTTCGACCGTAAAATCGACTATTATTGAATGCAAGTACTTTACGGACGAAAAAGTATTTTCTCGTCCGCAAAATTACTTTCTCGTTCGCTGTGGTCACTATGAATACGGCATGATACGGTTTAATATACAAACATAAGTGTCTCTAAGAATAACTGTCAGTGCTGTGGTCACTATGGATAAGGTTCAAACAAACATAAGTGTATGTGTCTTTTGCTATTGTGAATTTATTCAAGAGGTCCGAAACCCATGAAAATATGTGTAGGTCGACGAAAAAATGTAATATTCACCTCGGCGAAAAACTGTCTATTGTCTCGCCTACCCGCCTAACCTCGCAAGACTGCAAACTGGTCTATAATAGACAGTTTTTCGTCCTTGGTACATAAATAACTATTATTTTCCGGTCTGTTCTTTGGACATGCGAGCACCTCATCTATGTATCAAAACCAATATACGAATTTTAAGAAATTAGGATCTGTCTTAGCGATGTTTTCTAGGTTGTCCATGCCTATGCCATATTTATATCCAGAGCAGTCACCCATACAGATACTCAACCCACCCAAGACTTCTTGAAGCTCTTTCCGAATTTAAATATAAATTTAAAAAAATTGGATACGGTAGTCGTAAACCTGAAGAATTAATATCAATCTCAATCTTACCTTCTACCACTAGCCAACGAATAGCTTCTCTCCAAGATATCGTGACCAATGGAAAAATCTATTTGACCAGTTTGAGGATCCACTTGGTTGATATAATTATCCCTATGCCTGTACAAGAAATTGTGCAGATTTCCAAACTTGCAATATTCGACTATCACGAAAAGCTCTCCTAAAGAAGAAAAATCCAATCAAAGTCAGATATTTGTATGTTTTATGTTTTCATTTTCCTCACTTTTTGCCACATTTTTAGTACAGGCACCCAATAAATTCACAACGTTAAGGTGTTTTCCCAAATGCACCATGATTTTCAACTCCGAAGCTAGTGCTTTGACGTAGGTATGTTCAGCATTACGTTTCACCATTTTGACTGCCACGGTAGTGACTTCTTCGTCCTCTAGAATTCCCTTGGCTTCTCCTTTCATGACTACACCAAATGCTCCTGCTCCTAGTTGTTTTCCTGGAAGAATATGCAGCGCGATTAGGTCAGTGGTTAGAGCGTTTGACTCAGGGGCCGGAGGTCCCGAGTTCAATCCCGGGACTAGGAAAGGAATTAAGTAGTCGCGGTAAACATCACCATTCATTGTTTGGTCGAAAATTAATAGTGCTGTGCGCATCTCAAGGAGACAGTAACAAAGCCTACACAGAATACAACTGATTCTACTAACTCGCTCAATCTCTTAAGAGCTTTTGTCAGTCTCCTTGGGGTTTTCTCGTACATTTATTGCCAAATATATTCCACTGGTATCTGACGCCGTACAGTACTGAAATTTATGGATGCGATATAATAAGAAAACAAAATTTCAAATTGGTCATTGAAAATACAAAGGACGCCACTGTTCACGTTTTATTCATATAATATACAGTGTATTTCATAATTGGATGCTGATCCTTAAGGGTGTGAATCCTTGAGCGGCAGGGTGTTCAAATTTTAAGAAAAAATTCGTTTTTTTATTAAAACTTTGGCAACGTCCTAGTTTTTTTTCAATTTGGCACACGTGCTCTGAGCATTTTCAGCCATTTCCTGATGTAGAAAGTTTTTTTATTTTTTAAACAGGGGCGTCCGTCTTGATATGTAACAGATATTTTTGGAAAAAATATGGTACGCCACTGCTTTTTCTTAAAACAAATTATTGTTCAAATCATACTTAATTTTGGGGCAGATTTGGTTACTTCTTTTTTTCGAAACAAGTCAAATTATTAGTAAATACTTGAGCCTGATTTAGTTATTTCGTTGAAATGTGGTAGGGAGCATTAATTAACAACAATTACCATTCAATTAAAAGAACTATGTACCTACCTAACATTAAATTAGTGAACAAAAGCGCGAAAAATTTCAAAAAGCTGTTGAAAGTGACCGCAACCTGCAAGTATGGCTTCAGCTCTTCTTCTCATTGAGTAATTTGAAAAATAAGTAACTTTGAAAAATTCCTGGAGTATTTCCTGAAAGTTTCACAACAGACTATTATGCGGTTTCTCAACTCCTCAACGGTATGTATTGGGGTGTTGTAAACCAACGTTTTTAGGACATCTTAAGACGTTGGTCCACAGGAAAAAATCTAGACTGTTTAGATCAGGAGATCTAGGTTGCCACGATTGTGTTCCTTCGCGACCTATCCAGCGATTGTTATAATTTTGATTTGAAAATTCCCGTGTCTGGAAAATGAAATGAGCAGGGCAGTGAGTGTAGCAAATGTGGCAAACTCTGTTAAAGAAACTGGCTATAAGTCTATTCATTCAATCTGCCTGGTAGAAAATAAAGTCCGATTAAATAATTTCCAATAATCCCATACCATACATTTACTGAAAATTACTAAATCTTGGTTGTGAGATTCCGTAATAGCAGGCGAGTTTTCTTTAGCCCAGAAATGATTGTTGTGAAAATTTCTTATTCCTTTCCTGGAAAAATTTGCTTCGTCCGTGAATAAAATTTCGGTGTCAAATTGGGAATTTCCGGCAACCATTCAAGAAACCATTGACAGAAATTTGTGAATAATGGAAAATCCCGAGGAATCTTGGACCCGTTGGATATGATAAGGGTATAATAAATAATATACTGAATCTTCCCAACTAGAACATGAGTAACATTTAAAATATTACCAATTTTTCTGGTAATCATATCAGGGTTCTGTTCGACTAAATTTAAAACAGCTTTTTCGGTGTCCGGTATTCTTACAGTAGGGTGGGCACTTATAGGTAGTTTTTTGGTTCAAAAGATCCCGTTTCACGTAACATTTTGTGTTCCTGAAATAGTTCTTGCATCCGGAACTATTCTGTTTGGATAACGCTCCTGGTATAATCGTCTGGCTTCAAATGCATTGCTGTCAGTAAGCCCATACAGGTAATAAATATCAGCAAACTCAGTCATTGTTTCTTTAACAACAAAGTTCGTGGCCTACCTTTCTAAAATCATAAGTGCATATCGATGATTATTATGCATAAAGACGATTTTTATTTTTTTTTTGAGAAAACTGAGCGCCTCTCGAAAAAAAGTCATGAAATCGAATTTGCCCCAAAATAAATGGTGATTTGCAAAATAATTTTTAATTTAAGAAAAAGCAGTGCGGTACCATATTGTTTGCCAAAAATATCTATTCCATATCCCGTACGAAGGCCACTTGTTAATAAATTAAAAAACCATCTACATCATGAAATAGCTGTTTAGCACATTGTGAAATATTTAAACGCTTGTAACTTTTCACCTAAGCCGAATCTGGAAAAACGGTAAATGAAAAAAAATTCATTCGATGACATAAATCAATGGTTACAATGAGAGTACAACTTGAAGACTCACCCTGGACATGTTATTACTTGTGGTGGCTGTTCCGGAGTTTAACAAATTTTGTACTTCATTGGACGGATACAGAATATTCTTCAATTTTTTCTTATTTAGTCAAATTTCGCAAAAATTTGCGTGTCAACCTAATACAACTAAGTACCATTTTGAATTGGATTGGATTCGTACTTTATGAGTTATTGAGGAAATATCAACAAAATTTCAGATGAGTATAACTCGAGAAACTTTTGACGATTATGCCGAAATTAAATTTCGCATTGGGATGCGCACGCGACCCTGAAATGTGCAATTCGTTATCTCTTTCCGTTCTCAAGTTACTGTGACATATATTACATGAAAACTTTTTAATAATTCTTTGAAAATTTTTTATTATACGATCCTCACTAAATTTCACATATGACTCTGAGTCAGTATTCTACAGCCCCTTTCCACAGACCTTTCCTACATTTTTATAGATAAAGGATGGATCTATATAATATGTGAATTTCGTCTGTCTAGTTAGCCCAATTGAAAAACACTGCAGTGTTGGAAAATATTTTTGGAGCTCTAGTTCCTCGGAACAGAGTGCTTATCAATTTGCCCAAATATCTGTAATTTTCGAATTTTTGGCTAAATATGGTCTCAACGTTTTGGTTTGACTCACTGATCAAACTGATCAAGAATCCGTGGTCAAAATCTATTCTCTTCGGCCGTACGTTAACACGATATCTCTCAAACGAAATGAGCTAAACAGTTGAAATTTTCAGAGTTAGTTTGAGTGATAAATATCTCGGTTAAGTTCGTTATTGGGCAAAATTGCCCAGGTGGTTCCGGAGTAACGAAAACAAAAAATTTTGTTTACATTACAAATTTCAAATTAAATTTATTTCAAGATGCAGTTTCATCAAAAGAATCCACTGATATCATTCTCAACTTTTGCGCGTATGTTCTATTGTCTATTCTCCTTTATACTATACACTATTAATCCCAATACAGGAGAATGGACAATAAAATTCACCAGGGTAAATTCGATTAAGGGTGTCTAATACAGGAGAATGGACCATAGAACATACGCGCAAAAGCTCCTGACTTCACAGCAGTGCTTGAAACAATTTTTTTTCGTAATTTTTTGAAAATTTTCTAGGGGTAAGGTTCTCACAAAATTTTACACACGCCTTTATGTCGATATTCTACAACTAGTCACCAAGCTTTACTTCCATCGAGTCTATATTTTTTGAGTTATCGAGGAAATAATATTCCAGGTGGGTATAACTCCGGAACCGATTATGCCCAAAAACGAACTCAACTGCCCAATTCGGATGTGCAACCTAACCTAAAAATTGCAAGTCCTTATCTCATTTCGTTCGAAAGTTGTCAAGGCAACGGTCACCCATCCAGATAATGAACTCACACAAGGCAGCTCGGATCTCCAACAATATAGATCCGATCGTGTTCAAACTTGGAACTTGGTAGAAGAGTTAGGTTCTGAAGGCTCTCGCGAAACTTCAGCGATTTCGAACGAATAGTTTCTGATATATAACATTTTTTTCAATGATTTCCAATGATTATTTAAAAATTTTCTAGTGATACGAGCCTCACGAAATTTTGCAAGAATTTAGGCGTTGTCATCTTTCAACTAATAACTATGTTTTAATTGGATATGTACTGTATTTTTCGAGTTATTGAGGAAACAACAACCACATTTCAGATGGGTATAACTCCGAAACCGTTTTGCCGATTATGCTTAAAATTCAAATGTCGCATTCAGATGCACAACCTAACCTGAAAATTTCGAGTCGCTATCTTATTCCGTTCTCGTGACATAATAATATTTTTTAATAATTTTTTTAAAATTTTGTAGCGATACGAGTCTCACAAAATTTCACAAACGTCCTTAGGTTGTATTCTACAACTACTCACCAAGTTTCAATTCGATCGGATTAGTATTGGTTGAAAACAAAATTATTACACGGAAACCATTAGGCCGATTATGTCCATTAACGAACTTGTTCGTCGTATTGGGATGCGCCACCTACCCTGAAAATTTTAAGTCGCTATCTCTTCCCGTTCTCAAGTTATCGTGGCAACGGACGGCCGGCTGGCCGGACCGAATCAAATTTGACCTAGAATTTTTCATCAAGTAGTCGAACCCAATCGTTTGAGACCATTTTCGGCAAAAAATTCGAAAATTACAGACATTTGGGCAAAGTGATAACGCGATGTTCCCCAGAACATACGCGCAAAAAATAATTGTACTTATATTGGGAGATATCATTTTTCAAAATTTCAATAATTAGTAGTAATTTTATGATTTTTTGAATTTAATTCATTTCATGATGCAGTTCTATCATAAGAATCCATTGATATAATTCCCAACTCTAAGTAACCAATACTTTCGGAGATATGATGTTAAAGTTTTAACACGAGCGCCGAAGCTCCTGTTCACAGGGCTCTCCCACATTTTTTTTTAGGAAATATCTGTTCACATACTCGTATCCTATGTGTCCTATTCTATAAACTTCAAAATTTTCTTTCACATCGTGGGAAATTTTTCGTTATTCGAAAATTTCGACAATGATTTACTTCCAATTATAATAATTATATACAAGTTAATTTGAATAATATTCTATCGTTCCAGCAGCAAACTGATTAAACATTTGATATGGGAATTCTTTCTATAAATTTAAAATTGCTTCTAATTATCTACTTGCTTCCCGATAATAATTAATTAATGAAGGTCGATGCTAATTTTGATTGACGCCACTTGTTTCCTGTCGATGTGAGGTAAATATTTTGATTATCGTTTAACATCCAATATAAGTAGCTTCATCAAATTCAAGTCACTCTTATTTATGTACATTGATATTATGAAGCGTAGCCTATTTTTATGATGATAATGTGACGTGATATGCCGCACCTTGAGAATACATGATTATGCTTTGTACCTTGCCTACAGCAATTCATTAATATTCGACATTACCTGGAATTTAAAATTCTGTGATCGATCATTCTCCAGGTAGAAATTCGGAGAATTTCTTCCACTACAGAAGCATATGACGCAAAATGAAGAAATCATTCAGTGAATGGAGTTAACGATCGCAGATCTATCTACAGTCCAGGTGCTCAAGACAATATCAATATTTGTGAGTAAACAAATTCAATGAATTTCTGAATAATTAAATCTGTTAGAATTTACTTTGGAAGATCCGATTCATTATTTTCTCACTCAATAAACCTAGGGAAAAGCGCATGAAAAATTTAACTACATACAAATGTATTTCAAAATAAATCTGTATTTTATTGCGCGCATGTTCTAGTGAATAGCGTGCCCCCATTTTGCCCAAATGACTGTAAAATTAAATTTGTTTGCCTCAAATGATCATAAACTTTGACTAACTGATGAAGAATTCGAGATCAATTTCGATTCGGTCCAGCCAGTCGGCCGTCCATTGCCACGATAACATTCGAACGAAAAGAGATAGCGACTTGACATTTTCAAGGTAGCGCATCCGATACGACGGTTAAGTTGGTTAATGGGCATAATGGGTCAAACGGTTTCGGATTTTACATTTTATTTTATTTTTATATAAGCCAGAGCCTTCAAAACCTAACTCTTCAGCCAAGTTCCAAATTTGAACATGAGCTTTTTTTTTTTTTTTTTTTTATGTTGTTGGAGATATTGAAAAAATATTGGAAACAGTGTCAGGCTAGTTCAGTATCTGGATGGATGACCGTAACCACAATAATTTTCGAAAGAAAAGTGATAGCGACCTGCAATTTGCAGAATAGGGTGCAAATCCGATTTCAACTGTGAAGTTCGTTAATGGGCATAATCAGCCGAACGGTTTTGGAGTTTTACCCATATGAAATTTTGTGGTTATTTCTTCAATAACTCAAAATATACAGACAGATCCGATCCCATTTAAACTTAGTAATTAGTTGTAGAATGGTGACGCGCTATTTTATAAAAATTTCGTGATGATCGTATCACCAGAATATTTTTGAAAAATCTTGTAAAAAATTCTTCCCAGAAATTATCCGACGCCGAAATTTTGCGAAAACCTTCAAAACTTAACTTTAGAGTCAAGTTCCAAATTCGAACACGATCGGATCTATATTGTTGGAGAAATTATAAGAATATTTGAAGCCAAGCAGCGTTAGGCGAGGTGACCTTTGCCACTTGCAATTTACAGGGTAGGCTGCACATTCGAATACGACAGTTAAGTTCGCCAAGAGGCCTAACCGGCTAAACGCTTCTGGGGTTGTATATATCTGAAATTTTGATGTTTTTTCCTCAATAACTCAAAAAATGCAGATCCGATCCAATTTAAAAGAGCAAATATTTTCGAAATTTCGTGAGAAAATTTAAACAAAATCATTGAAAAATATTCTGTATCCCAGATACTATCAGTCCAATATCGCTGAAGTTTTGCTACAACCTTCAAAACCTGATTTCCAGCCAAGTTCCTAAATTGAACACGATCGGATCTATATTGTTGGAGATATTGAAAACATAATGGAAAACGAGAAGACTTGGGCGAGTGCAGTAGCTGAACGGGTGACCGTTGACACGATAACTTCCAAACGGCAAGAGCTAGCGACCTGCAATTGTCAGGGTTGGTTGCGCATCCCATTAGGACAGTTAAGTTCGTTGATAAGCATAATCAGCCGAACGGTTTCGGAGTTATAATCATCTGAAATTTTGTTTTGATTTCTTCATTAATTCAGAAAACACAAATATTATCCAATTTAAACTTGGTAATAACTTGTAGAATGCAGAAAAATGCCACACATTTTCGTTGGGATTGTATCACTAGAAAAAATATAATAATTTTTTCCTTCAAAAATGTTATATTTCAGAAACCATCCGCAAGACTCTATGGCACATACCATCGAGCCACCATTTAATAATCGAATACCGAATATCAGCTCGATCGACTTTGTATGAAGGGTGAATGGACAATGACAATAGACAACATGCGCGCAAAATTCCCTGTCTGCTTTTCTCAAATTTTTATCCATATTTTTAACTCTTTGTATTCAGAAATAATGCAATTCTAATGCTTAGCCAGATTTTCCGTATCAGTTGTATAATTCATTGACTCAAACAAATTTATATAAACGATCTCCAGAATATTTCTTTCGTTATTATTTTTTCCCTTTCACATATCCGCCTCCATCAAAATTAATCACATGACCCTGATTAAAATAATTGGAACACAGTGAAGTTTTATCTTTGTTTTTAACATATCTCAAATCATACTTGAGTTCTTTCATTCGACTTTTTAAATATTCAGTGTCTTTCTCGATTTCTGTTTTAGTTTATGTCTTTTCTTCAATACAAATAATGTAATGTATCGAATCAAATCAAAAAATTTCATTTAACACACACATCGTTGTAATTCTAAGACCATTTAATGTTTACAGACACAATGACTGGAGATGGATATGTTCGAAATATTATTGAACCCATTATTTATCCTCTCCGTGAAATGAAATTGAAGACAATCAATTTGATCTTCATGGATGACGTCGCTGGGCCCCATTGCAGTAAAATGGTACAAAATGCTGGAGGTTGAGGATATTCAAAGATTACCGTGTCCAGCAAATTTGCCAGAAATGAATCCCATTGTGCACATGTGGGATATCAAGCAATCTCAAGTAGAATTTATCCCGCTAACACCCTCACACTCACGACCCAAGTAGATTGGATGAAAATCCAAATGGAAACCTTTACCCCCTTTATTGTTTCCACGCACAGGTCAGTTAACACCTCACTACAGAACAGCAGAAGACGCACTGAATATCAGTACATTTGTATACTGCCAGCTAATTTTTTTTATCTACATTTCAAATTATTGTAATCATTTTAAATTGCACTAATTTTGGGTTGTATTTTTTTCCTTGTTACTTAAAAATTTAATTCAGCCAATTGGCATTGGCTGCATATCCAAATTTAATGTATTTTATCCACGACTGTTTACTCAAGTATAATGACATTCAGAATGAACCAAAGACAATTTATTCTTTGGAAACATATCCCTCGGTAACAATCCCTATGACCACCCATATCACCCTCGTGAACACTGACAGTCATAATATGCTCATTGAATAATATACTATTGTGATACTTCACTTGAAATATTATTGTTTCATTTCTACACCCTTAATTTCATCCAACATTGGGCGATGTATTTTAGGAAAAATTATCATTTATTGAAAATGAGATATAAAATAGCGAACAACGAATTATATGAATCAAAAAGAAACTAATGTACCTATAATTCAATTCAACTCTTTGCTCAAACGAACTTACCTAATCATTAAGTAATCATCAAAGGATACTGTGGGAGGTATATTCATCATTGATATTGTTCAGAATTTGGGAGAGAAAACCCAGAAAGAAACCATTCAATTACCTAATCATTATTAGAAATAAATTACGTTTCATAATAAAACTAGTGGTTGCGAGTTTGCATAACATCAACTAGTTTTAAAGATCTCAAAAATTCGGTTTATTCAATTAACTACAGTTGATCAACGTATTTTCGATCCACTTGAATGTCAACTAGTTTTGGTGCGCTGTTTCGGTGATTGTTTGTTTGTTTGTGTTAGACCGATACCGATCGAGCGAGTAGCCCAAGGCTTATTGCACCTAGGTCGGTCTCCTATTAGCTGACATGGTCTCATGGTTGATCACCCTCAGCACGGGTTGCTAGCTGCCATAGGGTCTCTTAGTTGATCCCCTGCAGCTCAGGTTTACTTAACCGATTCCTGCACCGCCGACATTACATGGGTCTTATGTAACATCCCCACTGCCTTGTCGGTGTATTACCTACATAAGGTACATTTTCCTGCCAAGTAGGATTAGGCCCTTGACTAGGTTCCTCATACACAGGCTCGTGTTTCGGTGAACATTGCCTATCAATTCGTCGAAATATCTAGAATATTTGGCCGAGGATGGTCTTAAACGATTAGTTTTGACTCACTGATCAGGAATCCGAGGTCAATCTTGATTCTACCCGACCGGTCGACCGCCAGCACTATTACGTTCGAAAGCAACGAGTTAGAAGGTTGAAAGTTTCGGAGTAGGTTTGGAGTGTGCACCGGCTAAGTTCATTAATGAGCAAAATCCACAGAGTGGTTTCAGCTTTATAGCCGCCTAAAATTTCTCTCAGAAACATTTCGTCATATGTCACTTAAATTTCTTCAAGAGGCTTCGAATCCTAAGTTCACAGCAAAGTTCAAGATTTAAATTCGAACGGATGTATACTGTTGGAGATATGGGCAAAATATCGAAATATCACTGCGGTTGGAGTAGACTGGTCCGCCATATTACCCTCGAACAACAAAGTTCTCGACGGTTTTTGATTTTTGAAGAGAAGTGGAATAAATCTTTATGATGATATAATTACAAATGTAAAGTCCGTCTGTGGTCATGCTCATGAAAGATTATTTTAAATCGATATTTAATTACTATCTTATATAAATATAAAAATGAATCCCTATATCCCTTGGTCACGCCATCACGCGTGAACGGCTGGACCGATTCCACTATTTTTTTTTTGTTGTGTTTGTTATTGTCAGGAGAGGGTTCTTTTGACAGAAAAAATTCAAAAAATTGCGCTGAAAATTAGAATATTTAGGTATCATTATTTAAGAAAACAACCAAATAATATTATTTCTAATCTAACCTTAGAGCTTTGGACCACAAACGAAGCATTTACTAAATAGGTACCTTGGATGGATTCTCATAAAGTATTTTTCCGAAATTTTCATACAGGGTGTTTTTCTTTTAACGTCAATTGTAACTTGCTGTTTTTTACGTCAATCGTACAATTTCATTCAATTGTCTTAACAAATATACTTTCGAGGCATACATAATTGAAAATAAACCATTACTATACAGGGTGTTCTTTATATCACGGCACAATTGTTCACAATTGAAGTGGTTTGTGCCACAAACAAAGCATTAACTAAATAGGTACCTTGGATGGATTCTCATAAGGTGTTTGTCCGAAATTTTCATACAGGGTGTTTTTCTTTTAACGTCAATTGTAACTTGCTGTTTTTCACGCCGTTCGTACAATTTCATTCAATTGTGTTAAGAAATATACTCTTGAGGCATGCATAATTGAAAATAAACCATTACTATACAGGGTGTTCTTTATATCACGGCACAATTGTACACAATTGAAGTGAATTGTGCCACAAACAAAGCATTAACTAAATAGGTACCTTGGATGGATTCTCATAATGTAATAATTTTGTTTTTCCTTTGATGTATGGACATGGCGCATGGACAATTATACGTCGCGTGTTCGCGCGTCGGAAAACCGTCATCTTTGTTTATTTACGTACCACAAAACAAAACGAAAAATATAGTTTATCAGAAAGCTTTAGATTGATTAGGATACTGTATCATAACTATGTGTGTCTGTCAAAAACAAATTGAAACCTTATAAATAGCTAGTATTTCAGGAAAACTCTGTTTTGTAAGTATGCAACATAATGTGCAATTAATCGAAAATAATAATAAAACTTCATTCATACCGAGCATTTTTTTTAATAATTTGGCGGTGCGATGTTCGTCGGTCACGCCACGCCCCACTATTTTATTTTTGAGTCTGATCAATTTTGCAGATGGATGGATTGAGTGGTGTGATGAGTGGTACCCAGGACTTGCCGAACTATATTTTTAGTTTTGGTAAATTAACTACATTATTATTATCTTTCTTTTCAATAAAACCGTTTAACTTGAAACATTAATTTGATCTATTTTATTGAGTGTTTCAAACAACTTTTTCATATTGATTCCAGTTTGGCTATATTTGGACGAAATGATAGCGTTCTAGAACAAGCGTGCAAAAAGGAAAACGGAGTAGTTTGGAACGGTTAATCATAGGAGCAGGCAGATGCGTGGAAGCATTGAAAATAATAGACTATATCATTGAATCTAAAGTTTTTTTTGTATTTGCAGGGTACAAATAAAGCAATTTGATCACAGAGAACTCGACTGGACCCTCACAAGAATGTACTCACCTAATTTCAAATTCTGAATGGGAAATTCCCATTTTTTATCATAAGGTAACAATTCGGCTTGATCGTCTATTCCTAGATCTGGATTGAGATTCTCAAGTTGTCCTTTTTCAAAGTTTGCCAATCCTGCTTCAATCAGCACTTTTTCTAATTTCTGTAAAAAAGATTCAGCTATATCATGCGGAAAGTTGATACAAGTTGGAAACATACCTTCTTCCTATTGTCCTTGATATAAATAATAATACAAGCCAGAAATATTGAGAACAACAGGATGACGATGATGATGATATACCATTTGCCTCCAAATTTATCTGGGATAAAAATCATAATATAAATGAGGAATTGTGTTAGTTGGTGATCATTTTGAAATGTGGTGCAATGCGATAATATACTCACTGTTGAAAGAAAGAACCACCTCCTTTGATTTAGTTCCGAGAACATTTTTGCCTTCACATTTATAAGTTCCTTCATCCTGAGGAAGAGTGTTGGTGAAGACCAGTTTTTTAGTATCTTCTTCGACCATTATCCTCGGCTCCGAGAGTTGGAGTACTTCATTGTTCTGAAAGGAAATAGGATGAGATCAAGGGGTACAAATGATTTTATTGGAGAGAATATCAAGCAGTCTCGAACTTTGGTAGGTTTTCAATAACCTTTTCAAGGCTTTCCTAGAGCAGGTAGATTGGATAGCCTCTAGCTATTCAAGATAAACCGTTATTCGTGTTTCCATTATTAGTATTTTCGTAATTCGTATTTTCGTTATTCGTAGGTTGATCTCATTGTAGGATCTTATACAACGGTATACATATTCGGAAGACAGAAAATTAAATTTGCAATAAACATTTTTCATTGCACGTGAAGTATCATAGGTACGTTCTGAATCAAATTTTGGCTTACCTTGTACCAAGAAATCATAGGCTTTGGCAAACCCACGAAATCACAGATAAGGTCAAGTTTTGCGCCATAATTGATTACAACCGAATCATTCAGGTTAGAAGATCTTAATCTCGGTGGGATGGATCGTTCAACGTGGAAGGAGATATTCTGTTTGTTGATTTCTGTCTCGTTATCCCCCGCAATCCCATAGAGTATGCACGTGTAGACTCCTTTGTCCTTGTTCGTCATATTGTGTATCGTTAACAGAGACCTATTGCTGAACAAGGTGTGGCTTTTCTGCAACGTATATTCTGTAACAAAATTTGAGGTTACTAATGTGACGTTAGGAACTTTAGTAGCGTTCGTTCATAAAATATATTTCACTTATTTGTGATACCGTACACAACTGAATTTTATGGTTATCAAATATCATATACAGGGTGTTCTCCTAAAGAAGTGTATAAACGGTCAACTGTATATTTCTCATGAAAAATGAAAAAGTATTTTTCTATTCCATATTTTTCTCCGGGTCATCGTTTCAGATTTTTGCTAATATCTCAGGAACCATTTGAACTACATAATTGAGTTTTTGTACACACATTGTCACTAATAATAGCTACTTTCCTTCACTTTACTCGGTGTTATTAGACGTGCCAGTGGTGGAGTTGTTGAATTTGCACAAAGGTTTTACCCTCCAACTTTTACACCACTGGACAAGTTTCCATTTGCATAGCAAATTCTGATGCGCCAATGTGTTTTACATAAAAAAGGTACTCTAGGTTCATTGCTCCAAAGTGAACCGTTTTCGAGAAAACTGGAATTTTATGATCAAAGATTAAATTAAAGTAGTACGACAATTAACACAGTTTCCATTTTTCCAATTACAAGAAATTTACAATGCGTTAGCAAATTGTTTTTGATCATAAAATGCCAGATTACTCGAAAAAGGTTCACTTTAGAGCAATAAACCAAGAATAACTTTTTTATGTAAAACAGGTTTTGCTGTACAAATGCAAATTTGTCAAGTGGTGTGATAGTTGGAGGGTAAAACCTTTGAGCAAATTCAATATCTTCGCCACTGGCACGTCTAATAAAACCGAGTGAAGCGCAATAAAGTAGCTATTATTAGTGGAAATGATAATAGTAAATAACTGAAAAAAATATGAATTTTTGACAGTTTCTACAGTTGACCGTTGATACACTCATTTAGGAACACCCTGTAAAAACAGGAAAACAACATTTTAATGCTTTGAACATTCGAGGTACGGCACTTTTCGATGCCAATCCAAAGGTTATTTATTCGCTTTAATTAATCTGACAAAGTTACATTGTTGTGTAGTTGTCTTAGCTTAGACTTGTGTGGAAAAGCGAGGTGTCGACTTAGGGATACGAGTGTGAGGAATTATTTGATCCGGCTCGAAGGACCAATGCTGGGATGGTGTGACAGCTTCGACTTGTGTGGAAAAGCCAGGGTTTGACGTATAGACATAAGTGCCGAGGGTATAGTGACGGCTCACACGATAATGAATGTTTATTTCTAATACTACCAAGCTCATCAAGATGAGCGCATGATAACTGCGCAGTATTGTCTTTATCAACCTGTTTTAGAATTAAGAAATAATAATTCACGGTGCAAATCTATAACTACAATTACACTTTCTTTATGCATTGTTTGGTAACCTACTTCTGAAATATTCATATTGGCATGATGTAATGCTTTGAATGATTTTCAAATGGATAATTTGGCTTAACGACATGAAAGTAATTATGAAATATTTCGAACTGCCAGGATTTTCTGTACATTTCGTACAAATATATATATGTTGATATTCTCTTTTTTCGATTCTAGAGATATGATTCTCATGAAATTCTGCATCAACCTGTCGATATTTTTCATAGATACATAGATTCCTCCTGTCCAATGAAACAGTTCTTTCAGTTTTCATTTTTCCAGATTTGGAGCAAGTAAAAAGTTACAAGCGTTTAAATACTTCACAATATGCTAATGCACTCCTGCACTTTGTTTCCATCTCTAACCCAAAAGAGTTGTTATTTGTAAATTGACAGTAAAACTACAACTTCTGAAGCTTGAAGTTCAATGAAATTGTGAGGGAAAACTTATTTACTTATTCAATTCATATAATTTAGTTTTTAATGCAGCATTTGTAATAAAAATATTCTACTACCCATTCTTCACTATTGAAACACTCAAAGGACACATGATTCAATATCCGACGAATATACAATTTAGGACATTTAGCTCTCAGACAAGATATATTCAGCTTCGAATCATTTCCACAATAAGATTATACAAAATTTCATCATCGGCCATTCTCACATTGAAAATTCCTTGAATAACCTAATTATCTTCAATTGATTGTTGATAGCCTCAAAAGATGAAGAGTTCTTCAGACTTGAAGCGTAATGTATTTCAATTGCAATAGAATACATATGTCAAAATAAAAATTCTGTGACCATAGACGATTCACTAGTTAGTGAAGTATGTTATATTCTAAAAGCTGAGAAAACGGTATATATCGAAGCTACATTCGATTAAGAGTGTGCAATAAATGTGAATAGATAATGGAACATGCGCTCAAATGCTCCTGACTTCACGTCAGTGATTGAACCTTTTTTTTGTATTGGAGTGTGCATTTGAACACTTGTAAGGTATACAGTAGATAATACTCCTGGGGTTCACATTCCGAGGACAAGTACCTACTTCTTGATGTTGATGAAATATATAACAGAGATCTATACTCCCGCTTAGGATAGTAATACTTACTATTGTCTGAAATTAATTTAACAGAATCTTTTCTCCATTCAATATCTTGAGAGAAATTTCGAACATATGCTCCACAGGTAACCGTTACTGAATCTCCTATAGCGACCGTAGCATTATGTCCTTTCTCATCATAGACGACGTCTTCATCTAAGCCGAAAATACTGAATCCATTTTCGACATCTGTAAAAAAAATTATTTATTCTTCTGTGGACACAATAGCTTGATATGCTGTTTAAAATTAAAACCCAGTTCTAGGTTCATCTTGAGTTTACGAAGAAGATCGAAACGTACAAATTCTCTATCACTGAAATTGATTACAGAACAGGGTAATTTTCATAAATTTATTTAGAATTCAACTCATTTAGAAATTCCCGAATGAATACATGTTACACAACATATTATACAACTATACTGCTACAAGCATTCTAATATACAGGGTGTTTCTGAAAAAGGGGGACAAACTTTAAGGGGTAATTCTGTGGATGAAAATTAAGGTGGGTATTTGATAAAAAACATTTGAAAAACCTCCCCCCGGGAAAGTTACACACCTCCGAAGATCAACAAAATAAAAATGTCTCTTTTATATTTTCCCTGTATAATGAAAGTCTTCAAGAAAGATAATAGAATGGGTGAGGAAGAGAATAAAGCAAAAGTTGCAAGGAAAAATTTATTGGGGTTCACTATTTCAAAACCTTCTAAGCATAATTAAGAGGTTTCTTTCTGGGTATACCTCCCACGGTATCCTTTAATGATTTCTTCTAAGCATACTTTATGCTTGAAAAAATTAAAAAATGTGTGGTTTTATTGACAAATAATATAAATCAAGTTTCGTGTCTTTAGCTTAATATACAGGGAAAATAAGAAAGAGAAACAATTCTTTTTGTTAATCTTCGGAGGGGTGTAACATTTACGGGGTGAAGGTTTAAAAAAAAATATATACCAAATACCCTCCTTAATTTTCATCTCAGAGTCAGCCCTTAAAGTTTGTACAAGTACAATGCATTGATAATTAATAATTGAGCCAGATTTACAGAAGGTTTCACTGCATTGTCAAATCACTGTGATTCTATGTTGATTCTCAGTTCATTTTCAATACGACCATCCATTAAAATCTATTATCAAGCTGATCGAAGTGTTTCGAAACCCATGATTAATGGCCGACTTTTATGATGATTCTTCGAAATACTTGAAATCGGATATCTGTGTGATATTAGTTTAAGTTTATATTTTACTGACCAGATACGTGAAGTCCTATTTCTTTAACGTCTTCTCCTTTGGAATTATTAGCCATGCATCTTATGACTCCGGATTTCTGGACTTGCAATCTTATGTTGGATATGAATTTGAGTCCATTGCGATGATAATCAGTAGCGTTCAACTGAAAACATAAATATTCAATTTAAGGAGCTATGGATAATCTTCAGTTGTAGAAATTGAAATTCAGCATTTAATTCCGTTCATCATAAGATATCTGATTTTTGACTGTGTTGAGCCACGGTAAGGCAACAAAGATATACAGGGTATTAAAAAGCAACTGCGAAAGATTTCAGCAGGTTATTCCATGGGCGAAAATACAATTAGTCAAGGGCGTTGCCAGGGGGGTGGGGGGGTTTGGGGGTTCAAACCCCCCCGAAATGTTATTTTCTCTTAAAAAAAAAAAATTTGGTGCGGAAAGTGAACCTCACACCCAAGTTTGAGCATTTTTGGCCTAAAATTCGAAATCTACAGATACTTGGGCAAAATATGATATGCACTCTGTTCAGGGGATCAAGCACGCCAATAACGAACGTATCGTGCATAGAACTAGATCAATAGGACAGTACCAAAAGAAGAGATAACGGTATTCTGTGCTAAAAATGAAAGGCCCAGATGAAAGCTGACCTAGAGACAGAAGAAGCATTTTTTGGGTTGAGATAACAGGGTTTTGGATTTGAGACAGCAACAGGAGGAGACGGTTATCTATTTCTTCTCATCCCGTACAAGTGACGCCCACTTCATCTCCAACCCATTAAGATCGGAGTTGTACATTGAATTCTCACATGAAAGTCAAAGTTCGAATACATACATTATTCGCAGGATTTTTAAAAGATTTCTCTTTGTATGTATGTTTTTTTTGAACGGTGGATAGGTAGGGGAGGATCTATTTGGTGGCTAGCGGGAAGTCCAGATCTAACACCTTTATATTTTTAGGTTTGGGGCAGTTGTTGTTGGTACCTATCTCAGATAATTTATATTGGCAACATTTATGATGCATTAAGTTCTATGACATGTCAATAAGGTTACGATTCGATGTACGATGTAATGTAGATGATAGAATAAAACGTGAATGTTTTATGCATTTTTTTTATTATCCATCAGAAGTGGACAACGTGTGGAGAGAATAGACGAAGCAGCGATAATATTGAGACTAAATATCAGGAGGAAAGTGACAACTGAAGAAATTATAACGAGGGCACTTGCTTGAAGATAAGGAATGGTGGAGGTCATTTCGAACATAATTCATGAATACCTACATTTTCATATGAAATTTCGAGATTAGTTGCAATAAAAAAATATTTAATTCGTTATTTTTCTTTCTCTGCTTCATTTATAATAATAATAATAATGACTTTATTCCAACTAAATCAAGTAATAGAGCAGATAGTGCAAGACAAAGAGAAAAAAAGAAAAAAAATCACAGGGCGGAGTTCAGATTGTGATAGCCACTCTCTGCTCTACCACTCAAACCCTGGTGAAGTGACTCATGTGAAATTATATACATCATGAGAAATTAACACATGAACAAAAAAAGAAAAAAGTTGAGTGAGAAAGAAAGATACAAAATAATATATATTCTTGAAGAGAAAAAAATACAAAAAAAAATATATTTCGAGTGCTACATAGGATCCAAAGGAAATAAAACAGAAACCTTTTACCGACGTGACTGGCATTGATCAAGAAAAATCGAGTCCTTCACTTTTTTCTTGATGGAAATATCAGAAAGTCTATCTAGGCCGCTAGCGATATATCCGATATAAAGTTTATAGATCGAGAAGCTGAATGACCGTTCAAAATTAGCAGTATTGTGTTTAGGTGGAGATATGAGTCTGATGAGTCCTCTCCTACGAATATTGAGGTTGTGCATTAACTCCACTTACCCCAGTGTACTCGCAAGTGTTCGTCAAACATGGCTTGTATTCCCAATAAATCAATGGCTCAGGATACGCAGCAACGGTGCAGGTTACAGTGGTTTCTTCATCAATCATTTGAAATTCGTTTTCTGTACTTAACTCGATCGTTGGTTTATCTGAAAAAGTAATGAACTGTAATGAATACCATATCATAGATAATTCACATGGCCAACTACTCGATTGTTGTTGATTCAATTTTAAATCGTTCGATTTTAAATCGTTGGATTTTAAATCGCTCGATTTCAAATCGAACAATGAATCGAAGCATGTATGTCGACAAAAGGTTAAATCGTTCGATTTTAAATCGAACAATGAATCGAAACATGTATGTCGACTAAAGGTGCGTTTTGCTCCGGACGACCGGTAATCGTAAAACGACCATAGTTTTACGATTAATCGCTGAATGACTACCAACGGCGAACGACAATCGTTATAGAAATTTTGTGAGAATCTTTTTATCAGAAATTAAAAAAAAATATATATTAAAAAATATTATTTATCACACGATAAATCGAGAACGGAAAAAGATAGCCCGCCGTATTCACAAAGCATTCAATATCCGTTAAGTCCTAACTGAGGTCTTCAGTTAAGGATAAATTTGAATCGCAACCTCAGTTAACGTATTTGAGGTTGGTGAAACCGGCCTGTTTCACGTTAATTTTCACATTAACTGAGGTTGCGATTCAAATTTATCCTTAACTAAGGACCTCAGTTAGGACATAACGGAGATTGAATGCTTTGTGAATACGGCGGATAGACTTTCAATTTTAGAGTAGTTTGCGTATCTGAATGCAATATTTGAGGATGTTAATAGGCATACCGCCGTATTCACAAAGCATTCAATCTCCGTTAAGTCCTAACTGAGGTCCTCAGTTAAGGATAAATAAGAATCGCAACCTCAGTTAACGTATTTAACGGTGGTGAAACATGCCTGTTTCACGTTAATTTTCACGTAAACTGAGGTTGCGATTCTTATTTATCCTTAACTGAGGACCTCAGTTAGGACTTAACGGAGATTGAATGCTTTGTGAATACGGTGGATAGTCGGTCAGATGATTTTGGAGTTATACCCATCTGAAATTTGGTTTTTATTTCCTCAATAACTCAAAAATACCAATCCGATCCAATTCAAACATGGTTATTAGTTGTAGAATACAGACACGAACATTTTTGCAAAAATTTCGTGAGAATCGCATAACTAGCAAATCTTAGAAAAATCATTGAATATCATTGAAAACAATTCTATATCAGAAAGTATTCGTTCGACATCGCTGAAATGTTGCAATAGCCTTCAAACTCTAACGCTACAGCCAAGTTCCAGGTTTGAATACGGTCAGATCTATATTGTTGGAAATCCGAAAAGCCTAGTGTGAGTTCAGTAGCTAGATGGGTAACCGTATGCACGATAACTTTCGAACGGAAGGAGATAGGGACTTGCAATTTTCAGAGTAGGCTGCGCATCTGAGTGTCAGAGTTTGTTTCATTGTTGGGCGTAATCGGCCCAACGAATTCAGAGATATACGCATCTGGAATATTATTTTCTCGATAACTAAAAAAATACAGTTGCGATCGAAATGAAACTTGGAAACTAGTTATAGAATATCGACATAAAGACGTATTTGAAAGAATCGTACAGTGGCGGAAACCAAAATGTGAACGTTTTTTTTCTATTGTAAATATGGCTCAATCCATATACATCCATGTATATCTATGGCTATATCGCGCAGTCGTTGACAATGAAAACTTCAGAATTTATTGAGGTAATTTCAAATGAACGGAAAAAATTATAAAACAGCCCGACATTTAAACTATGGTGAACAAATTTGGGCAATTGCTAAACTGGAGGAGAACTGCGGTCGCTAAATACGACAGCAGAAGCTTTGAACGTCAGTAAAACCTGTATTTTCAACTTGAAGCGACGCTGGTAGGAAGGGCGCATTCAACGTCCGATACGAGTTGGAATTAGAAGAATATATGATCAAAAAGAAGCCAATGCGCTTATCAATTATATTAAGGAGCATCCATTCGCAACTGCTGTTGAAGCGTGTCAGTTCACTGATTTCTCTGCATCCGTAAGAACAGCGTGACATAGAATCAAGGAAGATAACTTAAAAAACTATTCTGAATGAATATCTCGAATAAGTTCGTTATTGGGGAGACTCGGTCTGTTTGAATTTAATTTCTTTCATGATGCAGTTTTATCGTAAGAATCCATTTATATCATTCCTAGAGACCAATAATCGGAGATATGATTTGCCAAAGTTTTAACAAAAGCGCCAAAGCTCCTGACCCCAGGGCTTCAACCAATTCTTCAATAATAATAATAACTTTCGAACGGAAAGAGATAGCGTTGATGGGCATAATTGATGAAACGGATTCCGAGTAAAAATTTTGTTTTCAACACAGATCTAATCCGATTGAAACTTGGTCACCTAAAGATGATCTTTAGGTGTTAATGGCTTAAGGCTTGTTTCTCGTGCATTCGGTTCCATTCGGCTGGGTTCGTTTTCGGTTTCCATTCATCGCTGGCGACAAGTGTTAAACGGTGCTCCAGCTAAGGTACCGGTACAGAATAGAAACCGTAGAGTACCGAACATTTGCTTGACACGAATAGGTTTAGTACGGCTTCCATCAGTTCCATCAGGTCTGAATTTGTGTGCAGGGACACAGACCAACCGAGTCAGTGCTTCCGTGCTATGAATAGATGACGCAGGAAGCATGCAAAGATGTTTATTTACACTCTGAATCACTTTGATGAATTTGACGTAGCGAAAAAATTGGAACCTCGATTGAGTCTGAGTTTCTGAAAAAAACATGAAAACTAATATGAACCATGTGATAGATGTGTAGATGTGAAAGGGTTTCATTCGTTTCTGGATTTACCGAAAACAAATGGAACTGTATGTATGTGAAACAAGAAGATTTTCTCGAACACATTGGATCGGACGGCTGACCGTTCGAATTCAAATCGAATAATTTGATTCAACGAGTTGCGTGGAAGTGCGCAAATTGAAGACTATTACGGAGTGAATTATATATTTCTAAGTGAACGATCTCCAGTGCAACTTAAATATTTCGGGATGATTCTGATCCTCGCTTGGGAGTGAAAGTGGTGGAGTCAGAAATACCGGAAAAGAGTGTCGCCCTTAAACCAAAGGTTGAAGGGTACGAACGTTTTTATGAAATGTTGAGGCAGTTCCTAAAAATGGTTCTATTTCGTTTTCAGTTCCCCAACCGGTATAATCGAAAAACTAATTCACTCCAAGAGTGCTTCGATATGATATTTCCTTTTTGAAGTGAATTGAGCGTAATCATCTTGCCTAGAGATATGTATGTGATACATGAAGGTCATGAGGCCGCAATCAATTCCGTTTCTTGAAAATGAGATGAGAAGAATTCTTGAAAACTTGATGAGAATTTTCTATGGGTTTTGGTTTTTCAAAGAACTAACAAACAAACAATAAACTACATTAATCAACAATCCATTTGTTGTATTGACCTCTGCAATTTCTTATAGAATTTATTCATGAAGCTACATTAAATACACATATTCTTTCAACACTTCAACGGTTATTCATAAGTGATTCTCCTGGAAACGAGAGGGAAAAGATCTGACATAATAATGTAATAATATTTTAATATGAAACAAATTGTTCATGTCTATTAATAATTTCCAAATATTTCTTAGTGATATGTTTGGAATCGCGAAAATTTAACATAACTTATTTTTTTAGAACGGCCATTGTTATTATTTGTGATGTCGAGATGATATGTTCGAATGTTGTGGGATAAATATGAAACTTACGATCCCAACGAAATTTTGCATAAGTCCTCGTGTTGGTATTTTTCAACTAACTACCGAGTGCAAGTTTGATCAGATCAGTATTTTCTGAATTATTGAAAAAACAAAATTTCAGATCACTAAAACTCCGTAACCACTCCGAAACTTTGCTCATGAACCCAGCAAATTTCGACTATCCAAGTCATTTCGTTCGAAAGTTATCGAATTCACGGGCGGACGGAATTGAGTTTGAACTCGGGTTCCTCATCAGTGAGTCGAAGCCAAACGATAAGTCCATTTTCGGCCAAAAATTCGAAAAAATCTGATTACGCGGCTAGAACTCAGATTCCAGTTGAACTGAAACGCGTATAAATAAACTACATAATTAATGATTTGTTAATTCCGAAGTAAAACAGCATTGTAGTGCATTTAACTCAGTGGTACAACGTTCAATCCTGGAATCGGAAAGAAATTGTTTAGTCAGACGGGTGTACCATTTATTATTAGGTCAAAAGTAATAGTGAAGTACCTAAGGTGGCGTAATGAAACAGTAAAAATTGCTTGAACCAATTTTTTTTTTCTTGATTTTTTTTAAATTTTCTAGGGGTACGGTTCTTGAAATTTTTGTTTTCGTCATTTTTTTAAAATTTTCTAGGGGTACGGTTCTTACAAAATTTTGAACACGTCTTTATGTTGATTTTCTACTACTAGTTACCAAGCTTCAATTCGATCGAATCTTTATTTTTTGAGTTATCAAGGAAATAATATTCCAGGTGGGTATAACTCGGAAACCGTTAGACCGATCATGCCCAAAAACGAACTCAACTCTCCCATTCGGATACGCAACCTACCCTGAAAATTGCAAGTCCATATCTCCTTTCGTTCGATGCAACGGTCACCCATCTACTGAACTCACACAAAGCTGCTCGAATCTCCAACAATATTTAACCGACCGTGTTAACACTTGAAACTTGGCAGAAGAGTTAGGTTATAAAGGCTCCTGCAAAATTTCAGCAATTTCAAACTGATTTATTGAATTTTTTTATTAAATTTTCAATAATTTTTTAAAAATTTTCTACAAATGCTATCCTCACCAAATTTTGCAATTATTTTTGCGCTGGCATTCTGCAACTAATGACCATGTTTGAATTCAATCGGTTCAGTATTTTTCGAGTGAATGAGGAACAAAAAACAACCAAATTTCAGATGGCTGTAACTCTAAAACCGTTTGGCCGATTATGCTCATAAATAAACTGAAATGTCGCGTTCTGATGCTCATCCTAACCTGAAAATTTCAAGTCGCTATCTCTTTCCGTTCTCAAGTTATCGTGACAACAAAAATATTTTTTAATAATTTTTTAATAATTTTCTATCCATATGATTCGCACAAAATTTCACAAACATGCTTAGGTTCATATTCTACAACTAGTCACGAAGTTTCAATTCGATCGGATTTATATTGATTGAAAACAAAATTATTACTCGGAAACCACTGGGCCGATTATGCCCATTAACAAACTTCTCCGTCGTATTAAGATTCGCCACCTACTCTGAAAATTTTAAGTCGCTAGCTCTTTTCGTTCTCAAGTTATTGTGGCAACGGCCGGACGGCCGGCCGGACAGAATCAAATTTGGCCTCGAATTCTTCATTGGGGGGTCGAACTAGATCATTTGAAACCATTTTCGTCAAGAAATTCGAAAGTTACAGACATTTGGGCAAAATGATAACGCGATGTTCCCCAGAACATACGCGCAAAAAGCCTACATAACTAATTTTTCTACCTCTCCCTAGCTTATGACGGCTTCCCTCAGAAGACCTAGGAGCGTCAGTATAATCATACCTAGAATCTATCTATCAGTAGACAGTCGCGTAAACTTTCCTTCTATGAATAATATGAAGCCATTTGAATCATTGACCAGACAGGAAATGGAACATTTGACGCTGTATCATCACAAATACGATAATGCGATCATTGAACGGAAACCCAAGTAAATTATTCGAACCGTACAGCGAAATCTGCAGAATGTCAATTGAATCAAATAGTGGATTTCAATCTGGATTATTTAAAAAATATCATCAAAGTAATGAATACATATATTGAATATACAGGGTCCTGAAATAGTGCGTCAGGCTTTTGTAGTAGTTGAACTAGTCAAGTTGGAAGTTTTGTTGAATACCTGCCTCAAATGACTATATTTTTGCATTTTTGAATTGAATGATGAGTGCTTCATGCTCAGTGGATAGAGTGAACCGGCAATAGCTTCACCAATATAGATCCGATCGAGTTCAAATCTCAAACCTTACTGTAAAATAAGGTTTTGAAGGCTCTTGCAGAATTTCAACGATATCTGACAGATAGTTTCAGAGATACAGAATGTTTTTAAATATTTTTACTTAAATTTTCTAGTTATGCGATCTACACAAAATTTCACTTAAGTCTTCGTGGGCCAGTATTTTTCAAGTAACTACCGCACTCCATCAGATCAGTAATTTTCGAGTTACTGGGAAAATAAAATTTCAGATAGCTATAACTCTAAAACCACTCGGCGTATCTCGCCACATATACGCAATTAGCCGGCACTCCAAACCTACTCATTGCGCTCGAGCGTAATCGAGCTGATGGACGACCGGCCGGACATAATCAATTTTGACATCGGAGACTTCAACAGTGAGCCGAAACTAATCGTTTGAGACCATTCCTGGCTAAATATTCGAAACATACAGACATTTGAACGAATTGATATTCACTGTGTTCACCTGAACAGCGCGTCAAAAATGGACCACTTTATGGACACTCCACCTCGAAAACTACGCTATTTCTTCGAAACTGTATTGCACACATACATAATTGATATGAGGTGCTGACATAGCCTTCCAGTCCATGTTCAGTCACTCAACTATGAGATATTGAAACATTAAAATTTAAATAAAATTCCACACACCGTTCATCCACTTTTTGAATCGCTTCTGTAGTTATTCCATAAGAAATGAACGAAAAAGAAATGAAACAAAATGTGAATCACATATGCTTGCACCCATCTGCGAATAGAATTTGTCGTTGCAAACAAGCCAGTAGGTATTTTGAATTTCATATTGAGATGTTCCTAGGGGTCTGTTTTCCAGGAAATTTGGTGAACTCCTAGAGGTCATTATTGGTCATCAAAATGCCAAATTCACACAATCGGTTTGATTCACAATTTCAGCAAAATATTCCGACAATAGTTGAAAATTTTTTAAATTTTTTCTAGTTATGCGATTCTGTAGAAATTTTGGTCCAGTCTTTGTGTCGGTATTTTTCAACTAACTACCAAGTTTTCGTTCCATCAGATCAGTGTTTTTTGAGTTATTGAGAGAACAAAATTTACGATTTCTTTTTTTTTTTTCTTTACATTGTCATCCGATCAATAAAAAGCTTTGCACGCATATCAGGATCGTACTTCTTCAATATGGTGCCAAATTTCAGATAGATCGAAATAGTAGTTTTGGAAATATACAGAAAAAAAAACATAAGCCCAAAATGGCCAAAACTCCGAAACCACTAGGCAGATATTGCCATTGACGAACCTAACTGAGATATTCACGCTATAAATCTACCCTGTAAATTTCTACTCTCCAACTCATTCCAAAAATACAGGCATCATGTTCTTATTTGAAAAACAAAAGTTATGGTGATATTTTGTTCACAGTTTTTGACATAATATTTTATGATATTTCTTAACATAAAAAAAACAACATTCCCATATTCATCTTCTTCGGTAATATGAAGACGGTTAAAGCTTAGGATATTGAGAATAACAATCATGGAGATAGTACTACGCATTTTTACTTTTTTTTAACTTTTTTTTTATACTGTGGAAACTATTTGGGCTTGCTACCGTTCGAAAAAAAGTTATTCAGAATCAAACAACAGAGAAATCTATATTATTTAAATCAGTTTGAAAAATGTCGTTATTGTCTTGTAGAAATACCCAATTCAGTTTTTGTTTTAAATGGCACACTGGTTTCAAGGGAGTATGCCGAGCAAATAAATTCTTATTTTATATATTTTTTTCGTAATACCTGTGTTGAATTTTATTATGGTACTATATTCATTGTCATTTGCTGAGAGTTTTTAAGAAATAACGGAACTATTTTTAAACATGTAATTCGTTAGTAACATGCATCGACAGTAACTTTTTTGAAAATATGGAAGTGTATGATAGAAATAAATAGGTTTAATTGATTTCTTTTTAATAGAAAATTTTCTCAAAAAATTTACTGCCAATATTTGTTACTGACGAATTGCATGTTTCGAAATAGTTCACGTTGAAAACCTTCAAAATAAAAAATCTCAGCGAATTACATATATAAAAAACATACAAATATAACCACAAAAAAATTACAAAAAATATGAATTCGTTTGTTTGTTACTCTCTTGAAATGAGTGTGCCATTTAGAACAAAAACTGAATTTATTTGAATGAATTGTGTATTTCTTCATGTCAATAATGACATTTTCCAAAATGAAGTAAATAACTACATAAGTGATTTTGAAGAATAATTGAAAGGGAATAACCCCACCAAATTTAACCAAAATCGGACCACGGATTCCCCAGTTATGGATATCGGAAATTCAGGCCTACATTCATGAATCACCCTGTAACTCCTAAACTAATTGCATTTGGATACAAAAGGAGCAATTTGCCTGAAAGACCTGGATGACCTGCATTTACCACTAGGATATGGCTAACCGCTCATGTAACACCCTGTATAACCGGTAGTGCTCAGGTTGCCAAAAATGTTCAGATTAATAGCTTTTTTCCTATTTCAATCAGGGCCAATTCACCAGAAATGACTAATAGGTTACTCGAACTTGAGACACCCTGTATATCAGTCTGATCGACATGTTTTATACTACTGTAATAAAACTCAGCACAAGCTATAAAATAAATATTTTCAGTTTTTCGGCATTCTGTTTCATTTGGTAATCAGCTCTGTTTTTACACAGCACTTTTTTCACTCACCTGTCACGTTCAGGAATAATTTTAGAACTTCTGTGTCATATCTGTTCTGTGCAAGTAAAGTATAGTTCCCAAAATCCGTTATTGTTATATCCTTGATTATCAGGAATGCGTTAGTTGGTGACACTTTGGTTTCATACTTATTAGATTTTCCAAGAGGTATAAGTTCGTTCCTATTGTTGATCCTAAAGGAAATCAAAATATATCAATTAAAAGCATCATTAACAGACATTTTTCCGGAGAACGAATCATAATTATCTTAATCGAAAATTGATTTTTAAAAGTAGGTACTCAAAGTTATTTTAGAATTCCCTATACCTGAATATTATAATATTTAATAGTTTCGAATATAATTAGAAAAATTTACGATTTTAGAATTCTCTGAATCATCTATATATTTCGGTACGGCAGTCATGAAAAAATCGAAGAGATCAATAAACTTAGTTCATTGGTAAATCGAGTTGAATTTAATATTATTTGAATTTACATGTTTTTTATGTGGAATCCGACTAGGTAATATCAATAGTTCGTGATCAATGTGGAATGTGATAAATCAATATTAGCAACTTGTAACAAATTTGCTGCTAGATAACAACATTAACGAAAATTATTATACAATATTATACCAATCAGGACAGGGTGAAAGCCTTTCAACCCAGACCAGGGAGACCCTATTGTTCTTGCCTACCTCATTGAGTTTTCTTCGGCACTCCCATATTAGCTTGGACTCGATAACATGGGACTTGACCGGAGCCATTTGTTGTAATTCATTTCATAGAGACCCAAAGATCTCAGGAATGTAGGAATTTTCTCTCACTTCCCTCCATTAGTTTCGAAAAATATGAAGCGTAATAATCCGCTCATTCCATATCCGATATTATTGCAGAGAAATGTTCCTGAGTTTTTAAGCGAAAATTATCGGACGGAAGAAACTCAGGAAATCAAATTGGCTCATAAGTGAATGAGAATTATAGGAATAATTAAACACCGGGTGTCCCAGTATACATGTTCCAATGTATTAGCTCAGCCATTTCAAAAGATACAAATTTGAAAATTTTATGATTTTCAGTTCGTTCAAGGAACCTTCAACTGAGAAAAATAAAAATTGAAAGTCACTTTCGGTTTGACCGAAAGTGACTCTGACTTTCTATCTCAAATAGCACCCTATATATGTTTTGCTATTTTTTATTTCTACTCAATATTACCTTTCCAACGATGTATCACACTTTGTATTTTACATTTAATTTGATGGAGAAAACGTCAATTGATATTTCAAATCGAAAGAATTGCACAAGGCTGCGATATTTTGTGTAATCTTCATTTTGGCTTCAATAATCGTCATCAATAAAAAAATCCTTCCTCAGTTTGAAATCAACTATCTATATTACCGAACGTTAAACAAAGAATGAATAGTAGAAGAAATCTGGTATACACGATCTTTCAAATATCCCTAAAGGAAGAAATCTAGCGGAGCTAAATCTGGAGATCTTGCAGGCCATCTTATCGGTCCATTTGAAGTTAGATGGATCGGCACACACGGACCGATAAGAACTCCAGATTTAACACCGCTAGAATTCTTCCTTTGGGGATATTTGAAAGATCGTGTGTACCAGACTCCTCCTATTGATTTGGAACCTCCAAAAAAACAAAATAAGGAATGCATGTAGAGCCCTCAATGCTAAGGTGTTGAGAAGTGTTGCTTCGCGTGAACTAGTCCACCGAGCTGAAAGATGTTTAGAAGCAGATGGTCAACATTTCGAACATATGCTTCAGTTATTATAGGTATTTATTTTCCCCCTTTTTTTGTAAATTTTTGTTTCTTTTACTATTCATTCTTTGTTTAACGTTCAGTAAAATTGATAGTTGATTTCAAACTGAGGAACGATTTTGTTATTGCTGACGATTATTGAAGCCAAAATTAAGATCACACAAAATATCGTAGCCTTGTGCAATTCTTTCAATTTGAAATATCAATTGACGTTTTCTCCATCAAATTAAATGTGGAATACAAACCGCCGTATTCACAAATCATTGTTAAGTGTTTAATCTCCGTTAAGTCTAAATAGAGGTCCTCAGTTAAGGATAAATTTGAATCGCAACCTCAGTAAACGTATTTAACAGTGGTGAAACAGGCTTGTTTCACCACCTTCATCCCTTATTATCCCCAATTTATCCTTAACTGAGGACCTTAGTTAGGACTTAACGGAGATTGAATGTGTCCGTGAAGTTAGCACCCACTTTTTCGAAAATGAAGAATTTTTTTTTTGCGTTCGTTAGTAACTCGTTAGTAACTATTTGTAACACAAAAATTTTCGTTTGTACCTCAACGATACTGGTAGAAAACATCGCATTCCGCAAGGGTGCCAACTTCACGGGCACCCACTCTTCGATTTTTCTCGGAAAAAAATATTCAGTTAGGAAGTCCATCGTTAGTAACTATTTGTAACACAAAAATTTTCGTTTGTAACCTAACCTATAATGGAAAAATGACACCCCCAAAATGCGAAGTTGGCACCCACTTTTTCGAAAATGATGATTTTTACTTTTGCATTCGTTAGTAACTCGTTAGTAACTATTTGTAACACAAAAATTTTCGTTTGTACCTCAGAAAACTGGTAGAAAAAAATTGTTATCCACAAGAGTTTCAACTTCACGCACACCCACTTTTAGATTTTTCTCGGAAAAAAATATTCAGTTAAGAAGTCCATCGTTAGTAACTATTTATAACACAAAAATTTTCGTTTGTAACCTAACCTATGATGGAAAAATGACACCCCCAAAATGCGAAGTTAGCACCCACTTTTTCGAAAATGATGAATTTTTTTTTGCATTCGTTAGTAACTCGTTAGTAACTATTTGTAACACCAAAATTTTCGTTTGTACCTCAAGAAAACTGGTAGAAAAAATTGTTATCCACAAGAGTTTCAACTTCACGGACACCCACTTTTAGATTTTTCTCGGAAAAAAATATTCAGTTAAGAAGTCCATCGTTAGTAACTATTTGTAACTCAAAAATTTTCGTTTTAACCTAACCTATAAAGGAAAAATGACACCCCCAAAATGCGAAGTTGGCACCCACTTTTTCGAAAATGATAATTTTTATTTTTGCATTCGTTAGTAACTCGTTAGTAACTATTTGTAACACCAAAATTTTCGTTTGTAACCTAACCTATGATGGAAAAATGACACCCTCAAAATGCGAAGTTAGCACCCACATTTTCGAAAATGAAGAAATTTTTTTTCGCATTCGTTAGTAAATCGTTAGTACATGTTTGTAACACCAAAATTTTCGTTTGTAACCTAACCTATGATAGAATAATGACACCCCCAAAATGCGAAGTTAGCACCCACATTTTCGAAAATAAAGAAATATTTTTTTGCATTGGTTAGTAACTCATTATTAACTATTTGTGACACAAAAAAGAATCGTCTGTAACAGAATCCAGAAAGACAAAATTGCACCCCTATAATGCGAAGCTAGCACG
Source organism: Halyzia sedecimguttata (assembly GCA_937662695.2). Classification (NCBI taxonomy): domain Eukaryota; kingdom Metazoa; phylum Arthropoda; class Insecta; order Coleoptera; family Coccinellidae; genus Halyzia; species Halyzia sedecimguttata. The sequence goes on from OW569415.2 coordinate 41,435,607, forward strand.
CACATCTATAAAAATTTTCTATTTTTTTCCCAATATTACCTATTATATTATATTATACTTTCTTTTGAAACACCTCTAAAATGCGAAGTGATCACCCACACTGTCCAAATTTCTATGTGCCGTTTATTTCTGATAATACATATTTCATTTGTAACTATTTCTTAGACTAAAAATTCCGTATATAAAGTGAAGATACCGCCGACATTTTCAAAAATTTTATATTTATTTTTTGCTTCGGACAGTGCTTCAATATAAATAGCATTCTACTCTTTGAAAGTTATCTCAATTACATTACTTTTAAAAGTATTTACATAACTGTGAGACATTTGTTACACGTAACGTAAAAGTCAACCTTCACTTCAGAGTTTCAATTGATGAAAAATCTCACATACCTACTCAGATGTTTACCGCCATTTTCAGTGTGAATTAGTAAATCTATTCGATCTAAATTCATGTTCAACTCAAATCCAAACATAAATGGATTAGATATTATACGTTTTAGTGATCACTATTAACATACAATAAATTCTTAATGTTTTTCATGAATCTCATTACATGTCTAGTATTAATTCCCCTTTATTTTCATCAGATTCAAAACTCATATAATACGTTCCATATTTCAAAGTTTCTCATTGAACTGAAGGCTTTTCCAATGCGCATGATAAATCGTTGTTAAATTAAGCTGTCCGAACTTTTACGAGACCGGCGTACTTCAAATTCAGAAGCCATTTTGTCATGCGCAGTTGATCTGTCTATATCACAATTGGTAAATGAACTCTTAACAAGCACTACGCAGGCCCTGCTTTATGGCATCGAGTATTAGAAGAAATGAGATGGGAACACATGAGAGATGAGAACACAAGAGGAACAGCTGATAGTTTTCTAACTGCGTAAACATAACCTGAAAATATACGTAGCAAATAGTGCCGAAGCGAAAATAATATCTTTCACCGAGTTAATATTACTATTCGTTCATCAAAACCGAAGGTAAGTTAGTATTATTAGCTTTATTCGATCTTACTGGATTCGAATTCAATTTTAGATGCCACGAAGTGCTGCAATTGATCCTGAAGAATTACTCGAAATTTTGCAAGAACATAAGACAGAAATTCAACAGTCTCTAGGTAAAACGACAGCAAATATTTGGAAACGTTTGAGTAAATTGAGTGGCGATAAAATTTCCCCTAGAGCAATCTATACTGTTGTCAAATGTAATAGATACAATTGCCGAGATCTCATAGAAATTAAGGAACAAGTTGTTGAATCTGAAGATCGGAAATCTCTTGAACACGATAATGTTCTCGTAGATGATGAGTACCTATCTGAAAATTATTTTTCAGTACCTGCCAATTTATGGCAACAATGTTTTGATGAGATCCGATTGTCTCTCAGACCTGTATGGACTGACATATTTTTTGAACTGATAACCAAAAACCTGGACACTGAATGTATATGGATGTTCAAAAAACACAAAATTGGTAGCGAGAATATTTTTTTTAAATTCGAAGCTTATTGTGCGGAGTGTAAAGGTTCATTTAAGGGTTGGTGTGTCGATCCCTCAAATAAAACCAATGAACTAGAACTGAAATTTTTTTATGAAATGAGTAATGTAAAACTCATCCAACATAACTATCAAATGAAAAGACCATTGAAGGGCACTAGAAGAAATGAAATCGGTAAAACTTTGAGCGAAGGAAAATTCGCGATAAATTGGAGAAGGGAACAAGCTATCAATGGAAATGCTAAGCGGAATAGAACATTATACTCCTTAAATGTCTTGCGGAAGACTAGAGAACAGTTCAAGAAAAAAAATGAGTTCTCTAATATTTTTCGAGAAGCTGTAAGTATTCCTGAATCTTTTCAATATTTGAAATATGAAAACACATTAAATTCAGCAATTCGTAAGATAGGTTTGGATGATTTTTTCGTCATGTATTGGACACCTTCTCAAACAATCACCTTCAATAATTATGTAAAAAAAAGAAGTACAGTTTATATAGACGCTACCGGTTCATTGGTGAAAAAGATTCCGAAGCCTCACGGACAAACATTGGGTAATTTATTTCTATATCAGTGTGTTATACACATGGGAACGGAAGGTGGACAAATTCCTGTTTGCCAGATGCTATCTGAGTGCCACAATACTAACCATATTAGCTACTGGTTGACAGAATGGATGACGGAGTGTAAAACTCCATTCTGTGTGATATCTGATCATTCTTTGGCCTTATTAGGTGCAATCGCTAGAAGTATTGCCAAAGAGGCTAGTCTTTCTGACTATATCAACAAATCTTTCCAAATTATTACAATTTCACAACTGTCTCACCAAAAACCAGAGCTAGGAACTTATATACGCGTCGATTATGCTCACTTGATGAAGTTCGTCAGTAGATGGGACTGTTTTAAGAATAAACCTCCTCAATTTAAACGCTTCTATTTGAAACTTTTGGCTCGACTGGTTAAATGCCGCAATTTCAGTGATGCAAATAGGATTATTTCGAATATTTTCATTGTATCAAATAGTTTTTACGAGGGTTCCGACTCAAATAACTCTCCATTGAAGAGCGAAATTGCCAAAATTTATCTTAAAAATCTAATAGCAGATATAAATGTAGACCTTGCGGATGAAGAAGAAAAAATAGAATCAAATGATTGTGAGACCAATAATACAGACTGTAAACTTGTCGAAACATGGATTCGGGACATCTTCAATGGAGCAAAAGAGTCTTTCATCGATAATGTTATTGAGTCTGAGTCTTCAAGTGTTCGGGAGAATTTCCATTACTCTTTAGAATTCTCTAATTCTTTCAGAAAGCTCCTAAAGACATATACCTTGTGGTCAGCCATATTAACCCATCATTTCGGCGTATGTGAAGCTACTGCTAGTTCAGCGCCAGTAGAAAGTTATTTTAATGACCTGAAAAATCGAACCTTTCACGGTTGTTTACCGTTGAATGCGGATAAATTTGTTGTCAGACATATAAAAGAAATTGAGTCTATGATAGTATTGGCAAATGAGAGATCTGAAAGACCATCTGCTGAACACTCCGATACCCAAACTGCTGAATTGTACAACAAAAACACTGATGCTGAGAAAAATGTATACGAGACTAATATTGTAAGTATTACTGCTGAAAGCCCTCCTAATGAGGATGATAGTTATGCATTATCTGCTGATTCATGCCAAGGTGCTGAGATAGATGAGGAAGACGTAGAAGAAGCTCTTATCGTAGAAAACTGGAAAGGACTAGGAAACCCAAAAAAGAAAAAAACAAGATCATCATTTTACGCTGCGCCTTGTCCAGAAATTTTAGTTCTCGAAGACCATAGAAGGATGGAGCTTCCACTTATAAAAAACGGGAATATTGTCAATAAGACGACAACAACAAAAGTATCTGATGGGGTCTCCATTCTTCTAGGAAATACTTGTCCATTTGATACAATTTTGCAATGTATTTTATCAGCTTATTGTGATAGTATTGGTTTTCAACAAAAAATCAATGAGAATAAGGAAGATGTGAAAATATTCAACCTACTCAGTACAGTAGCTACCAAAGGGGCAGGCAGTCAATTTCGTAAAGAAAGAGCTGTTTTTCTTAATGAAATCTACAAACAACAAAAACTAGCGATCAACAGTAAAATTTTAAGAGTAGACTGTCAAGATAATGTAATATCTGCTCTTCAGAAAACTGGACAGGGATTGAATAGTCTTACAGAAATACATAAATGCATGAAGTGCTCTTACGAAAAGAGGATTTCAAGGATTTACAAAACCATTCAAATCACGGATTATAGCAATGAAAACTTTGAGTCTACGTTTCTGAGATCGCTGCAAGGACAGTTCAAATGCCAGATGTGTTCAAATAAGGTGATAGTGGAAACTATATTCAGCACTCATTTGTTTATAGACACTAGTGAAGCTGAAAATATTAATATTGAAAAACTCCCTGTGACTTTGAAATGCGGTGGACAACAGTTGATATTAAGAGGTTTGGTTGCTTACCAGAAGTCTCTTACCAGACAAAGTCTAGGACACTACATTTCCATCTGTCGAAGAAATGATGGAGCTCTAGAATTGTACGATGATATGGCCAAAAAAGTAAAGATTGTAGAAAAAACATTAGAGCTTAACATCCACTTACTACTGTATAGTATTTAAATGAAATTTTGAATTAACTATGTTGAAGTTCATTTCAATAAATAATTTTATAATACATTTGAGACTACTGCATTAATGAAATCTACCTCACAAAAAACAGTGACAGATTTATCACGTATAGGGAAATTCATCTATTACATTATTCAGTATACAATATCGGAAACTCAAAAGTGCACCTCTCTTGGAGCGATTCTCTCATAGGTTAGGTTACAAATGAAAATTTTGGTGTTACAAACATGTACTAACGATTTACTAACGAATGCAAAAAAAAATCATCATTTTCGAAAAAGTGAGTGCTAACTTCGCATTTTGGGGGTGTCATTTTTCCATCATAGGTTCGGTTACAAACGAAAATTTTTGTGTTATAAATAGTTACTAACGATGGACTTCTTAACTGAATATTTTTTTCCGAGAAAAATCTAAAAGTGGGTGTCCGTGAAGTTGGAACTCTTGTGGATAACAATTTTTTTCTACCAGTTTTCTTGGGGTACAAACGAAAATTTTGGTGTTACAAATAGTTACTAACGAGTTACTAACGAATGCAAAAAAAAAATTCATCATTTTCGAAAAAGTGGGTGCTAACTTCGCATTTTGGGGGTGTCATTTTTTCACCATAGGTTAGGTTACAAACGAAAATTTTGGTGTTACAAATAGTTACTAACGAGTTACTAACGAATGCAAAAAAAAAATTCATCATTTTCGAAAAAGTGGGTGCTAACTTCGCATTTTGGGGGTGTCATTTTTCCATCATAGGTTAGGTTACAAACGAAAATTTTTGTGTTATAAATAGTTACTAACGATGGACTTCTTAACTGAATATTTTTTTCCGAGAAAAATCTAAAAGTGGGTGTGCGTGAAGTTGAAACTCTTGTGGATAACAATTTTTTTCTACCAGTTTTCTTGAGGTACAAACGAAAATTTTTGTGTTACAAATAGTTACTAACGAGTTACTAACGAATGCAAAAGTAAAAATCATCATTTTCGAAAAAGTGGGTGCCAACTTCGCATTTTGGGGGTGTCATTTTTCCATTATAGGTTAGGTTACAAACGAAAATTTTTGTGTTACAAATAGTTACTAACGATGGACTTCCTAACTGAATATTAATTCCGAGAAAAATCAAAGAGTGGGTGCCCGTGAAGTTGGCACCCTTGCGGAATGCGATGTTTTCTACCAGTATCGTTGAGGTACAAACGAAAATTTTTGTGTTACAAATAGTTACTAACGAGTTACTAACGAACGCAAAAAAAAAATTCTTCATTTTCGAAAAAGTGGGTGCTAACTTCACGGACACAGATTGAATGCTTTGTGAATACGGCGGAAAGTGTGATACATCGTTGGAAAGGTAATTTTGAGTAGAAATAAAAAAAGCAAAAAATATAAAGGGTGCTATTTGAGATAAAAAAGTCAGTCACTTCTGGTCAAACGGAAAGTGACTTTCAATTTTTGTTTTTCTCAGGTGGAGGTTCCTTGAACGAATAAAAAATCATAAAATTTTCAAATTTGTATCTTTTGAAATGGCTGAGATAATCCATTGGAACATGTATACTAAGACACCCGGTATATCATATTGAAGACATGATTTTTTTTAAACCTTCACCACCCTGTATATCATAATTTAAGACATTTAGGACACACGTACATACTCATATGAAGTTTTTTTTTTAAATTTAATACAGTTTCATTACCATGTGACGTTTGGGTCGGGATGAGCATCGATGTCAATACTCCATTGAACAGAAGGAGTACCTGCTTCCGCAGAAATTTGAAAGGACCCATTTTCTTCAATGAGGCGAATGAAATGATCGTCAGAATCTGAAAGAAAATATGTGAAAATTCGAATAAAATATTTAGGATGGTAGTATAGCTGTAGCAACTAAGCATCACAGAACCAACTTATCAGAAATGATCGTCAATCGTGAACAAAATCTGTTGTTGTGCTCTCAGGAATGAACATATTGGACACAGTATTATAAAGTACAGTCTCAGAGTAAAAAGGTAATTTAAAATACAGGTAGTCTTGGCACTACGTTTCTCTTTCTCACTTGTAACTAAAGTATATAATGACGAGTCAGGAATGCTTTAATATTTTTTCCTACCTAGTCCCCCTGCGATGATGTGTGCCTCCAAATGGTACTCCCATAATTCCGTTTTTTTTTGTGATGACTTCCGAATGAATCAAACGATTCTGGTGATTTTTTAATGCACAGCCTTGAATATATATTATTTCACTATACCTACAAATGTATGTTTATGAGGTGCTCCGCGTAAAATTCCGTTGCCCTAACAGCATTACAAAATGCAAATCTGTATATACATAGATGCGTATTCACATATCCTTTGTCTTCTTTTTTTCAATGGAAGTTTCAGATAAATGAGCAATCACAGAAAGAGAAGTTTTAGTAACCATAGCAACAATAAACCGCTTGCAATATTCATGAAAGAATATCTTGATGTTCAATCATTAATATGCTTGTAACTCGAAAACAGTGCATTTTTTTTAATGTTGCCCATTATACCTTTTTTGCAGAAATAATGGCGAAATACATAAACGGAGGAATTTCGCCGGCATCTTCAACCAAAAAAAAGTTTCTGGCCATTAAGTGCTAGGGTCCGTACGTCCCGGCCGCTCTTGAAGACTTTGTGGGAAGTTGTTGGAAACCAATCATTACTGATATTTGTATTAATTCGAATTAACAAAATCGGTTCAGTCGTTCAGAAGTTATCACAAAAAACTGAATTATGGGAATGCCATTTGAAGGTACATATCTTCTCAGCGGGGCATCGTAGGAAAAAAAATTAAAGCTTTACTGACTCATCATTATAGACTTTAGTGACACCTGAGAAAGAGTCACGTAGTGCAGGGACATCCTGTATATTATATTCTAGTATTCTGTTCTGCACCTTTTCAAGTGAAATCAGTTTCAGAAAAAACTGAACTAAATTTCGGATTTAGTAAAACCTATTTCGGAAAATGTAAAATCAATTTCAGACAAATTATTCAGAATTGCTTAGTATAATTTTGTGTCCTTCAGACGCATTTTCGTTATGTCCGTAGTGAATCTTCTTTCTTATGACTTCAACTCGCACGTTATGTCATTTAAGAATGACAAAACTCCAGGAGAAATATTTAGCGACTAATTTCACCTGCTCGGAAGGGTTTAGGCCTCGGTTTAGGCATTCGGGTCTGGTGGTTGGATTTACATTTTTGTGCGCATGTTCTGGGGATCAGCGTGCTTTCATTTTGCCGAAATATCTGTAGTTCTCAAATTTTATGCCTAAAATTGGTACAAGCCCTGTGAACAGGAGCTTTCTGGCGCTCTAGTTCAAACAGACAAATATATCTCCTAAAGTATTGGTTTCTCAGAGCTGAGAATTATATAGATGTATTCTTATGATAGAACTGCATCATAAAGGATTCAATTCAAATAATAGTTTATTTATCAAGATTAAATGAGCAATCTGAGATTGAAACTGCACCTTGGAAGAAATGAAATTAAAATAGCTGAAATGAATTTGACTCTCTCTTATAGAACAGAATGACATATACGAGTATGAACACAGAGCATATCATAAAGCTTAGATAGAATAATTATAGCATTCTGTGAGAACAAAGAAGTACGATTCATTATTGAAATTTAGCAAAATCATATCTCCGAAAATATTAGCTTGTTGGAGTTAAAAATGACATCAATGGATTTTTATGGTGAAACTGCATCTTAAATGAAAATGAATTTGAAATTTGTTACTTAAGAAAAAAATTTGTTTTTCGTTACTCCGAAACCATCTGGCCTATTTTGCCCAATAACGAACTTAACCGAGATATTCATCTCGTTAACCTATTTTGAAAATTTCAAGTGCCTAGCTCATTCCGTTCGAGAGTTATTGTAGAATTTTTTTTTTTAATTTTAAATTTTTGTTTTATACTTTGCGGTACCTGGTCAAAACAAAACTTCACATGCGTATAAAGGTAATGATTCTACAATTTGATGCTAATTTTCAGATAGATTGATTTATCGGTTTCGGAAATATTCATAAAAAATGTTTTCACTAAAATCGGCCATAACTCCGAAACCGCTCGATGGATTTTGCTCATTAACGAACTTTTCGAGATATTTACGCTCCAAACCCACCTTGCAAATTTCAATCCTCTAACTCCTTTCGTTCGAGAGTTATCGTGCCTACGGCCGGCCGGCCAGACTGGCCGAACCGGCCAGACAGAATTGATTTCGACCTTGGATTCTTGATCAGTGAGTCGAACCAAATCATTTGAGACCATTTTCAGCCAAAAATTAGAAAATTACAGACATTTGGGCTAATTGATAAGCACTCTGTTCCGAGGAACTAGAGCACCAAAAATGGTCTCGAACGTCTAGGTTCGACTTACTGCTGAAGAATTCGAGGTAGAATTTAATTCAGTCCAGCCGACCCACCATCCGTTACCACCATAACTTTCGAACGGAACGAGAGAGCGACTTGAAATTTCCAGGGTAAATTACACATCCGAATGTGACTGTTCGTAATAAATTCTTAAATGGGAATAATTGGCCGAACGGTTTCCGAGTAGCTACTGATTTTCTTTTCAAACAATACACATCTGATCGAATTGAAACTTAATAACTAGTTGTAGAAGACAAACAAAAATACATATTATGAGAAATTTCCTTAGGATCGTATCAATAGAAAATAAAAAAAAATTGAATGATATTATGCATCTCACGATAACTTGAGAACGGAAAGAATTAGCTACTTGCAGTTTTCATGGTAGGTTGCGCATCCGAATGCAACATTTGAGTTCGTTAATAGACATGATCGGCCAAACGGTTTTTGAGTTATATCCATCTGAAATTTTGTTGTTATTTCCTCAATAACGTGTAAATAGACAATGGGACATGTGCGCAAAAGCTCCTGACCTTACATCAGTGCTTTCTAAGAAATTCTTGAGTCAGTGGTTCGGAAATTTCCGTGTATTTCTCAGCGAAATTACTTGTTAACATAAAGAGATGGTGCGGATCAATTTCTTATTGTATTGGGGTCAATATTCAAATTCACAGAATGTTAATGAAGAGTTTCTTCATTGAATTGTGAACCTGATTTTCAAAATGACTTGAATGCATTTCTTAGACAGAAGATAAGGCGCTGCAAAAATTTCATAACCATCGGATGATGTGATTATAGTTAGGTCTACTGAAACTCATAGGTTGAGGAGACCTCTAAGAAACTCCTAAGAGCTATTGTGAGTTACGAAAATCATTTTTGTTCTGTGTAGGATTCGTTACTGAGTTCTTCTGCCAGGCACAGCACTATTATTTTTTTACCCAACAGAGGATGGTGGTGGCTACAGTAGAAAATTTCTTTACTAGCCTCGGAACATCCGGTTCCTAGTTCCAACATGTAATTCAAAAGTCATTCGGTTAATAAATATACCTAAATTTCCGGAACACTGACTGAATAATGTAATTCTGAACACCAGACCCAAAGCTGCAACGGGTTGGTAGGTTCCATTTAATCGATATCATCATAAGAAAAAGATATTCATTACGAACAGCGAAGAAGAGTCTTATGAACACATAATTGTAAGTCTCAGTGATTTTGTCCGACATTGGATTTAATTTTTGCTTTTTCCGAAATAGGTTTTACTCTTTCCGAAATAAGTTTTACTTTTTCCGAAATAGGTTATACTTTTTCTGAAATTGGCCTCAATTTTTCCGAAATTGACCTTCAAAAGTATAGAAGATTTGAAATGCTCAAAATGATCTAAGAATTTTCTTTCGTATATTTTCAGTTGAAAAGCACTTATGTATTCCGGCGATCATTAAATTTGGATCATATAGTTCCTCAATTCTGCAGCGATGAATGATTCGATCTCATAATTACCATAAACTGAAACATCGATGGAATTTTCATTGGAGTGGTTTTGATTGTCCTTAACTATACACCTATACCTTCCCTTATCCTTCAAAGTTACGTCTTTTATGGTCAGAGTCTGATAAAACATGTCTGGGTAATCTGCATCTCTGTGTAGTGGCGAAACCGACATCCTCGTCTGAAACACATTGAAATTAAATTCGGTCATAATCACATGAGCAGAAACATCTTGCCTCTCATGAGGTAAATGAACATCCAAATACATTCAAATACAAACACGCACAGTGGTGGTGAAGTAAATGCGTCTAGACACATTTGCGCCTAGGAAGAATAGGGGAATTATCAGGCCCAATACTACATACTCCCGAAGGAAGTTCATTACCCCTACTCCATGACTACTTTGAGACCATCTTTGATTTTTCTATGAACTCCACGAGTCTGTACATCAAATTCTCCCGTGGAAATAAGTCATCTTCATCAACAAAGCCAAATAAAGGGTTTTCCAATAAGTTGTTATTTTGAATAGCCCGATATTTCGGTAGATATCACTTTCGAAGCTGTCATTTTTTGACATTTGACAAGTAGAAACTACGCCATTAATGAAAACGGAACGATACACGCTTCAAGAACGCATTGAAATTATTAAAATTCACCATAAAAATGGTGAAAATTTGGCAGAGACGGTTCGTAAAACTCGAACATTTTTGGGTCGTCGTGAAGCACCTTGTCAGAGCGCAATAAAGAAATTGGTGGAAAAATTCGAGCTGTTGGGACAAGTTAGTTATAAGAAGAATAAAACCCGTCCACGTCGCTCAAGAACAGCCGAGAATATTGTTGCTGTAGCCGAAAGTGTTGAAGAATACCCAGGTTTGTCCATTCCTCGTCGTTCTTTGGAATTAGGCATTCCACAAACGTCATTACACCGTATTTTGCATAAAAATTTGGTTCTTAAGGCTTATAAAGTTCAGTTAATACAAGAACTCAAGCCGGCCGATCATCAACAACGTCGTTTCTTTGCTGATTGGGTCGTTGAAATGCATGAAAATGATCCGGAATTCCATCGAAAAATCATCTTGAGTGATGAGGCCCATTTCCACCTCGGTGGCTTCGTCAACAAGCAAAATTGTCGCATCTGGGGCTCGGAAAACCCAAGAGGTATTGTTGAAAAGCCTCTCTATCCTCAACGTGTGACTGTTTTGGTGCGGTTTATGGTCCGGCGGAGACATTGGACCTTACTTTTTCGGAAATGAGGCTGGAGCAACAGTTACGGTGAATGGATTCCGCTATCGAGATATGATTAATAATTTTTTATGGCCGGAATTAGATGGTATTGATCTGGACCACGTTTACTTTCAACAAGACGGCACTATGTCCACACAAGCAACGGAACCATTGATCGTTTGCGGGAAAGGTTTCCGGACCGTGTTTCTCTCGAACAGGTGATCACAATCGGCCATCGAGATCTTGTGATTTAACACCTTGCGACTTCTTCCTTTGGGGCCACGTGAAAGAGAAGGTCTACGCCAATAGCCCAGCGTCGATTCAAGACCTCAAATATGGAATTCGTGAGGCTATCGAGGACATAGGGCAGCCACTTTGCGATTTGGTTATGGAAAATTTCATTAAAAAGATATGGTCCTGTAAGTGTGGTCGTGGTGGTAATTTGCCTGATATATATTATTTTCCACTATTAATGGCATAGCTCCTTCTTTATAATGAAATAAACATCCGATCATTTATATTGAAAAATGGCATTTTTTTTTAATATCAGAATAACACCTCTTATTGGAAAACCCTTTATGTTAGTTCCAATGAAAGGCAAAGCCTTGCATTTGAAGAGGACATAGCTGGCTGCTTCGTCCTCTATGTCACATAATCTGCATTGAGAGGAGTCCCCATGTCTCCGAATCACCTTCAAGTGCGGCCTCAGACTAAAGTGACCGTTAAGGAGGCCAACCATATTTCGGAGTGGAGTTCTGCTCAAGCGTAGCAAGTTCGTCGCGGGAAGTTTAGGTGGTCCAGCCACCATGCTCTTGCCATGAACATTGCCTTAGGCATCATTCCATGTTGATAGGTGATCGCTCTGAATCAATTCTTCACTATCTTGCCGGAAGGAGAGTCCACAAGTTGGTTCAGGGCCTATTAGAGGATATGCCACTCCCGCTTTGGCAAGGATATCTGCCTCCTCATTGCCCCTTATAACCTCGTGAGCTGGCACTCACATGACTGTGACTTGAATGCTTGCTGCAAAAAGCAACAAACAAGCTCTTTGATTAAGTTATGACAGTCCAAAACACGTTCAGTGCTTATATGTAGTAAATAAGATGCAGGCACTAAATATGAATGATTTTGTTCATACAAGAACTGCAAGGATAACCTTCTAGTGTTTTGAGACACTCGATAATAGTCGTTATTCAAATGTCCTGAATTTTCGAAATTTCCAACTGGCACAATTTCCATTGTAAGGATGAATATAGTAATTTTATGGACGATGTTATTCTATGTTTTCGCCTATAGGCGCCTACAGACACAAGAAAAAGTTCTACTAGGTGAAGGCATGTACTAATGGTAGGATCCTGTCAACTCTGGATACATACGTACCTACTTGTGTTCGCACACTCTGAAAAATATCTATAAAATATAAAAGTCATTATTTTGTGAATTGCTTCTGCTTAAAGAAGACAAGACATTTGTCAGAAGAGATTTATCGAAAAATGTTGCCTAACATACAATAACGAATCAACATCAATGATTAAACAACTTTCGTAACTTTTCGGTGTCTAGATCAGACTCCTTCGTCAGAAAATCTTCAGAATTATTTTTTGTTGTTGGCTATTCTGAAACTCGAGAATTGTCATATTGATAGTATTGGAAAATCATAGCAACATAGTTTTTTGCATAGAAATTTTCAAGTTCCAACACCTTTTTTAATAAATTCAGCCAAATATAGTCAATTCCTATTGAGCAATTTGCAGAATTGCATTTTCTGTTCAACATAATACGAGTTGACTAGAGATCACTTTATCCATCATGTGATCTCCAAAGATTTTACATGGATATTCTGCTATTTTTGATTTCTGTATGTCTATTTGTCAAGTTGTTCTTATGTTCCCACTTGCTTACTTCTAATGGTCTCGATGTTTCTCCAGTGTACGATTGACCACAAATACAAGGAATAATATACACACATTTTTGAATTTTTTTTTAATTAATGGATTTTGTCTTTGTTGATAAAGATCTAAGATCATTTTGTATCTTGAAAACGGTTCTTATATTGAACAATTCTTCTGATTTTTCCAAAAAGGCATCACATTCAACAGCTTGTGTTGTTCTTCTTGTTGATCATTATGTTGTACTTGATCGATATCTTCAAGAAATTGATATGGATATCCGTGGCAATTCATAAATACATCAATGATGATGTTAGATAGAAGAGCTCCTAATAAAATAAAAATCAAACTAGTACAACAGAATAATCAACAAGAAGAACAACACAATCTGTTGAATGTGATCTCTTATGTTCTGAAACAATCGGAAGATTTGGTTATAAGTTCCATATAAGAACCACTTTCAAGACACAAAATGATCTTAGATCATTATTAACAAAGACAAAACCCAATAATGAAAAACAAAAATAAAAAACTTTATATAAAATATTCGTTGTATTTGTGGTAAATCGTACACAGGAGTAACATCGAGTACACTAGAAGTAAAAAAGTCGGAACATAAGAACAACTTGAGAAATAGAGACATACAGAAATCAAAAATAGCAGAACATGTATGTAAAATCCAAGGAGATCACATGATGGATTGGAGTAATAAAAAGATTCTGATGACAGAATCTGATTACATTAAAAGGAAACTTAAGTAGTCAGCTTGTATTTTGTTGAACAGAGAATGCAATTTTGGCAATTGATCCATTGGAATTGACCATATTTGTTCTATGCAAAGTAAAACTATGTTACTATGATTTTCAAATACCGTAATGATGATGTGACAATTCTCGAATTTCAGAATAGCTAACCTCAAAAAATAATTCTGGAGATTTTCGTTAAGTGTCTGAGGAAGGTGTCTGATAGACTCCGAAACCTTAAGAAATAGTGATTCATCGTTGATGTAGTTTCGTTATTATTTGTTTGGCATCATTTTTCGATAGATTGCTCCTGAAAAATATCTTGTGCTTCTTACGTAGAAGCAATTCACAAAATAATATTTTTCTTATTTTATAGATATTCAATACAGAGGAGACTCCAATCATATGATCTTTTGACTTAGTTTTCCTCAATCATGGATAACTGTAATAAAATCTTTTGAAAAACATCCTAAAATGACCATCTTCAGAATAAACTATAAAACCATATACAATTTAGCACACTCAACACTGACAAAAGTCTTGAAACAAACAAAAATGTATTTCTGTCTACACTGTCGAATATGTCAGCTCATTCATATACGTGCGGCGATAAATTCAAGCAGGACATGTCCGTCTCATACATTTACATGCGTTCATGTCTTAGAACATGTTTGTGTATTAGTAAGCACCTTTTAGTCGGCGCATCTTCAAGTATTAACCGTACAAGTTTGTATAATGTTTATGATGTGAATAAGATATTAGTGATGAGTTTCAGGTTGTATCTAATACTGATTTCTCGAATAGGAGTTTTACAATTACTTACGTCTATCTTTCGTATCGGTGTCTCCCATAATATCCTAGTGTTCACCTGTGACTTTATTATGCATTTCAGTACTACTGTATCACCTACTACATTATGCAACTTCTTGTTTACTTCTTCGACGAATGGTTGTGCCAGAGAATCAGTTATAACTACAAACGAGTGGAAAATAATATGAAAAAATTAAATATATATACAAGTAGGTATATATAGACTCGGATAATACCATTTGCGGAATTTTCCCTGAACCTTTTCCAAGTCTACAACATGTAAAAATAGACCAATAACCTTGTGAAAGTGTACAATGATTCAATAGCCCGGATTGAAACTTGAACAATTACCTTTTGTTTGTTCCCTTTTTCATTATGAACGATATATTTAAGGCTGTATTCGCAAAGTTATTGAACTATCAAGTGGAAGACGTAAGCACACACCATCACCAAAACTGGACACAGATATTAGAAGGAATAGATAAATGTTAGACAGAACAGAGAATAAGTTGAAGAAGAAGGAAGCGCCATCTGATGTCATTCAACAAACTTACGTTCTATCTGAACGAAATAATAATTTTCGTGTTCCTGGTCTTTCCAAATAAATTTACAAGTGTATTCTTCTGTTTGACTCAACTCGGAAACGTAAAATGAAAATCCAGTTTTCGGGTTGTATGTTACATTTTCGGCCTGTAAGAAGATAATTCGTAGAAATCACAGCAATACTCTGATACACAAAATCTGGCATACTGTTTTAAAACAGGCTATCAAACTTTCTGTTGACTCTTCGTTTCGGAGAAACATGGTGTTTTCCGGAAATTACGAAACATTTGATGCGTTATAACTTCCAAACCACTGAAGCTTATGGTCTGATTTTCTGTGTCATAATGCACTTTGTCAACCTCTATCCGTAAATGATAATGAATATTGAGAAATAAGTCACTGGTTCTGTAAAAATATTTCCCTTTGGTCTGTACGAATGTGACATACTGTATGTAAGAAAAATATTATAATTATTGCCAAAGCTTAGTCAACATTTTAATATAGGGAACTTCTTCACCCCTAGACACTAACCGTTCCCCCTGGTAGACGCCGCAATTGTTAAGGTTGGCCTCATCGGTCAAAAAAGGCGTCGTATTTCTCAGTACGCTACTTTGGGTCTATCTATGGACCCTATGTAGTCCAGTATTACACACGTCTACAGCAGGCTCTTGATAAACTATAACGATATGTTCGAAGGGAGGAGCTGGGACGAACCGTGTAACGTCATTTACTATGTCAATAATCAATAATGTCAATAATCAATAGGTAAATGTGGTACATCCAGACCATTGGTCGAAAACCCACATTGGTGACCTTGGCGGGATTCAACACGAACAATATCTCTCATTCCAAAGCAAATTCCTGCTAGCCACTGGTATGCATCGCAACCGTCTCACTCACTTCGAGATGCAAGGCTGCCATCTTCTATTGTAGAGACACCAGCGGCAAAGTGCGCCCATGCGGCGCTACACGCTCAGAGCTCCCTCAGACGGCTCACCGGCATGGCCACAGGTGTGTGTAAATCACAATTCTTCATAATGCCGATTCCAATTATTATTGTGACTTTATCACAAGCAGGGGAATTTTTCAGGGATCTACTTCATACCTAGCCACTTCGCAATGAGTAGGTAATCTGATGATGATCTGAGCCAATCTTTTCCGAAGTGCCACACTGGAGACATCACGTTGGCATATTCGTGCTGAAGTCAAAAGCGTCTACGGAAGGCTCTTACTGAACAAGCCTTATTAATAATCAAACCTCGAAATTCAAAGAATTGTTATCAATGTTTTATGTCAGTTGAAGTTTTAAATTATTTCAATTGGTTCACAACATAGTTAATAAGTATGGTATTTATTTTTCGTTTTGACTAATTTTTTGCTGATTGATGTACCTTTGTGTTGTATACTTTTTATCGACATGAGTATTGCGTATTTAATTACAGTAGCCTCTTGTATTTCATTATTTTGTTTTGGAGCTTATAAAACCTGACAATATGTCTCCATTTATAAACGTTCCATGGAAAAATTTTCTATTGAAATATGTGGAAATTTGGCCAAGCGCATCTTCAAAAAATCGTAGTTGAACACGAAATAATATATGTTATTTCTAAAAGTTTTCTTAAAATTTCAGTATTTTCCGGAAAACATCCTATATCTCCGATACGAAGAATTAAAAAAACGTTTGATGGACTGAGTATAGAGATCTACTAACTACAACCAACGTTTGAATTATGGGTCACCAACCACCCTGTATATATTCGGTGTTTTAAGGGATTAAAAAATAAGTTGAATTTTTGGATGTTAACAATTAAATGGTCACGGTAAATATCTAAGTATATTCTTATATTTATTTGATACCAGCTGATTGGATCTGGAGGAGATGAAAACCACCTATATGTGTGGACAGATAATACAGAAAATCTGTAATTTCTTAAAATCAGATTCATCACTTATAATAGGAAAGCAGTGAAGTCAGGTTATTGTGTTTTGGTGCGCTTGTCTGAATTCATAACCAAAGTGGTTACCCATCCAGGAACTGAACTTGCCCAAGGATGCTTAGATTCCGGGAAAAAATTATATTTCGACAATATTTCCGAAATTCTAGATCCGATTGAGTTTAAGTCTAGAATTTTTTTTAAATAGCTCTTTTGAGATTTTCTAGTCATACAATCCTTGCGAAATTCGGCATAACTAATCGACTCCCAATTAGATCAAATCAGTATATTCCGAGTTTTTGAGAAATCAAAATTTCAGATAGCTATAACTCCGACACCGCCTTGTGGATTTTCCCCATTATCGAACATAATCGATACATTTATGCCCCAAACCTATCCTGCAAATGTCAACTCCCAAATAATTTTGATCGAGAACGAAGGAACCGACATAATTAATTTTGACCTCGGATTCTTCATCGATGAATCTAAACTGAACGTTTAAGAGCATTTTCAGCAAAAAATTCAAAAATTACAGACATTTGGGCAGGATTATAGTCCAAAGGAGCAAGTATTTTGGCCCCTGAACAAGCGCCCATCATTTTCTCAATTGTCTGTAATTTTCGAATTTTTGGCCGAAATTGCTCTTAAAGGTTTTGTTCAAACTCATTGATGAAGAATCTTAGGTTGAACTTAATTATGTCCGTCCATTCGTGAGCAAGACAACACTCGGTAGAAATGAATTATAGATTTGGAATTTGCAGAATAGACTTGCGGCTTAAATATCTCGGGGTTATAAACATGTAAAATTATTCTGTTTTCACAATAACCTGTTAAATACTGATCTGATGGAGTTAAAACTGAGTAGTTATTCGAAAAATGCGGTCGCGAAGACTAACGCAACATTTCGTGAGGATTGTATGACTAGAAAATTTAACAACAATTATCAAAAAAAAAGTTATGTATCTCAGAAACTATCCGTCAATTATTATTGAAATTGGGTAATTGAATTGAATAATAACCAGTACCATTAATAGAAGATTCACAATTTAAATGAGTTCATTGAATTTTCTTGAAATATTTTGATCTACAGGTTGTTACATGAGTAGTTGGCCATAGCCTAGTGGTAAATGCAGGTCCTCCAGGCCGTTCAGAAAAACAGTTTCTTTTGTATCCAAAGGCAGTTAGTTTCGGAGATACAGGGTGATTCATGAATGTGGACCCGAACTTGGGAATCAGAGGTCCAATTCTGATTAAATTTGGTCGGGTTGTTCACTTTCAACAATTCTTTGAAACGACTCATGTAATTTGATTATTTTAAGGACAGTTCTTAGAATATCGAGGTTTTTCCTTCAAACTTCTAAATCTATATAATTTACATCAGTTTGGAAAATATCGTTATCGCAATTAAAAAATACACAACTCAGTCTAATAAGTTCGGTGTTTGGTTTATATGGCAAACTTGTTTCAAGAGAGTAACAAACAAACGGATTAATATTTTATGCAATTTTTTTGTAATACGGTCCTGTTTTTAGTTTTTTTGTGGTCATATTCAATGTAATTTGCTGGGAATTTAGATTTTAATGCTTTCCAACTAAATAACGTGAACTATTTTGAAACAGAGAATTCGCCAGTATCAAGTATTGACAGTAATTTTATTATAGGTACAGGTATTACAACAAAAATGCATTAAATATGAATTCGTTTGTTTGTTACTCTCATGAAACAAGTGTGCCATTCAAAACAAATCTGTATTTATTAGACTAAGTTGTGTATTTCCCCATGGCAATAACGACTTTTTTCAAACTGATGTAAATAATATAGATTTGGATCAATATTCTGAGTAGTTCCCTGAAAATAATCAAATTACAGCCGTTTTGAAAAATATTTGAAAGTGAACAACTCAACCAAATTTAATCAAAATCGGATGACTGATTCCCAAGTTATGGATATCGGAAATTCGAGCCAACATTAAGGAATCATCATCTTCGACAATAACTGCCTTTGGATACAGAAGGAGCTATTTTTCTGAAAGGCCAGGATGACCTTTAGATACCACTAGGCTATGGCCAACCACTCATGCAACACCCGGTATATCAAAGTTTAGATATAGCTAAAATTTTGCGAGAGCATTCTAAACCTTATTCTACATCCAAGTTCTAGATTTCAACTCCGTCGAACCTATATATTTGGAAATAATGGGAAATTTTATTTCTTGCAGACTCGAGCAAATTCAGTACCCAGATGGATGTGCGCTCCTGGCTCTGAACTTGAAGAAGTGCGCCAGAGCAGATTACCTTTGCATCAGTACTTTTCCAAATTTTGCAGTTGAGATAAAATGAAGATATCCAATCAAAAGTATTCCAAGGGAATGCAGAACATTTACGAGAATACCGGAAATCCAAACGGGACAAATTCAGTGTATCTGAGTTTCTTGCTGCGATCTCCACTACAGAAGTGAAAAAAACCTACTTTCTTTCTCCATAAGAAACGGATAGTCGTACGAATGATTTCCTCTTTGGAAGTAACATCTAAAAAAGGTCGTATCCACCTGATTGGTCGCATTGGTGAAGAATCCAATCATTGGGTTAAAGCGGAACATCGTGTTATCTTCGTACAGGACACCCATCTTAACCTGAAGTTCCTATTAAAATACGTTCCATACTAAAGCAATTGTTAGTAACCAGGCAATCTGTGGAGCTTTCGGTTGTTACATTATATACAATCCGAAAGTGGTTAACGAATGAGAATTGTATAGGTAGCTAATATACATCTGTGTGAAATTAGTATTATTTACTCACTAACTAAGTCAAATACATTTCAATAGTTCTGTAACAATTTCAAACTCTGTACATGGTTATCATTAAAGGAAACGAGGGTGGTGTATTCGTCATTCATTTCATATCTTAATATACAAAACAAAGTTTCCATTGCGTTGGTTACACCATTTATAACTCAAGATCAGATGGACTGTTTGTTATGGATCTAATTTTGATGGATTCGTCTACGGCCAGATCATTATAATAGTTATTTATGTTTCAGTGCTGAGATGAAATAAAACGAAAATATTGGTTCATTCCTGTAACACCCATAGACCTTGTATAATATCATATGAGTTTAGCTGTTTCGGTTTTCCAAAAAATGGAGAGCTGAAGGATTTACAGGTTAATATTTTTCTTCTACTTCATTATAGCGCAGTTCGAGGACTTGGAGGCAATACCTTAAGCAAATTTTACAGTCAGATTAAACATGATCATTATTTAAACGCCCAAAGAATCTCCCAAATTCACAAGATTTTTGAACTAACTACCGCATTTTAATTACCTCAGATCAGTACTTTTCGAGTTATTCGGGAAACAAAATTTCAGATGGCTATAACACTGAAAACACCTGGGTGATTTTGTCCATTAACGAACGTTACCTACTCTGAAAATTTCAACTCTCCAACTCATTGCGTTCGAGCGTAATCCTGCAGACAGAATCAATTTCAGCCTCGGATTCAAAATCCGAGCCAAATATAGTGATTATTTTTCAATAGAAATAATTCATTCAATGTAGATTAATAAAACAAAATAAAAACTTCATGCCCTGATAAATTCAATTTCCATTCATGATATCGAATAAAAGTGGCCTATATTTAATATGAACTAGAATCAATAATGATTGTTATCTCTATCGATTATTCTTTTCGGTAAAGATAAGAAGGGAATATTTACAATCAAATTAGTTCATTAACTAGATTCCTATTGTTTGTGGTGGTGTAACAAGTCTTAACGTTTACTATATCTATATATTATTCTCTCGGCGTTAACAAGAGCCCAGGGCCTCATTTCTGGACAACTGTATTCATCAGTAGCTCTTCCTCTCCAAAATGTCATTCTTTGGTCATTATAGAGGTGTTTTTCCTTCTAGATGGAAGTGTAGTACGGTGAAATCATTGTTGAAGTCTATAAATAGTTATTTCCAATTTGAGACCAATCAGTATCATTTGTGCCATTTCGAAAAACTCTCGAAGCACTTGTACTGGATCCTATAGGTACAGAAAAATCCTGATTGGCCGACCAATAGCATGGCTACACAATAAGTAAACATGTTGACAGTCCAGTCAAGATGTACATTGTACCTCCATGCTCCCAAAATATCGAATCATTCTGGATTTTTGGTGCGCTGTTCAGGTGAACGGAGTGAGAATTTTTTGCTGAGAATGGTCGATTAGTTTCGACTCACTGATTAAGGATTCGAGGTTAAAATTGATTCTGTCCGGCCGTCAGCACGATTACGCTCGAAAGCAATGAGTCAGAGAGTTGAAATTTTCACAGTAGTTTTGGAGTCCAGATGCGCCGGTGAATTCGTTAATGGGCAAAATCCACCGAGTGGTTTCAGAGTTACTGCCATCAGAAATTTGGTTTTCACAATAACTCGAAAACTACTGATCTCATCGAATCAAAGCGCGGTGGTTTCTTGCAACCGACACGAATACTTATGCAAAATTTTGTGAGGATCACATGACTGGAAATTCAAAAAAAAATATTTAAAAAAATTCTGTATCTCAGAAACTATCCTTCGGATATCGTAGAAATTCAGCGAGGACCTTCAAAACCTTATTTTACATTGAAGTTGCAGATTTGAACTCGATCGGATCTATAGTGGTGAAGATATTGACGAAATATATCAACGACCGAGGTGTACTGGTCCATAACTTTACAATCGACAAAATTAGTCAACAATTGTTGATTTTTGACGTGACAGAATTACAATCACCATGCGTTCGCTTATATCGCGAAAAATGCCGATTCTGACCGTTTTCGAACGAGAAACATGGCAAAAAGTGAATATGGGGGATAAAAGCTGTCAGATGATATGTAAATTCTATTTTGAGTTCACTGTGGACTCATTATGAACACTATAAAAGTAACTACACCCTTGTCCTCTACAGTTTTTATCGTCTGACATATGTTTCGGAAACAAAGTTTCCATCTTCAGAGACGAAGCCTTACTAAAGCATGCAATCAATTTCTATACTCAAGTATGGGTTGATAGTATACCCGTAGTCATAAACCGATTAGTGAGAATAATAATATCCTTTCTCTCATACATTTCGATAGCATCAAGTATACTTTATTGGAATTTTCCAACAATTTGACTAATTTTCTGACATTGAGTGGCCAGTTGTTAAAACGTGATTTGCAACAGCAGATTTATCGATTTTGTTGTTCCGAATGTGTCCTGTATGCTATTTTAAACCGTATGACAATGTTTCTGGTGGTTGCCCGACGTGACACTTGTTGCAATCTAAACATTTAATTTCATATATACCCGATTTTAACATGTCCGGAGTTTTATCGAATGTGTTTCCTAGAAGTTGTTAAAGTTTTGATAGCCAGTTTTATATTAACCTTTCTAAAAGTATTCTGGAGTTTGTTGTTTGTTTTCGGATGGAACGTGAAAGCGTGGAAACCTTTTACCTTTTTTATTTTTTTCGTTAGGGTATAACGACATACGACTGTTCCCAAGTCGCAGTGGTTAAGATCGGAGCTACTAGAACTCAGGGATCCGCGGTCTAGCTCCAGTGGAGATGGGAGTGGATTCCTAAAAAGGGAACCTAGTAAATGGGCGCCAGGTAAATTTAAGTCTCCCAGATACCCCTGCGTAATGTACTAATTCCTAAATTCACCAAAAGAATATTCACGCTAATAACAAACAGTTTATTCTAATAGCATACAACCCAGGTCTTTAGATCCAGCAATATTTAACTATTATGAAACCCTGAATAAGGGTGGCGGAAATTGTACGTAGATATTATTCTTGGATTCAAATACGCGTCGCTTGAGCTCAGGCGCATTCACGTTTCTCCTCTATGATCATATACGATTACTACAAATCTTGCCCCAATTTCCGCTTTCCAATAACAATAACCTAGATAATTGATAACAATATATGTTCAAGTTATATATATAGTAGGTATAAGATGATTCGGGATATGTTTTCTATAACTTGCGTGCTATTCCTTGTGCCTGAACGTATTATTGCCTCGATGGTCTCGCAATACCGTTCTCCTTCCCTTTGTACTCGCCGTCTGCGACTTTTGACTGAATGTCCCCCAGCGCTGCTTCCTGACCACCTTGTATATACTCGGGATCGGTAACACTGCGTTGGCTGTCTCACAGCGCTACTTATGGACCACCTTGTATATATTCGAATGTCTCAGTTACACTCTTCCTGATATAAAAAATCGTGCTGGCCTCAAAAACTCCTGCCACCATAAACTTCGGACTGCCACAAAAATCCTTCTATTCCTCTTGATATAAAAATCGTGCTGGCACACAAAAACTCCTGATGTTACAAAAAAACTTCTGATGTTACCAAAAATTCGGGCTGCCACAAAAACCCTGATGACAGAAAAGAAATCATCAGTGACTTTTCTCGGATAAGAAACAAATGAATTTTCCCAACACATAATAGTTTCGTTTATCAGAATATTAATCAGACCAATTATTCGTTGTTATGCAACAGTTATAGAATTCGTACATACCCTGATGTTCGGGGTTGTCCTGCACACGTTTGCTTCGAAACCAAACCTGGCCGTGCCTCCACCAAATAATTCTTCAAGCACACAGCGATATTCTGGATATAGAAAGATAATTACGACCTGAATTGATTCCACTATAAATGACGAGAATAGAACATCTAACACATACCTGTCAAAGTCGCCAAGATCGTTCACGTGGTCAACTCTTAGATTTGCAGAAAGGTAGTTAGATCCTCTTTCGAGACGAGTGCAAGGTACCTGTTATCTTCCCAAATCAAACCAATGTAACCCTCACTCCTAATTCGATTTTCGGAACTATATCCAACTAAGAAGAAATCACCAATTCTTATTAAGTTCCGAAAATACGCCTAACCTACTGCTCCTCCTTCGAATGTTGACAAAATGGACGACCTCATGTCCCTGACTGGCGCAGACCCTCACAAACTTTCAGACTGTCACTATGAAATAATATTGCCAACTTATTCGGCTCTCGAATGCGATATTTCTTGTGCGTCGATTGGTACCACTGAGATCCAACCTCAAATTCGATGTCAACATAAACGATAACCTTATCGTAAACAAAACATAAACAAACCCTCGCCTGAGTTAAAAATAAAACGTTACAAGGGTTATGTTACTGAAGAGATTTTCATCTTTATGTTTGTTGATAGTTTTCTGATCTAGTTGATGACTATAGGTACCCGTTTCTTTCGACAATTTCGAAAATCATTCTTCTTTCTTTCTTGAAGTCTACATTGCTTAGCGGAATATTAAATAACCGGTTAACGAGGAAATGTAAGCTGGCTGGTTTATGTGCCAGGGAGCTACCGAAGCAGACGAAATGTAAATAACAGAATTAGTAGGTTTTCTAAAAATGTCAAAGCTAATTAAATTTGAGTTATCTCTAGATAATTTTGAATCTAAGAATGATAAGTAGCCGTCATTTCCATTTCGAAGGTGAACTTAATAGATGAGTATTTACTGTTTGAGACAATGGTAAATTCGTTAATATCAAAATTTTCATCAGCACTTGCAAAGATGTCACATTTGGAAAATATTTGCGTTCTTTTTGGCGCTCTAGTTCCTCGGAACTGAGTGCTTATCAATTTGCCCAAATTTCTGTAATTTTCGGCTTTTTCGATGAAAATGGTTTTAAACGATTTGGTTCGACTCACTGATCAAGAATCCGTGGTCGAAATTCATTCTGTCCGGCCGGCCGGCCGGTCCGACCGTCCGGCCGTAGGCACGTTAACTCCCGAACCGAATGAGCTAGACAGTTGAAATTTTCAGAGTAGGTTTGGGAGATGAATATCTCGGCTAAGTTCGTTATTGGGCAAAATCGGAGAGATGGTTTCGGAGTAACAAAAAAAAAAATTTTTTCACAATCAAATTCCAAATAAATATTTTGTTCAATAAGCAGTTTTATCATAAGAATCCAACGATATCATTTTTAACTCTAACAAGCTAATACTTTCGGAGATATGATTTTTCAAAATTTCAATTTTAAATCATATTTCTACGTTTTCACAGAATTATATAATTATTCTATGTATGAATTGTCATAATGTCAACTTATTTTCCTTAGACATGACATTGTCTAATTCCTTGCTAATAGTTGGTTCGAGAAACGTCAAAATCGACTTAGAGAGACAAGGGTAAAAAACCGTCAAATAAACCCTCATATGGCGATTTTATGTCGAAAAGTGAAAATTAAGAATATATATCCCAGGTAAGTACCGCGTTTTATTCTAATACCGGAGATCGACATGATCGTACGAGGAGCCCGATAGCCGGTTGGTCTAGGCCGTCGGGTTTTCGACTTCGGACCGAGAGAAGGCGGGCTCAAATCCCGGAAAGGAATTATACTTTTTGGCGCTCTAGTACCTCGGAACTGAGTGCTTATCAATTTGCCCAAATGTCTGTAATTTTTATTAAGATGCAGTTTCACCATTTAAATCCATCGATATCATTTTCAACTCCAACAACCTAATACTTTCGGAGATATGATTTTTTCTAAATTTCAAAAATGAATCGTACGTACTTCAATGTTTTCACAGAATGCTATAATTATTCTGTCTAAGCTTTATTATATGATATGTGTTCATCCTCGTACATTTCATCCTGTTCTATAAGAAAGAGTCAAATTCATTTCAGCGATTTTAATTTGATTTCTTCCATGGTGCAGTTCTCATTCTCAGATTGCTCATTTAATCTTGATAAATAAACTATTATTTGAATTTAATTTCCTTTATGATGCAGTTCTTTCATGAGAATACATTGATTTAATTCCCAACTCTGAGAAACCAATACTTTCGGAGATATAATTTGTCTGTTTGAACTAGAGCGCCAGAAAGCTCCTGTCCACAGGGCTTGAAACCATTTTTTAATGTCAAGTTATAATTTGTTGAGGATAAATTAGCTAAAAAGGGGGAAAGGAAACCCATGGCCGTACCGAAAGTTTATTTATAATATTTACCGTTAAAAGAAACGGTATTTTTATCATGAGGTTAACCATGCAAAGCGAGCTTAACCTCAAGTACTCATTAATTTCTATTTGAGGAATATCTGAACTAGTAGTTAAATGTTTAGATTGCAACAAGTGGTACGTCGGGCAAACAACCAGAAACATTCTCACACGGTATAAAGAGCATACAGGACACATTCGGAACAACAACATCGATAAATTTGCTGTTGCAAATCACGTTTTAACAACTGGCCACTCAATTTCAGAATATCGAATTGTCGAATTGTTGAAAAATTCAAATACAGTGTACTTAAGAACTCTTGAATTATTGAAATATATAGGAGAACGGATATTTTACTCAATAATGATCTAACCCCTATTAACATCCCATTATTCTCACTAATCGGTTTTTGACTGAGGGTATAATATCAACCCATACTTGACTGCATGCTTTAGTGACGCTTCATCTTCGAGGATACAAACTTTGTTTCCGTAACATATATCAGACGACAAAAGCTGTAGTGGACAAGAGTGTAGTTACTTTTGTAGTGAAATAATATGTAACATGATAATAATTTTATGAACCGAGAGAACTGTGAAAACTATTCGAAAATAAATAATGACAATTGTTGTTCGACACCGTGCTTTTAGGTTATATATGTACTCACACAGCGTGGCCTGATTGAATAGCTATATGCTTTATAGCACGTGGTACCGAGGTCGATTCCCGTATCCGAAATTGTCTCTTTTTCGTTTATTTTTGCAGTTCTAACGAAATAAAAACAATGAGGAATGGTATATTTACTGCATTTGAATCGATCTTTCAGTAAAATTACGTGAGACGTGGATAATTTTGCAAATCATTAGTTATTTTACGAATCTCATTTTTGGGTGTTTCTCTCATGGCACAATTATATTGTTGAACTGATTTGTGTCCTTACGATACAAACAAAGCACAGTTTATTTTCGACCGAAGAGTATGTTTTCAAATGGGTCCTTACGCCACCACGGACACAGCACTATTTATTTTCGACCCAACAGTGAATGTATATATTTAAGTCAAATGCAATCGTTTGAGACCATTATCGGCCAAAAAGCAATCCCATTTTTTTTGGACACTTGTTTCTACACTAGAGATTATATTCTTGGAAATATTGTGAATATTTTCCTGGAGCAAACAGCCTTGGACGAGTGCAGTACCTGAATGGGTGATCGCTCTGGCTATAAGTTTGAACAGCTCTCCAAAGCTCCACAGTGCTTTTCCAACTTGTTTATATGCTGTTAGGACCGTAACCAGTAGTAAGAAACAAAATGTGCAATTTCCAAAGACCTGTGCGAGCAGTGTTATAGCCGAGTAACTACGAAGTTTCGCACTTTCTTTAGTTTCGGGTCGATAATTCAATGAGGATGGGTATGACGGAACGGTAATTGAAAACATTATTGAAGTCGATTAGATTTTCTGCAAATAGAGACCACAGCGAGCTCTGTACGACCTTTGGTTCCCGGCATACAGCTTTCCGAATATATGCCTTTTTGTCCAAAAAGTGAAAAATCGTCAAAATGTTCACTTATTTCGTGAAATATAAGTGAAAAAAATATCTTTTTATGGTTTTTACGCGCATGTTCTGGGGAACAGCGTGGTAACATTTTGCCCAAATGTTTGTAATTTTCGAATTTTTCAGGTTAGGTTCGACTCACTGATGAAGAATTTGAGGTCTAATTTGATTATGTCCAGCCAGCTGTTCATTGCCACGATGACTCTTGAATGGAAAGAGGTAGCGACTTGAAATTTTCAGGGTTGCTTGCGCATCCAAATGCGACAGTTAAGTTCATTAATGGGCATAATCGGCAAAACGCTTTACCAGTAGTAATTTTGTTTGAAAAGGATAAAGATTCGATCGAATCGGAACTTGGTAACTAGAATACCGCCACAAAGGCGTCTGTAAATTTTCGTGAGGATCGTATCACTGAAAAATAAAAAAAATATCATGTATCTCACGATAACTTGAGAACGGAAATATATAGCGACTTGCAATTTCAGGGTAGGTTGAGCATCCGAAACGTTTTTGGAGCTATACCCATTTGAAATTTTGTTGCTTTTCCTCGTTAATTCAAAAAATACGAATCCGATCCAATTCAAAAATGGCAATTATTTGTAGAATACTGACGCACGAAATTTTTAGAAATTTCGTGACGATAGCATCACTTAAATAATTTAAAGAAATCATTGGAATCAATTTCGTATCTCAGAAACTATCCGCCGACATTGCTGAAATTTTGCGAGAGCCTTCAAAACCTAACTTTACAGTTCCAAATTTGAACACGATCGGATCTATATTGTTGGAGATCTGAGCATACTTGGGTGATTTCAGTAGCTAGATGGGAGACTGTTGCCACGATAACTTTTGAACGAAATGAGATAGCAACTTGCAATTTTCAGGGCACGTTTCGCCTCCAAAAAGGACAGTTAATTTCGTTCTTGCGCATAATCGGATAAAAGATATTGGAGTTAAACCCATCTTAAACCTTGTTGTTATTACCCAATTACTCAAAATATACGAAGCCGATCCAATTAAAACTTCGTAATTACTTGTAGAATGCACACGCGCTAATTTTCGCGAAATTTTCAGAATATCATATCACTAACAAAAATATAAAAAACTGTTTCTCCAAAAATTATATTTTTCAGGAACTTTTCATCAGAATCTGCTGAAACTGCGCGCATACCTTCGATATATCGTTACCGAAACATATGTCAGACGACAAAATTTGTAGTGGACAAGAGTGCAGTGTGCTCAAGCAATACCTCCTAGAATACATGTATTCTAGAGTTGTGTTCGAATATTAACTCCGTAGAGTAATATTTACTCCATTGCGTTCGAAAACTGAAAGGTTGAGTAACTTTTACTCTGAGTTGCGTTCGAAAATTAACTCTGTAGAGTAATATTTACTCCATTGCGTTCGAAAACTGAAAGGTTGAGTAAATTTTACTCTGTGTCAGTCGTCCGAAAAGTCGGAGTATTCGACTCGGAGTTCATTTTACTCCTGTCAAAATTGACATACCTCATGGGAAGGAAAATCTAGTATCTTTGTCCAACTGTTTTATGAATGTTTTGTGAGGTAATTTAAACGTTTTAATACTGGTCACAATATATATTTATGATTAGAGTTACATATATGTGAAGAAAACAATAATAATAGGATCTTTCTTAAACCAACATAACCTATTTTCCGATATTGGCACCTTCCGTCACTGTCAGTGTCAGAGTAACTCCAGAGTAAATCTGTCAAACCTTCAAATACTCTAGTTTACTCCGTGGAGTTAATTTTCGAACACCACTCAGGAGGTATTGGCTCAAGTCAGATTTCCCTCAGTCCGTGGTATAACACTGCACTTGGAGCTAGCACCTTGCTATGCATGGTAGCCTGCAGCGTCTTCCATCAGTGTTTGTATTTTTCTGTATGGTATGTTTGAGGATTGGATATACGCCGGTCCATTTCATGAACAAATGTTGCAAATGTTTGATTGTTTCGGTCTCTACTTGACGTAAATTCATTACGAACGATTAAAGTAAACACTTTATTTCCGCACAAATGTTGCAATGTTGCAAATTGTTTCAATTTTGTATTCGATCGGGAATGTTATTTTCATATACAACAAATAATATGAGTATAATACAATGTGTTTATCGTATATAAGAAAGTGCTTTATGTCAGCAATTCATTAGTACTTTATGGTATTATGAAATTCTGTAAGTTTTGCTTTGCGCTGAAGTGATGCTTATCAAGATAGTAATTTGATCAAACTGAACTCAATAACTTACTTGATCTCCACCGACATTTATTAAGCTGACGGTTACATCAGAAAAAGTAGGCCGACAAGGTATCACAGCATCACTGTATTGTGTCACTACTATACTGTCAAATTCTTTCACTTCTACGGAAAGATGTTCTTCATCTGGAAATATATCTTTGTAGTTCCATGTTTCTCAAAGGAAGTTGTGCCAAATTTTTGAATAGCGTATGATGTAAACTCATCATTTTAATTGAGATATCATAGGATGCATTTAGGTTAAGTTTATCTATATCTTACCATGTACATATAAATAGAGCTGACTGGAACTATGATCCCATAGATTTCTTTCTTCTTGGCAAGTATAGAAACCAACGAACGGAAAAGTTATATTGGCTATATGTAATTCTGAGGCATATTTGTACTTTGGGTGTCTAGGTTTTGAATGCTTTATTGTGAGTTTTGTGTAATTCAGGTATTCCTCCTACAAAAAAAAGGATAATTAATGATTTCAGTTTACAAGGCTTGAATCATGGGTGAAAATAGTCGTAATTCACAAACAACTAATTCATCTTCCAGTTGAGAAATCTAATATAATTGATGGTCTTTATCCATAAAACTCCAGGTTAAATCAAACCTCATTTTCTCAAAATGAATCATTTTCTGCCGTATTCACAAAGCATTCAATCTCCGTTAAGTCCTCTGAGGTCCTCAGTTAAGGATAAATAAGAATCGCAACCTCAGTTTAAGTGAAAATTAACGTGGAACAAGCCTGTTTCAGCACCGTTACATATGTTAACTAAGGTTGCGATTCTTAATTTTCCTTAACTGAGGACCTCAGTTAGAAACTTTTTGGAAATTCTCTGCTTTGTTATCGAGAATTATTAATTTTCAAAAATCACTTGACTCTAAATATTCAATGAATTTTTTTTAAAACTGGAGAGATGGTTATTATTTCATGGGAAACAATTGAGAATTACTCGAAAAAAGTATTATGAATTATGGTGTAAAAATTCAGGAAAAACCTTCCTTGCTTCATTAGCTTTTCGAGAAGATACATATGTCAATAATTCCTACACGAAATCGAAAAATATGGCTAGAAAACAGTATTTTATTCCAGGGATACAACCCATAACAAAAAATAATATGTTAGTAAATTATATGTCATGCATGAGCCTCTTAAATGATGGAATTATATTATTAAATTTGTCATTGGATCAGAAGTGATTTTTATATATTTTTTTAGGATTCACTATATTTACCAGAGGAATCTACATCACCAAATTGGTGATGTATTGTGTACTTACTATAGTTTTAAATAAAATTAATCATAATTTGTTTTCCATAAGAATATATATTATGTTTATTAACGAAATTATTATATCTACCTATATGAATAAAATTGTGTATTTATGATGGATGAATTGTATCCCGATTCACACCCAATGAACGAGGAGAAATAGGAATACCTTGCAACGAAATAGCATATTACTGTAATCACTTAATTTTTTTCATTTGTTTTTATAATTTGAGGAATGTTTTGTGAACTCACATTTTTCACTGATGGTGTTTTCCATTTCAATTTGTGATTCCCTTCACAGAAAATAGAAAAGTTGCTACCGGATTCAAGAACATGCTCCACATGTGGAAAATCTATTTTCGGGGATACAATTCTTTCTTCTGAAAAAAAAAATAAGAAATTAGTGCAAATTGTTGGTGAATGTAATGTAAAATATAATTTTTATCAATTATGAGCAATTGCTATTTAAAAAATTCCATTCATATTGTTATACTGTGATCCTCCTAGATATTTTCCAAGGAGACCCCTCATAAGCTCTTGAGAGCTTGAGTGAGTAAGGAGAATCAGTTGTATTCTGTGTAGGCTTTGTTACTGTGTTCTTACGCCACCTTACGCATAGCAATGTTAATTTTTGACCCAACAATGAATGATGGCGATTACTGTAACTCGATATTTTTTTCCTAGCCTCAGGATTGAACGCGGGGTCTCCAGCTCCTGAGTCAAACTCTCTACCACTGAGCCAATCGCACATACCATTCTAGGAAGTTGAAATTCAGTCAACCAGTAGAGCATGTGTTAATAAATTATACCTAAATGATACGATTAGCAAAACCTTGGTTACATCTTAGAATGTGGCCTTGAAAAGGTGCTTTTAGAGATAATCCCCCATCGAATATTAGAAGTGTCGCCAAAAGTGTAGAGTCTGAGAGAATTATACGGACCGGCTTGTTTTCCCGACCTAAATCCCATCGAATACTTGTAATATAGAATAAAGTGATAAGTAGCCATATGCCAATAACTAAAAAGACACACGAATATTTCCGTGATCCGGGCAGGTCACCTCATCGCTCAATGGTCGCCCACAGAGGAAAGCGTCATTCAGGGGCAAATACGAACCGGTTTGAGGTTTGATCGTAACTTGACACTCGTAATAGCCACACGGAATGACGGTGTCATTCAGTGTGGCTAAGTTACACTGACGATCGGTAATAACCATGAAAACGATATGTATCTGCCCCTAAATGATGCCATTCAGTTTGACTAAGCATTGGTAATAATCATGAAACGTATCTGCCCTGATGGTACGTTTCTGCCCCTGAATGACGCTTTCCTCTTCGGGGGCAACATTGAGCGATGAGATGACCATCCCGGATCGCGAGAAATATTTGTTGATGGTTAAAATCGATGACTATTCCTCCTCAAAGATTTCAATCAATCATATTAAGGCATATGATACAAATCACTTGGCAACGAAACAATATTTTTGAATACCAATGCAGCGTGAAAATATCCTGGTATTTGCAAGTGTGCTTTAGGTGAATATTTTTTGACGTCGAAAACATTCGGGATGATTGTAAAAAAGATTTAATTTATTTAAATTACAGTTAGTATTATTTCTGCCCTATAATTAAAATTGAGTGAAATTTTTTTCGGAAGATAGTCCTTCATAATCCCCTCATGCTTGCAGAATTATTAACTCCTGCCCTTCGTGCAGTCGGGAATATATTCGAGTATTTGGCAAGCACTCGGGATATAAGTACTGAATATTTCACCGTGTATATTTTGAATATTTGGAGGATATAGTGAAAAAATTGGTTCAAGCCCTCTGGACAGGAGCTTTTTGGTGCTCTTGTTCAAACAGACAAATTATATCTCCGAAAGTATTGGTTTCTCAGAGTTGGGAATTATATCAATGGATTCCTATGATAGAACTGCATCATGAAAGAAATTAAATTTAAAAACAATTTCGTTTAAAAAATATGCTTCAAAAATTATCTTAAAAAAAAGAGCAATCTACAATGCTTCAATGCTTTAATGCTTCAAAAATTGTCATTAAAATTATTTATCAAGATTAAATGAGCAATCTGCAATGACAATTGGAATGGGTTGTTGCAACTTACACTCGGTGCATAGTTTTCACAACTCGAAATACCTAAGTAAAGTATCATCGGAATGTCTAGAGCGAGACTGGAGACAATCATAGCAGATTGTCCATTTATTCCTGATATTTGAGTAGGCAGTGGATTACGAACAAATTATTTTAATAGTTCAAAATATATTCATAAAATACTAACCCCTTTTCATAATTTAAAATTCAATAGTTCATAGCACTAACATATTCTTTTCTGTATTATGAACCTTAACCCAAGAAAAAATGTTTGATACAGACATGGAGATCTATGTTTCAGTATTTTTTTGCTAGCAACATTATGAAAATACTGTATATAGGAACATGTCTCACTATACTTAAGGAAGTAAAAAGTAATATTAACCTTAGTGGTCAACGAACAGTAATTTCTTTTGATGATTCCATTATGTTATTCTTTCCTATTGCCTCCATAAACTACATCAAAACAGTCTTTTATATATTCACAAATTCAAGAATCGAATACTTGTTTCCCAAGAGAAAATATTTTCAAACTACGAATTGACAATATCTAATAGCTAGAAAAGATAGGATTTATGAATAGTGAACACAGACAGATTATGTGTTCACATTCTGTGAATACATAGAACTTACGATATATTATTGAAACTTTGAAACATCCTATCTCCGAAAGTATTAGCTTGTTAGAGTTAAAAATGATAAACATGGATTCTTATGATGTAACTGCATCTTAAAAAAAATTGAAATCAAAAGTTTTAATGTAAAAAAAAATATTTTTTTTCGCCACTCCGAAACTATTAGACCGATTTTGCCCAATAACGAACTTAACCGAGATATTTATCCCTCAAACCTACTGTGAAAAATTCAACTGTCTAGCTCATTCCGTTCGAGAGTTGTCATGTTAACGGACGGCCGGACATAATCGATTTCGATCTCGGATTCTTGATCAGTGAGCCAAACCAAATCGTCCAAGAACATTTTCAGTCAGAAATTCGAAAATTACAGACATTTGGGCAAATTGATATGCACTCTGTTCAGAGGTACAAGAGCGCCAAAAACAGTAAGAGCTCGTCTAAAAAATACGGGATATACAGAAAAACTAATTCAAGCAGTTCTTGCCACCTGTCACGGGTAGAAATTGGCAGTCCCATACGACCTCCACGAAGTGGTGCTTGCATTTAAGCAACTAAAAACTACCAAGAAGGCTATATTTCACTAAGAATTTCGAAGTCGTTATACAGCTGTTCTTATAACTTTGACATTTTAGTTTACTTCCCATTATATGAGGCATTTTATTTCATATTTGCAATTTTGTCGATTAAATATATAAAAGAAATGACCTGAAGTCAGTCACGACCGGAGGTCCCGACTCCAATCTCGTGGCTAGTAAATATATTTTCTAGTCAGACAGTAATGGCAGGGATTTCATTGGGACGTTTTCTGCAAATGGTCAAAAAGTTGATTGTACAACTGATCGTATATAAAACTCATTTTTGACAATTTGTGGGTTGGACGTTTTCTGCTTAACGATGTCCAAATATATTGCGATGAATAGGTGTTGGATATCGAAGATGTTTTTTTCGGGTCATCCCTAAATGTTTGCTCTCCCTTCAAAATAACAAACGTGTTACTGAGGGACGTTTATAAATTCTAGTATTCATTTCAAGGAGAAGCCGACAAAGGACCTATGGATTATCCCGTGTGAGCAAGCAGTATTTGGAGTGATCAGCTGAATAATGTTCAATTCACATAACTTTTCGACGAAACAAAATCTGATTTGCGCCACATAAAAATAAAAACGAGAACAAAAAGAGTTGAAACGAATCGAAGGATGTATTGTTTCTATCAAGCAATGCGTAGGTTTCGACTTCCGCACGATAAAACTGTTTATTTTTTCCTCGCGTTGTGATACTAGCTCTTTGATGCGTTTCATATAAATATTCTTTATTTGATATTATGGAGGATAATTAGAAAATTAAAATACACGATAAATTGAAAGGTGTTGAGAATGTAAAGGAGGATTCACTTATCTTGGCCACTCGAATCTTCTTGGAAACGCCGGAATATATTTATATTCTGTAAACGGCGTTTTGTACTAGTCAATGTTGACTTGAGATGAAGTCTTCATAAAAAATGGGTTCAAGCCCTGTGGACAGGAACCTTCTGGCGCTCTAGTTGAAACAGACAAATTATATCTCCGAAAGTAATGGTTTCGCAGAGTTGAGGATTATATCCATGTATTCTAATGATAGAACTGCATAATAAAGGAAATTCAATTCAAATAATAGTTTATTTATCAAGATTAAATGAGCAATCTGAGAATGAGAACTGCACCATGGAAGAAATCAAATTAACATAGCTGAAATTAATCTGACTCTCTCTTATAGAACAGGATGACATGTACGAGTATGAGCACAGAGCATAATATGCTCTGTGTTCATACTCGTACATGTCATCCTGTTCTATATTAAAGCTTAGATAGAATAATTATAGCATTCTGTGAATACATAGAAGTACGATTCATTATTGAAATTTCGAAAAATCATATTTCCGAAAGTATAAGCTTGTTGGAGTTAAAAACAGACAAATTATAGATATAATTTGTCTGTTTGTCTGTTTGTCCGTCTGTTGTCCGACAGTATTGGTTTCTCAGAGTTGGGAATTATATCAATGTATTCTTATGAAAGAACTTCATCTTAGCAGAAATTGAATTCAAACATCATAGACGAATTGACGAATTCTACCCAACAACGAACTCATCCGAGATATTCATTCCTCAATTCCAGTTTTGTTTTTAGTGGAGATATTCTGAACTCAATATTATTAACTTACCATTACCATTCCCATCATCATATGTATTGACCATCGGCATGAAAATATCAACCAACAAAAAGTATGATACCTATATTATATTATAATTCTCATATTTCTACGATTGCTGGAATGAATGAATTAGACAACGTCATGTCTCAGGAATATAAGTTGACATTATAAAAATTCATAGAATACCCTCAGAATAATTTTATCATTCTTTGAAAACAGAAATACCATTTATATTAAAATTTTGAAAAATCATATCTCCGAAAGTATAAGCTTGTTAGAGTTAAAAATGATATCAATGGATTCTTATGGTGAATCTGCATATCGAAAAAAATTTAATTTGGAATTTGTTATATAAAATAAATTTTTTTTTCTGTTACTCCGAAACCATCTGTCCGATTTCGCCCAATAACGAACTTAACCGAGATATTTATCCATCTAACCTACTCTGGAAATTTCAACTGTCTAGCTCATTCCGTTCGAGAGTAATCGTGCCTACGGCCGGCTGACCGGTCGGCCGGACCGGCCGGACAGAATGAATTTCGACCACGGATTTTTGATCAGTGAGTCGAACCAAATCGTTTAAGACCATTTTCATCGAAAAATTCGAAAATTACAGACATTTGGGCAAATTGATAAGCACTCAGTTCCGAGGAACTAGATCGCCAAAAAGTATGATACTATATTATAATTCTCATATTTCTACGATAGCTGGAATGAATGAATTAGACAACGTCATGTCTCAGGAAAATAAGTTGACATTATAAAAATTCATAGAATACCCACAGAATAATTATATCATTCTTTGAAAACAGAAATACGATTTATATTGAAATTTTGAAAAATCATATCTCCGAAAGTATTAGCTTGTTAGAGATTAAAATGATATCAATGGATTCTTATGGTAAAACTGCATATTGAAAAAATTTAATTTGGAATTCGTTATGTAAAAAAAAAATTTTTTTTTGTTACTCCGAAACCATCTGTCCGATTTCGCACAATAACGAACTTATCCGTGATATTTATCCATCTAACCTACTCTGAAAATTTCAACTGTCTAGCTCATTCCGTTCGAGAGTAATCGTGCCTACGGCCAGCCGGACAGAATGAATTTCGACCACGGATTCTTGATCAGTGAGTTGAACCAAATCGTTTGAGACCATTTTCAGCCAAAAATTCGAAAATTACAGACATTTGGGCAAATTGATAAGCACTCAGTTCCGAGGAACTAGAGCGCCAAAAATCAAGATGACTGGCATCGTGTCACCGTCAATTTTTTTCCCAGGAACATACCTTTTTGGCGCTCTTGTTCCTCAGAACAGAGTGCTTATCAATTTGCCCAAATGTCTGTAATTTTCAAATTTTTGGCTGAAAATGTTCTTAAACGATTTGGTTCGACCTACTGATCTAGAATCTGTGGTCAGAATTTATTCTGTCCATCCGGTGCGGCCGTAGACACGTAGAACTCTCGAACGGAAAGAGCTAGATAGTTGATTATTCAACGGTTTTTTCTGGGTTTTCTCTCCCAAACTCTGAAAAATATCTATAATGATTACCTAGATAGTTGAACTTTTCAGAGTAGGGTTGGGAGATGAATATATCGTTTAGGTTCGTTAGCAGGCAAAATCGGCAATATGGTTTCGGAGTAACGAAAAAAAAAATTATTTGTTACATTACAAATTTCAAATTCAATTTTTTTTAAGATGCAATTTTGTCATAAGAATTCATTGATATCATTTTCAACTCTAACAAGTTTATACTCTCGGAGATATGATATTTCAAAATTTCAACCTCAAATCGTAATTCTTTGATTTCACAGAATGTTCATACATATCACACAGAATATACCCTAGGTAAGATATATTCTATGTGTCATCATTGTCATATATTAGTGTTCTGTGATTGTCATTGCACAGAGAAATATAGGGTATTTTCTCTGTCTACAGATAAGAGATGTACTGTTAAGTTATTGAAATTTGGTTCAGAATATCTCCAGTAAACTGGAATATTGACTAAGTTTCAATAGATTTTCAGAATTTTCAGAGTAGAAGTAAGGAATTAATATCTCGGATAAGTTCGTTATTGGGTAGAAATGGTCTGGTGGTTTCGGATTAATAATTTTTGAGACTGTTTTTGTGACAA
This sequence comes from Halyzia sedecimguttata, assembly GCA_937662695.2. Classification (NCBI taxonomy): domain Eukaryota; kingdom Metazoa; phylum Arthropoda; class Insecta; order Coleoptera; family Coccinellidae; genus Halyzia; species Halyzia sedecimguttata. The sequence goes on from OW569415.2 coordinate 41,473,924, forward strand.
TTTTTGAAGCATTGACAGATTGCAGATTGCTTTTTTCTTTCTAAATGATATTTCTTGAAGCTTTAAAGCATTAAGGATTGCTAATTTAATCTTGATAAATAAATCATTATTTGAATTTATGGTGCAGTTCTATCGTAAAAATCCATTAATATCATTCCCAACTCTGAGAAACCAATTCTTTCGGAGATATGATTTGTCAAAGTTTGAACAAGAGCGCCAAAGCTCCTGTCAAAAGGGCTTTCCCACTTTTTATTATGCCATTTGAAAGATGATTCAATTCTAAATTTTATTTCCAAATACCATTTTTTCCGCATTTTAAAACGTTAGCGATCTACAGGGTGTTATATGTTAATTCTACTGCATTTTTTTTTGTATTGTGACAACATGCCTTGATTTCGAGTTATAGATATGATTTTCTTTCTTAAGGCCGGTCCAAGCGCTACGTTTTGCTCAACCTTCTGTCTGCACAGTCAAGGCCGTTCCTTACGGTACGTTTTGCACAACATTTTGCCTGCACAGTTCAACACGTTGCAGGTAAAACGTTGCGTGTAGATAGGAAAATTGCGCAGTTTTGAAAACGGCGCGGAGACGTTGCAGTTGCAGCGATAACTGAGCTAGAGAGCATAGATATCCGTCAACTGCGCGGATTTGTCGCTGCATGTAAACGGTAACTATGGTAATAGCATGTCAAAATTGACAAGAGTAGTACCTCTTCCATGACGATATCGCAAGAACTGTGCGAAATATATAGATATCCCTGCACTGTAAAAATTATTTACAGTAAGAATCATTGGTTATTTAAGGCCAGCAAGAATCATGGTAAAATTACACTCAGTTTGTAATATTACAGTTTAGTTTGTAAATTCACAAATCAGCCTGTAATTTGTTTACCAGAAACTGTTTGTGATTATGCTACTTTATGTTATGTAATATTACATCAATTTCCATATATTCACAGAGATTTGATGTAATTTTTTGGAATTTCACAGTATGTTTTTCGCAAATTTCTTCATTCCTATTTTGTGAAATTGCTAGTAATAATTGTGGAATATTTCATATTTTTTGGTAATCCTTTGTGAATTCACATTCCTCTTTTGAATTTTTCACTAGATTCATACCGTAATAATATGCATTATTACAAAAAATTACATTTCTAAACGAAATATTGCTCTGTTTTTGATATGAATTTAACAAATTTTTTTGGATAATACTGCGCCACGTTAAGTTATATTACATATAATTCCATTAATTCACAAAGAATTATAGTAATTTCTTGTAATTTTACTGTATAATGTATGAATTTATTACCACTATTAAATTGATAGTATCCCAAACATGGTATTAATCCTGTGTAAATTCACAATCACTTTTGTGAATTACCTTTCGTGATTGTAGTCAAAACTGTTCGTACTATAAAAACGAATTACATATAACTCTTTCATGCCTAGGAATCTTAGGCATAATTTTCTGGACCTGAAAGAATTTTTTAGAATGCTAGATCTGAATATTCCGAAATTTAATTTCAAGATTATGCATAATTTGAAAGCATGAAAAGTAATAAAAATCACATTAGTTTCCATAATTGTTTTGGCCAAGGAGTTGCCAGGAACAGATCTGTAAATTATGATTGTACTTGAACAGAGGGTTACTCAAAATATGCATCGAATTTATTCTGCATTTTATATTATTAGGTTAAATGCTATCAAGAGGAAACCATAAGTGTCCAAATGATATTTGTATGCTGTTAGTTGGACAGAAATTAAATCAATGCTTATTCGGTCTTGGGTGGACAAAAATTGAAAGAAAAAACGCTATTTTTCTAAAATTTTATTGAAATTGATATACACCTATGACAAGAAATATTTAAAATAATCGAAATATTCATCCTTAATTAATGAATTTATCGAAAATTACTCAATTTATTAATAAATGCAATTACTTTTTTTTTGGCACTTTGAGCCACTTCCGTCGGGGTGAAGTTGTAGATGATACCTTTGTATCTTCTCCAACGTTGTAGAGAGTGCCTTTGGGTATCTCAGGTTCAAATTAAAATAAATGCAAAAGCATATTATAAATGCCTCGATGAAGGTGTCAAACGTTAATCCAGGTATTAGAGTTCCTTCCATGCATATCCTATACCTATTTTCTGAAATAAAATCATACTTTCATTATATAAAACATTCGAAACTTAATTTGCAATTAGCTCTGAAACAAAGATATCCTGTCTTCTGAAGTACCCTAGAAGAACAGAAAATCGAAATTTGACTCATTTTTCACAATATCTCCCATATTGCACTGGGATTTTGTTCACTGCTGTGAAATATAGCTTTAGTACAGTCAATCTGGCGAAAAAAAGGTAAAGATCGAACAAAAATTACCGTTCAGATGAAACTTGGTAGGTCACTTTGGGATGCTCAAAGGAAAGTAAATCCCAAGCACTAAATCACAATCTTCAAAAAACACACTTTCAATCTTCAAGCAGGTCTAGACTCGATCTGCGTGGAACTACGAAAACGTAATTTGCGTTGACATGCGAACTAACAAATAGACGCGCTCAACTCTGGAGAGAGAATGGTAGGGTAGTCGTCGTAGTCGAAATGGGGACATCGGAAACGATAGCGCCAGTCACATGCACAGCGGAAATACCCGATTCAAGACTCGGTCTATCGCATTCGCATAGTGCACGATGTGAATTCACAATATTGATGTAAATTGTTGGAAAAATTTGTGATTTCTTGTAAAGATCTGTGAATATTTGTAAATATATGTAATATTTTGGAAAAGTCTGTGAATTTTTGTAAAGGCTTGTATATTATTGTATTAATTTGTAAAATTATAAGAAAATTTTTTTTACATATTGTGGTGTGTGAAATTACGCTAATAACGGCTGTGAATTATGCGTAAATAATTGTAAATTTACCCCTATTTTTTACAGTGTGCATCATGTGGACGCTCTAAAAGTTGCTTCGTTTTTATTCCGTCTTAAGACTGCGCAGACAAAAGGTTATGCAAAACGTAGCGTATGGACCGGCATTTAGGCCAGTCCATGCGCTACGTTTTGCACAACCTTTTGCCTGCACAGTTCAACACGTTGCAGGTAAAACGTTGCGTGTGGATAGGAAAATTGCGCAGTTTTGTAAACGCCGCAGAGACGTTGCAGTTGCAGCGATAACAGAGCTAGAGAGCATAGATATCAAAAAAGCTTCATAAAAAACTATCCGACGTATTCACAAAGCATTCAATCTCCATTAAGTCCTAACTGAGGTCCTCAGTTAAGGATAAATAAGCATCGCAACCTCAGTTAACGTATGTAACGGTGGTGAAACAGGCCTGTTTCACGTTAATTTCCACGTTAGGTGAGGTTGCGATTCTTATTTATCCTTAACTGAGGACCTCTGTTAGGAATTAACGGAGATTGAATGCTTTGTGAATACGGCGGTATCTCTGTTTTAATATCTGCTTTATTATCTGAATAATATATTTTAATAACAATAAACAATTGTTTTAATAACAAACTAATAATTTTATATAATATGCTCTATATGCCTACCATTATGATCAATACATAAATTATATTTTTTCCTAATTTAATTAAAAGGTACTTTTGCCAGAATATCATTGTTTACATCGGCGCATGCATTTGTTATTTTCATTTTTAAATGGTCTTAATTACTAGAATTAGTTTTGTATACCATATTTTTCAGGGTGTCCCAAAGAAAGTAATCCATGGGCGCTAGGTCCGGTGGTCTTGGGGGATATCTGATGGGTCCATTAGTTCCTATCCGTTTAATTTCGAATTCTTGATCTAGATATCTCTTTACAATGGCAGCGTTGTGGCATGGAGCCCCATCTGGCTGTAGGCACATATTTCGTCTTATTTGAAGAGGCACATATTCTAGCAAAACCGGCAACACGTTTTAAATGGAATCTAAATACCTTTGCCCAGTTAATGAGCCTTCATAGAAGTATGGCCCTATTAAATTACGTCCTACAATACCACATCAGACGTTTATGCCCTTGTTGCTGAATAGGTCTGAAGTCGTGTGGATTTTCATCCGACCAGTAATGGAATTTTTTTCTATTTGGTTTACCATGGCTAATAAATCGACTTTTATCTTTCCATAGAATATGGTTATAAACATTAGCATCAATGCCAATAAATATAAAGCTATGTATAAAACATACGCAGTTAATAGAACATGAAATAAATTCATACAAAATATGACTGGGATATAATGACGAGGTATAAAAGTTGCTTCATATTGAATAGCCAGGCATATCAGTTCCTACTATCCAGCGTATACAGAGTGATATACCTACATTGAAGCAATAGGTACTCCTAATATCGAACAAGGAAAGAGGAAACTGATTATAATGTATAACAAGGTAGTTTTTAAATAATCTTCAATTGAGAAATTAATAAATGAGAATTTCAATTATCATCCAATATGAATACAGAAAAATAGATTTTCATCATGTACATCTCCTTCTCAAGTGATTTTGATTGTTTTATGTCCTTGAACAGTGTTTTTCAGTTAGAAGTTTCATTTTGAATTGGCTGCTATCCTATAAAAGGTCATACTTTGTTTGCTTATTTTCCTATCAATTTGCTAAAATGTCTGTAATTTTGAATTTTTGGCCGAATATTATATTAAACGATCAGTTTCGACTCACTGATTAAGAATCAGAGGTTATTTTCAATAAATCATTGTCATCGTCAATTTTTTCGAATATCTGGAAGTTGTCATGTTGTTCCAATATCCAAAACTGGCCATAATGATCTCATTGAAAACTACCATCCTATCGGCATTTTATCAGTATTTCCTGAAGTATTTGAGTCTCTGGTTAATAAATATCTATCTTTTCAACTATAAAGAACATCCTTATTGATGAACAGCACGGCGTTAGAGGATTTTGACCATTTTTGGCGCTCTTGTTACTGGTAACAGAGTGCTTGTCAATTTGCCCAAATGTCTGTAATTTTCGAATTTTTGGGTGAAAATGGTCTCAAACGATTTGGTTCGGATCAAGAATCCGTGGTCGAAATCGATTCTGTCCGTCCGTTAACACGATAACTCGCGAATGGAATGCGCTAGACAGTTGAAATTTTCAGAGTAGGTTTGGGAGATACATATCTCGGCTAAGTTCGTTATTGGGCAAAATGGTTTCGGAGTAACGAAAAAAAAAATTTTTTACATTACAAATTTCGAATTCAATTTTTTATTAAGATGCAGTTTCATCATAAGAATCCTTTGATATCATTTTCAACTCTAAGAAGCTAATACTTTCGAAGATTGATTTTTCAAAATTTCAATAATACATCGTAGTTCTATGTATTCACTGTCTGTGTTTACTGTTCATAAATGTCATATTATCTAGCTATTAGAGTCATGTCAATTCGTAGTTTGAAATAAGTATTCGATTCTTGAATTTTTGAATACATAAAAGACTGTTTTGAAACCGAAAATAATATTGACTGGTTGCATATTGAATAATTTACGTATAAATTCGGGATGATGTTTCAGAAGATTTAGAATTGGATCATTTTAATGATGTAGTTTATGAAGGCAATAGGAAAGAAGAACATAACATAACATAGTAAGGCATGTTCCTATATACAGTATTTTCATAATGTTGCTAGTTCATATATTTTGAACTATTAAAATAATTTGTTCGTAAGCCTCTACCTACTCAAATATCAGGAATAAACGGACAATCTGCTATGAACTCCATCCTTGCTCTAGACATTTCGATGATACTTTCCTTAGGTATTTCAAGTTGTGCAAACTATGCACAGAGTGTAAGCTGCAACAACCCATTCCACGAGGATGAATCATTGCAGATTGTTCTTTTAATCTTCATAAATGAATTTATGGACAATTTTTGAAGCATTGTAGATTGCTCTTTTTTTTTGCGCTCTTGTTCGAATGATAATTTTTGAAAAATTTTTTTTAAACAACACTTTCTTTAAATTTAATTTCTTTTATGATGCAGTTTTATCATAAGAATCCATTTATATAATTTCATCTCTGAGAAACCAATACTTTTGGAGATATAATTTGTCTGTTTGAACAAGAGCGCCAAAAAGCTCCTGTCCACAAGGCTTGAATCAATTTTTTTCATTCTGCTACAGTACATTCAAGTAAATTTGGAATTTCGTGGCAAGCATCGTGTTTGCGGGTTGTATTTTTATATTGTTCATACGTCGGATACCACAGACATCTGGAATTTTGGTAGGCTCCAATCATTAGAAGACATTTTTCTGTAGACCAATTCATAATAGATCGGATAAGAACAAATCGCTAGAGAACCAGAGCGCTTTGAAGAGATCGCTCTGAGAAGCGAGCGCTTCTGAACTCGCTCTTAGCAATTGTTCACACGCTCTAGTGCCGTTTATACCAAGCTATCGAGCAAACTTAGAATATTCCACAGAATCCTTGCGAACGCAGAAAGAGAAACGAAAGAATGCTCTGCACCTGTTTACACTAAAAGAATTTGATAGATAGGGGATAGAATGAGCATTCGCTCGTCGCAATAACGCTCTAAGCAACTGTTCACACGCTCTATAGACCACATTAGTTAGGTTAGAATCATTCGCTTGGCGGGAGATCCATATTCAAATTTTTTAACAAGGAATTTCAACTTTGAGGTGAAACCACCCTTTTTAAAAGAGACTGTTAGTACAGAGACAACAAGTATTGGGTACCTTCATCATTAGTGCATGTTTTCATGTTATTTCCACATTAAAATCTACCTCTATTTATTCTTAAATCAAAATTGAAACCATTCTAGTTCGAAAGATTTCCGTATGTCGTAGATGACTTCTGTTGTGCGTCATTACAAGGCCGATTTAGGGTTATGTTGTTATTTTTGATTTCGAGTGAGCCAAGACATACGTCAATCGAATTTGGTGTACACTTTTATTTTTATTAATTATTTTGGAAATATACAATTTTGTTATGAAAACTTGATTCTAGATGGTTGAGAAAGGTTCACAGAATCTGTTTCAACCAAAATAAACCTTAAGAAATTAGCCAAAGTATCTAAAAACAGGCGAGAAATTCGCGTCAATTTTAGGTCCATACTAAATGCATGGGGAATTCAGTGCTCGGATCCACGGATGGATCGTAATTCAAATTTCCCGCCTAACCTAACTAATGTGGTCTATTGCCGTTTATATCAAGTGATCGAGCAATCTTAGAATATTCCTTAGAATCTTTGCGAACGCAGAAAGAACAACGAAATAATGCTCTACATCTGTTTACACTAAAAGAATTTGATAGAGAGGGAATAGAATGAGCATTCGCTCGTCTGATGTAAATCGGCCTTAACATGAATACTACTTTTCATTTCGAAAGTTATCTATCCGAAGGATTCGTTAGAAAACATAATTGAAGATCCAATTGTGTGGTGTAGTAATTACAAATTGATGGATCAAGTTATGGTCCAACGATGTTTGAGATAATCAATTAACTACTATATATCCGCCAGTGAAGTAATTACTTTGATAGCCATTTTACTCTCTGGATAGATGGGACAGCGCAGATATTCGATTGCCACATATCTATTAATGATCATTTGGTGGGCAATTTAATATTTATTAGTCTCGTGTGAATGACGTTGAAATATTAGAATGATAGCCATATTCAACTAATCGGCCCAGGATACAATTTTGTTTCGAGTTCAAAATGTTTTCATTCCTTTCATTACTCATGCTCTGTATGCATCTTGTGATTAAATGTGAATATCACAGGCAACACTCTCCTGTAACCGGTACGAAATGACTTCATGTTCATGAGCAGTACTGAATTGAGTGAAAGACACCACCCCGTAATAAATGAAATTTTTTCAAAAATTTTCGAATTTTGAATTTTTCAGAAACGTGAAAAAAAATTGGTTCAAGCCCTGTAGACAGGAGCTTTGGCGCTCTTGTCCAAACTTTGACAAATCATATATTCGGAGGTATTGGTAAGAGTTGTGAATTATATCAATGGATTCTTATGATAGAACTTCATAATAGCAGAAATTAAATTCAAACATCATAAACGAATTTAAATTCAACAAGACTGCCTAAAATTATTAATCCGAAACCAATAGACCAATTCTACCCAACAACGAACTCATCCGAGATATTCGTTCCTCAACTCTATGATGAATGATATATTTTTTCCTCAAATCCACTCTGAAAATCATATTAAATCAATTGAAACCTTAGCCAATATTTCAGTTTTGTTTTTACTGGAGAAATTCTGTACTCAATATTATTAACTTACCATTACCATTCCCATCATCATATGGATTAACCATGGGCATTAAATATCAAAATTTGACATATCACGTCTCTGGAAAATAAGTTGACATGTATCAACACAGGTCATATTATAATAATTCATAGATATAATAATTATCGCATTCTGTGAAAACACAGAAGTACGATTTATTATTGAAATTTTGAAAAATCATATTTCCGAAAGTATTAGCTTGTTAGAGTTAAGGATGACATCAATGGATTCCTATGGTGAAACTGCATTTTGAGAAAAAAATATTTTGAAATTTGTAATTAAAAAAAAAATATTTTTTTTTACTCCGAAACCATATGGCCGATTTTACCCAATAACGAACTTACCCGAGATATTTATCTCCAACTGTCTAGCTCATTCCGTTTGAGAGTTATTGTGTTAACGGCCGGCCGGACGGCCGGACAGAATCGATTTCGACCACGTATTCTTGATCAGTGAGTCGAATCAAATCGTTTGAGACCATTTTCAGCCAAAAATTCGAAAATCACAGACATTTGGCCAAATTGATGAGCACTCTGTTCCGAGGAACAAGAGCGCCAAAAACAATAATTAGAAACGCCTTTATTTCTATAACACATCTTGAGAATAATGGGGTGGAGTTCCATCTTGTCGCAACCATAGGTTTCATTTGGGAGATCTGGATCTTCATCGTTCCGAAAAAGAAACGCGAACGCCGAAATCAGGTCATCCCGTGATAAATCCGAGGGGGAAACCGCTGACAAAAATTTGTACACCAACTCAACCGGAATTTCATTGGAATTAAATGGGAATTCAATAGGAATTCATAAGGAATTCAATAGAAATTTTTTTGAGATTCTATTGGAATTCTATATTCTCGTACACCAGAATTCCTAGCGGTTTACCCCTCGGTTAAAACCAACTATTTGGAGCTGTATACATGATTGTCCGATAGGTGTCACACTCTAGCATCAATAGGAATTCTCAATAATTCAAAAGCAATTCCATGGAATTTAATAGGAATTCCAGGAATTCAATAGAAATTCCTCGGAATTCAATAGGAGTTCCATGGAATTCTACTTTCTTGTACACCAGAATTCCTAGCGGTTTACCCCTCGGATAAATCCAAATATTTTGAACCTGTTAACCTAATAGTTTTAATTACCGGTCGACCACGTTGTGGACATCCTTCACATATTTGAACTCTTCTACTTGCTGATTATTTGACTAACAGCACCCTGAGTTACAGGTTCTGCATTAGGTCATTTTGCGAGAATGTTCCGGGGAACAGCGTGCCATCATTTTGCCCAAATGTCTGTACCTTCCGACTCAAACTATTAAGTTCAGCTCACTGATGAAAAATTCAGTGTGAGTTCAGTAGGTACTTTAGTAACACAAGGCTGCTAGGATCTCCAACAATATAGATCCGATCGTGTTCAAACTTGACAATAGAGTTAGGTTCTGAATGTTCTCGCAAAATTTCAGCGATGTCGGACAAATAGTTTCTGATATCTAGAATTATTTAATTTTCAATGATTCCGTTTTAATTTTCTAGTGATACGATCCTCACGAAATTTCGCAAGAATTTTTGCGTTGGTATTCTACAACTGATAACCATGTTTGAATCGGATTGGTTTCGTATTTTTTGAGTAAATCACAACCAAATTTCAGATGAGTATAACTACAAAAACGTTTGGCCGATTATGCCTATAAACGAACTCAAATGTTGAATTCGGATTCATAACCTAACCTGAAAATTTCAAGTCACTATCTCTTTCCGTTCTCAGGTTATCGTGACATCAATAATATTTTTTAATAACCCTTAGGTTTGTATTCTACAACTACTCACCAAGTTTCAATAAATGGATTTGTATCGGTTGAAATTGTGTCCATTAACCAACTTGGCCGTCGTACTGGGATGCGTCACCTATACCCTGAAGATTTCAAGTCGCTATCTCTTTCCGTTCTCAAGTTATGGTGTCAACGGACGGCAGGCCGGCCGAAAAGAATCAAATTTGACCTCGAATTCTTTATCAGGGAGTCAAACCCAATACAATAGTTTGAGACCATTTTCGGACAAACATTTGAAAATTACAGACATTTGGGCTCGAGATGTTGCCCAGAACATGCGTACAAAACCTAATTCGAATTAAATTGATGTATAACTACCAATTCCAATAATTTTCAATATTCAGTGTAGGTATTAGGAGAACATACAAGAGATCCCGATGGTCTAAAATTTATTTTGTTAGTTTCAGTATTGATGCTAGTGTCGTTGAAGTAATAAAGAAGTGTTTCTTTGATAAAAACTCAATTTGCAAATATTCACATGTCAAATTTATCGCAAGAATTATTCGCCCGAATGGCGTTACATGTGAAATCAGAATTTCATGATCTATCTGTGTCACGACAGCGTCTAGCGTAATCACGAAAATGCACCCTAATTCGTGTTTCATTCAAGAATATTAACTAATAAATGCTGTAACGCTTAATCCCCAAATTCAACTTGGCGTTTCTCTAGCGACGTCATAATATCAAAAATATTTATTTTTCCGATTATTTTTTGACGTTTCTTAAAACCAATGAAATGCTTCTTTATTTGTCACAAGGGTAAGTTTCAACCAATTATGTCATCATTATAGTGGGAATAAATCTGTTGTGATTATTCTCGGGAATAATCACTGTGTGTGTATATAAAATGGGTGAAAATTATCGGTTTATGATAGTTTCAATAATCTTTTTGGCGCTCTAGTTCCTCGGAACTGAGTGCTTATCAATTTGTTCAAATGTCTGTAATTTTCGAATTTTTGGCTGAAAATGGTCTCAAACGATTTGGTTCGACTCACTGATCAAGAATCCGAGGTCGAAATCGATTCTGTCCGGCCGGTCCGGCCGTCCGGCCGTCCGGCCGTAGGCACGATTACTCTCGAACGAAAAGAGTTAGAGGATTGAAATTTGCAAGGTGGATTTGGAGCGTAAATATCTCGGTTAAGTTCGTTAATGGGTAAAATCCATCGAGCGGTTTCGGAGTTATGTCCGATTTTAGTAAAATACATTTTTTATTAATATTTCAAAACTGATCACTTGATCTATCTGAAATTTAGCATCAAATTGTAGAATCATGACCTTCATACGTATGTGAAGTTTTGTATTGACCAGGTTACCGCAAAGTGTAAAAAAAAATTTTTGGAAATTGAAATTTTTTTTTTACAATAACTCTCGAACGGAATGAGCTAGGCAGTTGAAATTTTCAGGGTAGGTTAAGGAGATGAATATCTCGGTTAAGTTCGTTATTGGGCAAAATAGGCCAGATGGTTTCGGAGTAACGAAAAAAAAAAATTTTTTTTAAGTATCAAATTTCAAATTAAATTTTAATTTAAGATGCAGTTTCACCATAAAAATCCATTGATATCATTTTCAACTCCAACAAGCAAATAATTTCGGAGATATGATTTTTCGAAATATCAACAATGAATCGTACTTCTATGTTTTCACAGAATGTTATCATTATTCTATCTCTAATCTTTATTATATGATCTGTGTTCATACTCGTATATGTCATCCTGTTCTATAAGAGAGAGTCAAATTATTTCAGCTATTTTAATTTGATTTCTTCCATGGTGCAGTTCTCATTCTCAGATTGCTCATTTAATCTTGATAAATAAACTATTTTTTGAATTGATGCAGTTCTATCATAAGAATACATTGATATAATTCCCAACTCTGAGAAACCAATACTTTCCGAGATATAATTTGTCTGTTTGAACTAGAGCGCCAGAAAGCTCCTGTCCACAGGGCTTGAACCAATTTTATTTATTGTAAAAATTAGTGAATAAAAAAATAATCTAGTCAAATATAACTCGCGAGTTCCATACATTAGAAAATAATTTGACAGGTTTTGTTCAAACTTGTTGCCATTTGGAAATAGCCACTCGAGTCCTGCGGACTCTCGTGACTATTGCCTAGCAACAAGTTTTCAAAAAATCTGTCAAATTATTTTCAATTTAATCTCACACTCTTGTTATATTATTACTGATTAGTGATTATTGTACTAGTGACGTCACATTGAATATGTTTTCAAAATATTTTTGAGGGCAGTTCAACCCTACAATACAGCTATAATTTTCCCATGTTTTTCGAATTTGAGAAATTTATATTTCGAGAACCCAAATGAAGTTACAAGTGCATTACTGAATTAAGAATTTTATGATCTACTCATGCCAAGAAAAAAATAGCGGCTGGCAGAAAAAAAATATCGAAGATGTAACTGCTTGGTAACGAGAAATGGAAGAAAAATTGGTTCAAGCACTGACGTGAAGTCAGAAGCTTTTGCACGTATTGTCTATTGTCCATTCTCCTGTATTGGACACTCTTGATCGAATTTACCATGGTGAATTCTATTGTCTGTTCACCTGTATTGGACACTCTTGATCGAATTTACCATGCTAAATTTGGCCGATTATGCCTATACACAAACTCTAGTATTGCATTGAGATGCACAACCTAATCTGAGAATTTCGAGTCGCTATCTCTTTACGTTCTCAGGTTATCGTGACATAAATTATATATTTTAATGAATTTTTTAAAATTTTTTAGCAATACGATTCTCACAAAATTTCACAACCGTACTTCGGTTTGTATTCTACATCTACCTACCAAATTTCAATTTGATCTGATAAGATAAAAAAATGATTACTCAGAAACCGTTGGGCAGATTATGCCCATTAAAAATTTGTTCGTCATATAGGGACGCGCCACCTACCCTGAAAATTTTGAGTCGCTATCTCTTTTCGTTCTCAACTTATCGTGGCAACACCGGCTGGCCGGACAGAATCAAATTTGACCTCAAATTATTCATCAGTGAGTTGAACCTAGTCATTTGAGACCATTCTCGGCAAAACATTGGAAAATTACAGACATTTGGGCAAAATGATAACGCGATGGTCCCCAGAACATACGCGCAAAGATTACGGGAATATGTTCCTTAGAAAATGAATTACTTTGACCTACCAAACCATTTTTCGATAATCCTGAAAGCGGAGAAAAAAATTGGTTCAAGCACAGACGCGAAGTCAGAAGCTTTTGCGCGTATGTTCTATTGTCCATTCTTCTGTATTGGACAACCTTAATCGAATTTACCATGGTAAATTATGTTGTCCATTCTCCTGTAATGGACACTCTTAATTCGAATTTACCTTGCTAAATTCGAATTAAGTGTCCAATACAGGAGAATGGACAACATAATTTACCATGGTAAATTCGATTAAGGGTGTCCAATACAGAAGAATGGACAATAGAACATACGCGCAAAAGCTTCTGACTTCACGTCAGTGCTTGAACCAATTTTTTTTTCGTGATTTTTTTGAAATTTGTTAAAAAATTTTTTCAAATTTTCTAGGGGTACGGTCCTTACAAAATTTTAAACACGTCTTTATGATGATTTTCTACTACTAGTTACCAAGCTTCAATTCGATTGAATAATTATTTTTTGAGTTATCAAGGAAATAATATTCCAGGTGGGTATATCTCGGAAACCGTTCGACCGATTATGCCCAAAAATGAACTCACTCTCACTTTCGGATACGCAACCCTGAAAATTGCAAGTCCCTATCTCCTTTCGTTCGAAAGTTATCGAGGCAACGGTCAGCCATCTACTGAACTCACACAAGAATTCTCGAATCTCCAACAATATTCAACCGATCGTGTTAAAACTTGAAACTTGGCAGTAAAGTTAGGTTATGAAGGCTTTCGCAAAATTTCAGCAATTTCAAACGAATACTGATATATAGAATTTTTTTTTTCAATTTTCAATGATTTTTTTAAAATTTTTTACAAATACTATCCGCACGAAATTTGGCAAGAATTTTCGCGTTGGCATTCTACAACTAACTACCATGTTTGAATTCAATCGGTTTAGTATTTTTCGAGTTAATGTAACCAAGTTTCAGATGGCTATAACTCTAAAACCGTTTGGCCGATTATGCTCATAAACAAACTGAAATGTCGCGTTCTGGTGCACATCCTAACCTGAAAACTTCAAGCCGCTATCTCTTTCCGTTCTGGAGTTATCGTCACAACCAAAATATTTTTTAATAATTTTTTTAAAATTTTCTAGCCATACGATTCGCACAAAATTTCACAAAAGTGCATAGGTTCATTTTCTACAACTACTCACCAAGTTTTAATTTGATCGGATTTATATTGGTTGAAAACAAAATTATTACTCGGGAACCACTGGGCCGATTATGCCCATTAACGAACTTGTCCGTCGAATTGAGATGCGCTAGCTCTTTTCGTTCTCAAGTTATCGTGGCAACGGCCGGACGGCCGGCCGGACAGAATCAAATTTGACCTCGAATTCTTCATTGGGGAGTCGAACTGAATCGTTTGAGACCATTTTCGTCAAAAAATTTGAATGTTACAGACATTTGGGCAAAACTATAACACGATGTTCCCCAGAACATACGCGCAATAAATCCACTATTCCATACTTTTGACGCTCACGATATTGATCATTACATGAACGAGCGCGCTAAAACTCCTGGCCCGACGACACTACTTTTATAAATTATTTTATTCATTAACTGGTGTTCCAGTGAAACATGCGGTAATGAGAAAAGACGAGATGTTAATTTTTGCCCCGGGCAAGTTTCACTTCATCGATTTGTCAGCGCACTAGCGCGTGCTTTGGGAGATGAATTCTTGATCGTGATTAGTCATCCGGGTGAGTCGTAAGGTGAAATCATGAAGGTAGTCCGGTTCGCTATTTCGAGAAATAATAAGTTGTATCTATTCCTGTTAAAGCGACTGCTTTCAAGTTTGAGGTGCATTTTATGATCGGGTATTTGGGATCTTGCAATTGCGGTTTCGCACAAACAGTATTCGGTGGAAACCATTTTGATTATAATAGTCTAGTCAACAAGTGCTTTTTAGGTCAAAATTTTTACGTATTCTCCGAAAATTATGATTGAGGTGTCACTCGATTCGGAATGGCATGTAGATAGTTTTTGAGAAAATGTTAAGGCCGCTCGCAATATTTGCAATAGTTATAAACAATTAAATGAAAAAAAGGAGGTTTAGTTTTTCACCAATATCTCAAAAACTATTTGCGATAATTCGAATTTGAAAAAGGATTCACATAGAGGAGGAAATTTCCTAAATAAAAGTCCTGACTGCCGGAACTGTAGGACCAATATTTATAATTTTCCTAGAGGGTTGAAAATACGCCCGAAAAAGGGTACTCCGGCTTGCGCACGCCTCACCCCTTTCGTATCTTTGATAAACAATTATTATTTAAACTGATTAAATATGAACATTTGAAATTGAAAAAATTCAGGCGCCTTCAGGATAGATCAATGAACAACAATCCGTGATCCAAAAATGTTTATTGCGATTTTTCAATTAGTTACCCATTAGTTAATTAACAATTTTTTGTAGCACGAACATTAACATTTGCAAGTACGATAATTGTTAAACTATTAATCTGATAATTTTTTCGTTTCGTGGAGCTATTCCTCAAAGAATAGATTCCTATTGGAAAATTTAAAAAATTATTAATTTTCGTATTGTTATGAACAATTTACTTAAGTGAAAAATTATAAAGCTTCAATTTATAATATTACTATTGATCCGTTTTCTTATGATCAGAAACTACTCAAACATGATTTTTAATAATTATTATCTCCTATTGTTTAAAAAAAATTTGTAAACCAATGCGCTGTTTATGAGATAATTCAAAATTTTCTTTTGAAAACATAATAAAGCTTTATAATTTTTTTTTTAACAATTATCGCACTTGCAATGTAAATGTTCGTGCTACAGACAATTGTTAATTCACTAATTGAAAATTCACGATAAACATTTTTGGACCACGGATAATTGTTCATTGATCTATCCTGCTTACGCCTGAATTTTTGGCGCTCTTGTTCCTCGGAACAGAGTGCTTATCAATTTGCCCAAATGTCTGTAATTTTAAAATTTTTGGCTGAAAATGGTATCAAACGATTTGGTTCGACTCACTGATCAAGAATCCGTGGTCGAAATCGATTCTGTCTGGCCTGCCGGCCGGCCGTCCATCCGTTAACACGATAACTCTAGAAGGAAAGGAGTTAGAGGATTGAAATCTGCAGGGTAGGTTTGGGTTGGTTTTACGTTTTTAGTAAAAATATTTTTTGTGAATATTTCCGGAGCCGATCACTCGATTTATCTGAAATTTAGCATCAAATTGTAGAATCATGACCTTTAGACGCATGTGTAGTTTTGTATTGATCGGGTTACCGTAAAGTGTTAAAATAAGTTTTGAAAATTTCTAAATTTTGTTTCTACAATAACTCTCGAACAGAATGAGCTAGGCAGTTGAAATTTTCGGAGATAAATATCTCGGTAGAGCCCTATTGGGCAAAATAGGCCAGATTGTTTCGGAGTAACGAAAAAAATTTTTTTTTTAAACTTACAAATTTCAAAATAAATTTTGTTTTAAGATGCAGTTTCACCATAAAAATCCATTTATATAATTTTCCAGTACAAAACAAGCTAATACTTTCGGAGATATGACTTTTCGAAATTTCAATAATGACTCGTACTTTTATGTTTTCTCAGAATGCTATAATTATTCTATCTATGATTTATTATATGATCTGTGTTCATACTCGTACATGTCATCCTGTTCTATAAGAGATAGTCAAATACATTTCAGCTATTTTAATTTGATTTTTTCCATGGTGCAGTTCTCATTCTCAGATTGCTCATTTAATCTTGATAAATAAACTATTATTTGAATTGATGCAGTTCTATCATAAGACTACTTTGATATAATTCTCAACTCTGAGAAACCAATACTTTCGGAGATATAATTTGTCTGTTTGAACAAGAGCGCCAGAAAGCTCCTGGCCACAGGGCTTGAACCAATTTTTTTATTTTTTTATTTTTATATTTAATAAGTTTAAATAATATTTATTCATGAAAGGTCCGAAGGGGGCATGGCTTACGCAAGCGGGAGTGCCGGTTCTCGATAGTATTTTCAACCCTCTGGGAAAATTATGAATATTGGTGCTATTTCCGGGAGTTGGGTTTAGAAAATTTTCTCCTCGTATTGAATCTTTTTGGCGCTCTTGTTCTTCGGAATAGAGTGCTTATCAATTTACCCAAATGTCTGTATTTTTCGAATTTTTGGAGGAAAATGTTCTTAAACGATTTGGTTTGACTCACTGATCAAGAATCCATGGACAAAATAGATTGTCAGGCCGTACGTCGGTCCGGCCGTTAACACGATAACTATCGAAAGGAATGAGCTAGACAGCTCAAATTTGCAGAGTAGGTTTGAGGGATATATATCTCGGTATAAGTTCGTTATTGGGCAAAATCGGCCTGAAGGTTTCGGAGTAACAAAAAAAAATTTCTTTTTTACATTATAACTTTTGAATTCAATTTTTGTAAGATGCAATTTCATCATAAGAATCCATTGATATCATTTTCAACTCTAACAAGCTAATACTTTCGGAGATATAATTTTTCAAAATTTCAATAATACATCGTAGATCTATGTATTCACAGAATGCGAATTCTATCTGTCTGTGTTCACTGTTCATAAATGTCATATTATCAAGAGATTAGAGACATGTCAATTCGTAGTTTGAAAATATTTTCTGCTGGAAAACAAGTATCCGATTCTTGAATTTGTGAACATATGCAAGACTGTTTTGAAACCGAAAAATAATATCGACTGGTTGCATATTGAGTAATTTACGGATAAATAAATTCGGGATGATGTTTCAGAAGATTTCGAATTGGATCATTTCAATGATGTAGTTTATGAAGGCAATAGGAAAGAAGAACATAATGGAATCTTCAAAACAAATTACTGTTCGTTGACCACTGAGGTTACTATGACCTTTTACTTCCTTACCCTACATTTGTGTATCAAATATTTCTTCTTGAGTTAAAGTTCATAATACATAATGAATCGGTTAGTGGTGTGAACTATTAAATTATGAAAAGAGGATTGTATTTTATTAATATATTTTGAACTATTAGATAATTTGTTCGTCAGCCTCTACCTACTCAAATATCAGGAATAAATGGACAATCTGCTATGATTGTCTCCAGCCTTGCTCTATACATTTCGATGATACTTCCTTATTGAATTATTTTAAATGATAATTCTTGAAGAATTAAAGCATTGAAGATTGTTCTTTGCTTTGAGAGCCCTTTTCGGACTCTTCATATGGTGCTCTATTACCTCCTGCCCGAAGTGTCATTGGTCAGAAATCACACTGTATATTTGTGCAAAATGATAGCGTCCAGGCATGAGCCTGCAACAACAAACCAAACCTAAAAGTTATGGATTTCAGTCGACTTTTTCGTAAATAGTATACCTGTCTTATTAATTCAAAGCACTCTACATCTTAATCTTAATGCACATGGCATTATTTTGATCGTTTAGTATTCCTAATCACACACGAAGAACTGATATCTCTTTGGAATACAATATAGATTGTCGTGTCACATACAAACAGGAATTTGTCTCTGGGAGCCAAGAAAAATGTCGGACCTCTAACGGTTACTGTATTTTTAACAGAAACAAATGAGTATACGATGCGGAAGAAAACATTTAAAAATTTGCAACTCAGTATTTCGAAGAAATACATTTGTGTAACTAGTTCTTACATTTCATAACTAGGCATTACAAAATTAGCTGGATTTCATGAAAAGTACTCTCGTGAATGTTACACTTACTTATTATAGTTAATTAAAAATGTTATATGGATGTTGTTTCACCCCAGAATAAGAAACAATTTATTATGATGACAGGATTCAAAGTATCTGAAATTTCACTGAATTGATAAAATAATAATGTGTCATAGCTGCTGTTATATTTCCTGCATTCTGCAGAATAGACGTCTGAAGAGCTTGAGGATGTGGTCTACAATGAATGATATCCTAATTTGAGATGCTTATATTATAGTATAATCGAGAATATTGGGAATTCTTAGGAATAAGATAAGGATATATATCAGGAAGTGGTAAGACCAAATTGTTGTACGTGTAGATTAAGTGATTCCAATGAAATGAAGTAGTGAGACATGTTCCTATATACAGTATTTTCATGATGTTGCTAGCAAAAAACTGAAATATTGATCTACATTTGTGTATCAAATATTTTTTCTTGAGTTAAGGTTCATAATACAGAAAGAATGTAAATGACCTATTAAATTATGAAAAGAGGATTATATTTTATTAATATAAATTGAACTATAAAATAATTTGTTCGTTAGCCTATACTTACCTATTCAAATATCAGGGATAAATGGACAATCTGCTATGATTGTCTCCAGCCTTGCTATAGATATTTCGTTGATACTTTCCTCAGGTACTTCGAGTTGTGAAAACTATGCACCGAGTGTAAGTTGCAACAACCCATTTCACGAGGTTAAATCATTGCAGATTGCTCATTTAATCTTACTAAATAAACTATTGTTTGAATTTTATGATGCAGTTCAATCATAAGAATCTATTGATATCATTCCCAACTCTGAGAAACCAATACTTTCGGAGATGTAATTTGTTTAAGTTTGAACAAGAGCCCCAGAGCTCCAGTTCACAGGGCTCACCCACTTTTCAGATTTTATATGAGGATGTCACATCTACTACAATGTTGCCTAAAATTCAAGGAGCAGAATGGTATACGGTCTCCACGTACTAAGTATAATTGATTCATATCTGTGTAATTCTTCATATTCTTTCAAAAGAGCTGGTTTGGGTTTTCCGAGGGGTTTTCGAAGTCAGTTATTATGCGTTTCATTCAATTTTTGAACTTTTCTAATTATAATGTTATTGTATATTTGAAAGTTTCTAGAAATATATTTCGATGCCAATCCCTTCCCTCATTGACAACGGCAATTCTCCGCTCTCCGCCAAAATTATATAATTATGGGGGTTGACCTAATGAATCCCAGAGGTTTTCTGATTCCCTGATAATGTAATTTATTGAACCTGATTTTTTTTTAAGTAAAACTTCTGATGCGACTTGCAACAAGGTTGCGTTAAATGATTAACGCTACCATGGAGGGGGTATGAAAACACTCTTACATTAAACGTTCAACGCTTCTGGAGAGGGTGAATAGAAAGAGAGAGAGCGAGAGTGAATGCGTGGCACTCGAACGCATGCGCGTAGTTTTCTAGTCCTTCCTATTTTCATTTCCACATTACGAAGTTTCACTTCTTCCGCGCGAAGGGACTGAACGCACAATTTTTATTTTTATTCATGCGATCCTCACAAAATTTCGCCTAAGTCTTTTTTGGCGCTCTTGTTTCTCGGAAAAGACTGCTTATCAACTTTTTATGAAGTACTCCTATCATAAAAATCCATTGATATCATTCCCAACTCTGAGAAACCAATACTTTCGGAGATATGATTTGTTCGAAGTTCGAATAATATCTCGCTGGTAGTTTGACAAGAGCGTCAAAGGCCCTGTCCACAGAGCTTCCCCACTTTTTATAAGCTACAAAAAATATGAATGTTCATAGGGTATTATTTGTTCAATATCTTGCCTCTGGGGTCTCTAGAAGAATTACAATGGTACTTTGTTGAACCACTGGTTTCTTCCCATTAAAATCACAGGCAGACCTATTAGTTTTATAGATTTCCCAGAGGTCCAAATATTCGAAGAAATGTTTGCATGACTGCAATGTCATTAAAATGCCCTAACCCAGAATAACTAAAATGGCGAAAAGACATCAGCACTGAACTAACAGCGCATTATCCTTATCGGCTCCAGAATCCATGCTCACTTTCGATATTGAAATATAGATGTATTAGTATAATATATTCGAAACATTCCTTGAACATTTAGCTTAGTGTGGTCGAAACACAAAAATGTTTCATTAAAGAAAAACAATATAACAACATTTCTAAGAGTTCGTGAAATTTCCGTAATATAACGGGTGATTTTTTAAAGGCTTTCGGATTTGATTTAAGAAAAAAACACATAAAATTCAGAAAAATGTAAGAAATATTTATTTGAGTCGATAGAACAATTCATATAATTTAATGTTTGAAGATTATTTCATGTAAATGTTGTCCGCGGCTGCGCTTCAAATGGCAAATACGCCGGTTCCAATTTTGGCATGCTCTTTCCAACATATCGGCCGATATCTCACGATTAAATTCCTCAATATTGGCTTCCAGTACGTCAATCGTTGCGAGCTTCTTGCTATAGATAGGAGCCTTAACATAGCCCCACAAAAAAGAATTTAGTGGCTTTAAATAGAAATATCTATAGACGGCGACATAATTTAGCGATAAAAAAGTGGATCTTCATCCAACTTTGCCAGCGCCCATTCATTTAGAGTTATCTGTTGTGGTAGGTCGTGCTGCTTCAATTCTTGCACCAGCTGTATATCAAAAGGTTTCACATCTAAATTCTTCCGCAAAATTTTCCACGTAGTGGAGTAACAGAGGCCCAATAATTGCTCATCTGTCCGCACGCTACGTATGCGTGTTGGTGGTTTAATATCCAATAATGTAAATTTGGTGCGAAATTTAGTCAAAAGATTCCGAATGATGGCTCGAAGATATGTGCGGATTTTCAACATATTCTGAACGATAGATTATGAAATATAAAATTTTTTAAGAACAAATTTTTGCGCGTATGTTCTGGGGAACATCGCGATATCATTTTGCCCGAACGTCTGTAGTTTTCGAATTTTTTGCCAAAAATGGTCTCAAACGATTGGGTTCGACTCCCTGATAAAGTATTCGAGGTCAAATGTGATTCTGCCGGCCGGCCGTCCGTTACCACGATAACTTGAGAACGGCAAGAGATAGCGACTTGAAATTTTCAGGGTAAGACGTTTTTGAAATTTTGTGAGTTTTGGAGTTATACCCATCTGAAATTTGGTTGTTATTTCCTCAATAATGCGGAAACTACAAAACCGATCCAATACATACGGTTATTAGTTCTAGAATGCCAATACGAAAATTCCTGCAAAATTTCGTGAGAATCGTATCACTAGAAATTTTTACAAAAATCATTGAAAAAAAAACTATAAATCGAAAACTATTCGTCCGACATCGCTTTTACGAGAGCCTTCAGAACCTAACTCTACTGTGGAGATTCAGGTTTGAACACGATCGGATCTATATTGTTGGAGATCCGAGCAGCCTTGTGTGAGTTCAGTTGCTGGATTAGTGACCGTTGCCTCGATAACTTTCGAACGAAAGGAGATAGGGACTTGCAATTTTCAGGGTAGGTTGCACATCCCAGTGGGAGCGTTAAGTTCGTTTTTGCGCATACTCGGACCATAAGTTTCGGAGTTATACCCACCTGGATTATTATTTCCTCGATAACTCAAAAAATATAGACTGGCTCGAATTGAAGCTTGGCAACTAGTTGCAGAATATCGACGTAAAGACGTGTGTCATCAAATATTCCCAATCTTGATATAAGAGCGATAAGAAAATCCAGCATACTTATGTATGAAATCACAATCATTAATACAAGTGGAAGGTACCTCTATCTTTATACATATTTCTTTGCGAGATATTTACTTACCTCTCTTGAACAAATAGATGATTCACTCAAAAAATATATTCAGAGAGTAAGTGTGAATTATGTTATTCAGGAAAGGGATACGATGAATGAATAATTATTGTTGTCATATCAAACAGCTATATTTTACGCTGGCTAATAAAGCATGCATCATCAAATTATACAGGGTGGGTCTTTAAGTTCTGCATTAATTTTAACCAGATATTCCTCTCATCAAATAAAACACTTTTTTCATTTACCATTTTTCCAGATTCGGCTCAGGTAAAAAGTTATAAGCGTTTAAAGATTTTATTATGTGCAAAGCGAGCCCTGAACTGCCTTCAAGTGTTGACACAGAAACACTTAAAATTCAATATCGCATAATTATATGAAAGCTTCATCATCTGATGCTCGAAATTCAACGAAATTGTCTGAGAAATCTTATTTACTCACTGAAGTCTTTTAAAATGGTTTTAAATTATCTTTATGCTGCATTTTCGAAAAAAGCTCTTCCTGAATATTAAAACTGACGGCAACTTGATTTTCATTGAATATCCACTATAAAATTATCCACATTATCTTCTCCGCCTATTTTCACATTCCTTACATATTTTAATTGAATATGAATATAATATCAATATCCAACATTTATTAACATTTATTATAACCTCTCATCTACAGAATTTACATAATCGAGAAAAACAATCTGTGATTCTGTGATTATTATTATGTTCTCTATAGGCTTGTTTTGATTGGCAATAGAGACGGTTCTAGAACCGTTCAAAGTAGTCACACAGTCGTTTATTGCAATTGTAATTGGCGTCCTGGGCGAAATCTTTCACACGCTACGTTTGTCCCACTCCTTAGAACCGATTGGGAACTGTTCCAACTACCAAAACAGGCCTTATGCAAGTGACGACCTCGTATAGTCACAGTATAAGAAGCAGGCACAGAAATGTAATAATATTAGGTTAGCCACATAATAAATCGTTGGTTATATTATATGTTCTGTGGTCTAACCTTAGAATATTGCGCCGGTGGTTCTTTATTTATTTATTTTTATTTGTTTACTTGAATCCGTATATCGTCGTTGCGCCTTCAAAATGCGACATGTGACTTTTGATAAATTGTGCATTCATACACTTCGAGTGTTTTGCAGGAGCATATTTTCGATTTCGTACTTGTCGCTTTTCGATCAAATCCAACTGGAACTGAATCTAGTGTGATTATCACATGGCAGCTTTTAACAAAATATCCAGCTTGCGCAGTTCTTAATCGAAATATACACTTAACGCAGTTTGCACAATATATGCACATGTCGCGTTTTGAAGGCGCAACGACGATATCCAGATTAAGAATTTCTCTTCAAGAATAATTGGGATGAATAGGTGGAATGATACTTATGACTGATAATGCCCTTATGCATACTAATATACTACAAACTTACAAGATTCAACTATGTAGTTCGAATAAAATGGTAGTGACGTGAGTTATTATATTTGTTGAAAATTAAGTTGATGAAATTATGTTCCATATATTAGAGAAATCCTAAGAATGATTGTACAGAATCGATGCAGTATGAAAATAAATGTTAAGATGACATGGATAACAGATAATTTAAAAGTTTCATATTCACTATTGGGGATACATAGATGAATACATATCATGGTAAGTCTATTCATCTATTCCCAAAAAGATTAAAACTCTACGAACTGTTTGAATGAGTTGTAATTAACTTATCCCGTTTTAAGATGGTAATTGTAACAATT
The DNA here is from genome assembly GCA_937662695.2 of Halyzia sedecimguttata. Classification (NCBI taxonomy): domain Eukaryota; kingdom Metazoa; phylum Arthropoda; class Insecta; order Coleoptera; family Coccinellidae; genus Halyzia; species Halyzia sedecimguttata. Next base: position 41,498,479 of record OW569415.2, read on the forward strand.
TGGAAACAAGCGAGATTGAATTGAATTTCCACAAGTGTCAACTTTGAAATCAATAATCAATCTATGCCTTTATTCGAGCAGATCATATGTGTATTCCAGGTTCGGATCGATAAAACCAGGTAAATTTCTGTGATTTTTTTCATATTTTATGACATTCAATGATGAATATCTTGAAAACGGTTCGTTTTGTGAGAAATGATGTGGAATAATTTTATTTTCAAAAAGGATCGAGTATTTCAAAAATGACTCAAAATAATCTTCATCTGCTTCCATTATGCTAATTTCTTGTAGTTTTACGAATTCGCGAGTCTATAACGAAGAAACCACTAGAAGTAGGGAAAAACTGTTAATTGGAGATTATGTGCCATAGTTATATAAAACATCATGCCAAAATGCATTCAATTCAATAACCATGTCAAAGCTACAAAAGAAAAACTATTTTTTTTTTAATTTTGACAGCCTGTATCTTTTTTCCTGTGTTGAATTTGGAAAAATGGTAAATGAAAAAAGTGTTTCATTTGGTGCGAAGGATCTACGGTTAAAATTAATGCACAACTTAAAGACTCACCCTTTATATATCTTATATCTTTGAACCACACACCCACAGTTTAAATTTCAATCAATAAGAACTCTTTAGTATAAACATCCTCAAAATATGTCACAAAAAGATTCTGAAAAACTAATACTTTGGCGATGCAACGGATATTTAAAAATATCCGAACTAAAAAACGCTGTCAAAATCAGCTGGAAAGAAGGAACGAAATTATTTTTTTTTTCTTTTTTTTTATCTTTAAATGTGCTCGTCGTTTATAGCCATGTGCACAGCCCGTAGTTGTATTATTAGTTTCTAATTATTATATATAAGTTTCTAGTTGGACAATCACAAACATACCCACACCACATCCATGCCCTGAGCGGGATTCGAACCCGCGACCCCGGCACCACAGCAGGTCTTTATACCAACTGCACCACCTGAGCCGGCAACGAAATTATTTGAAATGGAATTGAGGCAATTGGCATTATTTCGCTTCGTGATTTTATTTGCCATAAGTGTATATACTTTTTGGCGCTCTTGTCTTTTGTGATATTTCCAGTATTCAATAAATACACTCATATTGACAATGTGTTTTATTAGAGATTTATTTATACTTCAAGTTGGTTGAATAAATTGGGAGTTGGTTGAATAAATCGCGAGTGCAAAAAATATTGAAAAATTATCTAAAAAGATACCTACTAATGGGCAACCAATCTTCGTAATAATCGGGTATCTGGATATTTTGATGGTAGAACTGGTAGAAGACATGTTGTTAATGTTTAATATTCTTGAAAAATTTCTGCAGGTCATGAATGAAGTCGACAATAACAAAATTAATTTCGAATGATATCATTTTAATGATGACGTTCCACGTTGGCTTCCAGCGTTAAATACGGTCACGTGGTATGTTTTAGAGTAGAGTTCTATCTGAAATAAATCTAGCGTAAACTATGTATTGCTTAACACGTTCGCTGCCGGTGTCGCCATTTGGCGACGCATAAACCGTTTCCCAAGTGCCACCGTCGCCAAATGGCGACACGAGCGCGACTTCAATATATAGTATTTTAATTCTCCTGGTGCTGGAGTACGGTACCGAATGTTGCCTAGGCACTCAGGGTAGGTCCATCAGGCATTGTTCTCATTATTGGTTCAAACTTTTGTTGTCATCATATTTGATGTGCAGTGCCACTGTCGTAATAATACTGAAATTACATTTTAATTATAAATTGCGATTATTTGAAGTAGTTTTCAAGTAAAAAATTTCGAAAAACCTTATCGGCTCCTGGCGAAAGTTCACAAAATATCGGTGACAGTGAACGTGTTAAAGATATAATAGACTAGTACGAGTGGAATATCGATACACTGACTATAGAGACTGATTACTCTATACGGCGAGCGTCAACAATATGGATTCATGAATTTATTTTCTCTCCTCTCAGGAATAGCGATAAATTTCAAAATTTCAAATATATTTATTCATTGGCAATTACATACATACATACATCATTTCATATTTAATTCAAATGCAACCATTGCCCGCCATGAGAGATCCGGTCAGTTAGGCAACTCAACGCCCGTTTTATTTCCCAATCTCCCAGAAGCAGAGCAATATACTATTCGTAAATTAAACCGAATAATTATATGTTTTCCCTCATTTTTTGAATTTCCGAAAGCCAACACCTTAAATGATTCGACTGTTGGAAGAGCAGGGGGAGAGAGCGAGAATAATGGTTTGATAGGTCAAATTAATTTATATTTTAAGGAACATTTTCCCGTAATTCTTATTGTTCCACCATTTCCCGTTACCAAGTAGTGACGTCATGGATAGTTTTTTAAATAACAAATAAGGATTTTCCTCCAACTCTAATAAAATGTTCAATGGTTAAGCATTTTTTGGGTGACTCTTCTCGTATCCGTACTCTTCATACTTCCTGATTATTTTAGTAACATCACCCCGAGTTAAAGGTCCAGCATTAGAATATTTTTCATCATAAACTTCTTGATGACTACCTGTTCTATCCCCTCAAACCCTAATAGCCAGAATTTCTATTTTGTCCGATGTCGATAAACTACGACATTTTTAGGCAAGTAAAGGAGAACGAACACATCCAGATGATCTAATATAATTTTATTTATGTATCGGACGAAAAACTGTCTATTGTTGTCGAGTCTGCAAATTGCTTTCCGAGGTGGGGCCGAGGATAGCACGCAGGCGAGACAATAGACAGTTTTTCGCCGAGGTGCATATTACATTTTTTCGTCGACCTATACATTTTTTTATGAATTTTGACCTTTAAATAATTTCACAATAGCAAATGACACATACACTTATGTTTGTATTGAACAGTATCCATAGTGACCACATGACTGACAGTTATTCTTACAGACACTTATGCTTGTATGGAACCGTCTCATGCCGTATTCATAGTGACCACAGCGGACGAGAAAGTAATTTTGCGGACGAGAAAGTAATTCTGCGGACGAGAAAGTACTTTCTCGTCCACAAAGTAGTTGCCTTCAATAATAGCCGATTTTAGGGCCGCAAATTAGTAAGTAAAATGTCACTTTCCATTGAGGTCGACGAAAAATATTTTTTGTGATTTTCAGTATCAATAGGTACCTACTAGTATAGTTTTCGTAATAAAAAAGTATTTATTTGATGAAGACTTCAAAGATTTTCACATGGTTTTCAAATTTAAAAAAATTATATCTCGAGAATTATTGATCCAAATGGCGTTACATGTGAATTCAGAATTTTTTGATCTTTGTCAAGACAGCGTCGAGCATAATCATGAAAATGCGCCTTAATTCACTCAGAAATATTAACAAATGTTTAACCGCCAAATTGGCGTTTCCGTGACGACGTAAATTTTTATTTTGGCGATTATTGAACTAGTGACGTCACATTGATTATATTTTCGAAATATTTTTGAACGCAGTTCAACGTCAAAATACAGCCTCAGTTTTCTCAAGTGTAAGTGAATTATACGGGGTATCTCAAGAAAAACAAATGACGATTTTTTTTAAATGCCAACTTTAGAGCAGAATCAGAAAGAGGACTTTTTTACATACAATGTGAGTATGCGTACGTTTTTACCTGTAAAATCATGCAACATGTAAATCTACAGTATTAAGTTTTCCTCATGTAGTAAATGACAAAATAAACTAACATACTTGTAAAGTCATACGTGAATTTATTCATCCCGTGGCGGCTACTGCCACATTTTTGAACGAGCATTAAATTTAAACAGAGGTGTTTCAGCATCAAAATTCTCAATAATTTTCCTTCGACATTTCCTTATGCATCCATCATCTATATATTTATCATTTCCCACATAACGTAGTTAATTTCTAAATCATCATACAACATTCAAAAAGAAAGGTTTTCAATATCAACATTTTCAGGAATTTTCCTTCGACATTTCCTTAAGTATCCACCATCTATATTTATTACTTTCAACATAACATATGCCATTATTAAATCATCAATGCAAATGATGGCTAACACTAATATCGATGACCTATCTTTCTTGCGATATCCGGTATATCTACCTCTAAATCAAAAATAGTATAAACTGAACAAATCGAAGAACCTAAACAGCGCTCTTTTTAAACTCCAATTCATATTTTTATTCAATTTTACCGCTATTTTAAGAATTCACTGTAGGTATATAATATTTACGAGTATAGGAGATAAAGATGATCGGATAAGAACGAAAATCATGTGGTTGCAGATTATATTTCCCCATAAATTAACTTGTTCCTCGGAATAGAGTGCTTATCAATTTGCCCAAATGTAATTTTCAAATTTTTGGATGAAAATGGTCTTAAACGATTTGTTTCGACTTATCTATCAAGAATCCGTGGTCGAAATCAATTCTGTCCGCCTGTAGGGACGATAACACTCGAAGGAAAGGAGTTAGAGGATTGTAATTTGGAGGGTAGGTATAGAGCGTAAATATCTCGGACGAGTTCGTTAACGGGCGAAATCCACTAAGCGGTTTAGGAATTATGGCCATTTTTAGTGAAAATATTTTTTATGAATATTTCCGGAACCGATCAGTCGATTTATCTGATATTTTGCATCAAATTGTAGAATCATGACCTTCATATACATGCGAAGTTTTGTATTGATCGGAATGCCGTAAAGTGTAAAAAAAAATCAAAAATTCTTAAATTTTGTTTCCACAATAACTCTCGAATACAGTTGAAATTTTTAGAGTAGGTTTGGGAGATAAATATCTCGGTTACGTTCGTTATTGGGCAAAATCGGCCTGATGGTTTCGGAGTAACGAAAAAAAAATGTTTTATTCTATCTATGAATTATTATATAATCTGTGTTCATACTCGTACATGTCATCTTGTTTTTCTATAAGAGAGTGTTGAATTCATTCCAGATATCGTAGAATTTTGAGGATTATAATCAGTAAATATCGAGTTATTGGTAAAAAAAAAATTCAGACGCGTAATAGGTTTCTTGATCAGTGAGTCGAAATAAATCGTTTGAGACCATTCTCGGCCAAAAATTCGAAAATTACAGACATTTGGACGAATTGATAAGCACTCTTTTCACCTGAACAGTGCGTCAAAGGGGATTTCAATTGATGAGAGAAATGTATGGTTGAAATTAATGTAAAACTTCAAGAATTCAGTTAATTCAGGAATCCATGCCTGCCAACCATCATCGTGTCTTTGCGGATTGGGTTTTGGGAATGCATACAATTGAATCTGAATTTCACCAAATAACCATAAGCGATGAGGCATAATTCTTATATTGTAGGCTTCGTTAGGTAATAGGCAGAATTGTAGTATTCGAAGTTCAGAAAGCCGGATCCTGATTATTGAGAAGCCTCAATCCACAACGTTGTACTGTTTGGTGCAGTTTTTGGGCAAGAGAATTTTTTGTTAATGAAGCTAGAGTGGCTGTATCGGTGAATGGATTGCGCTACCGAACCATGGTTACTGAATTTTCATGGCCAGAATTGAAAGTTATTCAACACTAGGCTACGTGCCATACAAGTGACGAATTTATCGGTCTTTTGGGTAAAAAGTCTGGTACGAGTGATTTCTCGGACAGCGGTTTCTTTGGCCTTGCGTGAAAGAAAAGATTTATTATGCTGATCCTCCTCAGTTAATTCAAGACGTAAAAATAAATGCTGTTGTCAACGAAATAGTGCCCCAAATTTGTGCGAAAATATAATGGGAAATTTCATCAAAAAATCCCAGATATGGAAAACTTCCTCCTTTGAATTAAATGAAATTTAAATTATTTTTCACGGGAATAGTTATTTGTTTTACTAGGCAGCAAAGTAGTAGATTGACGGCTACGTCTAATAGTTCATAGACTAGCGCAGCGAGGCTAAGATTTCAGCTAAGGCAGTCAATCTACTTTGCTGCCGAGTAGAACATATCATTCTTTCTCCGATTGTTTATAATGATATATAGGATATTGTATTTGCAAATTACTACAATTCCCACAATCTTTATGTCTTTCTTATTCCTCGGAACAGAGTGCTTATCATTATATTTTGCCCAAATGTCTGTAATTTCCGGATTTTTGGCTGAAAATGGTCTTAAACGTTTTGGTTCGACCCACTGATCAAGAATCCGTGGTCAAAATCGATTTTGACCACGTCCTTCCGTCCATAACCACGATAACTCTCGAACGGAATGAGCTGGACAGTTGAAATTTTCAGAGTAGGTTTGGGAGATAAATGTCTCGGTTAAGTTCGTTATTGGGCAAAAGCAGCCAGATGGAATAACAAAAAAAAATTGTTTTCACATTAAAAATTTCAATTTTTTTAAGATGCATTATCGCCATAATAATGCACTGATAATGATAATGACTTTCGGATTTATAATTTATCAAAAATTAAATAAATAGTACTCTTATGTTTTCACAGAAGGCTCTAATTATTCTAAGCTACATAAGCCTCACTTTCGTTCAACTGACTGGTTACTGTTGGTAGTAGCTGTCGTTTGGCCCAGTTTGAAAGATAAACGCCATTAACATCAAAAGAAATTGAAAGTGTATTTCTGAACAGTTTGTTTGAGGTACGCATGTAAACAATTTGGCATTTGGATTCGCTAACTTCATAGGCAGAGTGTTTTGGTTGGTGAGGCGAAAATGAATAGTGCTAGGAAATCGAGCATAATTTACAAGTGATTCTCTTATTATGGAAGATTTAGAACGGGATTTCCTTAGTAACACTATTTAAGATTTTCTACACTCATAAGTATTCTGGTTTGAGTTCTCCCCAGCCTGATTACATTAGATCTGTTTCTAAATGAAAGTGGCTATTTCATTTACTCAATTTTTCAGACTCCTGATAGTTTTGAGACAATTGTAGCCAAAATTGGAACGTCATATAAAGATAAGATGCAGAGGGAATTTAATTTCTTTCATGATGCAGTTCGATCATAATAATCCATTGATATAATTCCCAACTCTGAGAAACATTCGGAGATATGATTTGTCAAAGTTTAAACAAGAGCGCCAAAGCTCCTGTTCACAAGGCTTTCCCACTTTTATGTTTCCTGTAGTGATAAATTAAAAGAAAATTTAACAGTAATCGCAATTGTTGGTTGCTATGGAAATATATATGTGCATAACATAGACATAAAATAACATGGACTGGTTGTGAGAAAGAGACCATTGAAATCAGCATTGAAAAAAGATAGAATAGTTAAAGGCAAACCACGGTAAATGAATATATTCTTGTAATTTGGCAATTGGCAAAACCACAGAATACAAAACATTGGTTTCCTTTATCCTTTGACCTTTCTTGTATACTGTATTGTTTGGTTTCGTGTATTGTGTATGTGTTTTGGTAATTTGTAGACAGAATAGTTGAAGGCGAAACATTTTGATTTAAATCCGAGACTTGTTTTTGAATATTCTGATACTTATAACACAGATTACTGTGCTTATAATCTGAAAATATTTCCCATAAATATCCTTACTGTAATTCATTCAGCTTTTTCGATACTCATTCAAAATAATCAATATTTCTCTTAAAAAAATCGGAATTTTCCAATATACCCCAATTTCCAATTTGTGTATTTGTCCATGGTATAAAAAGACCATTGTTCTTATACCATTATTTGCCTTTAATTATTCTATCCTTCATAACATCTCTCTCTAATGTATTCCGCAACGAACTGTGTGATAAAGTTACGTGAGGGCCAGTCCATGTTATTCTATGTCTATGGTGCATAATAATTATAGTTTGACAACCTATGAAATTTCTGACAGTTTTGTGGGAAAATATTGGTATATTTATATTACTGACAGTGATAGCGCCTTAGAAGTACTTACTCCTCCATAAATAAGGGAGGTGGCAAACAATTTTGAGTTAAATTTGTTGCCGGAGAGAAGTTTCGGATGAAATATGAAGGAAATTATAATAATTTTGCTGCCTAGGTAGGAAAAGTAATAGTTTGCTGATTGAAATGTGTCTGCAAAATTAATTTTCGCTGTCAATCGGAGAAAAATCCGATGAAACAAAACGAAGCCTCTAATTGGAAACCCCCGATCAAAAAGACAAATAATTATTGCCTCTTCAGGAAAGCGTGACTCTGACACTCCTATGCATCAGCAACAATTATCCCGGCAAAATCATCAGCTCTGACAAGAAACAATTGATTGTAGCATGGTAACAGACAAAATATCTGATTGGTTGAAGTGAAGAAAGGTTCTCGAAGGGCAAGCGACCATCTATAATCTAATCTGAATTCCCAGGAAATGGTACTATTGATCATCAGCATCCCATGTTCAATTCTTTCTATAAACGTGTTCAATATAGATAAGATGACAGGAAACTATTATTCCATTCTTATCGTTGTCATACCTATCTTCAACATCGATCTCAGTACTTTAAGATAATGAAGAGAATGATGATTTAAAAGTTAATGGCAAAGTTACTAGTTTATTTAGACTTCGGACATTCATTGCCTGATTTTTATACATAAATATCTAAAAATAAGAAAGAAGGAAATAATGTGAAAAAACTGACACAGAAACAATTATTAGATATGGGTAGAATCTGAATCCAGAAATATTGAAGAGATTTAAAATTGTAAAATATTGAGGTGATATCTGTGATAGAAATTGTCGAACAGTTAAAATAGTAATAGTTTAATATTGAATTTTTTGTACTGCATGAAGTTTCCGTCAGTAATGTATCTCTGATCGTTTTAAAATTAATACAGTTGATTATTCACTTGAAAATGGCATTACTGACACGTCTTGCAGTACACAACATTTATTATTATATTATTATTTTTATTGTTTGACAATGTCTATCACAGAAATGTATTACTTTAATATTTTACCATTATAATTCCCCTAAATATTTCTGGTTTTAGATTCACAATGATTTTTTCTGTACCTATCTGAATATTTTTTTATTATCTTTCTTATTATTTTTAGATATCTGTGTATAAAAATCAGGCAATGGTTGTCCGAAATCCAAATATTGGAGAGAATGATATTTTATTCGACTAAAATTAAAAAATTTTCTTTATTTGAATTTCACTTCAAAGATATACTGTATCCTATGTCAGAATCAATAATTCATTTCAAAATAGTAGAGATACTGTATACCGTCAAGTTTATAGAATATACTAGCTGACCCACGCAACTTCGCCTGCGCCAAATCGGTTATTGCGGTTGCAATTTTATTTCCAAACGCGAAAGATCTTAAAAAAAAAACCCTAACCCGATTGCAGCGCCTCCTACCGGGACAATTGAATTTCCAAGTTATCCAGGGACCCACTCAAACACGTAATTCTAAAAAATACACGATTGCGGCGCCACCTACTGGGTTCAATTGTGAATACGAATTACCCACTCAAACGTATTTGGTTAAGAGAAGTGAGAAAGACAGGAGACCGGCTTCGTTCTCATCCCTACTCCGTGCTGTTTACTGGGATGTGATACCGGTAAAGTCTGGTAAATGAGTGTTGATCCAGAAAGACGCGGAAATTTTAAAAAATCTAGCACTAAGTATAGCAGGAATGAACTGCCTTGATACTTTAATAAAAATAAATATTTTTTTGTACAAAAATTTTAGCTTTGCAATAAGCTCAGGGAAATTTCAATTGAAATAGAGTGAAAAACATTAATTGTTTTTTAATAATAATAATAATAACATTCACAAGAAATACGGCGACTCGCACGCCTAGTGCAGTAGTGGGACAACTCTAAAAATCGCGTTCCGAGAAAATGAAGAAAATACTTTTCAATTATTTTTCAACCTCAAAATATTCTTTCACGGCCATGGTAGAAGATTCGAAAAATTACCATTTCATGGGTTGATATCTTTTCAAATGATATTTGCTGAAGTAATAATTATTATGTACTATATTCCATAAGAAAAAAAATATTTTTTCTCGAAATGTGAAGATGTCACAGTATTGCATTATCGGGAACTGAGATTTTGCTAGATAGACCCCTATTACGTTTTAGTTTTTTTGTTGATGATTCCATTCGATGGAAGTTATTATTCATTATTAGATGAAGTTAAAAGTGAAATTATTTAAAAAAAGTATTTTTCTTTATTGATCAAAATATTATAATGACGGAATAAATATTCCACTTCACCTTTGAGGATCATCAATTATCAAATAAATATTTATGTACCAAGAGCGAAAAACTGTCAATTATAGTCAAGTCTGCAAATTGATATCCGAGGCGGAGCCGAGGATAGCAAGTAGGCGAGACAATATACAGTTTTTCGTCGAGGTGCATATTACATTTTTTTGTCGACCTCCACATATTAAGAATTTCGGACCTCTTCACAATAGCAAATGACACATACACTTATGTTTGTATTGAACCGAATCCATAGTGACCACAGCACTGACAGTTATTCCTACAGACATTTGTGTTTGTATTGTACTGTATCATGCTGTATTCATTGTGACCACAGCGCGAGAAAGTAATTTTGCGGACAAGAAAGTACTTCCTCGTCCACAAAGTACTTGCCTTCAACAATAGTCGATGTTATGGTCGCAAATTAGTACGTAAAATGTGACGTTTCATAGAGGTCGAAGGAAAATTCAATTAATAGAACAATAATTGAAGACATAACAATAGGAAAATATAAAACAATAACGAATAGTATGCGTAGTACATACATAACCAATATTATGAGTAGTAAATTCGTACAAGTCTTATAAATATCACATAACGATTAAATGAACTAAGTCCAATTAACATAGTAGATTATGTAGATGGAATGCAATTTCATCTGCCAAATCAAATAGATCTTTGTTGTCTTATTAGTGATACCAACAGGTTGTTTATAATCATTTTCCTCTGACCATGACCATGATGTAGCTGAAAATCCAATAATCGTTGAAGAAAGTGCGCCGTTCTTCTTTTCCGGTAATTCGGACCTTTTTTTTTAATAACGTTTTCATTTCGAAGGGCGTGCTATCTTTTTTTCTCTATTCACCATTCTGCAGCATCTTTGTTCGTTTCATTTTTCTCATAATTTCGAATTATTCCTGTTTCAGTAGAGCTCTCAGAGAATTTGTCTGGATCTTCTTCGGAATGGTTCATATTTCATAACTCAAAGGAAGATTGCAAGTGTTGATAGTAACGGACGAGTACAGTTTATTCTTCGTTCTACTTACATACATTTCATTCAAGATAATTATTGTCGAAAACTCAAAAGTGTTGGTGTAATTGACATTTTTCTATTTATAATCGAGATTTGACTTCTAATCCGACATATTCTCATCAAAGATAAAAGGAAAACTTTCCAGTTTCAGTTTCATACTTTCGGAATAACATTCTTCCAACATTTCGGCATTGACTCATCGAGTACTAGAATTTGAGTGATGATAGGACAGACTGGTTGAATTAATTTGCGGTATAAGGCACCCGAGATAATATTGTTGTGTAGTTCTTAGGAATACTTTCAATCAAATGATATAACGAACATTATGAATTATGATCCTGCAATAAAAGAATTCTCAGACATGAAAATAAGAAAGAAGTGTTTTCACTACTGAATCAGTTTATCTGAATTCTCTTTTGATTTTTTGAAAATGTTATATGTTATGTTACCCTCATTGAGTTTCGTTTTTTGTAGAAAGAAATAAGTTTCTTGTATTCTGTGCCTGATTTACTCTTGTAGAAGAAGTTTTCACTTTGCTATTGATTTTCGTTCATTTCTCATATTTTTGTTTATTTCGATATTCTATTCTATTTTGTTAGTAAACTTTAAATTTTTTTTTTAATCCGTGTTGCCATTGAAAAAGTGCTCACGCACGACGGATTCCAGTTGGAATTTTAGCACCAATTCCAAGATAACTGGCGGGGAATGTGCTTCACGATGTCCGAGAAATCTTTCAACTCTAAGAAATGTTTCAGCGAAATGTTCGCCAATTTTTATCGAATTTCAATGATTTCGATGCGTTATTGAAGCGTATATAATTCCATTATTTTAAACGGAATAGTTTTTAGTTTTCATCTGTCAAAATGCTTTTGATATGACAGCTGCCAAAAAGGCAAGCCACTCAAAAATACCTGTAATTGGAAAACCTGAACCTACTACATCATTTTTCGGTGAATTTTTCATCAACAGAAATCTTGTGACTTATGTACCTATTATTAAGGATATCAATATATTTAAAAATCAATGCCTCTTTTCGTTGTAATTTTATAACTCAAGAACTCGCTCACCTATCCACACCAAATGTTTAGGCTTTGTTCGGACTATTTAGTAGATGGTTTATGTGAAGATGTGATCTCTCTTAATAAATTTACCATAGTAAATTCGATTAAGAGTGTCCAATACAGGAGAACAGCCAATAGAATTCACCATGGTAAATTCGATTAAGAGTGTCCAATACAGGAGAATGGACAATAGAACATACCCGCAAAAGCTCCTGACCTCACGTCAGTGCTTGAACCAATTTTTTTTCGTAATTTTGAAAAATTTTCTAGGGGTACGGTTGTCACAAAATATTACACAATCCTTTATGTCGATATTCTGCAACTAGTTACCAAGCTTCAATTCGATCAAGTCAATATATTTTTTTGAATTATCGAGGAATTAATATTCCAGGTGGGTATTACTCCGAAACCGATGGACCGATTATGCCCAAAAACGAACTTATCTCTCCCATTGGGATGTACAACCTACCCTGAAAATTGCAAGTCCCAGCTCCTTTCGTTTGAAAGTTATCCAAGCCAACGGTCACCCATCCAGCTACTGAACTCACACAAGGCTGCTCGGAACTCCAACAATATAGATCCAATCGTGTTCAAACTTGGAACTTGGCAGTAGAGTTAGGTTTTGAAGGCTCTCGCAAAATTGCAGAGGTCAGAGGTTTCTGATATATAGAATTTTTTTCAATGATTCTTACAAAATTTTGGAGTTATACCATCCTCATGCAATTTCGCAGGAATTCTTGCGGTGGCAGTCTACAACTGACAACCATGTTTAAATTTGATCGGTTTTATATTTTTCGAGTTATTGAGGAAATAACGAAAAAATTTCAGATGGGTTTAACTCCAACACCGTTTGGCCGATTACATCCATAGACAAACTCAAATATCCCATTCAGATATACAACCTTACCCGAAAATTTCAAGTCGCTATTTCTTTCCGTTCTATGGTTATGATGACATAAGTAATATTTTTTGATAATTTTTTTTTAATTTTTTAGTGATCCGATTCACACAAAATTTTACAAACGTGCTTAGTTTTGCATTCTAAAACTACTCACCAAGTTTCAATTCGATCGGACTTGTATTGGTTGAAAATAAAATTAATACTCGGAAACCATTGGGCCGATTATGCCCATTAACGAACTGTTCCGTCGTATTAGGATGCGCCACCTAACCTGAAAATTTCTAGTCGCTATCTCTTTCCGTTCCAAAGTTATCGTGGCAACGGACGGCCGGCCGGACGGCCGGACATAATTAAATTTGACCTCGAATTCTTGATCAGGGAGTCGAACCCAATCGTTTGAGACCTTTTTCGGCGAAAAATTCGAAAATTATAGACACTTGGGCAAAATGATAGCACAATGTTCCCCATAAAAATACGCGCAAAAAATATGTGAAAAGTATAAACGAGCATGCAGGAAGTTCCAGAGAATTGAAAAACACTACTGAATATAGTGTGTCCCATTTGAAAAATCAGAGTCACCCTCTACTCCTCTTTGTGGGAGACCCGATACCTATATATTCGAAAATATTTTTAGGTTGTGCTATTCTTGGAGTAGTTCAAGTTTGCATCAAAAAATTCTGCCAAACTTTGACCGTTACGCTTATATCGTCCGCTGCGGCTAGTGGGGCACCCTCTATACACCAAAGTTTTGATACTTTATTTAGATCAACAATATCACCTGTCCCAATTCAATGAACTTTGTTGAATTATAAGAATTCTATTTTTGCAAATCGTTGTTCGTCTTTCGGAGAACTGTACAGAAATTCGAGTTCCAGGTGGCAATTATCAAAATGTTTGAATTATATAAACAAGCCCGTCTCTCCCTCTTCGTTCAACCTAGATTATTCAATCCTTTCACTCGAACCACTGAGTCAAGTTTCTCCGAAGTAGTCTGTTAAATCGAAGAGATTGGGCACGGTATACGAGGTATGTTGAATCATCTGGATCCCCCAGGGCCTATTGCAGACTTCTTTCCGAACCAATACAATCTCAATTCTTATCAATAGTTCTTTTTCAATTTCCCTCGATAGTCAGAATTATACAAATAAATCATTGATAACTACTCGGAATCACTTTCATTTATGGTGGCAAAACCCACACAACTTTTACGTAATTAGCGTGGTTCCCTATTAGGATTTGCCAATAGAAGGTCACATGCATATTATCGACAATAAATATTGATTCAGAATATAATAAAGAGCGTTTTAAAAGTATTTTTCTTGGCAGGATGTACCGGTACCGCACAACAAAATGAAACATTTCAAAATGAATGGTTTTAAGTTTACATTTACTATTATTTTCAAGATTAGACTATGTTCGAAGTTCGAACATCTTATTACGAAATCATTGAAACGCGATTATGGATTTAATTTTCGAATTTTGATCAGTTGGATTAATTTAAAAAAATACCGAGGAAATGAAAATGGAAGAGAAAACAGAGGAAACCTACAATAAATTTGAGGCAATCATCAAGTTTATTTCTCATCCTCAAAAATGCTAAGTTTTATTTGATCGAAATGCAATGTTTCGTCACAAAAGAGAGAAATGACAGAGCTATAATATTGTACAGTACAAGATATTTCCCTCGATATTTCCACCTTTCCCCATTGAGATCATCAACCATGGAAAATGATTATTGCCAACATCTATAATTGTTTAGATATTCCCGAGGACATTCCTAATAGAATTGAATAAGGCAAATGAACTAAGAAATTATGAAATCTTTATCTCGAGAAATTAATTTAAAGTAGAAACTATCATCATATGTCATCAATTTTATTATTCAATATCTGATGCAAAATTGAATAAAAATAGAAAAATAGCTCAAAATCCATAATGAAGAGATATGATATGGAACGTAAATATGTGAAGAAAATCAATACTCCTAGATATACCTAAGGCAGCGATATTTTTGGTGAATGATCTGTATATCTGAATTGTGAGAAAACGTTTCTCTGGAAGTTAAAAGTTTTCTTATTATTACTATTACAATGAAATAACTGGCATTATCAATTTTTAATAATTAAGTCCTGAAAATAAGTGTATGTACTTTCGTATAGCTTATAATTTGAGAAACAGGAAGATCAATAAATTTAGTTGAGTCATTGTTGAGATCACTAAATTATTAATTTCAGTTACTGAATACCTCGTCACTCGCAGATAATGCGAATATAATAAGAAGCACACAGTTATACACTATTAAACACCTTGTCGTACTACACGGTGTCACCTCGTCACGATAATATTTTTATGATCCATTTTTCAAAATATTTGAAAGATAGTTCAAATCGAATTTTGTACTCTATCTTAGTATTCGAAAAGCATGCGATTAAAAATGAAATTCAGGTTGAAAGTTGAAACATTCCAATCCTTCATACTGAACAAATTGATGAAAAATTTTGAAACCAAATATTACCTTCAAATTTAGCCAAACAGATTATTTCTGAAATGTGCTATGTAGAATACTTTTTGTCAGAAGGAATATTTATATTTTCTTTCAAGGTCGCAAAACAAGTTTTTCCTTGGAATCATCTCAAGTAATTTCTATAATTTCTGATTCAACCTGACAACAGTTAGGAAACCATAAATGTAATAATTTACTATGCCATTCGAGAATTTCCAAATATACCGAAAAATTTTTAATTTTCTGTCATATCATGAGCAAAAAAAATTCAGAGGCATTGCATTGGAGCTGAATTGATCTAATTATTTATGAAAATTGATTGTTGAATGAAATACAGCTTTCTCTTGGATATAGAAATAAAGCGATCAAAACTTTGTGAAGGTTTGCACAAAAACAACATTGATAAATGCAGTTTTAACTATTACTAAAATACAAAATTTGTGAAGGAAACAGCTTACCACTCCTGAGTAATCCGAACAACTTGCTCGATATTAAAAATATGGAAACACACTTTAGAAATGCCATAATAATCACTGAGAAAACAATAACATCTAGCGACACATTTCGAACACTATAATTTCGCGCGTCCACGGCAGTTTTGAAACTGACAATGAGTTTCTTTTACTGGTCCTCCAGCGCTCCAGCACTATCTCTGATTTCTATTCCTTGTGTGTGCAGTAACTGAAAATCTTGCGACCAAAATGCATAGTACTCTGAAATTATTTCTGGACAATTTTTGAACATCGATGTT
The DNA here is from genome assembly GCA_937662695.2 of Halyzia sedecimguttata. Classification (NCBI taxonomy): domain Eukaryota; kingdom Metazoa; phylum Arthropoda; class Insecta; order Coleoptera; family Coccinellidae; genus Halyzia; species Halyzia sedecimguttata. The sequence goes on from OW569415.2 coordinate 41,514,858, forward strand.
GTTTAACATGGTCATGCTGTTTGGTTCGGTTGTTCCCGCACAGAGTGCCTATCTATTTGCCCAAATATCTGTAATTTTTGCGCACACATGTGCGCAAAAATTAGAGAACAGCGTCCTGTGATTTCGCACAAATGTACCTTATTTCAGAATTTTTTGTCGAAAATGGTCGACTAAGTTCGACTCACTGATGAAGAATTTGAATTCGAAATTCGGATTCTGTCCTGCTGGCCGTTGCCATAATAACTTTCGAATGGAACGAGTTAGCAACTTGACATTTTCAGGGGAGGTTTAACATCAGCATGCGATGGTTAATATCGTAATGGGCATAATCAGTCAAATGGTTTCGCTGTTGAAATTTTGTTTTGAAACAATACGGATCGGATCGAATTGCAACTTGGTAATTAGTTGTAAAATGCCGACACAAAGACTTTTGTGTAAGTTCCCAAGGATCGTATCTCTGGAAAATTGAACAAAAATTATTGGAAAATATTCTGTATCTCAGAAACTATCCGTCCGATATAGCTGAAATTTCCGACAACCCTTCAAAACCTAATTTTACAGCAAAGTTCTGGATTTGAACACGATTGCATCTATATTGTTGGATATATTGAAAAATTATTGGAAGCCGAACAGCCTTGGACTAGTTCAATAGCTTGATGGAAGATCATATCCACGATAACGGTCGAACGGAAAGATGTAGTAACTTGTAATTTTCAGAGTAGGCTGCAAAACTAAAGACGACAATAGGGTTCGTTAATGGGTATAATTGACCAAACGGTTTCGTAGTTATACCCATCTGAAATTTCGTTGTTATTTCCCCAATAACTCAAAAAATGCAAATACGATCCAATTTGAAATCCGTAAATACTTATAGAATACTGACACAATAATTTTTGAGATATTTTGTGGGGATCGTATCACTAGATATTAAAAAAATTGGTTCAAGCACTGACGTGAAGTCAGAAGCTTTTGCGCGTATGTTCTATTCTCCATTCTTCTGTATTGGGCACCCTTAATCAAATTTACCATGGTAAATTATGTTGTCCATTCTCCTGTATTGTACACTTAATTCGAATTTACCATGGTAAATTACAGAATAATGGACAATAGAACATACGGGCAAAAGCTTCTGACTTCACGTCAGTGCTTGAACCAATTTTTTTTCCGTGATATTTTTGAAATTGTCTAGGGGTGCGGTTCTTAAAATTTTTTTTTTCTTCATTTTTTTCAAATTTTCTAGGGGTACGGTTCTTACAAAATTTTAACCACGTCTTTTTGATGATTTTCTACTACTAGTTACCAAGCTTCAATTCGATCGAATATTTATTTTTTGAGTTATCAAGGAAATAATATTCCAGGTGGGTATAACTCGAAAACTGTTTAACCGATTATGCCCAAAAACGAACTCAACTCTCCCTTTCGGATACGTAACCTACCCTGAAAATTGCAAGTCCCTATCTCCTTTCGTTCGAGAGTTATCGAGGCAACGTTCACCCATATACTGAACTCACACAAGAATGCTCGAATCTCCAACAATCTTCAACCGATCGTGTTAAAACTTGAAACTTGGCAGTAGAGTTAGGTTATGAAGGCTTTTGCAAAATTTCAGCAATTTCGCATTTTTTTTTTCAATTTTCAATGATTTTTTTTAAATTTTTTTCAGATACTATCCTCACCAAATTTTGCGAGAATTTTCGCGTTGGTATTCTACAACTAATTACCATGTCTTAATTCAATCGGTTTAGTATTTTTCGAGTTAATGAGGAACAAAAAACAACCAAATTTCAGATGGTTATAACTCTAAAACCGTTTGGTCGATTATGCTCATAAACAAACTGAAATGTCCCGTTCTGGTGCAAATCCTTACCTGAAAACTTCAAGCCGCTATCTCTTTCCGTTCTCAAGTTATCGTGAAAACAAAAATATTTTTTAATAATTTTTTAATAATTTTCTAGCTATTCGATTCGCACAAAATTTCACAAACGTGCTTAGGTTCATATTCTACAACTACTCACCAAGTTTCAATCTGATCGGATTTATATTGGTTGAAAACAAAATTATTACTCGGAAACCACTGGGCCGATTATACCCATTAACGAACCTGTCCGTTGTATTAGGAAGCGCCACCCACTTTGAAAATTTCAAGTCGCTAGCTCTTTTCGTTCTCAAGTTATCGTGGCGACGGCCGGACGGCCGGCTGGACAGAATCAGATTTGACCTCGAATTCTTCATTGGGGAGTCGAACTAAATCGTTTGAGACCATTTTCGTCAAAAAATTCGAAAGTTACAGACATTTGGGCAAAACTATAACGCGATGTTCCCCAGAACATACGCGCAAAAAGAATAGAAATATTTCTAAAAAAAATTGGTTCAAGCACTGACGGGAAGTCAGGAGCTTTTGCGCTTATGTTCTATTGTCCGTTGTCCTGTATTGGACACCCTTAATCTAATTTACCATGGTATATTCGAATTAAGTGTCCAATACAGGAGAATGGACAGTAGAACATACGCGCAAAAGTTCCTGACTTCACGTCAGTGCTTATACCAATTTTTTTTAAATTTTCTAGGGTTATGGTTCTTACAAAAATTTTGTTCGTAATTTTTTTCGCACAAAATTTCAAAGACGTCTTTATGTTGATTTTCTGCTACAAGTTACCAAGCTTCAATTCGATCGAATCTTTATTTTTTGACCTATAGAGGAAATAAAATTACAGGTGGGTATAACTCGGAAACCATTGGACCGATTATGCCCAAAAACGAACTTAGCTCTCCCATTCGGATACGCAAACTACCCTGAAAATTGCAAGCCCTATCTCCTTTCGTTCGAAAGTTATCGAAGCAACGGTCATCCATCTACTGAACTCACACAAGGCTGCTAGAATCTCCAACAATATTTAACCGATCGTGTTAAAACTTGAAACTTGGCAATAGAGTTAGGTTCTAAAGGCTCTTGCAAAATTTCAGCAATGTCAGACTACTAGTTACTGATATATAGAATTTTTTTTTTAATTTTCAATGATTTCTTAAAAATTTTCTACAAATACTATCCTCACAAAATTCTGCAAGAATTTTCGCGTTGGCATTCTACAACTAATAACAATGTTTCAATCTAATCGGTATAGTATTTTTCGAGATAATGAGGAGAAAAAAACAACCATATTTGAGATGGCGTTAACTCTAAAACCGTTTGGCCGATTATGCTTATAAACAAACTCAAATGTCGCATTCAGATACACAACCTAACCTGAAAACTTCAAGCCGCTATCTTTCCATTCTCAGGTTATCGTGACAACAAAAATAGTTTTTAATAATTTTTTGAAAATTTTCTAGCGAAACGATTCTCACAAAATTTCACAAACGCGCTCAAGTTCATATTCTACAACTACTCACCAAGTTTCAATTCTATCGGATTTATATTGGTTGAAAATTTTTTGACAGTTCCAACAACCAATCAAATTTCCTCATTTTGTATCATATGAACAATTTCACCCAATCATGTCAACATTACATCGATAACAGACCATGGGCTGTTTTCACGTTGCTATGAACATATATTGATTTATTTCGATTATGAAGTTTCAAATATTTAATATTTCGAAATGTCACGATTTGGTTGTAATACTGACGAGAATATTATTGAATCGAATATACCCAAAAACACCGTTTACAGTAAGAAATTTGTATGGAAAGCATTTATGGACTTCTGCATCAATTAGATGGAAATCGGACGGCGGAAGAATTGGCGTTGATTTTAAAGGATTGGGCTGTGAACATGAGGAAAAAAGATGGTACAGAGTTCAAAGAAAGTACGGTCAAAACCATGTGGAATATAACAAGTAAGCTAACAAAAAATTTTCTATCCGAATAACCCTCGGACATTGATAAATGCTCAAAAATTTTATGAACTTTCTCAAGCTTGTTGCTTGTAGGCAACAGATCTCCGCCTACGGCGTCGATCTGTTTCCAAGCAACAAGCTTTCGAAATCTGTCATAACATTTTTTCGAACAATTATCAATGTCCTTGGGTTATTACAACTGAAAATAAAATTATTACTCGGAAACCATTCGGCCGATTATGCCCATTAACGAACTGGTCCGTCGTATTGGGATGCGCCACCTACCCTGAAAATTTCAAGTCGAGAGCTCTTTCCGTTCTCAAGTTATCGTGGCAACGGCCGGACGGCCGGCCGGACCGAATCAAATTTGACCTCGAATTCTTCATTGGGGAGTCGAACCAAACCGTTTGAGACCATTTTCGTCAAAAAAATCGAAAGTTACAGACATTTGGGCAGAATGATAACACGATGTTTCCCAGAACATACATTTTCAAAAATACAGGTCCGATCGAATTGAAATCTACATAGTGGGTACTCGGTTGAAAACAGACGGCTGGAACGGTCAGGCAGTATTTCGTGACACAAGGTAATACGATCCTCCGTGTAAGTTATAAGTGGATTTACATGAATTTCATCTCTACCCGTATAACAACAAAACATTTCTTCAGCTCTTTTGATAAAATAGTAAATTCATCTGTTCGAAAAATTGATTGATAAATTATAGGTGATAGATTATTGGAATATTCGAATGGTAGCGCTTTTGAAAAATTACTTCGATTTATTGTCATTATGAATAGCATTCTATCACACGTCTTCTCTTCAATTATTATTCGTATTAGCCCATAATATCTGGCTACCATTCATCAAAAAGGTAGACTGTATTTGGTATTTTGAATTTATATCTCAATATTCGCAATATTTCAAGTTGATCGACGAATGACAATGGAGCATCGATATGGTGGCGCCGACATTCACCAAATCGCCCAAATTTGAGAAATTTTTATCTGCCGATCATTGTTACTGACATCTTAGTTTGCATAAAAAATGTAACTAGTTCATTGAATTTTCGTATTTATTCAAATGCAAATTTTTGACAATTTCCAGAATATGCCACTTCGAAATTTTGCTTTCTTGATACGGATCTCAAATTACCATAAACACCGTATATGGGCTCACGGTCGAATGGACTGGAATTTTGATGTTGTTGTAGAATGGGTACATAGAGAAATATTTTTGTATGTTTAGATTCTGAGATATAAGCGGAGTAGTTTTGTAACAACGTCGTATTGGATTAGGATTGACGGAGAAAAAAACTATTTTGTTAGTCGAAATAAGACAAACTAGGTATAAAAACTCTTAATCGAATTTACCATGGTGAGTTCTATTGTCTATTCTCCTGTATTGGACACTCTTATTCGAATTTACCATGATAAATTCTATTAAGAGTGTCCAATACAGGAGAACAGATTTAGCATGGTGAATTCTATTGTCGGTTCTCCTGTATTGGACAATCTTAATCGAATTTACCATGGTAAATTCGATCAAGAGTGTCCAATACAGGAGAACAGATTTACCATGGTGAATTCTATTGTCTCTTCTCCTGTATTGGACTCTCTGAATTTACCATGGTAAATTCGATTAGGAGTGTCCAATACTGGAGAACAGACAATACAATTCACCATGGTGAATTCGATTGAGAGTGTCCTATACAGGAGAATGTACAACGGAACATACGCGCAAAAGCTCCTGACTTCACGTCAGTGCTTGAACCTTTTTTTTCGGAATTTTTTTAAAATTTTCTAGGGGTATGGTTCTTACAAAGTTTCACACACTTCTTTAAGTCGATATTCTACAACTAGTTACCTCTAGCTCAATTCAATGGAGTCTATATATTTTTTTAAATTTTCTAGTGAAACGATTCTCGCGAAATTTCACAAACGTCTTCGCCTTTGCATTCTACAACTTTCTGCCCAGTTTCAATTTGATCGGATCTGTATTGGTTGATGACAAAATTATTACTCGGAAACCGTTGGGCCGATTATGCCTATTAACGAACTTGTCCATTTTATTCGGATGCTTCACTTACCCTGAAAATTTGAAGTCGCTATCTCTTTTCGTTCTCAAATTATCGTGGCAACGGCTAGCCGGACAGAATCAAATTTGACCTAAAATTTTTCATCAGTGAGTTGAACCTTGTCGTTTGTTACCCAGAACAAACGCGCAAAAATGAATATATCTGGATTTTTTCCTGTACTATTCCAAAGGCAACAATTTATATTTTGGTGAATTTGGTTTAGCTTTGATGAAATTTCTAGTTATTATTCTAGTAATATGATGCTCATGAAATTCCGCATAAATTTACGCTGGTAATTATCAAGTTTCAATTCGATCGGTAGTTTTTAAGTTATTGAAGAAACAATATTTGAGAGAAGTAGACACCAGTTCAAAATTTCATTGTCACAATATTTGGTAACATACATAGCTGTGCAAAAAACGCTACTTGATTGCGAAATAGCGGCGTGAAAGTTTATGCGAAATTTCAGCGAAATAAGTTCATTTCTGAAATACAAACTTTTTGAAGAATTTTTTTTTTCTAGTCTTGCGGTACTCACGAAATTCTGCAAAAATTTGCGTGAGGGTATTCTTCAACTAATTACCAAGTCTCAATTCGATCATCAATGTATTTTTCGAGTTATCGAGGATACAATATTACAGATGGATATAAATCCGAAAACGTTCGACCTATTACACCCATCAACAAATTGGATCAAATTTGTTCGAAAGTTATCGTGGCCATTTTCGGCAAAATATTCGAAAATAGCAGACATTTGAGTGGGAAGGTTTAACGGGTAGTTCCCGAAAAATCATTCTGCTGGTACCTGCCGACACGTGTTTCTGCTAGTTAGCTTCCTCAGGACAGGGCAACGAAGAAACCAAGGAAAAAATGAAAATGAAACTGAAAATTTGTGACACTACAACAGGAGCGAACATTCAATTGTGCCTTCAGTTCTAGAACCTCCAACGATTGGGTTCGGCTCCCTGATGAAGAATCCGAGGTCAAATAAGATTATGTCCGTCCAGCCGGCCGATAAATTGAGAACGGAAAGAGATAGCGCCTTGAAATTTTCAGGGTAGGTGGCGGGTCCCAATACAACGGACAAGCTCGTTAATGGGCATAATCAGCCCAATGGTTTTCGAGTAATAATTTTGTTTTCAACAAATAAAAATCCGATCGAAATGATACTTGGTCAGTAGCTGTAGATAATTGACTTAAAGAAGTATGTTCAATTTTGTCAGAATTATAACACAAGGTAACATAGTATGTAGTTTTAGAATGCTGACGCGCAAATTCTTACAAGATTTCGTGAGGATCATATTACCATTAATTATTGAAAATCTTTGAAAAATATTCTATATCCCAGAAACTATCCGTCTAATATTGCGTTAATTATGCGGAAGTCTTCAAAACCTAACTTTACAGCCAAGTTCCAAATTTGAACACGATCTATATTGCTGGAGATCTGAACAACATTGAGTGCTTCAGTATGGCTGGATGGGTGACCGTTTTCACGATAACTCTGAAACGGAAAGAGATAGCGACTTGCAATATTCAGGGTAGGTTGCGCATCCGAATGAGACAGTTATGATCCTTGTTGGGTCTGGAATAATGTTCTCTCCATAATTCAAAAAATATAGATCCGATCAAACTGAAACTTGGTAATTAGTTGAGGAATATCGACTCAAAGAAGTTTGTGAAGTTTTGTGAGGATCCTTTAACTAGAAAATCGAAAATAAAATACTAAAAAATATTATTTATCTCACGATTACATGAGAACGGAAAGACTTGCAATGTTTAAGGATAGGTTGTGCATCCGAATGCGATTTTTAAATTCATGAAATGGTATAATCGGCCAAACGGGTTCGTAGTTATAACCCAATCTGAAATTTCTTTCAAATACTTCCTAGACAAAACTGAAAAATGAGCAGGAGCACCGCCGTGCAAGAACCACATTTCAGGTCGTAGCATAAGAGGTAAATCTTTCAATAACAAGGGCAAATCGTTTTCTAAATAGTGGAAAAGTCCTGTGGACAGGAGCTTTGGCGCTCTTGTTGAAACTTCGACAAATCATATCTCCGAAAGTATTGGTGTCTCAGAGTTGGGAATGATAAATGGATTCTTATAATAAAACTGCATCATAAAAAAAACTAAATCGAAACAAAAGCTCCAAAATGTGTCCGTTAAAAATTTCCTTCGAAATTATTAGTTTCTAAGAGTTGGGAATGATATCAATGGGTTCTTATTTGATTTATTTTGTTTTATGATGCAGTTCTATCATAAGAATCCATTGATATCATTCTCAACTCTGAGAAACCAATACTTTCGGAGAAATGATTCGTCAAAGTTTGAACAAAAGTAACAAAGCTCCTGACCACAGGGCTATACCACTTTTTCTACTATATTTTCTGACACCGGTTGTCACTTTTTCCGATTTTCGTGGCATTCTCCACCTTAAAATGAAAATTCAAAGTTACCCGATGTACCAAATTCAAATTGCGGGTAAAGGCATATTACGAATGAATATTGTAAAATGAAATTGGTAGCGACCACATAAAGGTCAAGGAAAATAATAACTCACCTGCTCAAAACTTTAGCCTTTGTATATTTAATTTTGAATTATTATATTATATTATATTATATTAGGAAACACACAACACCCGCTGAAAAACGCACACAGAAATGGCGCGTAAAACGTAACAGAATATTTGACAGATCAGTAATTCTCTTTAATGTGGCATATTGGTATGTTCTGTTTTAAACAGTATCTTGGACTTGCGTCCAACTCATACGTAAAAGTTGGACGCAAGTCCAAGATGACATTTGTGAACACAGATCATACGATAATTCATGGATAAAATAATTAGAGCATTCTGTGAAAACATAGAAGTACGATGTATTATTCAAATTTGAATTCAAAACTTGTAATGTAAAAAAATTTTTTTTTGTTACTCCGAAACCAAATGACCGATTTTACCCAATAACGAACTCAGCCGAGATATTTATCTCCTAAATTAAGTTCGAGAATTTCGACTATCTAGCTCATTCCGTTCGAAAGTTATCGTGTTAACGACTGGACGGACGGACGGCGGACGGCCGGACGGACGGCTGGACAGAATCTATTTTGACGATGGATTCTTGATCAGTGAGTCGAACCAAATCGTTTAAGACCATTTTCAGCCAAAAATTCGAGAATAACAGACTTTTGGGCAAATTGATAAGCACTCTGTTCCAAGGAACAAGAGCGCCAAAAATGCCTGTATAATTGACCAGTAAGTCGACGTGGCAAGCTGAAACGACCAATCGAATTATCGCCAATAGTGCCTCACACATTTAGTGAAAATTGCTCTTGAAAAGGGGTTGCTACAATTTCATGAGGATCCCATATGTTTTCATTATGATAATTTATAATTGAAGTTCTTGAGAAACAGGCTTCATGAGTGAATAGGATTTGGCAATCAAAATGAGGGTTGATTAAAAAGTTATCTGGTATGTAGTCACACTTCAATAGATGATTAAATCCTCTTTATTGATCTATTCCCGAGGTTTCGAACTTGTTTAAATTATTCTTCAGGGAAACTACAAAAAATTCATTACTGGACCAGAGATCTTATAAAAATGTATAACTTTTTAATCAACATTTCAAAATTACCATTCAAAATAGGGATTATTCAATAGTCTATCTAGGTACCACTGACAAGAATTAATCTTTGTCACCCTCTGAATGTGATTAGATAAGGATATAGGAAAGACTCCCACAAGATCTGCCAAACAACTTGATAACTTGCTTTTAAAAGAACACTAATTTTTCTTTTACTGGTTCTTGGATGTTCTTCTATTTGGTTCATAACTGTCTCTTCAAGTCATGGTGTTCTCACACTGCGTGGCATTAATATTTTTCGTAGAAAAAGGTCCAGCTTCTGAAAGAAGTCAATGAATATGAGAGAAAATTCTATAACCTAACATCACTCTATTGGGATAGCGTTCTATATAAAGAAGCTCCATATAAAGACGCTGAGCTTCTCTTGAATTTCCATTTGCAAGACCATACTTGAAATGCATGTCAGTCATTTCGGAATTCGTGAAATTCGGCATGTTTCGATATTGAAATGCAACCACCTTCACTTCAAAACACAAAAGTTTAATTTGACCTATCAAAACTAACAATGAATTTATTCACCACAGATTACTAACTGAATTTTTATGACAATTTGGTTTTTTCTGAGGATTTCGATAGAATCGTTGAAACTGTATTTCTCGAAATCGTTAGTAGATACAACAGAAGTACAGGATATCATAAAGTTTAGTATAGCAACATTTTTACATTTTTACATTTTTCCAAATAAACAGAGATTCACTAAAAAAAAGTTATGGAGGAAAATGGGGGACAGTGTTCCAGAAAAATTATCACCCTGTAGATTTCTTATCGAAATTGGCATGTCACATGGTGTGAACTAACAATTATAATATTTATGCCAAATTGCAGTTGAATATCTTGTGAAGTGTAGATAATATAAGAGAAAAACTTGAAAGAAATTGAAATTTTAACACCCTGTATCTCGAAAACGAAATGTTTGCGGCCCCATGTTTATGAGACTTCATTGTCTCAGAAGTACTCAAGGAATCTCCCCTCTTCGTTTGTACCTCAAATTTAAGAACTTGAAGAATTTGAAATTGTCTAATCAAAATATAACTTTTGGAATAGCGCTATAAAGCTCATTAGTATAGAGATGAATATTAGCATACATCCTCTTGAATTCCTTATAGTAGAAGATCCGAACCTAAGTCGACCTTCACCGAGCTGATAATAGAATGAAACATATTATATAATAAATTTAGCATATTAGATAATATACTAAAAATGGGTTGCCTGAAAAAATCCTGGACAGACTATTTTTAATTTTTTTAAAAAATTTCTAGTGATACGATCCTCACAAAATTTTGCAAAAATTTCCGTGTTGGCATTCTTCAACTAATAGCCATATTTAAATTGGATCTCATTAGTATTTTTCGAGTTATTAAGGAAATAAAAACCAAATTTCAGATGGCGATAATCCCAAAACTGTTTGGCCGATTATGCTTATAAACAAACTAAAATGTCACATTCAGATATTTTCGGCGAAAAATTCGAAAATTACGGACATTTGGGCAAAATGATAACACGATGTTCCCCACAACATACGCGCAAAAATAATAAAAAATAGTCTGTCCAGGATTTTTTCAGGCAACCCATTTTAAGTACATTTTCTAATATACAAAATTCATTATAAAATATGTTTCATTCTATTATCAGCTTGGTGAAGGTCGACTTAGGTTCGGATCTTAGACTATTATTGCGCGTATGTTCTGGGGAACATCGCGTTATAGTTTTGCCCAAATGTCTGTAAATTTCGAATTTTTTGACGAAAATGGTCTCAAACGATTTAGTTGGACTCCCCAATGAAGAATTCGAGGTCAAATTTGATTCTGTCCGGCCAGCCGTCCGGCCGTCTGTCCGGCCGGCCGTCTGGCCGTCCGTCCGTCCGGCCGTCCGTCCGTCCGTCCGTTGCCACGATAACTTGAGAACGAAAAGAGCTAGCGACTTGAAATTTTCAGGGTGGGTGGCGCATCCCAATACGACAGACAAGTTCGTTAATGGGCATAATCAGCTCAGTGGTTTCCGAGTAATAATTTTGTTTTCAACCAATATGAATCCGATAGAATTGTAACTTGGTGAGTAGTTGAAGAATATGAACCTAAGCACGTTTGTGAAATTTTATGCGAATCGTATGGCTAGAAAATTTAAAAAAAATTATTAAAAAATATTTTTGTTGTCACGATAACTTGAGAACGGAAAGAGATAGCGGCTTGAAGTTTTCAGGTTAGGATGTGCACCAGAACGAGACATTTCAGTTTGTTTATGAGCATAATGGGCCATACGGTTTTAGAGTTATAGCCATCTGAAATTTTCTGGAATTTGGTGGTTTTTTGTTCCTCATTAACTCGAAAAATACTGAACCGATTGAATTCAAACATGGTAGTTGGTTGTAGAATGCCAACGCGAAAATGTTTACAAAATTTGGTGCGGATAGCATTTGTAGAAAATTTTTAATAAATCATTGAAAATAAAAAAAAATTCTATATATCAGTAACTATTCGTTTGAAATTGCTGAAATTTTGCAAGAGTCTTCATTACCTAACTCTACTACTAAGTTTCAAGTTTTAATACGATCGGTTAAATATTGTTGGAGATTCGAGCATTCTTGTGTGAGTTCAGTAGATGGGTGACCGTTGCCTCGATTACTTTCGAACGAAAGCAGATAGGGACTTGCAATTTTCAGGGTAGGTTGCGTATCCGAAAGGGAGAGTTGAGTTCGTTTTCGGGCATAATCGGTCTAACAGTTTCCGAGTTATACCCACCTGGAATATTATTTCCTTGATAACTCAAAACATAAATATTCGATCGAATTGAAGCTTGGTAACTAGTAGTAGAAAATCAACATAAAGACTTGTTTAAAATTTTATAAGAACCGCACCCCTAGAAAATTTGAAAAAAATGACGAAAAAAAAAATTGGTTCAAGCACTGACGTGAAGTCAGAAGCTTTTGCGATTATGTTCTATTGTCCATTCTTCTGTATTGGACACCCTTAATCGAATTTACCATGGTAAATTATGTTGTCCATTCTCCTGTATTGGAGTAAGTGTCCAATACAGGAGAATGGACAACATAATTTACCATGGTAAATTCGATTAAGGGTGTCCAATACAGAAGAATGGACAATAGAACAATAGAACTGACTTCACGTCAGTGCTTGAACCAATTTTATTTCTCCTGTTTTCAGAATATAATATTTATCATATTTGATTGGAGGGGAGGTTCATTTCCTCAGTGATTAGTAGGCATTTCCTTAAAAGTTATCAGCGTACAATCAGTATCAGTTCGGTACGAATTGATGATTGTTACAATGAACTTTCTAAATATAGTTGAACGTTCAATGTTCTTCTATTATTCCGTTGCCAAGTCATTCAGCTATATTATTCACTCAAATAACAGACTTCTAGAATAGTGTAGCGAAAAAAAATTGAATACCCTCTCCCCTTACGTTTTGAAGTATGTGGAATTACAAAGTATAGGTTCACCGTTAAATTAGATAAGATTAGATTATTAGTGGTTGATTGACTGCAATGTTCCTTTCTGCACTGTAAGCAAAAAGAACACTTGTGCGAAACAATGCTTCAATTAGTTCCCAGGGACCTCTTCTTGGTGAAGTTTGTAATTTCCCATTTGCCTGGGACATTTACTTCCCACGACTAAGGTGTTATTCCCTTGCTCACATTCTCCAACAAACTTCAACAGTATTATGACTCTTAGCCAGTTGTCCAACATATTTTTTGCGTTCAAGAGTCAGGGTCTTTGGATGATAAATCTACCCGATGAGTTTTAGTAAACCTTCCTAATTCTCATATTAGATGTTATAGAAAATCGAACAATTGCGCGCATGTTCCATTGTCTATGCATGCCTCATACAGGGTCAATCGAGCTGAAATTTGATACTAAATTGTAAAATGGTGGCACGAAGATATACGCAGAATATCAGTGGACTCTGACGGATCTAATTTCTGAAATATGAAATTTTAATACTTTTTTTAGTGATACAGGGTCCTATTTCTCTATTAGATAGATGAAAAATGATGTCGGTGTCTGGGGGCCAATTTTCATGAGAAACTGATAGGTGAAAACCGCATGTCGTTATCTATCACCGTTACATAGTTACAGGATGTTTTTCGCAAATGTGCATTTTCGAAATATTGCTGTAACTTTTCTTCTGTTGAAAATTTTCCATTTCTGTATAAACATTATTGTAGCTACTTTATACGTAGAATTCAATGAGTTCAATTAAATTTTCTGGAAACTGATATTTCATCTGATCTCGCATTGAAAATATTTTTATCAAATGGAACATCCCATATATTTTTGCATACATATTTCAATAGGGATTCAAATAAAAATTTCAAAAATACAGCATAGGTATACTTGATATTTTCTATAATTTTCGAATTTCATTACAGATTCAAAAGTTGAGCAGAATTACGAAGTAAATAGAGCTTTTACTGTTTGAAGAAAATGGGTTCAATCCCTGTGGACAGGAGCTTTCTGGCGCTCTAGTTCAAACAGACAAATTATATCTCCGAAAGTATTGCTTTCTCAGAGTTGAGAATTATATCAATGTATTCTTATGATAGAACTGCATCATGGAGGAAATTCAATTCAAATAATAGTTTATTTATCAAGATTAAATGAGAAATCTGAGAATGAGAACTGCACCATGGAAGAAATCAAATTAAAATAGCTGAAATGAATCTGACTCTCTCTTATAGAACGGGATGACATGTACGAGCACAGAACATATCGTTAGGAGAAGTGAGAGCTACATAGAGTTGGATTGGAATACAGTGACTATATATTCTGAGAATATAGTCACTGTAGATTGGAAGCGTAAAAAGCGACCCCACGGAGCCGGGTGCAGAACTAAACGTCAGACGCGCCAAATTTAAACTGTGGCGCCTTTTTCAGTTTCACTACAATTTCAAACTCATTATTCCAAGAACTATTATATTCAACGATAATTGGATTATCGTTGAAGATAACAGATCTTTGAAAGAAATAATGGCAAAAGTAAATGAAGAAATAACACCTTATTCTGATTTTTTTTTTGGGAAAATAATTTTATCAATTATAATTAATTTATTAGTAAAACAATAATTGTTGAATAAGAAACAAGCAGTAAAACAGTTTATTTCTAAAAAGGAAAAATATTTTCAAGAAGGTCATACAGTCAATATAACAAAAAATTTTCTATAAACAATATATAAAAAATAACTCAAATGTCTTCCTTCCATTCCTTCTAATCTTTTCCATGTCTTCCAGTTGGAGGTAAATTATAATCTGTCAAAAAATTGAAATCACCAGAATTGTTTATATCTAAAGCAGTGGAGGCGCATGGTGCCTCTACAGTTCAAAATCAGGAAAGTGTTCTTCTTGATTAACATAAGAATGATCATGAAAACCTAAGATGTTGACATGATCATTCTGAACATATTCTTGACTTTCAGAACATGCCTGTGGGGAAAAGTTGTGCTGTCCATAATGATAATGATCTAGAGTGAAAGCATGATTTACAGGAGGCTTTGATGGGCAGGCTCCTTTTAACAACCTTGCTTTACTTTACTTGTGTTATAAAAATCACTTTCAACACAGTGATCTTAAACAATCTCAAGATGAAACAGTTTGTGGATTCTGGTATCAAACAAAATTGTTTCCAAGTTTGGTCACTTACATTCGTCGGAAACTTGAAAAAGTGCATTCCACTCAATCCAGCATAGTATTGATTCTTGCAAGTAGGGTAATTGCAAGAATACTTTGGTGTCCCAACAAGCATATTGTTAATGAGATTTTATATGTAGCGAGTATGCTTAGCTTTTCTCCTTTGATCAATCTATCCTGTCCATGTAAGACTTAGATGGTCCTTATAGTTGTCGCATTACTGAAAACAATTTCATATAAATTTTAATTGAATTCTTAATTAAATATGAAATGAATTATTCACCTAAAACAAGTATTCGTTTATGCTTTTACATTTTACAACCATCATAACCATACATTCATTTATTTACTTTATTTGACATATGGTAAAATTGGTAAATACGGATCCTGTATCCTGTAGAATAATTCTCGAAGCTCCATCTTTGAGCCAGGTGCGAACTATCTAACGTCAAAAATATACTTCCAATTTTAGACCATAGCTTTCACTTCTCCTAACGATATATTCTGTGTGTACGAGTATGAACACAGAGCATATAATAAAGCTTAGATATACTAATTATAGCATTCTGTGAAAACATAGAATTATGATTCATTATTGAAATTTCGAAAAATCATATCTCCGAAAGTATAAGCTTGTTGGAGTTAATAAAAACAGACAAATTATATCTCCGACAGCATTGGATTCTCAGAGTTGGGAATTATATCAATGGATTCTTATGAAAGAACTTCATCTTAGCAGAAATTGAATTCAAACATCATAGAAGAATTTAAATTCAACAAGTGTGCCAAAAATTATCAATCCAAAACCAATAGACGAATTCTACCCAACAACGAACTCATCCGAGATATTCATTCCTCAATTCTATGATGAACGATAATATACCATATATCTTTCCTCAAATCTACTCCAATACACCAATATTCCAGTTTTGTTTTTAGTGGAGATATTCTGAACTCAATATTATTAACTTACCATTACCATTCCCATCATCATATGGATTGACCATCGGCATGAAAATATCAACCAACAAAAAGTATGATATTATATTATAATTCTCATATACGATTGCTGGAATGAATGACATTGTTATTAACTTACCATTTCCATTCCCATCATCATATGGATTGACCATCGGCATGAAAATATCAACCAACAAAACGTATGATATTATATTATAATTCTCATATTTATACGATTGTTGGAATG
Source organism: Halyzia sedecimguttata (assembly GCA_937662695.2). Classification (NCBI taxonomy): domain Eukaryota; kingdom Metazoa; phylum Arthropoda; class Insecta; order Coleoptera; family Coccinellidae; genus Halyzia; species Halyzia sedecimguttata. Next base: position 41,531,262 of record OW569415.2, read on the forward strand.
AATGACAATGAGACAACGTCATGTCTCAGGAAAATAAGTTGACATTATAACAATTCATAGAATACCCACAGAATAATTATATCATTCTGTGAAAACATAGAAATACGATTTATATTGAAATTTTGAAAAATCATATCTCGGAAAGTATTAGCTTGTTAGAGTTAAAAATGATATGAATGGATTCTTATGGTAGAACTGCATATTGAAAAAAAATTAATTTGGAATTTGTTATGTAAAAAAAAAATTTTTTTTTGTTACTCCGAAACCATATGTCCGCCCAATAACGAACTTCGCCGAGATATTTATCTCCCAAACCTACTCTGGAAATTTCAACTGTCTAGCTCATTCCGTTCGAGAGTAATCGTGCCTACGGCCGGCCAGACCGACCGAACAGAATGAATTTCGACCACGGATTCTTGATCAGTGAGTCGAACCAAATCGTTTAAGACCATTTTCATCGAAAAATTCGAAAAATACAGACATTTAGGCAAATTGATAAGCACTCAGTTCCGAGGAACTAGAGCGCCAAAAAAGAGGAAAAGCCCTGTGGCAGGGGCTTTGACGCTCTTGTTCAATCTGTGACGAATCATATCTCCGGAAGCATTAGTTTCTCAGAATTGGGAATGATATCAGTCGATTCTTATGCTAGACCTGCATCATGAAAGGAATTAAATTAAAACAAGAGCGCCAAAAAGCAAGAGATATTCATTCCTCAAATCCACTCTGAAAATTATATTATATCAATTGAATATATTCTGAACCCATTCTGATAAATTTACCATATTTCCATCATCATATGTATTATCTACGGGTATTCAAATGTCACCAAAAAGATTAATATCATATTATAATAGGACTCATAATTCTACGATAGCTAAAATGCATTTGACTCTCTCTTATAGGAAAACAAGATGACATGTACATGTATGAACACTGATCATATAATAATTCATAGATAGAATAATAATAGCATTCTGTGAAAACATAGAAGTGCGATTCATTATTGAAATTTTGAAAAATCATATCTCCGAAAGTATTAGCTCTTTAGAGTTGAAAATTACATCAATGGATTTTTATGATGAATCTGCATCTTAAAACAAAATTAATTTGAAATTTGTGATGAAAAAAAAATTTTCGTTATTCCAAAGCCATCAGGCCGCTTACGAACTTAGCCGAGATATTGATCTCCCAAAACTACTCTGAAAATTTCAGCCTCGCTCGTTCTGTTCGAAAGTTATTATATGAACAAAATTTTAATTTTTTGTCAATTTTTTTTGCCACTTCACGGCAATCCGATCAATACAAAACTTCACATGCATATAAAGGTCGTGATTCTAAATTTGATGCTGAATTTCAGATAGATCGAGTGATCGATTCCGGAAATATTCATAAAAAATGTTTTCACTAAAAACGACCATAACTCCGAAACCGCTTGGTTGAAATTGCGGGTTAACGAATCCATCCGAGATATTTACTCTCCAAACCTACCCTGCGAATTTCAATCCTCTAACTTATTTCGTTCGAGAGTAATCATGCCTACGGCCAGCCGCACCGGCCGGACAGAATTGATTTCGACCACGGATTCTTGATCGGTGAGACGAACCAAATCGTTTAAGACCATTTTCATCCAAAAATTCGAAAATACAGACATTTGGGCAAATTGATAAGCACTCTCTTCCGAGGAATAAGAGCGCCAAAAACGTTTGACTATAATTTGCATTATTCAATTAATCTTGGCATCCTCCAAAGCCTACTTATCTAAAGGTTGCAATTTGATTTCTTCAGTAAAATATCAGGTGATTGGACTGAAGGACCTCGGTCGATTGCCTAGCTCATTCCGTTCGAGAGTTATTGTAGAAAATTATTTTTTATATTTTGAAAAATTTTTTTTGATACTTTGCGCATACCTGGTCAATACAAAACTTCACATGCGTATAAAGGTCATGATTCTACAATTTGATGCTTAATTTCAGATAGATCGAGTGATTGGTTTCGGAAATATTCATAAAAAATATGTTTTATTTAAATCGAGCATAACTCCGAAACCGCTTGATGGATTTCGCCCATTAACGAACTTGTACGAGATATTTACGCTCCAAACCCACCTTGCAAATTTCAATCCTCTAACTCCTGTCGTTCGAGAGTTATCGTGCCTACGGCCGACCGGCCGGAGAGAATTGATTTCGACCACGGATTCTTGATCGGTGAGACGAACCAAATCGTTTAAGACCATTTTCATCCAAAAATTCGAAAATACAGACATTTGGGCAAATTGATAAGCACTCTCTTCCGAGGAATAAGAGCGCCAAAAACGTTCGACTATAATTTGCATTATTCAATTAATCTTGGCATCCTCCAAAGCCTACTTATCTAAAGGTTGCAATTTGATTTCTTCAGTAAAATATCAGGTGATTGGACTGAAGGACCTCGGTCGATTGCCTAGCTCATTCCGTTCGAGAGTTATTGTAGAAAATTATTTTTTATATTTTGAAAAATTTTTTTTTATACTTTGCGCATACCTGGTCAATACAAAACTTCACATGCGTATAAAGGTCATGATTCTACAATTTGATGCTTAATTTCAGATAGATCGAGTGATTGGTTTCGGAAATATTCATAAAAAATATGTTTTATTTAAATCGAGCATAACTCCGAAACCGCTTGATGGATTTCGCCCATTAACGAACTTGTACGAGATATTTACGCTCCAAACCCACCTTGCAAATTTCAATCCTCTAACTCCTGTCGTTCGAGAGTTATCGTGCCTACGGCCGACCGGCCGGAGAGAATTGATTTCGACCACGGATTCTTGATCGGTGAGACGAACCAAATCGTTTAAGACCATTTTCATCCAAAAATTCGAAAATACAGACATTTGGGCAAATTGATAAGCACTCTCTTCCGAGGAATAAGAGCGCCAAAAACGTGCGACTATAATTTGCATTATTCAATTAATCTTGGCATCCTCCAAAGCCTACTTATCTAAAGGTTGCAATTTGATTTCTTCAGTAAAATATCAGGTGATTGGACTGAAGGACCTCGGTCGATTGCCTAGCTCATTCCGTTCGAGAGTTATTGTAGAAAATTATTTTTTAAATTTTGAAAATTTTTTTTTGATACTTTGCGCTTACCTGGTCAATACAAAACTTCACATGCGTATAAAGGTCATGATTCTACAATTTGATGCTTAATTTCAGATAGATCGAGTGATTGGTTTCGGAAATATTCATAAAAAATATGTTTTAATAAAATCGGCCATAACTCCGAAACCGCTTGATGGATTTCGCCCATTAACGAACTTGTAAGAGATATTTACGCTCCAAACCCACCTTGCAAATTTCAATCCTGTAACTCCTGTCGTTTGAGAGTTATCGTGCCTACAGCCGGTCGGCCGGACAGAATCGATTTCGACCACGGATTCTTGATCAGAGAGTTGAACCAAATCGTTAGAGACCATTTTCAGCCAAAAATTCGAAAATTACAGACATTTGGGCAAATTGATAAGCACTCTCTTCCGAGGAATAAGAGCGCCAAAAACGTTTGACTATAATTTGCATTATTCAATTAATCTTGGCATCCTCCAAAGCCTACTTATCTAAAGGTTGCAATTTGATTTCTTCAGTAAAATATCAGGTGATTGGACTGAAGGACCTCGGTCGATTGCCCGTTGATAACTAGTTATCAATAAATATCAGTTATTATTATTATTATCAGGTGTTATATATTTTTGAAATGTTTATTACAAGCTCTATGGAAAATGCAAATGCAAAAATATATGAAGTGTCCCATCAAAAAAAAAATATCATGCTGAGATCAGAAAAAATCAGATATCAGAAAATTTAATTGGCCTCATTGAATTCTACGTATAAAGTAGCCATCATAATGTTATAACAGAAATGGAAAATTTTCAACACAGGAAAAGTTACAGCAATAGTAACTAAGTAACGGTGATAGATAACGACATGCGGTTTTCACCTATGAGGATAAAAATGGCCCTCAGACACTGACATCTGTTTTCGTCTATCTAGTACAGAAATAGAACTTCTCTTACGAAAGTGTCCAATTTGGGAGACTCTGTACATTGCTCTCGAAATTTTGCAAAAAGATGAGACATTTCTCGGTATTCTATGATTAATTATCAAGTTCAAGGTGGATCGGATCTGCATATTTCGAGTTTTTGAGGAAATAACAACAGAATCTCAAATGGGTATAACTCCGAAACCATTATTTGATTATGCCCATTTACGAACTTTACTGTCGCCTTCGGATGCACAACCTACACCGAAAATATTAAGTACATATCTCTTTCCGTTCGCAAGTTGTCGTGGCAACGGTCTACCATCCAGCTACTGAACTCGTTGAAGGCTGCTCTGTTTCCTATATTTTTTTGATATCCCCAACAATATAGATCCGATCGTCTTCAAATTATTATAACTTGGCTATATAATTTTGTTTTTAAGGTTTTCGCAAAATTTTAGCGATATCGGACGGATAGTTTCTGAGAATTTTTTTTTTAATAATTTCAAAATTTTGTATTCAAGCGATGCTCTCGAAACTTCGCTTAAGCCTTTGTGTCGGCATTCTACAACTAGCTACAAATTTCAATTTGACCGGCTCTGTAATGTTTGAAAACAAAATAACAACCCCGAAAGCGTTTTGCCGATTTTGCCAATTAACGAACTGTCGCATTTGGATGCGCTACCTGAAAATTTCAAATCGCTATATTTTTCGGTTCAGAACTAATCGTGGCAACGGACGGCTGGCCAGACTGAATCGAATTTCACATCGAGTTCTTCATCATTGAGTCGGACCTAAGGATTTGAGACCATTTTCTTCAAAAAAAAAAATGGGTTCAAGCCCTGTGGACAGCAGCTTTCTGGCGTTCTAGTTCAAACAGACAAATTATATCTCCGAAAGTATTGGTTTTTCGCAGTTGGGAATTATATCAATGTATTCTTATGATAGAACTGCATCATAAAGGAAATTCAATTCGAATAATAGTTTATTTATCAAGATTAAATGAGCAATCTGAGAATGAGAAATGCACCATGGAAGAAATCAAATTAAAATAGCTGAACTGAATTTGACTCTCTCTTATAGAAAAGGATGAAATGTACGAATATGAACACAGATCATATAATAAAGCTTAGATAGAATAATTATAGCATTCTGTGTAACATACAAGTACGATTCATTATTGAAATTTAGAAAAATCATATCTCCGAAAGTATTAGCTTGTTGGAGTTGAAAATGATATCGATGGATTTTACTGGTGAAACTGCATCTTAAATAAAAATTGAATTTGAAAATTGTTGCTTAAAAAAATTTTTTTTTTCATTACTCCGAAACCATTTGGCCTATTTTGCCCAATAACGAACTTAACTGAGATATTCATCTCCCTAACCTACTCTGAAAATTTCAACCGCCTAGCTCATTCCACTCGAGAGTTATTGTAGAAAAGTTTTTAAGTTTTGAAATTTTTTTTTGACACTTTGCGGTAACCTGGTCAATACAAAACTTCACATGCGTATAAAGGTCATGATTCTACAATTTGATGCTAAATTTCAGATAGATCGAGTGATCGGTTTCGGAAATATTCATAAAAAATGTGTTTTGCTAAAATCAGCCATAACTCCGAAACCGCTTAATGGATTTCGCCCATTAACGAACTTGTCTGTGATATTTACGCTCCAAACCCACCTTGCAAATTTCAATCCTCTAATTCCTTTCGTTCGAGAGTTATCGTGCCTACGGCCGGCCGGCTGGACCGGCCGGACCGGCCGGACAGAATCGATTTCGACCACGGATTCTTGATCAGAGAGTTGAACCAAATCGTTCGAGACCATTTTCAGCCAAAAATTCGAAAATTACAGACATTTGGGCAAATTGATAAGCACTCAGTTCCGAGGAACTTGAGCGCCAAAAAGAAGATAAATTAAGAGGCGTGTTCAGGTTAAAAATCTATATTATCAATCAACATAGAGACATTTTTAGGAAGGTAGAACATATACCTCTTAAAATACTATATCGATGGACCATCGACTTGTTAAATTTCCATCATAAATTACAAAGGCATATCGATTTCCCATGAGCAGACAGAAAACGTTAAATCTGAAATTACGTTGCATGTGATTATCACGCCTTAAATGCGGGTTTGCATAAGACCAATAATGAAAATTACGTCTGTTGACTACCTCCTCTCTTTGGATCCTCTTGGTTTCTTAGGAGCATTACTTCACAATATTCAATTCTTCATGCATCGTCTCCTGGATGAAGTTCCTGTACTATAGTAAAGGAGAACTTGTGCATTTTATGTTTATTCAATATTGTTTGAAGAGTAGAATAATATATGTTAAGACCAGATCTACTGTGGCCCATCGAATTGAACGCTGGGTATATGCCCTGAAATATTCTGATGTATTAACTTCATTAGTTTCATCATTTGTTGAAGCTATACAGGGTGAGTCTTTGACCACTGCATTCATTTTAACCAAAGATTCCTCTCATCAAATAAAACAATTTTTTCATTCACCATTTTTCCAGATTCGGCTTAGGTAAAAAGATACAGGCTGTTGAAATTTTGAAAAAAAATCAGTTTTTATTTTGTAGCTTTGACATCCTTTTTTCGAATAAAATGAATATTAGTGTAAAGTTTCCTATAACTATGATACATATTTTCCAAATATTACTTATTTTCTACTTCTACTGGTTTTCTAGTTATGGACTCGTGGATTCATGAAACTAAACGAAATTAGCATAAAGATAGCATAGAAAGTTTTTCTTGAGTCATTTCAAGTATATTCCATCGTTTTAGAACATTATATTATTCTTCATCATTTCTCCTTGAACGCACCGTTTTCGAGATATTCTTCATTGAATGTTTTAAAATGGAAAACTCCAGAAATTTCACTACTTTTATGGATCCGTCCCTGAGCGTTGGAATCCCGAATCAAGCTGTAAACCACGTTACCATGCCTTATTCTCGTCCGCCAACAATGTCATAGATAATTTATATGCGGGAGTGTATTAGCACATTGTGGAATCTTTAAACGCTTGTATCTTTTTACCTGAGCTGAATCTGGAAAAATGGTAAATGAAAAAAGTGTTCCATTTGATGAGAGGAATCTTTGGTTAAAATTAATGCAGTGGTCAAAGACTCACCCTGTATAATGAACATTAGCAGATTTTACAGTTCTATACATCATGATTCTATTCGGTGAATTTTTTTCCGATAGATTGGAGGTAGACGACGATATTTCTCATTGAACATAAGACAGGTTCTTTGTATGATTTTATAAGATTCTCAATGGATATTAAATAAATTCAAAATATCTGTGTTCGAATATTGTTGATTTACCCTTTTATATTCGTTACTCTGAAACCACCATGCCTATTTTGCCCAATAATGAAATAAATCGAGATTATTTATCTCACAAACTTACACTGGAAATTTCAACTGTCCATCTCATTCCGTTCGAGAGTGATCGTGTTAACGGACGGCCCGACAGAATCAATTTCAACTACTGATTCTTGATCAGTGGGTCGAACCAAAACGTTTAAGACCATTTTCATCCAAACATTGGAAAATTACAGACATTTGGGCAAATTGATAAGCACTCTGTTTCGAGGAACAAGAGCGCCAAAAAGGATAGCAGCGTGATAGAAAAAATCAAGATCAAATTAATTTTCGAACAACCTGTAAATGCTTTATCATTCTGAAAAATTGCGATATAAGAAATTTTGCTTCTGCTACGCATTTTCCCTATTTTAGGGTTGTATATACAAAGGTGACAACGTTAGATGTCTTCAAGTGAAAGAGAACAGCTTCAGTTAGGTATAAAGTAATATAAAGTAATAAAAAAAATGTAGTCATATTTGAAATAAGAGAGTAGGTGTCGACTTCTATTACTTCCGGAAGTGGCGCCATCTTAGAAATATTTATATTAGAAAGATCACACCAGGCTTTGGCTAACACCAAAATTTCAGAACCATACGACTTCGCAATCTCTATAATTATTCTTCAAACAATCACTCTGTATATAAATGAAAATAGTTAACTGGTATTTCCGATTATTTATGCTCTGATGGACAGCATGAGATTACAAACGGAGGACTTGCGAAACACCGTAGTAGGGATATGAATATGCGCAGGGATCTATAGTTTCGAGTAATGGTAATCGAGGAGCTGGTTTGGTTGACCGCCAGGTGTCACTTCTATTCCTTTGCTAGATTCTAGTTAAGACAATTTTCACTTAAATCTACTCTATTTCTATAAATACACTTGATTTTTCTATATTCCAGATCCAAGGACTCTTTTTCTGTTTGTTTTTAGCTACGTTTCGATTTTTCTTCCATTGGTTAATCTTCAGCACGTATACTATTGGAGATTGTCGATATTCCATATGTGAGCTTTTGTTTTACCTCCACATTCATCTTGATTTAAATTTGTATACCTATTTTATTTGGCAGTTCTAGTGTACCTAATCCTCCCTTCAGAAGAATTCTGACTACTCCAAAAAATAATCTTCATTTTCTTCTTTCTCGTTTCCTTCGATATCATTTCCATAAAAAAAATCCGTACTTTTTCTAATCATGCTCCTCTTGACGACAAAATTAATTTTGATCTATCAAATTGCTCCAAAACATTATAATTCCAATTTCAACTACAATTCAATAATCAGTCCTAAATCTATACAACATCATATTATTATCTTATTCAACTAGTGAGAATTTATTTTTCTAACATATTTTAACAAAAACCTTAGGAATCTCCCCATTTGACATTAGATCTCTTGCTCGAATCTTTTTAATTATCGGAATCGATTATTATATCAATAAGAATAATGAAAAAGTTCAACCGCCGTCAAAAATTTCAATGTTCAACTAGAAAAGGATCATTCAAATTTGGATCCGCATAATAGCTGTTCAAACGATCGAAACTTGGTGCCAGTCCGTGACGTCACCCGTCATATCTACTCTATCTCTCTCTTCTCCGTGTCCGTTTCACTCTTAGTTTCGCTGAAACAAGCAGATGGACTAGCCGAGGGTAGATTTTTATTACGTCTCTCTCTTCTGATATAGGTACAATTGTACCTATCAGAAGCGTTTCACCTCATTTGAATTTGCTTCCTAATATTTCGATTTTCAAGACCGAAATATTCAAATTATATAAATTTTGAAAGTGGATGAGGGCATACATGATGATCTGATATTGAAGTGAATTCAGGAAAACATAAACATTTGGTATTTCGTGTTACATGCAAGAGACCTATTCCCAAACATTCCTTACAGATCCAAATTTTTTATTCAGCAATATCTTTTATTAGCTACTATTAGTTATCATGAACGTTTCTAAAAGGATGCACATGATTTCTTCGGGGATTCCATTTATTGTAGAAATTAGAGGGAACAAAAACCCATAACAAATCTCCATTACGATTAACTCAAATTTCAACAAATATTGATTTGTTGCAATTTGAATTAAGGTTTTGTTCGTAAATAACATTTTGATTCAAATAAAACTGCATTGACCACTGCATTAATTTTAACCAAAGATTCCTCTCATCAAATGAAACACTTTTTCATTTAACATTTCTCCAAATTCAGCTCAGGTAAAATGATACAGGCTGTTGAAATTTTGAAAAAAATCAGTTTTTATTTTGTAGCTTTGACATCCTTTTTTCGAATAAAATGAATGTTGGCGTAAGTTTTCCTATAACCATGATACATATTTTCCAAATATTATTTATTTTCTACTTCTACTGGTTTTCTAGTTATGGACTCGTGGATTCATAAAACTAAACGAAATTAGCATAAAGAAAGCATATAAACTTTTTCTTGAGTCATTTCAAGAATATTCCATCGTTTTAGAACATTATATTATTCTTCATAATTTCTCCTTAAACGCACCGTTTTCGAGATATTCTTCATTGAATGTTTTAAAATGGAAAACTCCAGAAATTTCACTACTTTTATGGATCCGTCTCTGAGCGTTGGAATCCCGAATCAAGCTGTAAACCACGTTACCATGCCTTATTCGCGTCCGCCAACAAAGTCATAGATAATTTATATGCGGGAGTGTATTAGCACATTGTGAAATCTTTAAACGCTTGTAAATTTTTACCTGAGCTGAATCTGGAAAAATGGTAAACGAGAAAAGTGTTTCATTTGATGAGAGGAATCTTTGGTTAAAATTAATACAGTGGTCAAAGACTCACCCTGTATAGTGAATATAATAGAATTAAAGATTCAAAATCAGTTCTACAAACGATGCTTTCTATACTTACATAATTCATAAATATCATCAATATTGAAAATTCCCTGTATTCTGTTAGTTTTTAGATCATTGAAACAATAACTATTTACATTATTCTCACTGACAACAATATAGGGTCCTTCGAAAGGTGACAATAAATTTGCATAGCTCTCCCCTAACTATCATACATAAGATGAGATCTAATGATAACGAAATCACACTTTTTTAAACTTCAAATTTTTTTTTTTTCAATTTCTTTAAATATCTCTTTCCTTCATTTTAATCAAATTTTTGTTTTATATCCCTTCAAAAATAATTTAAACATTTCAGCTCAAAATCTATCACATCAATAAGTACCTCATTTCTGCTATCAAATCATAATAAATCACTAGAGATTAACTGATAACTTATAGTCCTTTTTGTCAACCCGTCCTTTGAAAACCTACGTTTTGTGTTTCAGTTATTAATAATTTATTTTGGAAAGATATTATGTTTAATCTTTCCGTCGAATTTTTGTAGCATGTCTCAACATTTCTCTATGTTCTTTTCTTGCCTTTCCTGTATTATTTGTATTTTTTCTCAATGTTTCCTCTACTCTGTATATATTATTTTCCTATTAGTTTATTCTTTTATTTTCTTCTTCTATTTTAATTCTTTGTTCATCTATCCTATCTTCTATTCTTCGCAATTCACTTCTTTTCTTTCATTTTATTTCTTTGTTCCCAATTTTCAAGAGTCGAATGAGTTTTTAGTTTTTTGATTTCGAAATCAAAATCAAAGTGATTCAATAATATAGTTAGGAGCATAAAAATGACTTAAACTTCTTCATTTTGACGGTTATCTTAAGATGATTATTAACGTTTTATAAAAAAATTCTTAAAAATCACTGACGTCAAAAGAGAAGCTTTCGCTCGCATGTTCTTCTGTCTATTCACAAAATACTGCATGAACCTTTAAGCCGTCATTTTTCGACCAAGTACTAGATTTCCATTCGATCAGATCTGTATTTTTGAAAATATTGTTAAAATAAAATTAGGCTTGAAGGTTTGTGCGGAATTTCGCAGAATCTGACAAATAGTTTCTTAAATGTAAAATTTTGGAAGAAACATTTTTTTTCAACAAATATTTTTATTTTTTCTTCTAGTGATACAATTAAGAAAATTTCCAAGTTTAAATTGGATCTGATTTGTATTTTTTGAGATATAAAGGAAATAACAACATTTCAGATCGTGTTATAACTCCGAAGCCGTTTGGCTGATTATGCTCATCAAGCAACTTAACTGTCACATTTGGATGCGTAACTTACCTTGAAAATTACTGCTATCTCTTTCCGTCCGAAAGTTATCATTGCAAAAGTTACCCATCTAGCTACTGAACTCGCCCAAGGCTTCTCGGCTTCCAATCTTTGTCAATATCTCCAGCAATATAGATTTGATCGTGTTCAAATTCAGAACTTGGCTATTAAATTAGTTTTTGAAGACTTGCGAAATATCAGCAATATCGGACAGATAGTTTCAGAGATCAGAATATTTTTTTAAATTTTTTTAATATTCTCTAGTGATACGATCCTCACGAAATCTCAATCTACAAGTAGGTACTAAGTTTCAATTCGAAAGACTCCGAAACTGTTCGGCCGATTATGCATATTAACGAACTTAGCTGTCGCATTCGGATGCGCGTTATCGCGGCAACGGATAGAATCGAATTTCACCTAGAATTTTACATCAGTGAGTCGAACCTAATCGTTTGAGAACATGTTCGGCAATAAGTTGAAAATTACAGACAATTCACGCAAGAATGGAAGGCTAGGAATGCTCTTAGCATTTTTCTGTGTCAAGAAATATTCTATCCAAATATGTGTTACAGTTTTCCCATGAGATTTGTACCTTATAATTATTATAGAAGCTTAATATATTGGATAGGAACAGACCTCTTATAACTTGAATTATATTAAATTTGGCGAAATTCATGATTGGAATTAAATTTACTTACATACATCTTAAAAGCTCGTAAAATTCTTCATCGAGTTGAACGTTATATTTTACACCGGTTTGAATTTTACAACTATCAAAATGTACCAAAGAAGAGTTTTCTACATGGATAATTTTATTAATAATTGTAATGATATGGTTTATTGGCAGTTCAACAGTAATACAGCAAAAAAAAATTTAATCCACATATAAGTAAACATGGAAATAAACAATGAGGAATTATTAAGAAAAAAAGAACATACTAAAGTAAAAATCAATAAAAACTCAATATTGAGAGATATGTAACAATGTCATGGTTAAGTTGAGTTAAGTTTTGAGAGGAAAATCAACTTCTTCAAAACTAGACACCGAAGAAATATATATATATATATATATAGTCCTCAAAGCAGAATTTATATTTATTTTATGTGATAGAGCAGTCTTCACAGCACAATTTCAGGTTAACTACGAATATTATAGAGCTTTGGACAATTTTATAATTTTTTTCTGTATCTTGCATTGCTTTGTGAAATTATCAACTCATTTATTTTATTTGATGTAGAAAAGTATTCAGACAGTCACAAAATCATTTATTCAGCAAATATATAGATAAATTTGGCAAAATTCTAAACTGAATTCATTGATTCAGCTTCTTGTCAATCGATTATTATGTTGGTAGTCGTTTAATAAGACGTTATTATACTCAACACCTTCAGAAATTTATTTTACATACACTACTTCCCCTGTTGTCTCACTGATTTGTAAACATGGATCGGAGTTTTCTTTTCGAGCCATCACAATATAATTATTATCCGAAGAGTTTTTATTATCTTCACATATTTCATCCACTATTTCTCTTTTTTGGGGATAAATATATGAAGGATTCGTAAAACTACTGCCATCATCCCTGGCTTCTTCACCACTCGTTATAATTTGGTGTGATACATTTTTCATCCCTTCTTCCACCTCGCATTCTTCTTCTATGAATACGTCGTCATGCAGAGATTCTTTGAAAGATTCCGCAGCGCTCTTCTTCTTGACTCTTGTTTCGAAATTGAACGCTTTTGTGTCATCCGGTATAGGACTGTTTATTCCAGGACTCTTCATACTTAGGTAGCCTGAACAATGATCCTGTTGGTTCATGTATACTCTGGGAGTTGATAAATTCTCGAAAGTTGGGGAATTGACTCTTTCAATATAGTCGTAAATGCCACTCTCTCTCCTCTGTATGTTACATTTCAGGTATGGGTCATTCAGGTCGATATAATACTGAAAATTAGAACACATTTCAACGAAGATTTGGTTTGGTTTGTGGAGGATAAAATCATGAAATATACGATTTGAAAAAACACTATACAGGGTCCGAGGCCGCCACACCGATATGGGCGAGGAGGCGATAGGGTATCATTAGGGTGTCACACTTAGGGATGATCTAAGCCAGGGGTAAGTTTCCTTATTTTAAAAATATTTTAGAGACCAGTTTTTTTAGAGATAGAGCAATGGAATTTTAAGGATTGAGTTATCATCTCGAGTACTTTGAAACCCTGGTGAAAAAAATTTTTGTAACCCCCACTAAAACAAATGGTAGCGGGTGGGGGTAGTTTTTAAAATAAATGATTTTTTCCACGGCAACGTACTTATCATAAATTAGATTCCAAAACTAAGATATTTTACCTTTCATTTGGTGTATCGTTGACACTCGGTGCTCAAGCGGTTACAAAGATGTTATCAAAAGAATGTCACGAACACACAACATTTTCGAGAATGGGATAGAGCACTATATAATGATCGGCGTTTTCAAGCATCCCATTACCATATTGAAATTTGTTCTCTTCTGAGTGTCGGCAGGGACCATAGTCTACATACTTTTAAGAAATTAAGAAGTATACATGGTGTTCCAAAAAAGGCTAATCATTTCACAACTTCCAAATTTTCAATGTAAGACCCTGTATACTTTGTAATTTTTGAATTCTACGACAAATTTTAACGCAAGTTTGTGAGCAGAACTTTTTTTATTGAAGCAGCTGTTTTTGTTCTATTTTTTAGGCAAGTAGGCGCATTTGCGAGACTTGTAAAAATAACAAAATATCATGAATATATACATATTTTTTATTTGCGGAGTGCATACGTTTTATGCTAACAATTCAATCATTAAATGAAATATTATAAAAAAATTCAAGAATGAACAAAGTATGCAGGGTATCACATTGAAAATTTGGAAGTTGTGAGATGACTAGCCTTTTTAATTTCTAGAAAATATGTAGACTATGCTCCTTAACGACAATCACAAGAGGAAAAATTTCAATATGGTAATGGAAGCTGGAAAACGGCGATCTGTATGTAGTAGTACTCTACCCTGTTATTGAAAATGTTTAGTGTTCGTAACATTCCTTCGAATATTTCCCTCCTGTCAAAAATCCCCTGTGATTGAAGTGCAATTACCGCATGATTACAGCGATAATTATCTATGGAGAAAGCGATAATTATCTTGTAGAAACTGACAATTGTCTTGTACACAGATATCTATGGATCAGTTCAAACGCGATTCCATTGTATGTCAGTTTGACAAGCAATGTCGAAGACGTTATTAAAAATGTCTCGTTTTGGTTTTGCTTCCTTACAAGCTATTGAAGAAGAAGTTTCGGAAATAGAACCAATCAATACAAAAAATAATAGAAAATACGTGTGGCGTCAGTTTATGGGCTTCCGTGAAGAGAAAAATTATATTTTGGATGGAAGAACACTAATTGATGTTTTGGCAAAAATATTAACAGACTGGGCATTTAATATGCGTAAGCAAAATGGCGATGAGTACAAGGAATATACTGTTAAAACGATTTGGAACGTAACCGCTAAATTACTAATGGAAAAATATTTCACCGAATTCAATATCCAATTCAATCCTTTCACTAATATTGAATTCAAAGCAGCCAGAGACGCGAAAAATGCCAAGAGAAAACAACTGCAAAGAGATCCACAGAAGAGGAAGGAAAGTGCAGTTTTTCTAAGGTACGATGAATTCCAAAATATGGTTCGTGTTTGCGACGAAAACACCCCGGATGGTTTGCAGAAGAAATTATTTTTTGTTTTTGCTTTTGAATTAGCTTGGCGTGGTGGAGGAGGCCACAAGTGCCTAATTTCGTACTTCAAAGAAGAAGAAAATAACGTTGGTGAAAAGACAGGAAGAATTATTTACGATCCCGTATTTACTAAGACGACCCAAGGAGGGGAAAAACCATGCGCTTCATCAAAATGGCTAGTAAAGAATAATATTAATGCTGATATGTGTCCGATCCGACTGTACAAAAAATTCCTAGAAAAGCGGGTTGAAATAAAAACAAAACGACTCTTTCTCACTGTAGGTAAATCCCGCTTGGAAGTTGAATAGAAAATGGTACAAAGACATTCCTGCTGGACGAAATACAGTGAGCAAATGGACTGTTGTACAAGCGAAAGCTTCTGGTTTGAATACGAAAAACATCAAGATAACAAATCATTCGTTACAAGCTACGGCTGTTTCCAATCTCGCAAAAAATGGGGTGGGGGAGCAACAACTCATAAAAATCACAGGTCACACAAATTCCAAATCAATAACACCATATCTTCAAATGGATGAAGATCACCATGAAGAAATCGTCAGAAGAATGCGTGCTAATGATGTACAACAGGCACAGCTTTCCCAAACATCCTCTTCTGCTGTTAATGCTCCGATAGCAGCATTGTCTAATCAGAACACTTATAATAATTGTGTTTTTAACTGCAGCTCCTGCAACTTTTGATTTCGTTTCCAAATAAATAATATTCCGTTCTAAATAAATAAAGTTTCGATATATTTTCACGCATGCTTTCATATTATAGGAATAAAATACATTGGATCTCTTCATTTTTCAGTTACCTAATATAATATGTTGATAACGAGGTAGAAATTCATTGATTGGTAACGTCAGTTTGACAAGTTAACTGTTCATTCGGGAAATATTCCCCCGAATTACACTCGTGCATCAAAATGAACCGGATAATTTCGCATTCCAGCGTATTGTCATTGAAAAACTGCATTCGGTCATTTTCATTTTTGGAGAAAGAGCCCTCCACCTTCGGTGTCGGGCTCTTTCCCAAAAAATGAAAATAAACTCATGCAGTTTTTTGACAACACGCTGTCATGCAAAATTATCGGTAATTTTGATGCACTTGTGCAATTACTTCCGATAACATCTTTGTAACCGCTTGAGCCTCAAGTGTCAGCGATACACCTAATGAAAGGTAAAAGATGGCATTTTGAAATTCAATTTATGATTAGTACGTCACCGTGGAACAAAATCATTTATTTTGAAATAAACCCCCTACCATTTGTTTTAGTGGGGGTTACAAAAACTTTTTTCACCAGGGTTTCAAAGTACTCGAGCTACTTTGTCAAATCGTCAAATTCCATTGCTCTATCTCAACTGGTCTCTGAAATATTTGCAAAATAGGAAAACTTACCCCTGGCTTAAAACATCCCTAACTTCCATCTGAAGACCCGGAGGACAGTTTAACAACAGGAAGTTTGACACCCTAATGGTACCCTATCACCTCCTTGCCTATGTCAGTGTGGAGGCCTCGGACCCTGTATATGACGGGGGAGGGGTACTTGGCATACATCCTGTGACGTCATGTGTATACTCCATTCAATTTTATAAAGTCTCTGATTGACCATAATTTAGATCTATCACGCTTTTCTAACTAAAACTGAGGCAGGTTGGCACTACTGAAATATCGTCAAAATAATTCTTCGTGACGTTTCCATCAATGCCAATCTTCGAATAATGAAGAACTCTTCGTTCTGAAATTGAAAATGTCGAAAGTAGTTTTTAAGAAGCATAGACAAAGTATCTGTAAGTGATATACAGAACTGAAATCTGCTTATTCCGATAGTAAGTCTGATGTTTTGGACTCATTAATTTATGAAAGCTTAAGAGCGTATTTGGTTGACGATTGCAATAGAAAAACATCATTCTGTCTCAGGACATGTTGAACTCTCGAATGAAATTACTTTGTTTCCTATCACTATATTTTTATCAAGGTTTAACATTGAATCGGGTTCCAGGTTTCGTAGTACTACTACATATTGAAACCGGTGTATTTCAAATTGTGCAACTAGGTATTTGAATGTGTTCTGTATGCTAATTTCTTGAGACTTTCGAAAAGTGGGGAACTCCATAGGTGCGTCTGTTCGTTTAGAAGTTTTCCTGCCGGGTTATTCAGCTATTTTTGTTCTTTTTGGCGCTCTAGTTCCTCGGAACTGAGTGCTTATCAATTTGCCCAAATGTCTGTAATTTTCGAATATTTCGATGAAAATGGTCTTAAACGATTTGGTTCGACTCACTGATCAAGAATCCGTGGTCGAAATTCATTCTGTCCGGCCGGTCCGGCCGGCCGGCCGGCCGGCCGTAGGCACGATAACTCTCGAACGGAATGAGCTAGAGAGTTGAAATTTTCAGAGTAGGTTTGGGGGATAAATATCTCGGCTAAGTTCGTTATTGGGCAAAATCGGACAAATGGTTTCGGAGTAACAAAAAAAAAATTTTTTTTTTACGGAACAAATTCCAAATTAAATTTTTTTTAATAAAAAGTTTTATCATGAGAATCCAATCATATTATTTTTAACTCTAACAAGCTAATACTTTCGGAGATATGATTTTTCAAAATTTCAATAATAAATCGTATTTCAACGTTGTCACAGAATAATATTATTCTATGTATGAATATGAATTGTCATAATGTCAAATGATGTTCAATTGAAGAATTGTGAGCGAAGTGAGAAAAATCTCAGATATGATTTTTCAAAATTTCAATAATAAATCGTATTTCAACGTTGTCACAGAATGATATTATTCTATGTATGAATATGAATTGTCATAATGTCAAATGATGTTCCTGAGAATTGTGAGCGAAGTGAGTTAAATCTCAGTTGTTTGCTCCGATATTAGTTTTTCTCAGAAAATTCTTACATTTCGGAACTGAACATGAAGTAAGAGATCTGAGAGTAGTGAGACTGCTTTTCATCCATAGACATAGATATAACTCTCGAACGGAATGAGGTAGGTAGTTGAAATTTTCAGAGTAGTTTAGGGAGATGAATATCTCGGTTGAGTTCGTTATTGGGCAAAATTGACCAGATTTAATTTGATTTCTTCCATGGTGCTTTTCTCATTCTCATGATTGCTCATTTAATCTTGATAAATAAACTATTATTTGAATTGAATTTCCTTTAGGATGCAGTTCTATTATATGAATGCATTGATATAATTCCCAACTCTGAGAAACCAATACTTTCGGAGATATAATTTGTCTGTTTGAACTAGAGCGCCAGAAAGCTCCTGTCCACAGGGCTTGAACCCATTTTTTCAATTGTAATCACTCACAAAGTAACGGACTACTCTATACATAATTTTCCATTAAAATTTCAACACATGATTATTGATTTCCGTACAAGAAAATAGCATAACTGAATCTTCCAACCAGTTTATATACGTGAAATATTTCCAGTAACAACAGAAGAAAATGCCGGCTCAGGTGGTGCAGTTGGTATAAAGACCTGCTGTGGTGCCGGGGTCGCGGGTTCGAATCCCGCTCAGGGCATGGATGTTGGTTGTGATTGTCCGGTATGAATGTTAGAAATTGAACTCTGCTGGTTAATGACGAAAGTCAAGACCATACTTAGGGACTAGGTCCAATATGATTAAAAAAAAAAATAAAAAACAGAAGAAAATTTTTCTTCAACAGTCACATTGTCAAAAATACGTAATTACTATACGACCTAAATGGAGAGAGGACAACGTTACGTAGTTATCTGACAGGAAAATGACTATAACCCAACGTTTTCAAAATATGGAGGGTGAAATATGTCAAACTTTCATGGCCAACCGGGAGACTTTATAAAAGTGAATGGAGTATACTTTGCGCATGGATATGTCATCTTTGCGCACCCATCGCTCGTTCATTGTTCTTTCCTGTGTTATTTGAGGTTAGATAAGAATTCAATGATCGTGTTATAAGGAACTGAAAATCGTATTTTTATTTGTAAATGTTCTGGTCGAAAATGCTCCTTCAAAAACTCAATTACAAAGCCATTGATAAATAGTGTTACTATACTGGATTATGTATTCCAGTTTGGATTACTTTATGAAGTATTCAAAAAATGAAGATAAAATTAAATATACCTAATATAGTCAGCAATTAATTAATGTTAAATATAGTAAAGTAAAAAATCAAACAATGTTCAAAAATGCAATGATTAAATTTTAATATATAACTGCTAACTCATAAGACTTGCGGTCAAACTAAAAGAACTAATGAACTAATCATTCCAATCCAAAGATGGACGATCTGATACTTCAATTCCCGCTATATCATAATATGCGGTTCTCATAAAAAGAATATATAACAAGACAAATGACGGAAATGAGTCAAATGTCAACGAGAATTTGCTTTAAAGCAATACGTTCTATTGTTCTATTGCCCTAACTATTCAATCGTAAGGACATCCTCAGAAAATTTGGCTATCACATCGTGAGGATTTGGAACTGGTTCACCCATATGTAAAATTCCTAGGCTGGTCAATTCTGGACATTTACAAACTATATGTTTGGCTGTTTCTTTTTCTGATCCCCAGAGCCTGCATGTTTCGTCCGCTGACATACCAATACGGTACAAGGGGTATTTATACCGTCAGTGCCCTGTCAGTAGTCCCATCATTACCCAAAGCTCAGCTCATGGGAGGTGCAGGAGCTTTCTGGTAGAGGGAGAGGATGGTGAGATGTCCACGAATATTTTTGCCTGTGCAAGTCCTGGAGTATTTCTCCAAATAGCTGCTATGTTAATCAGCTCCCATAGGTGAAACGCTGCCCTCTATAGTGGTCTTTTCCAAGCTCACAGAAGGGTTGTGGTCCAGCAGGTGCTACCCTTTTGGCAAGTTCATCAGACTTCTCATTCATTTCAATACCACAATGCCCTGGCACCCATAGCAGAGTCACCTTATTGTCTCTAGCCAGTTGCTTTATGTTATTACGGAATTCCCAGGACTGTAAGGAACCCTGCTTTGGTGATTCCAGGTCTCTCACTGAGGTCTCACTGTTCTTTATAATGTAGATATGCACTCCCTTGGGGTTTCTCTTCAGACACTCTTGAGCACAAACATAGAGAACTAAAGTATCGGCCTGTAAGATAGAGTGCTCATAGAGGGTAGAAAAAACTTATTATATTCCCCAAAATATCATTAATATAGCCCTCTGTATAGTACTGGATTTCAACATGAAGGGTAAAAATACAGTATAACTATAGAGCACTATATTGATTAGGTTTTGAGAAATATAATCAGTTTAAAAAAGATATAGTCGTCAGGGTATTCTGCTCTCATGTAACCAGAATCGTGAACTGGAATGCAACAGGAAAACGACAACTATGCTTTAGAAGAATGTACTGATAAGAAGAAATAAAGGTGCAGAATAATACCTCTTCTATTGGCGTAATTTGCAAGAAATGCTCCAATGTTATCATAAATACCCAATACCTGTTTTAGCAGTTTTCCTTATTAAAATGACTTTTACAAAGAAAAATAAGATATGTATGGTTGCTATTTGCAGTATTATAAGAGGTATCGTAAAAAACTGATTTTAAAACATCTTTGCACACTCGCTCGGCTTGTGGACCTCGCCTTCAGCTTACTCCACCAATATGGTCTCTCTCGTGTGCAAAGAGTCATTTTCAAACCTGTTTGCTTAGTCGAGTGTTTAATATACTATAAACCTACTGAGCTGTCGAAATAAACTGAGTTTTTTGCATGGAAGCAAGATCCATAGAATACCTGGTCTGATTACTCAATAAGATATTTTGGATTAATCTTGACCAAAGCAATACATATTCCAAGTTTCATATATTTGGTTCAGTATATTAGTATAAATGAATTAAGTACCTGTTGCATCTGTTCTCCAATAATTTTTCCAAATCTTTCCTGTAGGCTAGTGAAGGATGGCCTACTCAAAGGATTGTGAGCCCAACACTCCAATATAATTTGATATCTATAATAGAACAAAATTATCTATCTACAAAATAATTATGATATCTCATTTTTCATATCGTATATGATTCATTGTTTATAAATCATAATAATCGATACTATTCACATCTTCCCTACGAAATTATTGGTTGATTTTCCTACTTTATTACAGCCATCTAAAATACAAGCCTCGAACAGAAAATGCCAACGCCGCATACGCTGATTCTGGGAATCCTTTGTGCAACATGTACTTCTTATTTGAGCGCATTCAGGGCAAATAATTAATCGTCTCAGAATACAAAACATAATTGGAAAAGATAGGTTTTTAGAGCAGAAAATAACTAAATAGTACCTATGTGTATTTGTGATTATTTCATTTATAATTGGACGTATTGTTAATATAAAAAAATCCTTAAAAAGCACTAACGCGAAGTCAGAACGCTTCTGCCCGTTCCATTGTCTATTCACTCCTCATACAAAGTTGATCTAGTGGAAATTCGGTACTCGATTGTGAAATAGCGTCTCGAACGTGTGTGCGGAATTGCAGCGGATTCTGAAGAAAATTTTCTGAAATATAAGATATTTGTTGTATTACGATACTCACGAAATTTCGCAAAAACTAGTGCCTTGGCATTCTACAAATGATTACCTACTTTAAATTGGATTCGATTTGTATTCTTCGAGTTATTGAGTAAATAACGACAATTCAGATGGAAATAACTCCGTAATCATTAAAGAATTCATATTCGGATGTGCAATCCACCCTGAGAATAAAATTGCAAGTCCATATCACTTTCCGTTCGAAAATTATAGTGGCAACGGTCACCAATCCAGCTACTGAACTTACTCCAATATTTTTTCAATATCCCCAACAATATTAATATGATCGAATTCAAATTTGGATCTTGGGTATAAAATTAGGGTTTGAAGGTTCTCGCAAAATTTCAGCGATGTCAGAACGATAGTTTCTGAGATATAGAATATTTTCCAATCATTTTATGAAATTTTCTAGTCCGAAGCATTTGGATGTGCAACCTACCCTGAACATTTCAAGTTAATTTTTCTTTCTGTTCGAAACTAATCGTGGTAACGGCTACAGACATTTGGGCAAAAGGATAGCACGCATGTGCGAAAAGAAGGATTAATAATAGCTATTTGTGTATTAGGAGCGCAAAATGATATTATATTGTCGATTAAAAGACACAGTTGCAGCGCTACTAAGGAGCGTGGCAATCTCTTGAAATCGATAATGAATCTGCGCTTGAATTACACACAAGATTTTTTATACAATGGAGCAGTTCACTTATTTACGAAAATGTATTTAATTTGTATCCTGCAGATTGGCGTTTTAGGTATGCGATCAACTTCGTCTATTGGCTGATGTCAATATTGTTTCTTCCAGATAACACAGATCGTAGCATTGGGTCCACCGACCAAAGTGCACCAGAGTTCTTAATTTTTTCACTAAAGTAGGCCATCATTACGTTTTCAGTGTAATTTACGGCCGGTTTCATAATAAGTTTTAAAGTCTCTTCAAATTTAAGGTATCCTTTAGATTGACATTTTGGTTCAAAATGTCCAACTAAAGGATAAAGGTACTTTAATTTTCTAGAGACTTTAAAACTTATTATGAAACCGACTGTAACATTCCTTGAATTACACCATGTGATGAAGAGTTCGAACTGCTTTGTATACTTCCCCCGCGACCTCTCTGGCAATAGGTTTAATGTAGCTACTTTAGTGGCGCTTGCAATTTCAGGTGGTGTACAATGTACATGAAATGTACTACAATCATTTTCTTCTTCCATTTTTGCTGCTTCACGCTCACATACGATCATTATTTAGAACATTTTTCAGTCAAATGAAAGATGTCATTTACTTGTTGTCATTGGATACTCTGAGCAATGCAGTTAATAATTGGGAGAGCGAGCGTTTTTGGCTCTCTTGTTCCTTGGAACAGAGTGCTCATCAATTTGCCCAATTGTCTGTTATTTTCGAATTTTTGGTTGAAAATGGTCTCAAACGATTTGGTTTGACTCACTGATCAAGAATCCATGGTCAATATCGATTCTGTCCGGCCGTCCGTCCGTCCGTAACCACGATAACCCACGAACGGAATGAGCTAGACAGGTGAAATTTGCAGATAAATATCTCGGTTGAGTTCGTTATTGGGCAACATTGGCTTGGTGGTTTCGAAGTAACGAAAAAAAATTTTTTTTACATTACAAATTTCAAATTAAATTTTTTTTAGGAAGCAGTTTCATTATAAGAATCCATTGCTATCATTCTCAACTCTAACGAGCTAATACTTTCAGAGATATGATATTTCCAATATTTCAATAATTATTCTTAATACTATGAATTCATAGAATACTTTAATTATATTTTTCTGATGTATGTAAATCATACATGAGGTGACTCATCGACCTTCATTTTGAATTTAATTAGGAAAATTCTTGAAAATTGACGCACAGAAGCCAAATTGAAGAAATGTTACGACGCGCGGTGTCTCAAGCGGTCTCCTATCCAACTACTAACCGCGCCCGACGCTGCTTGGCTTCAGTGTTTGAACGGTATCCAGCATACTCCGTGGGGTATGGCCACGAACAATATTTCTTCCTCTAACTCTTCTATTAATGCAAGATTGCGAATTGCTCCTATCACATCCGAAAATGTCGAACAAAATTATTCGAGAATTCAAAAGTATATCGTAATTATTTCCGTCTCACAACTTGAAATTAATTTCTAGGACTTGTACATGCCATCTTAAGTTTCTTAAGAGATATGATGATGTGGTCTTGACAGTCCCGTGCTAATTTTGTATGAAACGAATTATGCCGAACACAGACATTTCATATCTCTCCTAGTTTCGTAGCTATGATACAATAATAAACTTAACTGAGATATTAATCTATCAAACTTACTCTGAAAATTCCAACTGTCTAGCTTATTCCGTTCGAGAGTTATCGTGTTAACGGAATGCCAGAATCGATTTAGACCACGGATTGTTGATCAGTGAACCAAAACGTTTGACACTATTTTCAGCCAATAATTCTAAAATTACAGACATTTGGTCGAATTGATAAGCACTCTTTTCCGAGGAACAAGTGCGTCAAAACTAATTTTTATCCTGTATACAGGGTAAAAATTAGTTTTGGCGCACTTGTTGTTGAAATTCTTACAATTCGCAGAAATTTCGTATTTTGAGTATCGTAATTATTTAGTTTGATGTTTTCTTAGTTATTAGTGTTATTTTTGTTTTGTTCTTGGTTTTTGTCGATAAGAATGGCAACTTGGTTGTGGTAGGGTGTTGAAAATTGGAACATTTGTTTGTGCAAAACATTTTTCTACTGAATATATAGTGAAGAGAAGATTGAAATGTGAGCACTAACCTCTATTTGATTAGTGTATCAATTTAACGAATAATTTTTGTTATTTCATCAATATATCCAGTTCTAAGTGATCAAATAAAATATATTTTGAAATCTATCATCATCTCTTCAATCATTGAGAGGATAACCAGTTTTCAACCAGAGTATGGTAAGTTTGAAATAATACTTTATAGATAAGGTATGAGGATGTTTTAATGAAGTTATACATCGAAAATAATGAATTGAATGCTTAATTTGAATGAGTCTTACACGATAAAGGTAATTTATACATTTGAGTAATAATTTAATATCTTATGTCAATCCTTGTCCGAGATATTTACGCTCTAATCCCTAATACCCTACAAATTTCAATAGTCAATAATTTGAGACCATTTTCGGCAAAAAATTCGAAATATACAGACATTGTGGCAAAATGATAGCATGCTGTTCCTTGCGGAACACGCGCGTAAAATAGACGGATTGAAGGTTCATGCAGTATTTCGTGACGGTGTGTGAGACGAGAATATATATTAGAGCATGGGCTTAAAAGGTCCTGACATAATGTCAGTGCTTTTCTAGAATTTTTTTGAATTAATCTCCTCAGTAAATTTCAAAATTGACGTATACCCCTTTTGGAATTTGTATAGTTCCATTTATATCCTGATATTAACCAGTTGAATGTACCTACACACTAAGGGCCTGTTTCACCACTTGCTGATAAAGTCCCGGATATGAGTCCAGCGAATAAAATATCTGCAGTATAAATCTGTCTATCCACTAGATAGCTATCTGGCAATTTAATGGAAGGTGTGTTTGGCAACGTCGCATTTATGCTTGCTGCTGGCTAAAGAAACGTAAGGTGGGGCCTTGTAAGTTGTGTATTTATGTCTCTGTGATGAGTATTGCATAGAATCAGAATGTTTTGTAAATAATTTAGGAGGTTAGGTTAGACATTGTTAAGTTGTTGTTTTTATGTCGTCTTCTATAAAATATAGTACATAGTCAACTGCTAACTTCGATAGTCGAAACCTGGACCTACACTCTTCCTCGTGCTATTCAGCAAAATGATCAACTCTGGTTCTAATTTCACCACGTTTTCGTGGACGTGAGATACGTGCAAGGAAATCGTCAAACTCGTCCTCTAAAAACTCGAAAAAATCCATGTTCGCATGTTCACACAAATAAGCAAAAGCAGTTCAAGAAAACATGACATCTTCGCCTGTCAAAATACACTTGATAACATGTCATTGCGCATATGAATGACGCCTGTTATGATAAAAGTTGGGTTATCCAACGAATAAAATTATAATGGCCGCATCATCTAGGTGTTAAATTATCCGGGAGTTTATCATCTAGTTTAACCTATTCAACACTTGTGAAACACAATTTTCAGGGTTAACTGTTGGATAAATAATGAATAGCTTATCAGCAAGTGGTGAAACTGGCCCTGATATCCTCAAATTTGCACAGAATCATCTACATAGGACTTTCTGACAATGTTGGCAAATTTCTTGAGAATGGCTATTACTTCAGAAGGTTGTGATTTGATAGATCACTCACATCTCATTTGTTGCGTATTCTGGAGCTTCCATTCGATATCCCTCTACAAGTTTTGTATAAAGCTTTTCATCTGCCTCCATACTGGGATAAGGAGTTCTAGCAAGGGAGAAAAATTCCCATAAAACAATACCGTAAGACCATACATCTGATTGTGTGGAGAAAATTCTATCTCTTATCGATTCAATTGCCATCCATTTGAACGGTAGGGGGCACTGAAAAATATAGAGAAAACAATTAAATCAACAGATTATGTAGTTCATTTAACAAAGAAATAGTCATAGAAAATACACAGAAGGAAAGGAAACTTTCAATGTTGTCACATTTTTCGTATATACTCATGTTTTATTGGGACGTTTTTCCAATGTATTATGTCAGCCATTTCAAAAGATAAAAATATGAAAATTTTGTAATATTCAATTCGTTCAAGGAACCTTCAACTGAGAAAAACAAAAATTGAAAGTCACTTTCGGTTTGACCGAAAGTGACTCTGACTTTTTTATCTCAAATAGCACCCTATATATTTTTTGGAATTTTTTTAGAATCCGTGGTCAAAATCCATTCTGTCTGGCCGGCCGGACCACCCTCCGTTAACACGAAACTCTCGAACGGAATGAGCTAAACAGCTAAAATTTTCAGAGATGATTTAAGAGATAAATATCTCGGTTGAATTCGTTAGTGGGCAGAATCGGCTTGATGGTTTAGGAGTAACGGAAAAACAATTTTTTTTTCTTTATAAATTTCAAATGCATTCAAGATGCAGTTTCACCATAAGAATCCATCGAAATCATCAACTCTAACAAGCTCAAACTTTCCGAGATATGATTTTTCAAAATTTCAATGAAAAATCATACTTCTATGTTTTCACAGAATACTGTACTTATTTTATTATTCTATCTATGAATTATATTATATGAACTGTGTTCATTCATGTTATATAAGGGACTTGTCAAATATATTTCTGGTTCGGTATTCTTGATATAAAATACCCGTCTTATTCTAGAAAACAATGTATGATTGATTGCGAAATGACCAATGAAATAACCTCAGCTATCGTAGAAATATGAGGATGATATGATATTATACTTTTAAGGTGATATTATAATGCCCGTGGATAATCCATTTAATGATGGAGATCTATACTTTCGGTTCAGAATATCTCCAGTTAAAACAAAACTGGAATATTGGTTAGGTTTCAATTGATACAATATAATTTTCAGAGTAGATGTGAGGAAGTAATACCTCGGATAAGTTTGTTATTGGGTAGAATCGGACTGGTGGTTTCAGATAAATAATTTTGGGAACTCTTATTTTGTTTTAATGGCCCTTTTTCTGAATTTAATTTTTTTATGATGCAGTACTATTACAAGAATCCATTGATATCATTCCCATCTGTGAGAAACCACTTCTTTCGGAGATATGATTTGTCAAATTTTGAACAAGAGCGCCAAAGCTCCTGTCCACAGAGCTTCCCCACTTTTTATTTCGTAGTAGATTAACATCAATAGGGTCCACTTACCTGAAAATATTCTTTTTATTGGCGCTCTTGTTCCTCGAAACAGAGTGCTTAAAAATTTGCCCAAATGTCTGTAAATTTCGAATTTTTGGCTGAAAATGGTCTCGAACGATTTGGTTCGACTCACTGGTCAAGAATCCGAGGTCGAAATCGATTCTGTCCGGCCGGTCCGGCCGGCTGGCCTTAGGCACGATACCTCTCGAACGGAAGGAGTTAGAGGATTGAAGTTTGCAAAGTGGGCTTGGAGCGTAAATATCTCAGACGAGTTCGTTAACGGGCAAAATCCATCAAGCGGTTTCGGAGTTATGGACGTTTTTAGTAAAAACATTTTTTATGAATATTTCCGAAACCGATTACTCGATCTCTCTGAAATTTAGCATCAAATCGTAGAATCATGACCTTTATACGCATGTGAAGTTTTGTATTGATTAGGTTACCGCAAAGTTAAAAAAAAAATTTGAAAATAAAAAAAAGAATTTCTACAATAACTCCCGAGCGGAATGATCTAGGCAGTTGAAATTTTCAGAGTAGGTTAGTGAGATGAATATCTCGGTTAAGTTCGTTATTGGGGAACTAGGCCAGTTGGTTTCGGAGTAACGAAAAAAAAATTTTTTTTGAGTAACAAATTTCAACTTCAATTTTCACTTAAGATGCAGTTTCACCATAAAAATCCATTGATATCATTTTCAACTCCAACAAGCTAATACTTTCGGAGATATGATTTTTTGAAATTTCAATAATGAACCGTACTTGTATGTGTTCACAGAATGCTATAATTATTCTATCTATGCTTTATTATATGATCTGTGTTCATGTTCATACTCGTACATATCATCCTGTTCTATAAGAGATAGTTAAATTCATTTCAGCTATTTTAATTTGATTTCTTCCATGGTGAAGTTCTCATTCGCAGATTGCTCATTTAATCTTGATAAATAAACTATTATTTGAATTGAATTTCCTTTATGATGCAGTTCTATCATAAGAGTATATTGATATAATTCCCAACTCTGAGAAACCAATACTTTCGGAGATATAATTTGTCTGTTTGAACAAGAGCGCCAGAAAGCTCCTGTCCACAGGGCTTGAACCAATTTTTTGAAGATGCACTTTCACCATAAAAATCCATTGACATAATTTTCAACTCTAACATGCTAATACTTTCGGAGATATGATTTTTCGGAATTTCAATAATGAATCGTACTTCTATGTTTCCACAGAAAGCTATAATTATTCTATCTATGAATTATTATATGATCTATTTTCATACTCGTACATGTCGTCCTGTTCTATAAGAAAGGGTCAAATTCATTTCATTATTGAAAGGTTTTTTTCTGGGTTTTCTCTCCCAAACTCTGGAAAATATCTATAAAATAAAAATTAATTATTTTGTGATTTGCTTCTGCATAAGAAAGACAGGATATTTGTCAGAAGCAATCAATTGAACAATGTTGCCTAACAAACAACAACGAAACAACATCAACGAAGAAAAAACTATATCGTAACGTTTCGGAGTCTATATCAGACTCCTTCGTCAGACGCTTAATGAAAATCGTTAGAATTATTTTGTTGATAGTTATTTTGTGAAATTCCAGAACTGTCACATTTCGGAGTCTGATACAGACTCCGAAACGTTACGATATAGCTGTTTCTTCGTTGATGTTGTTTCGTCGTTGTTTGTTAGGCAACATTGTTCAATTGATTGCTTCTGACAAATATCCTGTGTTTCTTACGCAGAAGCAAATCACAAAATAATTAATTTTTATTTTATAGATATTTTTCAGAGTTTGGGAGAGAAAACCCAGAAAAAAACCTTTCAATAATGAGTACACCTCCCACAGAATCCTTTAATGATTACTTAAATTCATTTCAGCTGTATTAATTCGATTTATTCCATGGTGCAGTCCTCATTCTTAGATTAATCATTTAATTTTGATAAATAAACTATTATTTGAATCGAATTTTCTTTATGATGCAGTTCTATCACAAGAATCCATTGATATAATTCCCAACTCTGAAAAACCAATATTTTCGGAGATATAATTTGTCTGTTTGAACAAGAGCGCCAAAAAGCTCCTGTCCACAGGGCTTGAACCAACTTTTTTATTCAATATATGAAGATGGATGATAGTTTTGAAGCCTTTGTATTGTGTATTCATTTGATCTGCCAATATACGGGGTGATTATTTGGTACTAAAATTTATTATAAATATCAATCTCTGATACGAGTCCGTCTCCGGATATTGAAATGTTTTCATATTGGAAGGATTCAAACTGATGTTATCCTATCGTGTGCAATATTTCATACATCTGATGTCAATTACATACCTGTTAGATTTATTAAAATATAAGGAATTATCCAGATCTAAAATACATTTCCAGTATTGTTATTGAACTTATGATGCAGGTGTAATAAGAAATAACGTATGATACACGTGCATTATACGTTCGTGTATTTAACCACTTGCAATATTGAGGGATCTTCCCTCCGCGAAGTGCCCCCAAACTAGTTATGCGTGCTTTAAAGACCCATTTATACACTTGTAACATAATATTATACTATTTTGGTACTCACATCACTATTCTTTTTGTAGTTATCATTCTTGTACATGCTCTTGGCCAAACCAAAGTCGCAAATTTTAATAACATTGTTGTCTGCTAGAAGTATATTCCTAGCAGCTAAGTCTCCATGTAAAACTTTGCGAGAGGCAAGATATTCCATACCTTTGGCTACTTGAAAGGACCATATCATTAAGTCTTCCGTGCAGATAGGCCTTACGGATCCTTGATAATCCCCTTTGTAATTTGTCCGCCATTCAGGTTGTACAGAACTATTATTGCTGAGAAGTATTTCATCTTCACCTGAGAAATTTCGAAGCTTTATAAGTAACAGAAAATATTCACATCATAATATATATATAATAGATTGAAGAATTATTTTTATTTGATGCCCTATTTTAACTATTTTAAGCACGTCTCAGTGTTTAAATCGAACTTTCAAAAACGGGTGTTTTTTGAAGTCACCATGGCAACATCAATGACTCCAAAAACGTGATAATGTTTTTATTATTGATCTGAAAGGATTACCTTGTTACGTCAAATTAAATATTACTAAATGCAAAACCTTTATTCAAACATTATTTAACAATATTAATTTAATAAGTGGAAAAGGAAAGTGCAGTTAGTATTATTTGAGATATTAATATCTGGATTTTTCAAATCGGGGGAAATTGTATTTAAATGAATGCTGCTAACATTCTCAGAACTCAGTGAGATGAACTTCCATTAATGGCACTCCCAATAATGTTTGAAACATTCTTCTTATTGCTTATGCTCTCCCCAACCGCCAACGTAATCAGTAGCTACAGCTGACGATTTCCATCCAACTTGTCGTTGGATTTGATCAGCTGTCATGCCACTATTTGCTTGCCATAATGTTAGCGGACGTACGTCGAAAATCATGTCCCGTGTATTGCGCAGGATCATCCAATTTGAGATAACGTGCAATTTGCAAGGGACATGATCCAAATATATTGATACCAACCACTTTATTGGTACATTTCCCCTTTATCGGTAGATAACTCGGTCTGTACTCACATTTTGGGAGCGCAAAGATAAATACTGCTTCACCAAGTGCACATAACTAATTGCTTCACTGTCGGCTACAGTAAAACGTCGACCTTTCACTGTCTTAGTCCGGCCTCATACAACCGGAATGTCTCTCTGAATTCATACCCTTTATTCATATTAATAATTCAGAAAACACGGAATTGCATACTAATATCTATCCTCCTCATACATTCTGATTTTTTCAGAGTATTAATTTCTAGAATTTACAAGCTTCCAGAATTCAGATTAAGTATGAAGAATATGAATTCAGAGAGAAATTCCGGCCGTATAAGGCCGGCCTCTACGGTCGGATAGTGATAACAAATACGCTTCCTTCTTCTTTGATATCATGTAAGCGAAAATCTCATAATTCACATCTTCTACAAGACCGCAAATGGCTACCACCTTCAAAAATATATACGTAATGCCCGGTGCATCTATGAAAAACTTCCGCAAATCAACTTCATTGAATACATAAGCTTTCTTTGCTAGGTCATTCTTACTAATTGTATTATGAATGCATGCACATTTACAAATGATTTTATAACGACTCCATTGTTCATCCGCAACAAACATTTAATTTCGAATGGATAGCCCACATGGTCGATGCCTTGTACTGCTCCGGCATTTTTTGAAGGAAATCAAGCACTCGTTCATTTATATCTATCACCTTTTTCTCTTCCGTCCATTCGATGAACTTGTCATATTCTTTTTGCGCGTGTGTTCCGCAAGGAACAGCGTACTATCATTTCGTCACAATGTCTGTATTTTTCGAATTTTTTTGCGAAAATGGTCTCAAACGATTGGGTTCGACTCCTTGATGAAGAATTCGAGGTCAAATTCAATTCTGTCGGTCCGTTCCGGCCGTTTGCACGATAACTCTCGCACGAAAGGAGTTAGAGGATTGAAATTTGTTGGGTAGGTTTGGAGCGTAAATATCTCGGACGAGTTCGTTAACGGGCAAAATCCACCGAGCGGTTTCGGAGTCAAGGCCGATTTTAATAAAAACGTTTTTTATTAATATTTCCGGAACTGATCAATCGATCTATCTGAAATTTGACACCAAATCAGAACCTTTATATGCCTGCTCAGTTTTGTACTGATAGGATTGCCACAAAGTGGCAAAAAAAATTCAAAATTTTTAAAATTTTGTTTCCAAGATAACTGGGAAAATACTGATCTGATTGAATCGAAACTCAGTAGTTAGATGTAAAAGACCAAAGCAAAAACTTCTGCAAAATTTCGTGACGATCACGTCACATGAAAAGATTCGATTCTATTTATTTGAAGTCCATGCTGCCCCTTCCGGGCATTTTTCGTAATGCGCATGCGCAGATGAAAAGTGATTCAACTGCTCAAGTTTTCCTTAAAGAGGATTGGGGTTTGGCGGTGGAGGATGCTACTCCTCCATAGAATCCCCTGGTGAGGATCTACGCATACGTGGATTCAAGATGAGATATCTCCTGAAAAACTAGTACCTATTGGAGAATCGGAGTTTTTTGTATATATAATAATTTTGGGAGGAGTTTCAGCCGCGAGTAGATTGTGCATGCGCAGAGGAGATGTGACTGTTTTTGGTTTGTATGGGTTATATTGGGAGTGGTTTAGGACTATCGGTCGTGGGTCTGGTGCTGAGCACATATTGTGAGGTTTCAAAAGAATATTCATGGTAATTCAGTGCACGGACAAGTCAATCTGGATGAAATAGCGTTGTTTCCGAGTTAGAGTGTCCTTACCGTTGCCCTGGGGCTAATCTTGAAATTCAATTTACCCCTCAAAGGCATATTTCGTTATGCGTATGAGCAGATGATAAGTGAATTAACTGCTGGAGTTTTCGTCTGAGAGGATTGGGATTGTGAGGTTTTAAGAGAAATTTCATGGCAATTCTGTGCACGGACAAGTCAGTTTCGAGGAAATACCGTTGATTCCGAGTTGAAACGTCTGTATCGTGGCACCGGGACCAATTTATAAATAACCTTATTCGGTAGATCTATATTAAATTACGTTCGGATTTGGATAAGAGGCAATTGCGTTCTTAACGGAGTTCCCATAACCACATTTTTTTTTATTTCGATCTACGGTGAAACTAATAGCCAAACTGTATTGATAGCCAGATTTGTTAAAGAACTTCGAAAAAATATAAAAAAGCACTGACGTGAAGTCAGTACTCTTTAGCGCGTGTGTTCACGTTGGCTAATTTGAATTAATTCATTAGTGTTTCAAGCTCAGTGGATAGAGCCAGCCTGAGATCTACCCAAAGGGTAGTGGACAACATTCACTGTCGGGTCAAAAACTAACAGTGCTACATCTAAGCTGACATAAAGAAATTATCGTTATCTCAGAGTTGGGAATAATATCAATGGATTCCTATAACAGAATTGGATTAACAAACTATAAAAAACCACTGACATTAAGTCAGTAATTTTTGGCGCGCGTGTTCACGTTGGCTCAGTGGATAGAGCGAGCCGGAGATCTACCCAGAGGATAGTGGACACCATTCACTGTCGGTTCAAAAATTAACAGTGCTCTATCTAAGCTCGAAAAAGGATGAAGTTACAAAGTTGACAAAGAACACAACTGACTCTCCTTAGTCGCACAAGCTCCTAGGAGCTTCTGAGGGATCTCCTTGGGGAAGACTTGAGAGGGTCAGTATAGTCATTATCAGGTTTATAGCATGCGTGCCAAAGCAGATTGACTATACCATGAAAAAAAAAAAGCTGAAAAAGCTTTGACGTGGGGTCAATTTGCTCTGGTGCGTGTGCTATAAACATGATTATGATTATACTGACGCTAGGAGCACGTGCGACTAAGGAGAGTCAGTTGTGTTCTTTATCAACTTTGTTACTCCATCCTTGAGCGAGCTTAGATAGAGCACTGTTAATTTTTGAACCGACAGTGCATGGTGTCCACTGTCCTCTTGGTAGATCTCCGGCTCGCTCTATCCACTGAGCTTGAAGTATTCATCATTCAATTCAAATTAGCCCAAAGAACACGCGCGCCAAAGATTACTGACTTCATTTCAGTGCTTTTTTATATTTTGTTTATACAATTCTGTTATAGAAATCAATTGATATCATTCCCAACACTGAGAAACCAATAATTTCGGAGAAGTCTTGTCAAAGTTTGAACAAGAGCGCCAAAGCTGCTCCACATATTATATATAGGTTTACAACCTATTTTGATTTTAGGAAGCAATGATATACGGTTTCGTGGGGGTATGCCGTATAGATAGGAACTCCACGATTAAAGAGCCCAACATGTTCATCATGATACGAAGAGAACATTTTTTATAGTCAATTTAATCGAGAAAAAGAAATTACAAGGAACGTTTTCAATTACTAAACAATTGCAAACAATATAAATGCTTCGACCAGCAATCTGCTCAAATCCATATTTTTCTCTCAAATACAGCAATGTGAAATGTACTGTACCAAACATTGGCATCAATGAATTCGGAAACTTGGGCAAGCAAATAGATCTACCTATTTAGGGTTCGCAAAAGCAAATTCATATACTGGTTGTCCACTGTTTTCGAGAAGTCCGCAACTATAATTGTGGATGGCGGCAGTGTTCTTACCAATTTGAAGAGGCAAAGGGGTTGGAAATCCACGATAGTTCTAGAAAGTTGCATCGGAAACTGTGTATACACAGTAGAATAAATATTTCAAATAAAATTTTCAATTATATCGAAAATCTTGATGGTGTAACATTTTAATTGACCCCAGGCTTCTGATTTCACCTGAATCAAGTCGGGCAATGATATTCGAGTATTAATTTTCTTAGGAGTTTAAAATGTATTCAAATACATTAAGTAAAAGGTTGAATGTACAACTTACATAAATCGAGCTCGACATTTAAAGAAACCTCTCAACATATACATTATACAATCATATAGTCTACCTATCTGAACCCTCTATGATTCACCCTCCATGATCCACACATTGGCATCGGCAAAGAAAAAAATATTCTCCAAGATGGACCATCGTAACGAAGCTATTTTCGTTACTATAAGATTCCTGAGAATTCGTATTATTCTTTTTTCATTTATCACAATAATTATATTTCAGATCAATCGGAATCGTTTATAAAATCCCACCTATGTGGAAAAAACTCAATACGGCCTCAGTTGGCCTACGGATTGCAATCCGGCGTGAGTTTCAATCCGGCCGGATTTGACCGGATTTCCAAGAAACCGGCCGGGTTGATCAAATCAAGACTATTCTGTCTCTTTTCTGTCCAGAATGAACAAATGAGAATATCAAATGGGATTTTGCTTCGTAATATAGTTGATTGAAAAACATATAAACATTATAAACTCTTTTTCTAATGTAATGATGAACAAATTAAATTTAAATAACAAAATGAGTTTCTCAGTCCTAGATTTAACAGTAAGAAAATATTAAATGAAAAAAAATTCTAATAACAAAACGAGTTTCTCAATCTTACA
The DNA here is from genome assembly GCA_937662695.2 of Halyzia sedecimguttata. Taxonomy (NCBI): domain Eukaryota; kingdom Metazoa; phylum Arthropoda; class Insecta; order Coleoptera; family Coccinellidae; genus Halyzia; species Halyzia sedecimguttata. The sequence goes on from OW569415.2 coordinate 41,567,021, forward strand.
CTTCCAATTTTCACAGTAACAAAATAAATGAAAAATTATACGATTTACACAAATTTATTTAATATTGTGACGCGATTCGTCGACACAACGACTTCATCAGACTACAACATACTAAATTCTTAACAAGTATTGATCTCCTTATACCTAGATGGCATGGACACAGAAACCTATTTAAAACTACATAATTACATGAGAGACTTATTTAAAACTAATTACATAATCTTATACTGCTAGTTCTTTGTACACATTTACGATCATTCATTCCTAACGGTTTTATAAATGGATTCTCTATTTGAATAGATTGAGTAACGGAGAAAAATTTAAATCTAATTGTTCATTAACTAAATTACCCATATGTTTTTCTCTATTTATTTCTACCATTTCCTAATAATTGAGTTGCGCACCTTTATTCAAATTGTGTAGAATTTTGAAATCTGGGTTAAACTTATGTCCTTCTGCTAATAAATGATTCGAATAATTTGAATTAATTTTGTTGTTATTGTAACTGTGATGATGTTCCTTTATTTTTATGCCAAAATTTCTACCAGTTTTTCCTATATATGATTTATAACAACTCCCGCAATTTAATTGATAAACACCGGATTTATCTTCTTTATTCCTTTTTGATTTATTGTTCTTGTTGAGTTTTGCAAGGTTATTGTTTGTCTGGAATGAGATATTCACCTGTTGGTTTTGAAGAAACCTTTTAAGTTATTGACTCGGTGTACCAAAATATATTAAGCTATTGAATATTTTGTTTCTATCCTTAATTTCTGGAAATACTTAACTAATTGTTTTTCTGAATTGTTTTTTCTTCAACATTTTTCTGATTAACTCTGTATTATATCCATTGTTCGTCGCTATTTGTTCGATAATTTCTAATTCTGTACAATAATTTCCTTCGGATACAGGTATATTAATTAGCCGGTGTAACATACTATGAAATGCCGCGACTTTATGTTCGAATGGGTGACACGAAGATCGATGAATGATTGTATCCGTATGGGATGGTTTCCTAAATATTGAAAAATCATGTTTTTTGTTTTTCCGCGTTATAGTTTAATCCAAAAAATTAACTGCACCATTATTTTCCATTTCTATTGTGCATTTGACATTTGGATGAATGCTATTAATAAAATCTACAAATATTTTCAGGGTCTGTTCCCCTAAAACACGCGACACAACATCTAAACCAATATACGAATTTGGGAAAAATAGTATTTGTTTTAGCGATGGCTTCTAGGTTGTCCGTGAATATTTCTTCCAATAGGGGGCTGAGCGGAGGATGATAACAAAATATCACATGAATTAAGTAGGTACTATGAAATTGAAATCATGGTTTTGTGAATATATCTGTTGTATTGCACAATAAACACAACAACTTATTTATTTCAATGAGCAATTTTGGAAAAAGTATCTTAAAAAACAAATGGTGTCATGCACAAAAATATACAAATATAGCATGTGGCTGAAAAAGCTCTTTCAGCTTCCACACTTGTTGGCATTATTATCGAAAAATAATCAGGAAGGACGAGCCTAATTAGACACTGAACAGGGACTGTGATGCAATATAATGGGTGAGGCCTACTAAGGAGTGGAGAGAATTTGAAGTTCCATTAAAATCAGCGATAATTTCTCGTCTAATAAGAAAAACATTTCTTAGAGCGCATCCGGTGCCGGATCTAGTATATTGGTACCGGATCCGGAATAGACTAAATGATGCTGGATCCGTCGGATTTCCGGTTCGGTTTTTCCGGATTGCAATCCCGTTATCTCTCTTCGCAAGTTTTTTCCACATGATGTTCTGTTTTTTCAGCCTTTCGAACAACACAAGAGCGGCATGTGATTTTTCGACGTTAGCTGTTCCCGAATGTTCTAGAAGGTATCAGAGAGCTGGAAATCGGTATTTGACCAATGAGTGGTCTCGGTAGCCCTCCTCCATCCCATATTCAGAATTGTGACTTCCTTTTTCAGGGAGTCTATAAATGGGCTGCCCGCAGTGAATTTGGGAATTCTTCAGATAGTTTTCATAGCTTGCGTCGGTTTTCGAATTTCTAGTACCAAGTTTGAATTTTCTGTTTAGAAATCCGGTTTCCGAGTTCACGAAGAGGATCTTCCACTCCAAGATCGCAGACGGAATCAGTTTCAAATTATTATTTTAGTTTCATCAGCTTTGGAAAATTCATTTCTAATTTCGTTTTCAGTCTCGAGGAATAGAAGTAAATTGTAGTGAGTGATGTGCCGGCAAACCAGGTCCTTAAGTAGATGTTTTTGTTTGAAAACTGTTACTGATATATCTCAATCAAGCTGCAGGTTTAAGGTAAACATTCGTGCATTGCATAACTAAAATACTAAAAATCAGTTTACCTTCCTCAGACCTTGGACACAGGCTAACAATTTTGCAGTCCTCCTGATCTTTATCCAATTTATTTTCTGCGACATAGGAAAATTTCACACTAGCACTGCTTTTCACAGATAGCTGTGTGACGTACTTCATTGGGAAAACACTAGAATGCAAAAAAATCGTTACAGAAGATGATATTAATGAAATTTGAAATGTGATTAATTTCCGTACCAAAATTGGTAATATAGTGAGTGAGATAGAAAAAAGAACCCCCAGTTCTCAATTAATATATCTCTATGAAGATGATTGCATAATTTTGGACAAAAGACGATCAGGTTTTCAAATATATCGATAAATTGGTTTTTGTGATATCGCGATAGTTCTGTATTGTAGCTACAATTGGCAATTGATCATGTTACAATACGTCGTGAAGAGCTGCTTTAACCTTTTCATTATGCCTAGAGTGAGACTAAGAATATTTCTAACTGCTTAGCTGTAATAGCTTGATTTTCAAAGGAGAAAATACATTGTATAGGGATAATTTAGAATGCGAAAGATTAAACCCAAGCTGCGAGTGTAAACATTGTATGAGCCGCTGTCAGATATTTGTTCAAATGAAAAACCGATAAGTTTTTACTCCCGAGATGAATACACTGTAGCTAGTTATCGATCGGAGACGCGATTAAAATTCCTATGTGTCTCGAGCCGACAATGACCGAAAATTAATAGGTTTGGACTTCCTGCAGGACTGTAAGACAGCGCATTCCAGCAATGGTAAGAGTCAATCAGTGCAAAATAATAGAGCCTTCCAAGAATCGGTGTGAGTAGAGTCAAAAGCCTGGTAGTTATTTTGGTTTGGTGAAGTAAGCACATTTGCGTGGGTGACCGCCTATCCGGTGGAAGTAGAAGGGCACAGAAAAATGTCAAATCAGGAAAAAAGGGACTAAAGGAAAGGGTAAGACTCCACATTCGTTGTTGAGAGCGAAGAAACGAGGCGGTTGCAGTCGGGAGCTCGAGGCTCGAGGGGAAGTAGCTCACGGAACCGGGTTAAAGGGTACGGGATTTAGTTCATTTTTTGTTGAAGTTCGGAGTAAGGGACAAGTAGAAAAGCTTGTGGTAGAGTTAGATATAAGGTTCTTTGGACAGGAAACTTGTAGGAGTGAAGACATAATATCCTTGAAGCCTTCCCAGATATTGAGGTTCATTTATACTCTGGAACTGGAGGGCGAGCTGTAGATGGCGTAATGGTGAGAACAGCTCTGTTGGGGGGCACAATAGATCTCAAGGTCGCGGTGCAACGTAACCCCCTTATCAATAATAATAATAATAATAATAGATATAAGGTTAAGATAATTGTCGTTAGTATAGTTTTGTTAGAATCTCTTTTATTTCGGTCGTACCGTCCTTGAGTAGATTGCGCCCAGGTATTGTAGCGAACATTAGGTAACACCGGAACACGGATTAAGGCTGGTTTTCCTGTCACGCTGACGGTCGGCGCTGATGAGTCAATATGTATGTAGCTATAGGTAGCGTTTTCGAGTCACGCAGCGCTGACGGCCGTCAGCGCTGAGCTATATACGCGCACGTACGCGCCGGCGCGTCGTCGCCGCTGACTAGCTGGCGCCGACAAGCCTCCACATTCAGTGAGCCAGTTTCTTTTTGTGATCAGCGCGATACTAAATGGATCCAAGCTGACCGATCAGCGCTGACCGTCAGCGCCGACCGTCAGCGTGACAGGAAAACCAGCCTAAGCCCTGGTTTCTCTGACCTGATCAGCCCGAAATCTTTCGGTGAAATAGAACGAACAGTTCGGGAACGATTTCGGTGAAACCCAGTGTATGTGTAGTATACGTGTAGCGGTTTGCATAAAAGATCGGAACGAAATTTCGGGGAAGTGTGCGGACAGCAGTTCGTCGGAATCAACAAGGGTTTGATTTGAACGATCTTAAAGCGCCGCAGTTCGGCGAACTTGTTGTTTGTATAGGACCGTGCCTTTTTATTTCTTGGAGAATTTATTTACTGCAGGTTCTATAGGTGTGGTAGAGAGACGCGAAGAAATACCAAAAATTAGAGTTCTCTGAGCTAGAGGACGAAATATTACAACGAAAAGTTACAAGGAAAAACTAAAAAAAAAATGGGTTCAAGCCCTGTGGACAGGAGCTTTCTGGCGCTCTAATTCAAACAGACAAATTATATCTCCGAAAGTATTGGTTTCTCAGAGTTGAGAATTATATCAATTTATTCTTATGATAAAACTGCATCATAAAGGAAATTCAATTCAACTAATAGTTCATTTATCTAGATTAAATGAGCAATCTGAGAATGAGAACTGCACCATGGAATAAACCAAATTAAAATAGCTGAAATGAATTTGACTCTCTCTTATAGAACAGGATGGTATGTACGAGTATGAACACAGATCATATAATAAAGCTTAGATAGAATAATTATAGCATTCAGTGAAAACATAGAAGTACGATTCATTATTGAAATTTAGAACTTCATCTTAGCAGAAATTGAATTCAAACATCATAGAAGAATTTAAATTCAACAAGAGTGCCAAAAATTATCAATCCAAAACCAATAGACGAATTCTACCCAACAACGAACTCATCCGAGATATTCATTCCTCAATTCTATGATGAACGATATCGATAATATATATCTTTCCTCAAATCTACTCCAATACACCAATATTCCAGTTTTGTTTTTAGTGGATATATTCTGAACTCAATATTATTAACTTACCATTACCATTCCCATCATCATATGGATTGACCATCGGCATGAAAATATCAACCAACAAAAAGTATGATATTATATTATCATTCTCATAATTATACGATTGCTGGAATGAAACAACGTCATTTCTCAGGAGAATAAGTTGACATTATAACAATTCATAGAATACCCACATAATAATTCTATCATTCTGTGAAAACGTAGAAATACGATTTACATTGAAATTTTGAAAAATCATATCTCCGAAAGTATTAGTTTGTTAGAGTTTAAAATGATATGAGTGGATTCTTATGGTAGAACTGCTTATTGAAAAAAATTTAATTTGGAATTTGTTCTGTAAAAAAAAAAATTTTTTTTTGTTACTCCGAAACCATCTGTCCGATTTTGCCCAATAACGAACTTAGCCGAGATATTGATCCCCCAAACCTACTCTGAAAATTTCAACTGTCTAGCTCATTCCGTTCGAGAGTTATCGTGCCTACGGCCGGACCGGCCGGACAGAATGAATTTCGACCACGGATTCTTGATCAGTGAGTCGAACCAAATCGTTTAAGACCATTTTCATCGAAAAATTCGAAAATTACAGACATTTGGGCAAATTGATAAGCACTCAGTTCCGAGGAACTAGAGCGCCAAAAATCGAAAATAGAGCTCCGCTGAAACAAGAATAACTTCGAGGTTTTTGGATGGAAAATTTTCAAGATTTTTCAAGATGTAAGATTGATGTATCCACTTTAAAAATCGAAATCGCGATTCATGATACAGGGAGTGAAAAAATCGCTTTCAAAGTTAGGGATGACAAAATCGTGAAAAATCAATTTTTTCAAATTAGAACCCCATTTTTTTATGGCAGATATTGAATCTACGTTAAAAAATAATGTGAGTGTATGCATTACACCCTTGCCCTAAAGTGGATATTTTCTGAGTTATTCACAAAAATCTGTTTTTCGTCTTGAATTTTCAGCTATTTCTTTTCCCTTCACGCCAAAAAGATGAAATTTTCAGGAACTGTTACTTAAACCATGTTTTAGATTTTACTACCCTAATATGCAAGAGAAAAAAAAGTTACAAGGTGTTCCTAAATAGATGGCGAATTTTGTATCGAATTTGTATCGGAAACCTCTTTATTTCAACTAATCGGCCATCGGTTTTCTCTCCAGTGATTAATAAATAATTCCTTATGAACCATATGCAAAAACTTACCATGTTTTACATTCTTTTTTTTTAATGATAGATATCATTAATTACATCTGCCAAATTCCTCTTTATTCAGTAGCATTTTGTGTTTACTATTAATTTGGTGATAATTCGTATTAAGTTATAAAATCGATCACTATGCCTAATTTTACCAATGAAGATTATTTAAATCTCATTCTACTTCATGGAGATTGTAATAAAGTTGTAGATAGAACGATTCGACTGTTCATTGAGAGGTTTCCTGACCGACCCAGACCAACGAGAGATACCATTAACAGAACCATGACAAACTTGAGAAATGTCGGATCTTTCGTTAAGAAAACTATACACAGAGAAAAAAGTGTAGTAGAACATGAGAACAACGAAATTACAGTTCTTGCATATTTTCGTGTGAATCCTCAAAATTCTCTCAAAGATGCCGAGATTGATCTGGGATTATCTCAATCGAGTGTTTGGAGAATATTAAAAAAACATAAAATGCACCCATATAAATTCAATAGGGTACAGCATTTGAAGGAAACTGATTTCGTCAGGAGAACAGAGTTTTGTGAAGCTATGATGATTCGATTTCAAGAGAATGAAAACTTTTTGGACTGTATAATTTGGACAGATGAATCTAAATTCACAAAGAATGGTTCTTTCAATAGGCATAACAGTCATTATTGGGATGAAGAGAACAACCACCACTTCAGACAATGAGAGACCTGGAGTTTCAATGTTTTTTGCGCCATCAAAAATAATGCAATTCTCGATGTTCACATTTATGATGGGACTTTAACTGGTAAGATAGAACACTACACATGTTTGCATTATTTAAAGAACGTTCTCCCTTAGGAGATAGATATTCTGACATATTGACTCAAATAATTGAGCCGCTAGTACAGAACCATAATGAATGTTATCAACAAGATGGCGTGCCTCCACACAATTCACTCAATGTGTCAAATATCCTCTACAGGCTATTTGAAGATCGATGGTTGGCGACCCCGTTCTCCCGATTTAACTCCTTTAGACTATTATGTTTGGGGTAGGATAAAAAATATTGTCTACTCAACTCCCCTGACTGATAAAGAGGACTGCATAGAACGAGTCAGAAATGCGTTCAGGTTTGTTTAGATTTTTAGATTCATTGTTTTGAAACTCAATTTGGTTTTTAAACACTTTTGCAGATCTCTTCCTCCCGATGAAATAAGAAGAGCAACGCACGAAGCATTCCTGAGACGTATAAATAAATGTCTAGAAATTAACGGTCAAAACTTTGAGCATCTTCTCTAGTTATAACTGCGAGAGTTTGCCATGGTTCTCCTAATAGTAACTTGAAGTCGGTTTCAAGAAGGTGTGAAAAATCTACAGCATGGTTCAAATAACAGTTCCTGAAAATTTCATCTTTTTGGCGTGAAGGGAAAAGAAATAGCTGAAAATTCAAGACGAAAAACAGTTTTTTGTGAATAACTCAGAAAATATCCATTTTAGGGCAAGGGTGTGATGCATACACTCACATTATTTTTTAAAGTAGATTCAATATCTGCCATAAAAAAAGGGGTTCTAATTTGAAAAAACTGATTTTTCACGATTTTGTCATCCCTAACTTTGAAAGCGATTTTTTCACCCCCTGTATCATGAATCGCGATTCGATTTTTAAAGTGGATACATCAATCTTACATCTTGCAAAATCCCAAAAGTGAAAATTTTCCATCCAAAAACCTCGAAGTTTCAGCGGAGCTCTATTTTCGATTTTTTTTTTCGAATTTTCCCGCTCAGAGAGAATTTTCCAACCAAAACTGAAAAATGTTACATCAAAATAACTTGAAATTTTCTAAGGAATCTATTTCTGCAATAAAAAAATGGTGTTCTAATTTGAAAAACGGAAGTTGACGTCATTTCCGGAAAAACCGGAGGTGCTCATGCCTTGAAAATATTTTAGATTTCATCAGCATCGTGAAATACTTATAAGTGCTGAATTTCATGAAAATACGTTCAGTAGTTTCCCGTATAAATATGGGTGAGGTTCCTCGTGAAAGACCCTGTATATGGGGAACGAACTTAGTTCGGGAACTTAGAGCATTTGTGCGCGAATTTTCACCGAATTATTTCGGATCCGATCTGTTCAGTGAAACCAGGGCTTTCGAACGACGGGCTCGGAAAACCGGTTAGTGGCAAGCGTTAAGTAAATTCAGTGAAAAACAGATGTAAGTGCGTGGATGAAAATCGAAGTTAGGTAAACTCTAGGATTAGCGCACTCCGTAGGTAGGAGATACTTTTATAAAGAGATTAACCCTTTCTAAAGAGTTTGATCTGTTGCATGGTATTTCCCAGAGAATTAGTGACATATCTGGACGAGAGAACTATTATGATGAGTTTTATTTTGAGTAATTGAAATATTGTTATATCTCGGGAGTTTATCCCGAGTAATTAAAATGTAGTTGTTTTTCAGGTGTGTATTCTGAATAATTGGAATATGGTCATATTTGATGTGTTTTCTGTTAACATAATTGGAGTCTTTTTGGCGCTCTAGTTCCTCGGAACTGAGTGCTTATCAATGTGCCCAAATGTCTGTAATTTTGGAATATTTCGATGAAAATGGTCTTAAACGATTTGGTTCGACTCACTGATCAAGAATCCGTGGTCGAAATTCATTCTGTCCGGCCGGCCGGCCGTCCGGCCGTAGGCACGATAACTCTCGAACGGAATGAGCTAGAGAGTTGAAATTTTCAGAGTAGGTTTGGGGGATGAATATCTCGGCTGAGTTCGTTACTGGGCAAAATCGGACAGAAGGTTTCGGAGTAATAAAAAAAAATTTTTCTTTTCCAAAACAAATTCCAAATTAATTTTTTTTTAATAAGCAGTTTTATCATAAGAATCCATTCATATCATTTTTAACTCTAACAAGCTAATACTTTCGGAGATATGATTTTTCAAAATTTCAATGTAAATCGTATTTCACAGATTGATATAATTATTCTATGTATATGCTATGTATGAATTGTCATAAAGTCAACTTGACAGAAGGGAATATTGTAACTTCAAGAATATTGGGGTTGAAATACTCGTATTTTAGCGATGCAACGGGGACCTCACCCGAAAATGTTTGAAAATATTACGTAAATATTGAAAGCATAATTCTGTAGTTTGAGAGAGGAGAAAATTTTGTGAACGTAGATCAGGAAATTTTTGATCGATTACAAGGTAATTTATTATTTTATACATGTTTTATGGAATACCTACTATTTGTAGGTACTTTAAACCTGTTTTGGGCAATTGTCATACGAAACTTGTTTTTTTGACGCTCTAGTTCCTCGGAACAGATTGCTTATCAATTTACCCAAGTGTCTGTAATTTTGGAATTTTTGGCTGAAAATGGTCTCAAATGATTTGGTTCGACTCACTGATCAAGAATCCGAGTGCGAAATCGATTCTGTCCAGCCGGCCGACCGGCCGTAGGCACGATAACTCTTGAACGAAAGGAGTTAGCGGATTGAAAATTGCAAGGTGGTTTTGGAGCGTAAATATCTCGGACAAGTTCGTTAATGGGCGAAAACCATCAAGGGGTTTCGGAGTTATGGCCGATTTTAGTAAAAATATTTTTTATGAATATTTCCGAAACCGATCACTCGATCTATCTGAAATTTAGCACCAAATTGTAGATTCATGACCTTTATACGCATGTGAAGTTTTGTATTGACCAGATTACCGCAAAGTGTCAAAAAAAAAATTGAAAATGTGGTGCAGTTCTCATTCTCATGATTGCTCATTTAATCTTCATAAATAAACTATTATTTGAATTGAATTTCCTTTTTGATGCAGTTTTATCATATGAATACATTGATATAATTTCCAACTCTGAGAAACCAATACCAGATATAATTTGTCTGTTTGAACTAGAGCGCCAGAAAGCTCCTGTCCACAGGGCTTGAACCCATTTTTTAATTGAAGAGTCTGCTTTTGATTAGATGGGAAATTGTTATATTTTGGGAGATATTTCGGCCCCTCCGAGAAATGATCGACTTGTATTGTTAAAGGTTCAATGAGTGACAATAGTGAACCGAAGTTTCTTAAATATAGATTTTAAGTTTCTCTATTGATCTTGGGTTTTACAAAGTTTTACTCTCCTTTCACGACCCTCATTTAACATAAGACTCCCTCTTCGTACGGGAGCACGAACTCAAAGTCCTTCATGAAATTCTGGAAATACTGGTGACAAGTGCCATACATCTAAAACCCTATGGTTTTATTACAAAGTGACTTTGATAGGGGGCGAATTGTGACCAGCCGTGTGGCAGGTTTGTCCTTCAGAGGAATAGCTACGAGGGTGCACAGATGTGGGAATACGGTGGTGGTTTGTTGTCGAGCATGGAATCAGGAAGACCGTATACAAAGAGCTAGATGTATTGGACGTGTTAGAAGACACCAAGATCGCCACCTTAGGCTTTCGGCAGTACGGGACCGCTTCACGTCCTCAAGTTCAATTGCACAGAAATGGTTTGGAAAGCAGGAAATACCTATTACAATTAGAACTGTTTATCGCCAGACCATAATTTAAGGACTTACTTCATACCATCCTCAGTTTGTCGCACCTCCCACTCCTAGGCACCAAAGTGAGCGACTGGATTGGTACATAGAATGCCTGAGCTGGGGACTTGAATGGAACACCATTGTCTTCAGTGATGAGTCCACAGAAGCAGGAAACCTTTTGAGGCAACATGACTGGCGTTTAATACATTCAGCAGGCGGTGAAACCACATTTTCTGTCTTATATACGGATGCAAACTAACCCACTTTTTCAACAAGATAATTATTATTATAGGCGGCACAATTCATATGATTGTGCCGGCAGATGAAACCCGCCCCTAAACTGCGACTAATCGGTCTATTGTGGCACACCTATAGTATATAATCTATACTTGACCCACAAACTCAAGTCTCTTGATGAGGGATATGACTCTGATGGATGAGAACTTGTCCAGTTCCCTCAGTCTCAGTTTGTGGACCCCTAGTTCCTCATGTCTTATCCTGTCCCCAGCGGGGCCGTCACACATGATGTGTTCGATAGACCCGTCGTTCTCTAGGCATAGTCTGCACTCGGAGTCCTCAGTCAAACCCAGCGTATTGAGGTGTTTTCTGAGACCACAGTGGTCCGTGCATACAGCTGTAAGGATTCTCAGGTCTACAATTTGAATTTGAGCCATTGTCTGGCTTTTCAGCAGATGAGCCAGTAATTGTTGAGTGAGCATGTCTCTGTCCAGGTATGCTGGTGCATATCTTGGACCTTTTGGTCCAACCATCTGTTGTTTTCCTTACACAGGCCGGGTCAGGTCCAATGATCCTCATGGAAGCCCCCCGTGCCGCCAATGAGTCCGCCATCTCATGACCCTTTATGCACGAGTGGCCCAGGACCCACAAGAGCTGCAGCCTGCAGCGCTCTCCAAGTTCAGCGAGTATGTTCCGGCAATCCTGCACAAGCAGGGATTTGCAGTTGTATGAAGTCAAGGCCTTCAGGGCAGCTTGGCTATCCGATAGAATCTTGATTGATCCATGAGCCCAACCTTTCTCAAGTATCAGCATCGAACAGTGATCGATGGCGAGAATTTCTGCTTGAAAGACAGTCACAAAAGTGCCCAGGCTGATGGATTCACCTCTAGCAATTCTCAACCGCTGACAAGATAATGCTCGACCACATATAGTCGGAATTGTCGGAAATACTTTGGCCCATTTTGAGGACAATCAAGTAGATATGCTACCTTGAACCCCTAGATCTCTCTATCTTTCACCCATTGAGCACGTATGGGATATTAAGGGAAGAGGATTACTTCGTTTATCACATCGACAGCAGACTTAGCAGCACTTTAACACGAGGTAGAACTAGACTGGGATGAGATACCCCAAGAGAAAATCAATAATTTCATTAGTAGTATGCCCAGACTTATATCTTGAGTGCGTAAGAATTCGTTGAAGCCCAACATACTACTAAATTCTATATTTTTTACAATGGTTGGATTTTTCTGAAATTTTTTCCAATTACTAACCTAAGCGTAGGATAAATGAATACCAATAATTGATGTAATAAAATCATTATTACGGGGTGTTCTTCTTTCTATGTCATTCAGTATAATTTATTGACCTACGAAGAATTGCCAAGAAAAATATTTTACTCAAGGTACCTACATCAAATCGCAAATAATCATCCCGTTATTATTCCCCGTTGTTCCCGGTATGTATTCTGCAACGATTTGGTAGCTAGCGCGTCCAAATGTGACGATCACATTCGTTAATGGACATAATCGACGCAACGGTTTCCGAGTAGTAATTTTGATTTCAACCAATACAGGTCCGATCGAATTGAAACTTGATAACTAGTTGTAGAATACCGACATCTAAGTTTGTTAATACGCACAATCGGTCGAATGGTTTTGGAGTCATACCCAACTGAAATTTTGTTATTTCCTGAATAACTCAAAAAATACGAATCCGATCCAATTCAATAATCGCAATTAGATGTAAAATGCCAACGAGCAAATTTGTGGACAATTTCGTCAGGATTGTATCACTAGAAAATTGACGAATAATCGATGAAAAAAAGTCTATATCTAATTTTAAATTATAAGTAGCCTATTTGCGCGCATGTTCTGGGGAATATCGAGTTGTCATTTTGCCCAAATGTCTGTAATTTTCAAATAAGGAGCAACTTTTCAAAACGCATTAAGTCCAAAAACCATTTTGGGAATCAACGAAAAACGATTTTTTCTTCCACCCTGGCTTATAATTTGAGTACGTCGAGTTTGTTTGATAGAAATTTACATCTAAAGGTAATAACTAATCTCATTCAAATCAATATTGATCAGATATACACAGAAAATGTAAAAAACGTTTGGACTTAATGCGTTTTGATTCATCACATTGTATATAATGCGTTTTGATGTGGTTGAAATTGAAAATAATGCTGTTTGTTGCGATTTTTTATACATTTAGAGAAAACAGTCTGCACAGTAAGTGTTGGCCTGTAACCTAATTAAAATGAGCAAATCGATAAAAAATGTTTTTGGTTATATTTTATCTGTTTTAAAAACGCAAACGTAAACATAATTCATTACGTTGCGGCTTACATACTTTGGATTTGAATTATAGAGGGACATAATGCCATTTGGAAGATTTTGTTTACATAGGGCTATAGAGCAATAGAAATCATTTCCGAATCCGCTTCAAACTCAATTTCGCCCAAATTGGACATAATGCGTTTTGAAAAGTTATTCCTCAAATTGTTTGCCGAAAATAGTCTCACACGATTGGGCTCACACGATGAAGAATTCAAGGTCAAATTTGATTCTGTCCGGCCGCTGCCACGATAACTTCAGAACGGAAAGAGATAGCAACTTGAAATTTTCAGGGTAGGTGACGCGTCCCAATATAACGAAGAAGTTAACGGGCATAATCGGCCAATGATTTCCGAGTAATAATTTTGTTTGTAACCAATGAAGATCCGATCGAATTGAAATTTGGTGAGAAGTATAGACCTTCAGACGTATGCGCACTAGACAAGTTTAAAAAAATTATTGAAAAATATTATTCATCACTATAACTTGAGAACAGAAACAGATATTGACTTGCAATGGTAGGTTGAGCATCGAATGCAACATTTGAATTCGATAGAAGGCATAATCGACCAAACAGTTCTGGTCTTATACCTATCTGAAATTTTTTGTTGCAAGTTTGAACAAGATAGGATCTCTATTGTTATAGATTCGAGCAGACTTGGGTGCGTTCGGATATTTTAAAAGGAATTTAAATCTAATAGTCTGTTGAATAAATACGGCAAGAGGATTTATGCGGTATCTCTTTTTCGTATATTATTAGGTATTTAATGAATTTCAATTCCAATAAAATACATATTTCAGAATTAAACAATTTTTGATCATATATATCGATGGTAGATTCGATTAAGTGTGTCCAATAGAGTTGAATGGATAATAGAACATACGCGTAAAAGCTCCTGACATCACGTCAGTGCTTGAAAAAATTTTTTTAAATCTCGAAAATTTTCAGTTCTACGCTATTAATTGATAGGAAGTTATTAATTTGTTTTAAATCATTATTCAATAAAAAAATATCTGTTACCATTTGAAGTAAGGACATTTTTGATGAAAACTCGAATCGAAATTCGATATATTTTTGTGGGTACCTGGAGAATTTTTCCGTCAAAATCAGTGTGAAAACGTACAACATGGCTTCAATAATAGTTCCTGAAAATCTTATCCTTGAAACGTGAAAGGACAAGTTGCTATGATGATCCCGAATAGAGAATATTTGTCTAAAGGCTCAAATAACTCTGGAAAGCTTCGGAATATCAGTGAAGTCATTTGATAAAAGTTACATTAAAATTCGATGGAAAATACAAAAATGTGATAATTCATTGAGCTCACCATTTGAAAGTTCTTAAAAAGCACTGGCTTTTTTGCTCGCATGTTTTTTTGTCTATTCTAACCTCACATATCCTCACGAAATACTGCAGAAACTTATAGAATAAATAAAATAGTGAAATTACTCAGCGAGGATTCGTATCCGAATCTTCTGCGCGGCAGGCAACGATGCTACTATCTCGGCCATAGGGAACTTATTACAGTTCTGAGATTCACATGATTTGAATTTTCATAATTATGTAGATACCAGTTCAAGATTTTATTTTCATACTAACAGATAAAACACAAAGCCGATCAAGCTGAAAGCCGGTAGGTACTCGGTTGTAAAATGGTGGCTTGATGGCTAGCGCGGAGTTTCAGTGGAATCTGACAAATGGATTCTGAAATATAACATTTTTGAAGATAAATTTAGGTTTGAAGTGGAACTTCTAATGCGACTTCCAACAAGGTTGCGTTAAACGTTTAACGCAACCATTGAGGGGGTATGAGAGCACTGTTGCGTTAAACGTTGAATGCTCCTGGGAAAGGGGAATAGAAAGAGACAGATCGTGAGTGAATGCGTGGCACGCGAATGCATGCGCGTAGTTTTCTACACCTTCCTATTTTAATTTCCACATTACGTTGTTCTATTTTAATTTATAATATTCATTATTTCATTTACTTGTTGAAATGAAACTTCTAATGCGTTAAACGTTTAACGCTGGTATGGAGGGGGTATGAACGCATTGTTGCGTTAAATGTTCAACGCTCCTGGGAGGGGGAATAGAAAGAGACAGATCGAGAGTGAATGCGAAGCAATTGAACGCATGCGCGTAGTTTTCTACCCCTTCCTATTTTCAATTCCACATTACGAAGTTTCACTTCTTCCGCTCGGAGGGACTCCACGCACCATTTTTTTCTAGATATACGGTCCTCATGAAATTTCACCGAAATGTGAGGGTTGGTATTCTAAATCTAATTACCAAGTTTCAATTCAATAAGATCTAATTTTCGAATAATTGAGGAAACAATACGTCAGGTGGGTATAACTCGGAATCTGTTTGTCTGATTATGCCCATTAGCGAACATAACTGGCGCATTTGGACGCACAACCTACCCTGAACATTGGCAGTCTCTATTTCTTTCCATTCGAACAGCAACAGCTGGTAACAGCTGGCCCTCGAAATCTTCATCATTGTGTCGAACTTAAGCGCTTGAGACATCTGAATGAAAATTGAGGTGCATTGCGAATTTTAAAATTACCCACCTTCTATTGCTCACTACAGAGTAAGATCTCTCCAGTCGCTCATTTCCAATGTCGAAATCGATAGCTCCAGTGTTATGATCTATTTGATCAATAAAGTCATTTCGATGCCTGTATAAATAGTTGTGAGTGTTGCCAAATTTACAATATTCAACAATGACGAAAAGTTGACCTAGAAAATAATTGAATTAGAGTAAAAGTACAGGTAACCATACTGTGGCGGCTGATCAGAGCAACATCTTGAATACAACTGAAACACAGCGTGGATCGTTCAGTGTTACAAACAGCGATAGCGCCCTCTTTAAAACGGTATTACCATGGATAACTCTTCATTATAGCAGGGAAGGCGAATATTCAATGGTGTTAATGCGGTCATAGAAGAATCTTGATTCCTATCCTTTCATTGGTTCGCTATCCCTGAACAACACTAATGAACTGAAAGCTTTCAAAGCTTCGTGATTCCTTTTAAATAGGTTTCACGGGATTATGTAGTATATTCTCTGGTTTTAGTTATCTGTGGAATGGTTATAAACAAATAAAATGCGAGAACTACACTCTTGTCCACAATAAATTTGGTAGCCTAAAATATTTTTCAGGAACGATGTTCTCATCTTCTGAAATGAAAATTTACTAATTCATTCTATCTATTATAGACTACTGGCCCATGCTGAAAAAATTATGGGTCATTGGAACCACCAGGTGACCTATCTAGAACGATATAAGAGCATAAAATAATAAGATTCAGCACTATGCCGTCACTTGTAAGCTGTCCAACTGAGTGCAGGTGAGAATTCGAAAGTACAGGTAGAGTGAGTACATTTTGGTCACATATTTTTGTACGGCATTCTTACCACCGATAGATCCATGAAAAATTATAAGAAAACGCGCAGTGCCGTACAAAAATGGTGGTCCACAAAGTCGAATTTTTTTTTTATTTTCTGACAATTACCAGGGTAAATTTGGTCATTTGATCTTGTACGGCATCTGTGTCATACTATTTCAATACTGCTTCTAATCCATTATTCCGCAACGCCGTACAAAAATCATGCGACGAGTGGAAAAAATCAAGGGTTGTAATCCCCTCTCTTTCCGTGGTCCAGGGGGTGATTTGAAAAAGTACGGCTTCGGTTCCAAAACATTATCTAGCACTCAAAAGTACTATTACAAATAATGCCGTCAAAAAATGATTGTTCATTTGAATGTAAATCAATAATTACCTTAATTGCATCGTATCCTTGATTTTTAGAGCTGTAAAGTCATTTGATCCTGTACGGGAACTTTTTTTTAACATGATATTGTAAAATACAATTGTTATATAGTATTGCCGTTCAAAAAAAACCGTTCTAAAAAAAATTATAGAGAAATACAAAAACTGAAATTTTGCGAATTATTGTAAAAGTTTAAATATCATAGATTAATGAAATATAGCAGTTTTCTACATTTTATCCCTTGTTTTAAATAGTATTAACATATATAAATTAGGAAAAAATGATGCCGTACATTTTTATGCACACCATATCTTTTAGGCTGATGAAAGTGACGCTACAATTTTGAGGGTACTTTATGGCCATCTGATACAGTACGGTATCAACATAATTTTGAAGAGAACAATTGATAATATGATAAAATCACTATGACGTCTAACTGAACTGAAACGGTGTGTATATTATGTCCAAGAATTGAAACTGTCAATCCCAGTATCAACAGTTTTGTATACTTTTTGGTTCAATATATACTTCAAACCTTATTGATACATACATATAATTGATTTGTTTCATTGTAATTATGTGAATAAATAAAACAATCATGTTTTAGAAAAATTCGAAATATTTAATGATAATAATGAAAAAAATGGTCATTTCATGAAAAAAAATTTATAAATTTAATGATGATAATAAGAAATATGGTTTCCCTACAAATGCTAAACGTCGTAACAGAACGTCGCTCCAAAAATGTGCGAGTACTTATGATACTGAAATTAGCAGAATTATTTTTGAAAAATTAAAAATAAAATTGCACATCTACATAATTCAAGTATAAATCGATAGTAAACAAACCCATATATGACATAGTTTCTAACTAGGAACCTAGAATCAAGAAAAGACTGAAAATTTGTACAAATAAACTATCTAAATGCCGTATAAAATAAATTTCACCTTACATTTCGTTATATAGATTTTTTCTTTTTGATTTTTTCAATTTAATTTTTTTTTTCCCTCTGAACCAACGAAAATGTACGGCATATGAAAAAATATTATCTATGCATAAAATACTTTCAAAATAAATTTATTTCATGTTGTGTCAAATCACCTGCTGGACTACGGAAAGAGAGGGGATTACAACCCTCGATTTTTTCCCCTTGTCGCATGATTTTTGTACGGCGTTGCGGAATAATGGATTAGAAGCAGTATTGAAATAGTATGACACAGATGCCGTACAAGATCAAATGACCAAATTTACCCTGCATGGTAATTGTCAGAAAATAAATAAAAAATTCGACTTTGTGGACCACCATTTTTGTACGGCACTGCGCGTTTTCTTATTATTTTTCATGGATCTATCGGTGGTAAGAATGCCGTACAAAAATATGTGACCAAAATGTACTCACTCTACCTGTACTTTCGAATTCTCACCTGCACTCAGTTGGACAGCTTACAAGTGACGGCATAGTGCTGAATCTTATTATTTTATGCTCTTATATCGTTCTAGATAGGTCACCTGTTGGTTCAAATGACCCATAATTTTTTCAGCATGGGCCAGTAGTCTATTACTTAAGTCTCCCTAGTCGGAAATCGAGAACAAGTATTTGTTAATAGTGGTTAGAGCTATATCATTATTGAGACCCTTCTCTTATACATATCTTCAATACCTTTGAAAGCTCCAAGTACAATTTAATGGATTTTTTCAATAATTTAACATAATTTACGGAAATTGGGTGGCCGATTGTTACCCACATTTATCGATGTTGTTGCTCTTTATAGCTTCTGAGAATGTATATAGTTATTCAATGGTTTCTTTCTGGGTTTTCTCTCCCAAAATCTGAATAATATCTATAAAATAAAAAATTCATTATTTTGTCATTTGCTTCTGCGTAAAAAACACAAGGGATTTGTCAGAAGCAATCAATCGAATAATGTTGCCTAACAAATAATAACGAAACAACATCATCAATGAATCAACTATTTCATTGTGGAAACAAATATATCGTTATGGAAGTTATAGACGTCAGTATTTTGTATAAACTTTTTGAAAATATTCCTTAGTTTATTGTTCATTTTTGGATTCAATCAAAACTTGTTTTCTTCAAAACTTTTATATTTCAGAAATTTTCGGTCAAAATCCGCTGAAATTCTGCAAATACCCTCGATCAGCCATTTTACAATCGAGTCATTTCAGCCCGATCTACTTTGTATGAGGCGTGCATAGACAATGGGACATGTGCGCAAAAACTCGTGACGTCAGTTCTTTTTAAAAACTTTTCTTTCTTGAAGTTTTCATTGCTTAGCGAAATATCAAATAACCGGTTGGTGAGGAAATGTAAGCTGGTTGTTTTATGTGACCAAGGAGCAACTGAATCAGACGAAATTGTTTTCGCTGATGGAACTCGACATATCTCTAGATAATTTCAAAAATAAGAATGGCTAGCAGCATTCTTTTTTGCGCGTATCTTCTGGGGAACATCGCGTTATCATTTTGCCCAAATTACTGTATTTTTCGAATTTTTCGCTGAAAATGGTCTCAAACGATAGGTTTCGACTCCCTGATGAAGAATTCAAGGTAAAATTTGATTATGTCCAGGCGGCCGTTGCTACGATAAATTGAGAACGGACAAAGACAGCGAATTGAAATTTTCAAGGTAGGTGGCGCATTCCATTACGACAGACGAGTTCTTTAATGGGCGTAATTGGCCAAATGGTTTGCGAGTAATAATTTTGGTTTCAACCAATATAATTCAGATCGAAATGAAACTTGGTGAATAGTTGTAGGATATAAACCTAAGCACGATTGCGAGAATCGTAGCACTAGAAAATTGAAAAAAAATTATTAAATTAAATTCCATGGACAACATAATTTACCATGGTAAATTCGATAAAGGGTGTCCAATGCAGGAGAATGGCAATAGAACATACGCGCAAAAGCTCCTGACTTCACGTCAGTGCTTGAACAATTTTTTTTCCGTGATTTTTTTTTTTTATTTTCTAGGGGTATGGTTCTTACAAAATTTTAAATACGTCTTTATGTTGATTTTCTACTACTAGTTACCAAGCTTCAATTCGATCGAATCTTTATAATTTGATTTATCGAGGAAATATTATTCCAGGTGGGTATAACTCGGAAACCATAATACCGATTATGCCCAAAAACGAACTCAACTCTCCCATTCGGATACGCAACCTACCCTGACAATTGCAAGTCCCTATCTCCTTTCGTTCGAAAGTTATCGAGGCAACGGTTACCCATCTACTGAACTCGCACAAGGCTGCTCGAATCTCCAACAATATTTAACCGTTCGTGTTAAAACTTGAATCTTGGTAGTAAAGTTAGGTTCTAAAGGCTCTTGCAAAATTCCAGCAATTTCAGACGAATAGTTAGTGATATATAGATCAGATTTCAGATGGCTATAACTCTAAAACCGTTTGGCCGATTATGCTTATAAACGAAGTCAAATGTCGCATTCAGATGCACAACCTAACCTGAAAACTTCAAGCCGCTATCTCTATCGATCGGATTTATATTAGTTGAAAACATAATTATTACTCGGAAACCATTGGGCCGATTATGCCCATTAACGAACTTGACCGTCGTGTTGGGATGCGCCACCTACCCTGAAAATTTCAAGTCGCTAGCTCTTTCCGTTCTCAAGTTATCGTGGCAACGGCCGGAGGGCCGGACGGCCGGCTGGACAGAATCAAATTTGGCATCGAATTCTTCATTGGGGAGTCGAACCAAATCGTTTGAGACCATTTTCGTGAAAAAATTCTAAAGTTACAGACATTTGGGCAAAATGATAACGCGATGTTTCCCAGAACATACGCGCAAAAAGGAGGAAAATGACAGTACCGAATGAATATAAAAAGATATTGCTTCATATACAAAGCGAGGTTATCATGAAGTACTCATTAGTATCAATATTTGACTCAGATCTAAACTTGAAAGCAAGTCTTTCCAACTTTCTACTGCAGCGTAATCGGGGGTATTAGGAAATACTGAAGCTACGTACCAGGAAATGAAGACATTAATTATGAAATCTATTAAATTATCAACTAATTCGAAAGCTTTTTTATTGCAAAGGTGCGGAGAGTTTAACAGCTATTGAGTTTATCTAATGCTTGGCAAGATTGTAGGTGGGAGGATTGCAGCTTTAGTAACGTTTCATCTCAGAAGATGGGAACTCCGTTCTCGAAATATAGATAGGAATTATATTTCTTCCCTGGTAAATAATGAAGTTAAGATTAGGTTTAGTATTGCAGATGACTTTTGACAATGAACGTACCGTTGATTCAGACGTATTTGTATATTATATACCTGCCTGAAGGAAACACAAACCATTCTTATGATATGTGTATATTAACTCTGGATGCGCCTCGGAGCCCATTAAGCTATCCAGAGTCCAGAATACTTTTTCCGAACAGGAAATCGCTTAGAGCATATTAGTGTTAGTTGTCTCATAAATGTTGGAGCAGCACGTATCTTGCTTGGTGGGAGAGCAATTTCTTGGAACTTTAGTGTCACTCTAGGGTTCATTCTTGTGTAAACCCTTTGGTTTCGATGAAGTATCGCAGACAGACGATTGACAAATCCGCGGTGAACACCACCTTGGTAGTACAACCCTAGCTCATAGAGAAGGGGTGGGAAGAAGGTACCAAGGATCGAGCGGCAAGTCGGGGGGTCGAATTTGATCGAAAGTCGAATTGGTGGAGTCAGGCGCCACTAAGTTCAGTACGGGGGTTCGAGGAAATCCGTTAGACGCTAAGGAATTTAATTCCCTCTTAGAGCGTGTGAAAACAGGTTAGACGGATGAAGTAGAAGTTCAAGCTTAAATACGTTAGTAATCGAAGATATTTTATGTACTCGTATATTTGATTACGACAGTGAAGTTGAGTATTGCAGAATTCTCTAAATAAACCTGTGCATATTAGCACACAACGCTCTATTTATTAATCCCAAATTGTAAATGTAGAATCATTGTCTCTAGACAACGACAAAAATCCTACCATATATATGTCAGACGACAAAATCCGTAGTGGGCAAGAGTGTTGTTACTCGCTTTATAGATATATAATAATAGTTACTAATGTTCACCTTCTGCTACATTTTTCGTGCATGCTCCAAGAAGATTGACAACATTGAGATGATTTCCTAAGTGAGACATTATCTTTAGTTCTGAAACAAGAGCTTTTATATGTGTATGTCCCCCATCTTTTTTCACCATCTTGACAGCAACAGTAGTTCTTTCTTCTCCTGGTATTATACCTTTTGCCTCTCCTTTCATCACCACACCAAAAGCCCCAGATCCCAACGATTTTCCTGAAATAATTAAGAATTTCTAAAGGCCATGGAACTCGTAATATGTATAGTATCACTCGTATCATGCTGAATCCGAAATTTTAATCGCAATATCACAACCAGTAGTTCGATAGGAACAAGAAGAAGGAATACTGTTCCTCTCAACATTCATGCAAAACAGCTTGAACTTAAACTTTCTAGATAGCCCAGTGGTTTGACGCACCAAAATCGTGATAAAAATGATAATAACTTCATTCGACCAATCATTAAACAGATTACAGTCTACAGGGTGTTACACGAATGATTGTAGAGGCTTTCAGTGCAGATGCAGGACATTTTGGAGAGTCTAAATCAGTGTTAGAAATATGACCTAACTATATTCGTTTAATAGATACAGGATGTTTTATGTATTTCATCAAAAATTTTCCATCGGCATAACTCTTGAACGCCTGTATGGATCATCATGAAAATTTCAGCGGACGAGTAAAGGCATATGCCTAATATTCGCTCATAAGGACCAGTTAATAGCGCATGTCCGGACTGAGAAAATTATTTTCTTCATTCCACATCTTGTAAAACACCCTGTACATAAAATTTTCAATAAGTTTTTGTCTTAATCTTCACTAAATGCTCTTTCCAACAAGCCTATTCGCAATAATGGTACAATTCGCGTCATTATTTTATGAACCATTGAATATCTGGAATTTTCAATTCATAATAAACACGGACCTGTGTGGCTCCGAATAATGCGTTAATACAATTTGAATGAATTGATTTTCCCAGTATCATGACTTCAGGAATGTGGTTCATCTTATTTTTTCCAATACACAAATTCAGGGTTTCGACTTCAGATTACCCAAAAGGACATACAATGAGTTGAACTGTGACTAATTGCCAATAACTAAAAAGACACACGGTGAAATATTCGTTGGTCTTAACTAACCATCAATAATATTCCGCGTGAGCTGAGCTAGGTCACCTCATCGCTCAGTGTTACCCAAAAAAAAAAGCATTCAAGGACACACACGAACCGTAGTTTCATGGTTGTTACCAATCATCAGCGTGACTTAATTCCATCCGTTGCAAACTGATAGGGAGAAAATCCCACCAGCAGCATCTATGAAAATCCTTACGAACTCCGATCCTCCGACCCAGGTGCCGCTGGTGAACTTCTGCGGTTGTTCATTCATTGTGGCTAAGCCAGGCTGATGATTGGTAACAACCATGAAACCGCGGTTCTTGTCTGCCCTTGAATGACGCTTTCCTCTTTGGGGGAACACTTAGCGATGAGGTAACCTAGCTCAGCTCACGCGGAATATTTGTTGATGGTTAAAATCAACGAATATTTCAACGTACATATATCATGTTTACCCAAAATAGTGTTCCTAAACATGGTTCAAATGATGAAAATTCTGATTCTGGAATTATTTATCTTCGAAAACTCTTTGTTTGGAATAACTGAAACAGATGGTAGCAGAATCAAATATTTCATGGAAACAAAAACACAAAAAAATATTGAACATAGAAGTGAACTCATTATAAAAGGGAATTAAAGTTATGAGAATGTGATCTGTTCTCGCAAATTCCTCTATTTCTTTTTGGTAATTTCTAGCTCTTGTATTGAACGTGCCGCAGCTTTCATTAGCCTTTTTGGTTGATATTCTTGTAAATGAGTATTTTTATCCTTTCTTTTTTCAGGTACATAGGTAATCAAATGTGGAACTCCTGAATCCATGTATTGAATGGAATAAGATGCAGTACTATATAATTAAATAATGTTACTGAGAATTTCAATTGATTCAAAATGAATTAACGCATTATTCGGGGATTCACAGGTTCGTGTATATTATAAATTGAAAATTCCAAATATTCAATGGTTCATGAAATATTGATACGAAGTGTGCCATTATTGCCAAAAGGCCTATTTGAAAGAGTATTTATTGTGGATTCTGAGAAATATTTCACTTCTTGAAGATTAGATGTACAGAGCATTTTACAAGATGTAGAATAAAGAACATAATTTTCTCGGTCCGGACCATCGCTATCAACAAGTCATTATGAGCGAACATTAGGCATAGGCCTATACTTATTCCCTGAAAATTTCATGAAGATCCATGCAGGCGTTCAAGAGTAATGCCGATTGAAAATTTTCGATAAAATACATAAAATATCCTGTATCTCTTAAACGAATATAGTTAGGACATATTTCGAACACTGATTTAGACTCACCAAAATGTCCAGCATCTGCACTGAAAGCCTGTACAATCATTCGTGAAACACCCTGTGTATCACAAGCTACAGGTAAGGTAAGGTTCTATTAAAAGTGCAACTATTTGGTACCGTGGAAGGAATCCTTTGTGTATGGTAAGTATAGTGAACTCAGATATAAGCACAATCGCGTGAATACAAACAGAAACAGACTAGTTGGCAAATAATGACATGATAGGCTGTGTAATTAAGTACATCGTATTCTGGTTCTGAATTTTTAACATAAGATATTTGTCAGAATCAATTTATTGAGAATTGTTGCCAAACAAACAACAACGAAACAGCATCAACGATAAAACAACTATTTTGTAACGTTTCCGAGTCTATATCAGACTCCTTCGTTGGACACTAAACGAAAATCTTCAGAATTATTTTTGGTTGATAGCTGTTCCGAATTCAAAAGTTGTCATTTGACAATTTTTGAAAAAAATTAATCTGAAGATTTTCGTTTAGTGTCTGACGAAATGGTCTGATATAGACTCCGAAACTTTACAAAATAGTTGTTTTATCGTTGATGTTGTTTCGTTATTTTTTTTTAGGCAACATTGTTCAATATTGTGCTTCTGACAAATATCTTGTGTTTACATAGCAGAAGCAATTCACAAAATAAAATCTTTTTCAGAGTTTGGGAGAGAAAACCCATGAAGGAACCATTTAATAATAGATACCTACCTAATGACTCATGTGATCTTACCACCTGGATTTAGAGTTAATACATTTTATCATCAATTTGGTTAAACTAATTACGACACTCAAGGGAAATATGTATCTAATAAAATATAATCAGGTGTTTTAACCATTACTTATAAACACAAATATCATGAAATCTACTCAGACAAGAGATATAATCTATGGCCGATTTATATCAACCAATTCTTCTCAAATTTTCACAAACTTTTCTTCGTAATCCGTGAAAAACTGAATGTAAAACATATCGGTAAGATTTTTCTATATTTGAGTTACAGTAATATATTATACAGCATCTGTAGATATATTTCTGAGGAGTATGGCTTTTATTAGTAAATTCAATTCTACACACCATAAATACATGGTTTTTCATCCGAAAAATTAATGGAACAAAAACAGTTTAGGTATATGAAAGCAAACTCCTAGGTGTAAATAAGAGTCAATTATGTAGAATACATCAAGATTCGCATTTTTCTTAAAGATGTATGATTCTTCGTCCTGTATTATGTAGTTTCATCATAATAATAATTATCTTTATTGACATACAAATTAGTTAATGGAAAATTCATCATGATCACGTAAAATTAGTACCTACATACGGTAGTGTGACGAATGATCTTCCACACTGTAATGAGTTTTCGAATAGAAGAAAACCTTTAAAACATAAAAATGTCTCACCTATTTTCAAATTTTCAGGTGGAAATTCCCACCTTCTGTCATAAGGCAGCAAATCAACTTGATCCCCTAGTCCAAGCTCTGGATTTAGGTTATCCAACTGTCCTTGATCGAAATAATTCAGACCAATTTGTTTCAAGAGTTTTTCCAATTTCTGAGAAAAAAAAATTTAGTGTTCTCAAATATATGATGAAATAATTACTCACTTTTTTTCTATGATGGTACATATATACGATTACAATGGCTATCATCACTACAATCACAAGAAATATGATAATGATCCATAAATGAGTTTTACTTCCTGGAGGATCTATAATTAAATATGGAACATATTATGCATAGTAAAAATAATTTTTGAAAGTTACTATCAATTTTTGACCCAATAGTGAATGGTGGCGATTACCATGACAAGAAAATTTCTTTCTATGACCCGAGATTGAACCCCTGGCCCCTGAGTCAGAGGCTAGCCAGCGAGCCAATCGCAGTGTAATCAAATGGGTAACCTTTTTGTGTTCACACCATACTTGCTCCTCGACTTTTTAGGGATAATTGTAGATAACGGAGATTACGCAACTACCTCAATGTCTCTTGGTACATCGTTCTCTAAATCGGACATTAGAGTATATATATTCTTCTAGTTTAACAAAAGTAAAAGAATTATTTAGGAGAAGAGAAGCGATCATTATTCTCCACTACTGTTGACAATCAAAATCACGACATATGACACTAAACAATACTTGTTTCCATAGCACCGAAATAACAAATAAATATCTCCGAATTCACCAGACGATTTAAAAGTGGGAAAGCTCTTTGGATAGGAGCTTTGGCACTCTTGTTCAAACTTTAACAAATCATATCTCCGATCTCCGATAAATTGGTTTCTCAGAGTTGGAAATGATATTAATGGATTCTTATGATAGAACTGCATCATAAAATAAAATAAATTAAGCTCAATTTAGCTTCTGTGCTTCAATTTCCAAGAATTCTCGTACTTAAATTCAAAATGAAGGGGTATGACTCATCTCATGTTGGATTCACATACATCAGCAAATTATAATTAGAATATTCTACAATAAAATCATATAGAATTGAGAATAATTATTGAAATTTTCAAAAATCATATCTCTGAAAGTATTAGTTTTTTTGAGTTGAGAATGCTTCATTGGATTCTTATGATGAAACCGCATCTTAAAAAAATCGATTTAAAATTAAAAAAAATTTTTTTGTCGCTCCGAAACCACCTGGCCGATTTTGCCCAATAATGAACTTAACCGAGATATTTATCTCCCAAACCTACTCTGAAAATTTCTGGCGCTCTTGTCAACCTCAAGGGTGTCTCAGCAAGAACTTATTCAATATTTTATTAACATTTTTTTCTACATATGTATGGAGGTAGTGATGACATTTAAACATGAAACAAAATATCAGTAAAATGGCCACCGTTGCTCTGTTGGCAGGTATACACTCCATTGATGAAATTTTGCAGTACATTTTGCAGTAAGGGCTGCTGGATTTGACGAGATTGACGTGCAATTTCTTCTCAGTTGTCTCAGGATGGTTTGCATAGACCCCACTTTTCAAAAAACCCCAGAGAAAATAGCCCAAACAAGTTAAATCACAACCTCTTGGCGGCCAGTTTTGGTCTCCGAAACGAGAAATTACTCGACCTGAAAACTTGGTTTGTAACAAAGTCATTGTTTTCCTTTCGGTGTGACAGTTAGTGCCATCCTGTTGAAACCATATCTCATTTAGGTCCATTCCGTTTAATTCTTGCCAAAAAAAGTCTGTCAACATGGCCTGGTAACGATGACCGTCGACAGTCTATAATGGGTTTTCACTAGTAACAAACGTTCTTCCAAGCTGTCACGCACCATTTTCTATGTTTTAATTAAACAAACAACATATTTTATGGCTGTCTCAACAATTGACAGTCAAAAATGGCGCGCAATTCGAAATTCAAGTTCTTGCTGAGACACCCTTCATTAGCGAGTAAAGCAGGCTGCACATTATCGTGGCTCGGAATGAAATGGAAATATTGAATCACCGCACATGAGCGCGGATTTCCGCGGAAATATTTATTTGTATATCAGTCGTTTATTAGCAGACTGCCTTAATTCAAGAATTAGCGTGTATTGTTTGTTTGCAATACACACTGAAGTATCAACAGAGGAAGAATTTGTGAGGTTTTGTGTAATTTTGGAGAAAAAAGAAATGGAGAAGGAAACCCATTAAAACAAGCGCTAATGGATCCATGAAATGAATTTGAAAAGGGAAGAATATGTAGAATTTCATCATTCATTTCCAGACCTATTAGATGAAAAGCAAATATTTTTCAAATAATTTCGGATGTCCTGCAAAAAATTTTACTATTTGTTAAAAATTTTAGACATTCAGAAACAAGTACGACATTTCGAAAAGTTTTAAGTGCAGAAAAAATATTTCAGTATGCCTAAAGGACTTCTTCCTTGGCAAGATGAACGGATTCAGAGAGGCCGTAGGCAATTTCAATAATTTACAGATATACTACGACAAAAAAAATTATTTTATTATAATAAAATATGTTTTTGTTTCTTGTTTTTCGCAACCACATAATTTTGTTGAAGCTTCAAAGTATAATTTTATTAATATTTTGTTCTCTTAAGAAACACCAATTTGTGTCGAAATATCTTGGGAATTTATATGTTTTTCAATATATTCGTACTTGCCAAGAAATAAACAAAAAATAATTGAGTAAAAGTACTGACGTGGAGTTCGAAATTATATTTTCGCAATAATTCCAAAAATATGATCGAGCTTGAAATAGAAAATTTACTATTTTTTTTCTAGTAACACGACTGACGCGACACTAATTACCAAAATTCAATTCGATCGATCGGATCAGCATGTTTTGACTTATTGAGGAAACAAATATCAGATGGGTATGCCCATAATCGGATGAATTTTGACGTCCTATACCAAAAAAGGAGCCTTTAGGCTTGTTTCACATGCTACGGTTCCATTCAGTTCGGTTCGTTTTCAGTTTGAACCGAAAACGAATGAAGCCCTGCTTCTTACGTTGTGCAACTAGTTGCCAAATTTGACGTATTGGTTCAGTCGGAAACAAAAGGATGGAGCATGAAAGAGACGAAGCGAGGGATGTCTTAGGTCATGTAGCAATGGATGCAACCTTGAGTACTAGGAAATTGTCCGATGGAAACCTTCTTGTTCGATATTTGTTTTTCGGACGTTTTACCTTAACGGCATTGTAAACCGGCATAATTGTCTGTATTGGTCAGAAGAAAATCCAAGATCATTTCGTGAAGTGCATACTTAGCGTCTCCAAAAATTAAATGTTTGGGCGGGTATTCATGGAAATCACATAATCAGCCCTTTTTTATTCCCGGTAGTCTCACTATCTCACAAATTTATTCAGATCTAGTGGAGAACGCTATTTATCCACCCCTCGCGCAAGTATTGGAGAATGCATAAGACCATCAAATGATAATTTTCCAACAAGATGGTGCACCACCTCGTTTAGTTAAACCGGCGCGTCAGTTCTCACGCCTAGTTTGAAAGAAGGGGACATATTCAGTGGCCACCCAGATCACTTGATCTGGCTCCACTGGCCTTTTTTTCTATGGGGTCACCTGAAATCCAAGATTTACGCACTTACTCTACCCAGCCTGAGTCACTGGATCATCTAACCACTCAGGAAAGCTGGATTGTAAATTGTCTTCAGACCATTTGAGCACGATCATCTTTTTCTTCATTTTCCTCTTGTTGGATTCAAATTTTGATAAGGGTAGAACATCCTCGCTGTCAAAGTTGTTTACATCGTTCCTTTGGGTGTCTCCATCGTTAGTGAAAAATACATCAGCCCTCAATTGGCTTCCCGGAAGATTACTTGGCAGAACAAGATCTTCATCCCCTGAAACTTCATCGGTATTCTCGTTATGGCATTTTCGGGTGGTAATATTGTTATGCTATCTAATGGTAAACAGTCAACATCGATTCTATCTATCTCTTCAAGGAGTTCATGAAGTCTCAGTGGTCATCGTGCTTCATAATAAGATCTGCAACAATTGAAACAGTAATGCAACTGTTTCGTAACATTTGCCCTGAACAGAGTATATTGTCATACTGTTCTGTTATCGGAACATCATTTTCAGCGCGTGCTCCCAGAGAGACCAATGGTTGTTTGTGATTTATATCATTCAACATGTATCTATTGATATTTGTAAATGCCCAAAAAACTTGTTATTACCAAATAGAATTAACGTATTCGATTTACTCACCTTCAAGAACACATGATGCACAAATGTAAACAAACAAGTAGAAACAAACAGCTCTGAACACTTACTGTCATTACTCGGGAAAGCCGATATATTGATGAATGAAATGCTAGTTCGTTACAGATACTATACTGATAACGACATCTGCCATACAATTACGGAGTTAGTGTGTGCGACACTGCAATCCTCGTGTTCCTTTAACGGAACGGTAGGCTCATCTGGGTTAATGAATGCCGTAAAATGACACCAGAAATGTACGTGGACGTTTTTAACAAAAATTATATTAATGAATGGAAGGGAATGGTGGCCATTTCCAGCATTTAATAAACTAATCACAAAAGTAAGTACTCTTCCACTAGTTTACCTGTCATTTCATTATCGATGGACATTTTTAAGTGAAATTTCAGGACTAGATAGTACTCGATAAGATCTTCAAAATGAGGTATCGCAACACCCCTCATCCCTATTCAAAATCAAGGGGTTGTGCTCACCCCCGTTAGGGGGTTGTAGTAACGGGGATGCAAAGAGCGGAAAAGTTGTTCCTCCCCCTCTAATCAAAAATTGACGGGTCAGAGCGATTTTCCACATTTTCATTTTAAAGCCGGAAAATCGAGGTGTTAAATTTTCGTTGCACCACACTGTATGTACTGCAATTGCATACCTCCAAAATTAAGAAGTATTGGCAATTTGTTCGAGAGTTAAATAGAACAAAGTTTGAAATTGCTGAATATTCTTTTTCAAATCGCGAAAATTCCATTTAAATATTATACAGGGTATTTCATGGCCAAACCGAAATATTTAGAAGGCAAATACATGGCACCGAAGGGGATCTAGATATAACGCATTTATTGGCTCTGGCTGTCTTTGTATACAAGGTGTTTTATTAATGTTTATTATTAATAGTCATTTATAACCACTCTATGATATTCAAGTTCTTCAAAACTACATTTTCAAGTTGAAAATGTTTGCAGCAAAACTGTCTGCTCAAAAATGTAACGCACGGCTTTCTGTTTAGTGATTTTGTTCTCTTTTCGAATATGCAAACGGATTTTCAATATTTCGATATACAGGGCATTGTCTCAAGAATACAATCGTTTTATATCAAGAAAGGAGTCAGAGGATTGAAACTTGCAGGGTAGGTTTCGTTAACGGGTGAAATCCACCAAGCGGCTTCGGAGTTATGGCCGTTTTTAGTTAAAACCATTTTTTAGGAATATTTCCGAAACCGATCACACGATCTTTCTGAAATTTACCATAACATTGTAGAATAATGACCTTTATACGCATGCGAAGTTTTGTTTTTATCGGGTTGTCGTAAAGTGCCCAAAAAAAATTTTTAAATTTTCAAATTTTGTTTCTACAATAATTCTCGAACAAAATCGGTCAGTTTGACCTTAAAAATCCATTGATATCATTTTCATCTCTAACAAGCTAATACTTTCGGAGATATGATTTTTAGAAATTTCAATAATGAATCGTACTCTTATGTTTTCACAGAATGCTGTACTTTAGTATTCTATCTATGAATTATTATATGATCTGTGTTTTTACATCTCATCTTATTTTACTATGAGAGATAAAAGTCAAAATTATTCCTGGTTCGTTATTCTTGATATAAAATACACCTTCTGTTCTAGAAAACAAAGTATGATTGCATGCAAAATGACCAACAACCTCAGCTATCGTAGAATTATGAAGATATGATACTATACTTCAAGGTGATAATATAATGCCCGTGGATAATCCATATGATGATGGAAATATATTCTTTGGTAAGATACATAATAAAATTGGGTTCAGAATATCTCCAGTAAAAACAAAACTGCAATATTGTATAAGTTTTAACTGATATAATATAATTTTCAGAGTAAATTTGAGGAATTAATATCTCGGATATGTTCGTTATTGGGGCGACCCGGTCTATTTGAATTTAATTTCTTTCATGGTGCAGTTTTATCGTAAGAATCCATTTATATCATTCCTAGAGACCAATAATTTCGTAGATATGATTTGTCAAAGTTTTATATTTCCAAATTATAAACACTGTATAAACATGCATTAAAAAAAATTTATTTGCCCTGGCTACCAAGCTGATTGCCCATCTATACTCGAAAAGGACCTGCGAATTGCCTACACTTTGCATTTAATTAATATTCATCCCTTTGTATGAATTGTTTGAGGGTTGTTCCAAATAAAAATCACTAGGTACTTCTACTTACTCCTGATTGCGATGGTGACTCTCTTCTCACTTGAGTTGATTCTGTTACTGGCCACACATTTATAAACTCCTTCATCCTCCAGTTTGATACTTTTCAGTATCAAATTAGTCCTGTTCGCATTGAAGTGAACATTATCGCCAGGGACTATAACTTCATCATTCTGCAAAGTGGTATTAATGATGGAAGAATAGAATTGAAGGTTAATATATTACCTTGTACCAAGATATGCTAGGTTTCGGAAGGCCGGAGCAGTCGCATATGAGTTGAGTCTTTTCTTCGAGGTTTCTCTGTAATGTTTCGTTGAAGTTCGAATCTATATGTAGTGCGATGGGTTCCAACACATCAATATAAATGTTTTTTTCTTTGATTCTAGTTGCCGATTCAGTTAGTACACAGCTATAATTTCCACGATCTCCATGCTTTATATTGTCTATGACCAGTTTATAAAAACTAGAATACTTATTGTGTTTTTCCAACGTATTAGCTGTAACAATCCCAATTATATACTAACTGACAAATAAGCTGCAACACCAAGAAGAAGCCGTTTAAATTTTTAATTTTTTTTGGTGAAACATAGATAGTATAGCAAGGGGTAAATGATTAAAATTTGGAGAAAAAAATCGTGAAGGTTTTTTCATGTAAACATTTTTTGTTACTCACATATTGTAGTCATTTTTGGCAAATTTTTGTTTAAATTTTACAACAAACCAGCTGTTCGAGAAGATCCAAAGTCGATGTTTAGTAGTTGTTAAAATGACTAGAGCACGTGTACGCGGAATTTATCGCTAGCTAAGTGAATTTGAAAGAGGTCGAATTATTGGTCTACGGGAGGCGGGGTTGTCATTTCGAGAAATCGCTAACCGTACGAACTGAAATCCAACTACTGTTGTGAGATGTTGTCAAGCGTGGTTTGATAATGCCCAAACTCGAAGAAAAGAAGGCACCGGACGTCGAAGGGGCACAAATGAAGTTCAAGGTCGACGTCTAAAGGTGGGATTTCCTTGCGACGTTCAACGTTCGCGGCCCGCTGCGACTCGCAGCCATCGAGCACTGCTTCAGTGCTTTTCAGTGGCAATGATTTCGTCGGGGCGTGTCGTATTGAAGATGCGGCGGCCTGACCTCCACTCACTTCCAAAGGTCGCGGCAGGCCGTGAACGCAAGACGTCGCAACGAAATTGCACCTTTAGACTTATGGCTATTAGAGACCGATTTGCGACAACTCGATCTT
This sequence comes from Halyzia sedecimguttata, assembly GCA_937662695.2. NCBI lineage: Eukaryota > Metazoa > Arthropoda > Insecta > Coleoptera > Coccinellidae > Halyzia > Halyzia sedecimguttata. The sequence continues at coordinate 41,600,813 of OW569415.2, forward strand.
TGGCTGAAGAGTGGTTAGGAGCACAAGGCCATCCTGTAACTGTCCGAACGGTTTACCGCCGGCTAAGGTTTTATCGACTGCAGCATTAGGCAGCGGTCCCACAGACTCACTGCCATTTACCGACAACCACCAACGAAATTTAGGACGCTTGCGTTCTTACGGGTACGGCCACACACAAAATGGTGTTCATCTACATTTTGTGTGAGAACGTACCCGTAAGAACGCAAGCGTCCTAAATTTCGTCGGTGGTTATCGGTAAACGGCAGTGATTCTGTGAGACCGCTGCCTAATGCTGCAGTCGAAAAAACCTTAGCCGGCGGTAAACCGTTCGGACAGTTACAGGATGGCCTTGTGCTCCTAACCACTCTTCAGCCAAAGATCTTGTGTTACCTCTGACGGATGAGCATCGCTGGCAACGATTACAGTGGTGCAGTGCACGTCAACATTGGAATGTGGTATGGCATCAGGTCGTCTTTTCTGATGAATCTCGATTCTCCTTGCTCATGATGGCCGAAGAAGGGTTAGAAGACGTCGGGGAGAAAGACGTGAACCTCAGTTTGATATTGAGCGTCATGTACACCGGACAGTAGGCGGTATGGAATGGGGTGTTATTGCACATGAAAGTAGGTCACATTTAGTCTTTATTCGAGGTAACATGACAGCGCTGCGTTACCTTCAAGAAAAATTGGAGCCATATGTTCTCCCTTACCTTAACTGGCTCGAGAATCCAATATTTTAGCAAGATAATGCTTCACCTTAAGTCGCCAGAGTTAGTTTAAACTTTTTTGAAGCGACCCATGTGAATCTTTTGCCACAGCCACCGAGATCCTCCGATCTTTCGCCCATAGAGCATGTTAGAGGGACATCATGGGTAGAAGGCTTGGAAATTTACCCCATCCCCCACAGACTTTGGCGGCTCTGAGACATGAACTACAGGTAGCTTGGGATAGTATCCCTCAAGAAGAAATAGACCATCTTATTGCATCAATGCCAAGACGTGCTGGGTAGCGCGGTGGACAAACACATTAGGTATTAAAAAAAATTGTAAAACCTTCGGTTTTTTTCTTCAAATTTCAATCATTCACTCCTTGCTACAACTATCTATGCTTTACCAAAAAAAATTAAAATTTAATCAGCTCCTTCTGGGTGTTGCAGTTTCTTTGTCAGTTAGTATATATCGATGAAATGAGAGTACAGGCTAGGCCAGACCATCGCGTTCAGCTCGTGTGCGCGGTGGCGTGCAAGGTGGCGATCACTGCGAGTGCAAAAGTTGTGCACACCGCGGCGTCTGTTCAGGCGTTCACTGCTGGTGTCACTACAATGTTGTCTGATACTGATGATGAAATTAAATATATTTTACTGCTGTCTGCAAAATAACAACCATTAATTTTAAACTGTCAAATGGTTATAAACGGAAAACCATGACAATACAGTATTCCTCAACAAATAATAGCTGCGTGCACGGTCCTACTAACGTAACAAGCGCGATATGATCGCCACTGCCTCGTGCGGACGCTGCATCGGACGCCGCGGCAAATCGTAGGACGCATCGCTATAAGTTCATACACAACAACTGATCGCCACCGTGCACGCCACCGCGGACGCGAACTGAACGCCTTGGTCTGGCCTAGCCTTAATTCAACAGGAATAAATCAGTTATTAAAAGGGTATTTTATATTCTCAAAGTGATGTGATGCAGCTAATACACGTTCAATATTATTGTATAATATTTTGGTTTGTGCAATATAATTGATCGTGTGTGGTGATATAGAAAGGTTTATATATTTCACCTAATCAATATCGTCTCCAATCTTTTGCACCAACCAACATATTATACAATAATATTGACCGTGTAGGAGCCACCGTCAATACATTGTGCAACCCAAATTGCACAATAATATTGAGCGTGTATGAGCCACTTAAGTCAATATATGGTCAAACTTTCTGGTAGCCTCTTATTGTGACCAATAAGACCTCTCATATGCATTATACTAGGTGATTCATTTAACCAGGAATAACTCGTACGCAATACGCATAGAGAGAAAAAATGGTCAAGACAAAAGCTTGATATCTCTAAAGATCGCATGCGGTAATAATAATGCTGCACTGACTTCCTTTTGACCTACTCCACTCAACCCTCCGTACATTCTTACCCCACTCCCTGAGCTATGGAGTACTACCAAGGTGGATACCTCTGATTGGTAGATGCCCTGCCCGCGATAGTCCGCTGTATTCGATGTGGTTCCATGAGAACGATCCCGGGAGCACTGGGTAGTTCCAAGAACATGCTCTAACACGAAGCCAATTCCAAAATTTATGAGACAATTGACGCTATATGGTCTTAGCGATTTCCTGTTCAGAGGAAGTTATGCTATGACTCTAGACGGTGTAATGGGCTTCGAGGCCCTCCATAGCTGATATTTACAGGTCAGGGAGATGGTTTAGGTTTTCTTCAGACAGGGACATGATCCAGAAATGCGTCTGAGATATCGGTACTAACGTAGTTCAACGTCGCTGCACCAGTAAAACTAATCATAATTCTATAATTCACAAGGGTGGAAAATGATGGTTTCACCTGTTTCCCAGAGCTCCTTCGATTATGCCCATTAATGAACTTGCCCGTCGTATTGAGACACGCCACCCACCCTGAAAATGTCAAGTCGCTATACCTCGAATTCTTGATCAGGGATCGAACCCAAACGTTTGAGACCATTTTCGTCAAAAAATTCGAATATTAAAGACATTTGGGCTAAATGATAACGCGATGCTCCTCAGCACAAAAAGCTTTTACATGGGATCAATGTGCTTTAGCGAGCGTGCTATAGACATGATTATGATTATACTGACCTCCTATGTCTTCCCCAAGGAGATCCCTTAGAACCTCCCAGGAGCTTGTGCGACTATGGAGAGTCAGAACTGTTCTTTGTCGACTTTGTTACGATATCCTTACGCCAGCCAATATTGTATATTGTTGCACTGCGACCTTAAGGTCTATTGTGCCCCCTGCAAGCCTGAACACAGCACTGTTAAGTTTTTACCCGACTGTGAATGGTTCCCACTAACCTCTGAGTATATCTCCGTCTCGCTCTGTCCACTGGGCTTGGAAAACTCATCATATAATACAAATTAGCCAATGTGAACACGTGCGTCAAAGAGTACTGACTTCACGTCAGTGCTTTTGTATAATTTTTTATTTTTATCCGTGTTTGACTTCTAATCCGACCTATTCTCGTTCAACGATAAAAGATAAGCTTTATAGTTTCAGTTTCATGTTAACGGAATAACAATCTTCCGACATTCTGGCATTGACTCATTGAGTACTACAATTTGAGCGATGATAGAACTGACTGGTCAAATTAATTTTCTTTATAAGACACCCAAGATAACAGTTCTAAGGAATAGTCGAATAATCGATAGTGATATAACAAAAAGTCAGAATTATGATGCTGCAATGAAAGAATTTAGAGACATGAAAATGAGAAAGAAAGAATTTCTCTCGTGAATCAGTTTCTATGTATTCTGTTTTGATTTTTGAAATATTTTATTGTTTTTATTATCCTCATTGAATTTGTTTTTTCGCAGAAAGAATTTTTTTTGTATTTTGTACCATATTTACTCTTGATGAAATATTTTTCACTTTGTTATTGATTTTCATTCATTATATTTTTGTTTATTTTTATATACCTTATATTTTATAATAAACTCGAAATAAATAAGCGAATAATCTAAAAGACGAAAAAAAGCGGAAGTAGCCCCCAAAGTTTTTTAGCGTAGGGCCCCGGAAATTGTAAATTCACCAGTGCAGGTATCCATTGAATTCATTTGGCTGAAAGAGTTATTAATAAATTATAGTTCTTCATTTCCAGAAACTCACTATTAGAAGCTCTTATTTTTCGAGATTCTTTCATCCACTCTATTCGTTGTGTGTTTTCGAGTAATGCTCCACAAGTAAGTATAACAGTTTCGCCTACAGCAACATCTGCTTTGTTCTCCTCTTCATTGAAATATATATTCGTATCGTTCACCTCTAACCTAAAGCCATCTGGTATATCTGAAACAATAGATAGATATAAGGCTAGAATGACGGAATTACCAATGTCTCCATATGAAGTTTTAGGTTAAGAAGGACATGTCACTCTTATACTCTCTATTATCTATATACTGGATGTTCAAAGACGGAAGAAACGAACGTATTCTGCGAAAAGAAGACATTCATGTCTAAGATATTCGATTAAAGTAAATTTATTTCCGCCAATATTCATTGATGTTGCACAACAATTATTGTTTTACCAATAAAATTTGCCTTTATCAAGTGAGTATGGTAACTAACTATTATTTTCATATCTTTAAATCCCTTAATTACTAACACCTCGTCTCACAGACGCAAGCAAATGTTTAAACCAAAATGCCTTTTAGGTGGTGCCTCACACGCCTTTACCAAGACACAGTAATTTCTAATTACTATTTTTTCTCCATACGCCTTTAATCGTAGTTCCAAATTCCGAGGCCGTCTGAGAGACGGTGTATTAGTATTTGTTTAGATAAAGTTTTCCCGTCTGTTTTTGGAAAAATAGCATAACCTAAAACGTTACGTTTCAGGTATATTCGGTAAACCAGAAAAAACTGCTGAGAAAGAAGAAAAACAGGAAAAAACTGTTCCTTTTGTCTCTCTAAACTGAAGGACTTCAAATACATGTTTTAAGTGTCAAAATCTCATCCTATCTGCTTAGAATGTTCGAAAAAATTTGTTCACACTGCGCTGAGAACTTGTTAGATTTCATCGCATTTTGTTTTTTATTATATCTAAAGCTTTGGAATTTATCCTTTTTTTAATATTCCCAACGCAATCACATCTATGTGTTGTCAATGACCTTCTGTAAGAATAATTAGGATATACATACTTTTTCATATATCTATACATTTTTGGATAATCCGAAATATTTACCCAATGAATTGTACGAGAAAGTACTTTCTCGTCCGCTGTGGTCACTATGAATACGGCATGATACGGTTCAATACAATCATAACTATAATAATACCTTTTGTGGAATAATGTAGAAGGACGGCTAATTTCTGGTTCAAAAAATTAAATTTCACTAATATGAATCTATAGTTAAACACGTCTGAGAGACAGTGCCAAATATGAGATGTTAGTAATTGAGTTTTTTTTTAAATAGATTCGCATTTTTTTTTGCCAAATATGAGATGTTAGTAATTGAGTTTTTTTTTAAATAGATTCGCATTTTTTTTTTGTTTTTGTATTTGGCTGGCAGATAATTGAGATCATGAATGGGTTCATGTATATGTGTAATATTTGAATATTGTTAAATAAATATTATTATTTGTTACTGTCAGGCACAAACCTTAGGTTTAGCTGACAGAAATTGAAATAAATTTATTGTATTTGATTTTGATAAAATAAACTTGAACTTGAACTTGAACTTGAACTTAAGTCTTGAATAAAAATCAGGTAGAAAAATCTTGATGAGATTTGGACACATTTTTTGAATTTCTGAGTTTTATTCAAAAATATTGTGCAACGTGGATCATTTGAGCTCTGATTGTTTTAGCAAAATATGTTTTTTTATTATGCCTGTTCATTTCTAGTGCTTCTAGAAAGTTCAATTGAATGCATTTGTATTCTTCTACATGTATGATATTATGGCTAAAATCATGTCCTGTCTCTGAAAAGTGGTATAATATATGAAATTTTGTTATTAATATAGGAATCCTGGTGTTCTTTTATCCTAGTTTCCAAAGCTGTTTGGCCAACGTTTACATTTATTTATGGGCAAGTATCACAGGTTTACCGTAAACACCTTATTTTTTATTTATTTTATCTATTTATTATTTATTATTTTTCTGTTCATAGTGACGATTTCTTTATTATTTTCTATTGGATTCCCTAATGAATTTGTGGTTTTGTATGAACTATAGAAATTCTGGATTTTCGTTAAAAATCCAGTTATCTGTTCAGAGTCAGACATAGATTTTCCATTTCGTCGTGGAGCATCCTGTATATAGAAAATTCAAATTAATCGAAGTTTCAATAAAATACATCACCTGATATGTAAACGATCTTTTCTTTCTGGGTAGTGCCATGAATGTTACTCGAAGTACATTTCACTGTAGATGATTCATTGAACTGAACAATTACTCTGTTGATATTTACCAGCTTGCTGGTATTGAAGCTGTCTGAATGCAACTAAAAATTAATAAAGAAGAGGATGATAATTGCTATACCAAAGGAATATTTTCTCTTATAAAATGTCTATTTCTCACTACCACATTAGAAATTTACAGGATGTTCATAAATAAGTGACGCAGCGGAAAACTGTAGATTCCTCATAATCCTCATGATTAATGAAACATTTTTGTTTGTGTGCAATTTTTCCCTCTGGGATTTCGTTTTTGAGATACGGTGTCAAAAACCATTTTTTTTTTTTTAGTTTTTTCCCAATACTCTAGGAACCGTTTGAAATACTTATTATACTTTTTTTTAAATTACCACTGTTAATAGCTACTTTTTCGCATCCTATTCGAATTCAATGGATGAGCCAGTGGTGGAGATGCCAACGTATGGTAAGAATCTTTCTCCGTTAATTTTTACGCCAGAGGAAATATTGAACATTTTGGCAGCGAATTCTAAGGTGACAATTTATTTAACACACGAAAGGTTCTTTTGGTTTATTGCGCTAAATTCAACGGTTTTCGAGAAAACATACCTTTTCTAGGAAAATGTTTTATATGAACAATAACAAACATTTTCTTTGTTATTGAAGACCTTTCCTACTTAAAAAAATAGGTAGGTAGCAATAATTGATAGTTTCAACGGAATTTATTAGATAGAATTTCATAAAAACTATTCGAAATTACGTGCGTTGAATTGAATGCACGCATTATATCATCGTATCATGTTTCTATGGACGTTGATCAATGTAGATGGGTATCGCTAATTTATATTCCGTGGTGGCTTCAACTCTAGCAGCCAATTCTTTGACAGCATTATCAGGGCAACATAGAAAATAATCCAGAGGTGATAAATCCGGACACCGGGCGGGCCAGGGTACCGCATCGCCCCTTCCAATCCATTGTCCTCCAAATGATCACTTGGGGTACTGTCCTGCAACATTTGCAACATGCGGGGGTGGCCCGTCATGTTGAAACCACATACGTTGTCGAATACTTAAGGGAACACCATCTAATAATCCAGGTAAGATCTCTCCAAGAAAATTTAAATAAATGGACCCGGTCAGTCTTGGGGCCAACACATAGGGCCTATCCAATTATTATTATTATTATATGAGGGTTTCCTTCAGTCCAAAAATGATTATTGTGTGAATTGAAAATACGCTCTCTATCAAAAGTGGCTTCATCAGTAAATACAATTGGTCTTGGAAATTGAGCATTTTGTTCTAATTTGACTAGCAACCAGCGAGAGTACCCTGGGTTGCTTTCGGAATCAACATCGGGTAAACCTATACAATGGTCGCATTCAGCGGACGAAACAGTTACCAAAACGTTCGGTGGCACATGCCCTACGAACTCAACACGTTGTGGAGCGGAGGCTATTTTATGGAGCACATTTGATTTGTGCTAGGTAGCGGTAGCGTAAAGTGGCTGAGCGCTTCGTCCGCTGAATGCGACCAATGACTAGTAACTGAAAACAACCGGACCCGCTCTACTTCGGACGCATCCGAGGTTGATTGCGAACGCAACCCTGGAAGTAACGGTTGTAGGTTTTGAAGCGACCGATTCGACTGACTTGTATCATTCGAACAGTTTTCAGAATAGATTATTGAAAATAAAACCACCGCTATATATTCCGCCGTCACAAACAAAGCGTTGTTTATTTTCTACCCGAAAGTATATGTATGTATTCGAATGGGCCCTTACGCCACCACATACACAGCGGTGGTTATTCTCGACCCATAGTTTCTGAGATACATGATATTTTTTAATAATTTTTTTTTGTTAATAATTTTCAAGTGACACGATCCTCAAGAAAGTCTTTGTGTAGGCATTCTTCAACTAGTTACCAAGTTTTATATTTATCGGATCTGTATTGTTTGGGTTATTGGGAAAACAAAATTTTAATTCCGAAACCGTCTGTTTGATTATGCCTGTTTACGAGCATAAATGTCGCATTCCCATGCTCAACCTACCCTGAAAATTTCAAGATATTTTCCATAGGGTTCATGTCCGGACTTCTTGCAGGCCACGGTAATGCTATTATATTTATTTCTTGCATCCATTTTCTAACTGTATTTGAAGTGTGAATAGGAGAATTATCATGCTGAAATATAAACTTTTCAGGGAACACCTGTGTAACCGAAGATATCATTGCATTTTCTAATATTTCTTTGTGACGTTCGCCTGTTAAGCTCCCATCTATTTTCCAGCAGACACCTGTTCAACAGATGCTTACCCTAGCCCACGCACTAACCGAAAAGCGACCGCTATATCTTAAAGACTGGACGTTGTTCTCGTCATTCCTTCGGTTTCGAGGTCTATAAGCCCGGAGTTGTCCACTGCTGCACGACTGAAATGTCTTTTCATTAGAAAAAACTACGGTGCTCCAAAACTTGTCATCCACATTTAAATATTCATTTGCGAACTGCAATCTCTTCATTTTATGGTCTTCTGTTAAGAATGCCTTCTTTGCTGCAGAATGGTTTTTTAAGTTACCTTCCTTGATTCTATTTCGCGCTGTTCTTACGGATCCAGGGAAACCAGTGAACTGGTACGCTTCAACAGCAGTTGTGAATGGGTGCTCCTTAATATAATTGATGAGCGCATTGTCTTCATTTTGATCAAATATTCTTATAATTCCAACTTGGATCGGACGTTGAATGCCCCTTCCTGCAAGCGTCGCTTCAAGTTGAAACTACAAGTTTTACTGACATTTAAGGCTTCTGCTGTCGCATTTAGCGACCAATTCTCCCTCAGTTTAGCAACTGCCCAAATTTGTCCGCCATCGTTTAACTGTCGGGGCATTTTATAATTATTTCTGGATATTTGAAATTACCTCAACAAATTATGACATTTTTGTTGTCAATGACTGCGCGATATAGCCATAGCTATACATGGATTATATGGATGGAGCCATATTTACAATAGGCAAAAAAAAATCGTTCACATTTCGGTTTCCGCCACTGTACTCATATAATATAAATGCTAAGAAAACGGTATATATCGATGGTAAATTGGATTAAGAGTGTCCAGTAGAGGTGAGAAGACAATAGAACATGCGCGTAAAAACTCCTGACTTCACGTCATTGCTTGTATTTCCTTTAATTATTCGATATACTTGGTTGAGGACCTTCATCAAGTGAGAGTCATTTGAATTTTATAACATTAATTTCAATGTGTTACAAATACCTATAAGTATTTGTAAAACCGATGCTTATGGAAATTATCTTGGATAGGTCACAAAAATTCAACACAAATGGGCGGATTTATCCTGTCTTTTTTGTTATTATTCCTCACTTGAAATAACCATCCTGACATCTTCAGTATTGAATGTTATTAGGTACCTCTTTATAGTCACAGCTTCCATCGGTACACGATTTGTATTCGAGGGAAATCTTAGATTCAGGGTTAGAAATCACTTCGCAGATGACGGTGGTATTTCCATCAGGTAATTGAAATCCTTTCAATTTCAAGTTTATTTCTGGTTTGCCTTAAAAAAAATTATCTGAGTTGAATGCATAACGAATCAATTATACAGTACCAATAACATTCAGAATTTTATATTGCTTCTCCTTCACTTTACCGTTACTGACGGTAAGGGTATATTGTCCGTGTTCGCTATAAGAAATGTTTTTAATTTTGAGAGAAGCATGTGAGGCAGAAATCATCGTTTCATATTTATCAGTTCGACTGTCATTTATTCGATTTCCTCCGTTATCTGACCTGTAAAGTGAAAAATAATTAAATATTACGGAAACATTTTTCTCTAAAACGTTGGTTAGTATTAATTACTAAGATAGATAGATATGTATCGGTTTATATTCTAGTTTTAGTTCACTGTGGACTTATTATGAACATCACAAAATCAACTACACTTTCCTCCACTACAGTTTTTGTCGTCTGACATATATGTTTCGGAAACAAAGTTTCCATCTTCAAAGACGAAGCGTTACTGAAGCATGCCATCAATTTCTATACTCAAGTACCTACAATCTTGTAAAATGGTTGGCAAATAGATTCAATCGCTTTCAAACTCCTCAGACATTGGCAATAAAAAATTCGTACGAATCAGTTGAAAAATTTAAAAATCAACGATAGAGACGGCTTCATTTCGTGGGAAGTAGTTTCATTATTTTCAAACACCCCGGTTAAAATCGCAATAGAAAATTTGAAAGACTGGCTTTCTAGTTCAGATATTCCTCAAATAGAAATTAATGAGTACCTACTTGGTGTTAACCTCGCTTTGCATGGAGCAAAATATCTTTTCTTTTAACGGTAAATATTATTAGGAAAATTTCGGTATGGCCATGGGTAACCCCGTTTCCCCCTTTTTAGGAAATTTGTTCCTCAGCAAGTTTGAAATTGAAATAAAAATAAAAAATATAATATAAATAAAAATTGATCTTAATTGAATTAACCATGGTAAATTCCGTTAAGAGGAGAATCTACAATAAAACATACGCGCAAAAGCTTCTGACTTCACGTCAGTGCTTGATCCAACCTTTTTTTCGGGATTTTTTTTAAATTTTCTAGGTGTATAATTCTCACAAAATTTCATATACGTCTTTATGTAGATATTCTACTACTAGTTACCAAGCTTCAATTCGATCGAGTCTATATTTTTCGAGTTATCGAGGAAATAATAGCCTAGGTGGGAATAACTCCGAAACCGTTTGACCGATTATAGTAGTTAGTGCTATACGGGTTCTGGCTCAAAGGTGGCCATAACCCCACTTATTTGTTTTCGCGGTTAGAATGATGATTGACGCCATGACAGTTGAAACTATCACAGCGCCATCTTGGTGGACGGAATTTTTCGGAAGCTTTTGGGACGTAGAATTTTATGAAAAAGTTCTCGGAGACGACTGGATTCGAACCCGGAATATTTTACTATGAGACCGGTGTGTTAACCGATCGGCCACAACCACTAACCTTAAGAGGTACCTTTTTGGTCCCACATCAATCGCAGGTATATCCCTTTGCATTGTGCGTCTCAGGGGGCCTTTTTCAGGTAATTAATATGAGTCGATTGGAATTATTATATCAGTCATATGAAGTTTGATGCATGAGGATCCTTTTTTCGAATTGGGGAGGCATTTATCGTTTATATGAAATGGAATACCGGGGATTATCGGGATAGAATAATTTCTTTTCAGCAGACCCATTACGAAATAACGAATTTTGTGTATCTTTTTTATTTTCAAGGGTGTCAGTTATCATAAAAATATTTTTGGACTAATATGTTGGATAGCAATTGATTGGGTGGGAACAGGTCAGATGAAACTTGTGCACAAAAAACAATTTTAAGGACATATTTTTATTGACATGAAAAATCTACATCATTTAACACTTTATTCTTATAAAAGTACATACATTCTAAGATTACATAACTTTCAACAGATGGATTAATTCTACAAAAGGAATTTATTAAATCTTCAATCGAATTTTGATTATTCTTCTGAGATAGATCTTTCATGATATCTAGGAACTTGTAATAGTAAAACGATATTTTTAAATTTTTCAACATCTCTAGACGAGGTGAAATTATAGCAGTATTTAATTGGATCAATTTATTCAAGTCGGCATCGCTGAAATACATGTAGTTTTCCCATTTGGCAACGCGGGTCATCACACCTTTGGATTTTTCAACTTCAACGCCACAATCTCTTTGATTAGAATCATTTTCAATTGATGCAATAAACGATCCCCATTGCCAGTCGTCAAAAGATATTATACATTCATTAGATATGAGCATGACTGCAGGTTCAAAATTTCTTGCGGGACCACAATCAATAGAAGCAGACACACATTCCATTTCCAGATGATTTTTATGTGTAAATTCCTATGAGGATTTCTAAGCTAGATTTTAGCAAAAATGGTTCTTTTCACATGAATATATGTAGATTTCTCAGCATCTCGAGATGATTGGAAAATTATTACTGCTCTCCACGCAATACTTTTTCAACCAAATAAACATCATGCTGACGTGTTTTTTGCAATTCTTCTTGATAGAAAGCACCACTTATTGGCCTACCGCTAAAGTAGGTAACTCACTGGGTTGGTAAGTTGGACTTTTGTGATTTTAAATAGTTTAGTAGTACATCGATACCCTTTTGTGAAAACGTGTCTAAATTTACGTACAATTCTTCTGAAATTTATGAGGTAGTGCTATTTTTATGTGACTGAAGTCTAATTTATCTATGTCGTTCTTTGTATTAACGTCACGGGGTTTCATGCCAATAGTTCACTGTTTTTTATTATTATGCTCATTTAACGACAAGGATCAATCGATATGTTCCACTGAATTTTTTGTAAAGCACCTCTTTCAACGTTTTTATGACCCCCCCCCCCCCCCCTACACTATTGCAGCTATCATATCACTATATATATTATAATGATGCTTTTTAATGACATGTTCATGAAATTATCGGTTGAAAAATTCAATTCATTGATCAGATTGCAAGTTGCTAGGTGCCATGCTTGAGGATATCGAGAAAAGCCAACCAGTTTTCCTTTTCAATGCTTGAGCACATATGAATTTGCAATCAATTACAACGAGAACTACTTGTGACAAGCTTATCAAGCTATCCTAAATGCATTGGAGGTTGTTTTGGCAGCAAGCTAACATATCAACAAATGTGTTGGATGGTTGTATGAATAAATGCCATTTTCGATGTATTATGGATACTTTAACAGAGCATATGAGACATATTTTCTGTCATTTCAACGTAAGCACAATTGTTTTCGAAAAAAACTTTGGGTACTAGACATTTTGAACATAGATTTGAAGTCAAAAATATTGAATATTTGCTTGGCACTGAGACAAAATATGCTAAATGTGAAATTTTGTATTTTTACTATCTGGAGAGATTACATGAAAGATTGTTCATTTGTACTGTTTGTATTGTCATCAATAGTCACAATATTTGGATGAAAATGAATCCTATTTACGCAAAAAGAGCACAAACGTATTAGAGACTCGTTATGATAAAATAAAAATCTTCGATTCACAAGGACTATAATTTTTGATTTTGTTTACATTGAGGCGGATTGTTTTATTGTATTTTCCAAAATAAATCTTATTTCTTCAGATGCTGTATTGTAGCCAAATTATTTCGATATATTTATTCGGCAATAACCAGAAGAAAGGTTCATTATGAGAAATGAGTTCGACCCCCCAAAGAGAATTACATGAAAGCCAGGTAGCTTCTTCGAATTTAACTAGTCGGTAGTCGAACAAGGGTACAAAGGCATATTTATTTGACCTAGTGAATGATGGGGTGTTAACTTAACCGCATTCAGATAAGAGGCGAGTTTTTTTTCTAACCATGGTGGGATCTATTGTATTCGATATTAGGTGGAAACAATTTTGTATTTATTGCATGTTGAGTGGTCATATATCTCTTTCAATATTCAGGAATCGTGTATAAAAAAGGGGGGCTCGTAGTGTGTACATTTTTGATAGTAATACGAAATGTAACTCTACTTTATTTTTTCATTGCAAAATTGCTTAACAAATATATCATGAATATGTAAGTCATCAAGAGCTTGGCGTCATTTTAAACATTTGATTCCCATGGTGTGATAGATGCTCAATTGTTACTTCAAACGATAAAGAGAATGAACTTCAATCGAGCCCTTTTTCAGGTATCTTTTGCTTACGATGAATACATTCATGAATCTCAGAACGCACTCCATATCAGCTTTACAAAAATGTTCAGCATGGAGGATTAATCAATAAAGACGCTCACAATTTTCTAGATATTAAGAAAAAATCTTATTGTGATGAGGAACTTGTTGAGATTTAAATATATGAAAAACAGGCCTGGTCAGGGGATATCAAATGAGAAGGTGTGATTTTGAAACTTTATCATCTGGCGATGCTTGAGATGCTGTATTGAGAACGATCATCAGCAAGTTTGATATAGGGGCATGACTTGGTTATGAAGGGAGGGACGACGATGAATTGGCAATATACACAGGATTGCAATAGATATGTGGAGGAAGATACGCCGTATGATATTGAAGATGCAGAAAAAGAGACTGCGATGGATACTGAATTTATTAACAAATCAGCTTTTCACAATTATTTAGCGCGTCTTCTTGACATAATGGATAGTGTTGATCATTATTCATTTCATTTAATTTCGAGTTATTCTGATGAACGATGCTTAAATAATTTGAGATAATTTGTAGTGGAAAATTAGAGTTTAATTGCCATTTTGTATTTTAAAAAAGCAGTTTTTTAGATATAATCATAATACTTTTCCAAATAAATAACTTCAGCTATTCGAAGTTGTCAAATATTGTATTCTTTCAAAAGTATCTACAGTGCATTTTTTTGGCATGCAGCAAGCATAGCTCGTCAACTATATTACTGATATCAAACCATTAACTGTATGAAGACTTTGTGTTGGATACCTTTCGTGTGTGACCAGGGACCCCTTATATATGTTGGTGTGCATAATTTTCACTAATGTGATCAATACTCATATAGTCATGGAATTTATCATGTTTCATGATTGTGTGTTTCCTTAAAGCATCGTTTCATGTGAATTTCTTTCCACATACGAAACAAGCAAAGCCAATTTGTTTATGTATATTCATGTGTCTGCTCAAATTATTGGGTTTGGGTGTATTGTTTTTCACAAATGCTGTAGGTATGAATTCTGTTGATATATAAAAATGAGACAGATAAGTATACGCGTTAAATACTCTTTATATCCACTATATACATTTTTATAGCTGTTTTATATACGTTTTGCATTCACTTTATAACTGAATATGTATCTATTCATGAAATTCTACGGTCGTAATAGATCAGTCCAAGCACTATCATAACAATCTATACACATTCTTTATAGAAATTCAATAGAACACAGGAACAAAATTTGCCATATTTATTTGTGTATTTTCATAGACATTCTAGTATCTTCGTATAGATTCATACATCTTCGTATACACTCATGAATCAAGCAATTTTGCTTAGGAGTTTCAAGACATGTATTCGTTTTATAGTTTGGATATATGTATACACTCATGCATTTTTTTGTCGTAGTTCATATGAATTCATCATGAAAAAGTTGGAAGAACATGCGAATTTGATGATGATTTCGGATGAATATACAACCTACATACATACGCAACCAAAGAAAAACATAGAAAAACATGCTATTTTACAGATTATTCCAGGCCAAATATACAGATGAAGATACACCAGGTCGATAACATTACAGATGTATCAAGAATTATATCTAGACTTGTACAATTTATTTGAGTAAACACAGGGTACAGAAATGTATTTGTGATAGATGACTCGGGTACTTCCATTCCATAGAAAATCTTGATATTCACGCGTTAGTTTTTATGAATTGTCCAAAGACCCAATATGGAATATTGAGAAGAGATTGACATAAATACGACAATACTTCCGATTATGCTTGAGGGGATAATCCTTATGAAATTACTAGGGTTAACAAAAAATGGTATTAGGGATGATGAAAGTTGAAAATAATGATATTCTGATTATGCATGGGGTCAGATCGAAACTGTACGCAGTGAAAAACTCAACAACGAATGATGAAATTAATATACAGAAGTGTTTCAACACAAACGCTAGTGGGAGACATTCACTGTCGGGGCAAAAATTAACAGTGCTGTGCCTAAGATTCCTGAAGGATACAGCAACTATTTTGGCAAAATACAACATACATACATACGTAACCAAGAAAAATATGGAAAAACATGCGTCAAGCTATCATCATGCTATCATCAAACTACCATCAAGCTACAATCAAATTAACATCAAACTATCATAGCAACTACTTCATGTATAGTTTACATCAATTTTGTGTATTTTCATAGAAATTCGAGCATCTTCGTTACTAGGGTTAACAAAAAATGGTATTAGGAATGATGAAAGTTGAAAATAATGATATTATGATTATGCATGGGGTCAGATCGAAACTGTACGCAGTGAAAAACTCAACAACGAATGATGAAATTAATATACAGAAGTGTTTCAACACAAACGCTAGTGGGAGACATTCACTGTCGGGGCAAAAATTAACAGTGCTGTGCCTAAGCTTCCTGAAGGATACAGCAACTATTTTGGCAAAATACAACCTACATACATACGTAACCAAGAAAAAGATGTAAAAACATGCGTCAAGCTATCATCATGCTATCATCAAACTACCATCAAGCTACAATCAAATTAGCATCAAACTATCATAGCAACTACTTCATGTATAGTTTACATCAATTTTGTGTATTTTCATAGAAATTCGAGCATCTTCGTATACATTCGTGAATCTTCGTATACATTCATACATATTCGTATATAGTCATGAATCAATCAATTTTGCTTAGGAGTATCGAGACTTGTTGTTTATATCAATTTTGTGTATTTTTCCTATACATTCGAGCATCTTCGTATACATTCGTGCAGCTTCGTACACATTCACAGTCAATTTTGCTTAGGAGTATCAAGACACGTATTCGTTTTATAGTTTGGATATATGTATACACTCATGCATTTTTGTCGTATTCCATATGAATTCATCACGAAAAGGATGTAAGAACATGCGAATTTGATGATGATTTAGGGTGAAAATACAACATACATACGCAACCAAGAAAAAGATGGAAAAACATGCATCAAGCTATCATCAAGCTATCATCAAACTATCATCAAGCTACAATCAAATTAGCATCAAACTATCATCAAACTATCATAGCAACTACTTCATGTATAGTTTACATCAGTTTTGTGTATTTTTCATAGACATTCATACATCTTCGTATACAGTCATGAATCAATCAATTTTGCCGAGAAGTATCGTTTTATACACTGAGAGAACAGTTTATTTATAAATAATAAAGTTTATTCATATTAAATAAACCCCTTATTCATATATGGCGTAATAAATATTTATTTCTCCCAAATAATGGATTTGTTTGAGTTTTAAAAATAAATATATATTGGTGAGAAATTAATATATATATTAATTATTAATATACGATTTATTAATAGATGAAAAGGTTTATTAATAGATAAAAAATTATATTATCATTCAATTACGATTTATTAATAATAAATAAATGTTATTTATGAGAATTAAATATTTGTTTAGAATGAATATCATTAGTTTATAATGAATAAAGATATATTTATATTTCAGAAAAGAATATTTCTCATAAATATAGGAAATTTATTATAAGAAATTATATATTCATAAGAAATAATGAATTTATTGAAGGAGAAAAGATATATTTTTATTAAATAACGAATTCTTATTAATAAATATATATTATTCATGGGATAAAACAATGTTCATTCTATGAAAGTCAATAGTTTATACCAATCAAATATAAATTTATATTTAGTAGATTATATTTCATGTAAATAAATAAAATTTATTATAGAGTAATTTTATAATTTCGTAATTAACAAGTTTTTCACAGTAAATTAAGTTTTTTTTTTCGAAAAAAAAAACTATATTTTCCAATAAATATGATTAATTAAATGAAAACTGAAGTGAATGAAAACTGAGGGGAATGAATAATTAAAATCCATCACATTAGCCTTTTTATGTTTCATTGGAATGGAACTTAATTAAGTTATGTATTATTGAGTCAATCAACAATATATAGGGGTGGTGCATGAAAAATAAAATAAAGGAAATACACAAAACGTAATATTTATTCTATAATGAGAAAACATAACATAGGTTCAACATTAAACTTATAAAAAAAATCAGTCTAGTCTTAGTATACATTCAACAACAAAACATATTATTTAGTAAATAATGAGAAAAAATACTTAGGAGGTCCAACATTAAACTCTTACAAAATATAAAATCAGTCTAGTCTTAATATGCATTCAACAACAATACGTAATATTTATTGAATAATTTGAAAATAAACAGGCTCAACATTAAACTTTTAAAAAATATAAAATCAGTCTAGTCAGTACAGATTCAACAACAAAGTAATATTTATTGAATAATAAGAAAAAAGTATTTAGGAGGTTCAACATTGAACTCTTGCAAAATATAAAATCAGTCTAGTCTTTACAAGCATTCAACGCAACAAAACGTACTAGGTATTAAATAATGAGAAAAAAA
Source organism: Halyzia sedecimguttata (assembly GCA_937662695.2). Lineage (NCBI taxonomy): Eukaryota > Metazoa > Arthropoda > Insecta > Coleoptera > Coccinellidae > Halyzia > Halyzia sedecimguttata. Next base: position 41,619,133 of record OW569415.2, read on the forward strand.
TAACAGGTTCAACATTCAACTTTCAAAAAATAAAAAAAAGTAAAAATATAATTCGAGTCTAACTATACATTCATCAATATTTTAGTATCAGATAATGGAACATAATTTTTCTTAATTATTAAATTCTTATGAACTCAACTCATTTATGTGAAGCAAGAAATAATAAAATTGTCAGAAACATTTAAATGCAAATAAATTAACAATTTGGTCGAATTATGACTAGGTTCAAGAAATTCGCTCTCACATACACTAAATCAAAAATTACACTTATGGCATTGTCACACCTAAACTTCAGGAACAATTGGGTACATAAAGTGAACTCAATCATTAGGTTGATTTAAACTTCCTGATTCATACATGAAATATATTTATTTCCATTAGCTGAATTGTGGATATGTGTTAGAAAAGGCCAGAAGTCTTCGAGGACATTAACTTTAAAGGTATGAGAAGAAATACAATTTACCTGATAGGCCTGAAAATGTTTATCAAAACCGAAACACAAAATGTCTTTGCAATTTAAACGATAATTTTTATTGTTATATTCAATAGATTCTATAACACAAAACACTGGTTCTCCAAAATTATTTCGACCGTATTGACATACCACTCCTTTCTTATAGAGTACTCCATTGATTTTCAACCAACTCGAATATACTTCTCAAATGGCTCAAACCATTTTCACACAAAAACTCCTGGAAATCGGACATTCTGTTCACACACTTATCACAAAACTTTTAGTTCGTAGTAACTCACAAATACACTATCCTAACCATATCCTAACTGACTGAAGAAAAGGAGAAGACTGAATTAGAATTAGAAGATTTTCAGAGTCGCAATTCGCTATGATGGGGTGGGGTCGGGAACATAAAGATCCGAGCGTAAATAAACACTTATTCAGGTCTAATCAAGATTTATTATTAATAAATAAATGTTGATTAAATGATGATTCAACAAATATTTGTTTGACAGAAATAAAGCAAATTTTAACTTGAAATAATATTTGTTTGGTGGAAATAAATCATTTTGTTATAGTTAATAATATTTTCGAACATGACTTTTCAGTATTAGATTTATTTCCTATTAATAAACCTTTCTAATAATTAATAAATATTGCCTAAATAAATAATATATTTCTGAGGAATAAGCTTAAAATCAAGTGGATCTAACTATTAATAACATTTATTAATAATTAATAAAATTCATTAATAATGAATAAATCTATCCCAAATAAAGAATTATTAATTATTAACCCTACCATTTCTCTCAGTGTAGTTTTGATATATGTATACACTCATGCATTTTTGTCATACTTCATATGAATTAATCACGAAAAAGATGTAAGAACATGCGAATTTGATGATGATTTAGGATAAATATACAACCTACATACATACGTAACCAAGATAAACATAGAAAAACATGCGATTTTACAGATTATTCCAGGCCAATATACAGATGAAGATACACCAGGTCGATAACATTACAGATGTATCAAGAATTATATCAAGACTTGTACAATTTATTTGAGTAAACACAGGGTACAGAAATGTATTTGTGATAGATGACTCGGGTACTTCCATTCCATAGAAAATCTTGATATTCACGCGTTAGTTTTTATGAATTGTCCAAAGACCCAATATGGAATATTGAGAAGAGATTGACATAAATACGTTTATTTGCATTTTCCTCACAATTTAATCAAAACTTATAATCTTTATCGAAATATACTGAAAAATGGTATGATATGTTTATTTACATTTTTTCTCACAAATAAATCATCATTAATTATAATCTATATATATACACTAATAATAATAGTTCAGAGCGGGGGGCAAAAATTAACAGTGCTGTGACTAAGCTTCCTGAAGGATACAGCAACTATTTTGGCGCGCCAAAATAGTTACTTTTCAATATTTATGAAGAGGATGAATGTTGCGACAGATTGCATAATCCAATCCCAGACAATTTGTGTCAGAATAATCTGAAAGCTCATTCCAAAAGATTCATAGATTCTGGTGATGAGGATACCGATATAGATTATTAAAGTTGATTGGTGTTGAAAAATGTAAATAAACATTGTTTTGTTCAGATTGATTTGGACTTGAGATGCTTGTATAGATTATTATTATTATTATGTATTAGTGTATATATATAGATTATAATTAATGATGATTTATTTGTGAGAAAAAATGTAAATAAACATATCATACCATTTTTCAGTATATTTCGATAAAGATTATAAGTTTTGATTAAATTGTGAGGAAAATGCAAATAAACGTATTTATGTCAATCTCTTCTCAATATTCCATATTGGGTCTTTGGACAATTCATAAAAACTAACGCGTGAATATCAAGATTTTCTATGGAATGGAAGTACCCGAGTCATCTATCACAAATACATTTCTGTACCCTGTGTTTACTCAAATAAATTGTACAAGTCTTGATATAATTCTTGATACATCTGTAATGTTATCGACCTGGTGTATCTTCATCTGTATATTGGCCTGGAATAATCTGTAAAATCGCATGTTTTTCTATGTTTATCTTGGTTACGTATGTATGTAGATTGTATATTCAACCCAAATTATCATCAAATTCACATGTTCTTCCATCTTTTTCGTGATTAATTCATATGAAGTATGACAAAAATGCATGATTGTATACATATATCAAAACTATAATAATAATACATGTCTTGGTACTCTTATGCTAAACAGATTGTGAATGTGTACGAAGATGCACGAATGTATACGAAGATGCTCGAATGTCTAGGAAAAATACCCAAAACTGATATAAACTGTACATAAAGTAGTTGCTATGATAGTTTGATGATAGTTTAATGATAATTTGATGCTAGTTTGATGGTAGTTCGATGATAGCTTGACGCATGTTTTTCCATCTTTATCTTGGTTACGTATGTATGTAGGTTGTATATTTATCCTAAATCATCATCAAATTCGCATGTTCTTACATCTTTTTCGTGATTAATTCATATGAAGTATGACAAAAATGCATGAGTGTATACATATATCAAAACTATAAAACGAATACATGTCTTGATACTTCTCGGCAAAATTGATTGATTCATGACTGTATACGAAGATGTATGAATGTCTATGAAAAATACACAAAACTGATGTAAACTATACATGAAGTAGTTGCTATGATAGTTTGATGATAGTTTGATGCTAATTTGATTGTAGCTTGATGGTAGTTTGATGATAGCTTGATGATAGCTTGATGCATGTTTTTCCATCTTTTTCTTGGTTGCGTATGTATGTTGTATTTTCACCCTAAATCATCATCAAATTCGCATGTTCTTACATCCTTTTCGTGATGAATTCATATGGAATACGACAAAAATGCATGAGTGTATACATATATCCAAAACTATAAAACGAATACGTGTCTTGATACTCCTAAGCAAAATTGACTGTGAATGTGTACGAGGCTGCACGAATGTATACGAAGATGCTCGAATGTATAGGAAAAATACACAAAATTGATATAAACAACAAGTCTCGATACTCCTAAGCAAAATTGATTGATTCATGACTATATACGAATATGTATGAATGTATACGAAGATTCACGAATGTATACGAAGATGCTCGAATTTCTATGAAAATACACAAAATTGATGTAAACTATACATGAAGTAGTTGCTATGATAGTTTGATGCTAATTTGATTGTAGCTTGATGGTAGTTTGATGATAGCATGATGATAGCTTGACGCATGTTTTTACATCTTTTTCTTGGTTACGTATGTATGTAGGTTGTATTTTGCCAAAACAGTTGCTGTATCCTTCAGGAAGCTTAGGCACAGCACTGTTAATTTTTGCCCCCGACAGTGAATGTCTCCCACTAGCGTTTGTGTTGAAACACTTCTGTATATTAATTTCATCATTCGTTGTTGAGTTTTTCACTGCGTACAGTTTTGATCTGACCCCATGCATAATCAGAATATCATTATTTTCAACTTTCATCACCCCTAATACCATTTTTTTTGTTAACCCTAGTAATTTCATAAGGATTATCCCCTCAAGCATAATCGGAAGTATTGTCGTATTTATGTCAATCTCTTCTCAATATTCTATATTGGGTCTTTGGACAATTCATAAAAACTAACGCGTGAATATCAAGATTTTCTTTGGAATGGAAGTACCCGAGTCATCTATCACAAATACATTTCTGTACCCTGTGTTTACTCAAATAAATTGTACAAGTCTAGATATAATTCTTGATACATCTGTAATGTTATCGACCTGGTGTATCTTCATCTGTATATTTGGCCTGGAATAATCTGTAAAATAGCATGTTTTTCTATGTTTTTCTTTGGTTGCGTATGTATGTAGGTTGTATATTCATCCGAAATCATCATCAAATTCGCATGTTCTTCCAACTTTTTCATGATGAATTCATATGAACTACGACAAAAAAATGCATGAGTGTATACATATATCCAAACTATAAAACGAATACATGTCTTGAAACTCCTAAGCAAAATTGCTTGATTCATGAGTGTATACGAAGATGTATGAATCTATACGAAGATACTAGAATGTCTATGAAAATACACAAATAAATATGGCAAATTTTGTTCCTGTGTTCTATTGAATTTCTATAAAGAATGTGTATAGATTGTTATGATAGTGCTTGGACTGATCTATTACGACCGTAGAATTTCATGAATAGATACATATTCAGTTATAAAGTGAATGCAAAACGTATATAAAACAGCTATAAAAATGTATATAGTGGATATAAAGAGTATTTAACGCGTATACTTATCTGTCTCATTTTTATATATCAACAGAATTCATACCTACAGCATTTGTGAAAAACAATACACCCAAACCCAATAATTTGAGCAGACACATGAATATACATAAACAAATTGGCTTTGCTTGTTTCGTATGTGGAAAGAAATTCACATGAAACGATGCTTTAAGGAAACACACAATCATGAAACATGATAAATTCCATGACTATATGAGTATTGATCACATTAGTGAAAATTATGCACACCAACATATATAAGGGGTCCCTGGTCACACACGAAAGGTATCCAACACAAAGTCTTCATACAGTTAATGGTTTGATATCAGTAATATAGTTGACGAGCTATGCTTGCTGCATGCCAAAAAAATGCACTGTAGATACTTTTGAAAGAATACAATATTTGACAACTTCGAATAGCTGAAGTTATTTATTTGGAAAAGTATTATGATTATATCTAAAAAACTGCTTTTTTAAAATACAAAATGGCAATTAAACTCTAATTTTCCACTACAAATTATCTCAAATTATTTAAGCATCGTTCATCAGAATAACTCGAAATTAAATGAAATGAATAATGATCAACACTATCCATTATGTCAAGAAGACGCGCTAAATAATTGTGAAAAGCTGATTTGTTAATAAATTCAGTATCCATCGCAGTCTCTTTTTCTGCATCTTCAATATCATACGGCGTATCTTCCTCCACATATCTATTGCAATCCTGTGTATATTGCCAATTCATCGTCGTCCCTCCCTTCATAACCAAGTCATGCCCCTATATCAAACTTGCTGATGATCGTTCTCAATACAGCATCTCAAGCATCGCCAGATGATAAAGTTTCAAAATCACACCTTCTCATTTGATATCCCCTGACCAGGCCTGTTTTTCATATATTTAAATCTCAACAAGTTCCTCATCACAATAAGATTTTTTCTTAATATCTAGAAAATTGTGAGCGTCTTTATTGATTAATCCTCCATGCTGAACATTTTTGTAAAGCTGATATGGAGTGCGTTCTGAGATTCATGAATGTATTCATCGTAAGCAAAAGATACCTGAAAAAGGGCTCGATTGAAGTTCATTCTCTTTATCGTTTGAAGTAACAATTGAGCATCTATCACACCATGGGAATCAAATGTTTAAAATGACGCCAAGCTCTTGATGACTTACATATTCATGATATATTTGTTAAGCAATTTTGCAATGAAAAAATAAAGTAGAGTTACATTTCGTATTACTATCAAAAATGTACACACTACGAGCCCCCCTTTTTTATACACGATTCCTGAATATTGAAAGAGATATATGACCACTCAACATGCAATAAATACAAAATTGTTTCCACCTAATATCGAATACAATAGATCCCACCATGGTTAGAAAAAAAACTCGCCTCTTATCTGAATGCGGTTAAGTTAACACCCCATCATTCACTAGGTCAAATAAATATGCCTTTGTACCCTTGTTCGACTACCGACTAGTTAAATTCGAAGAAGCTACCTGGCTTTCATGTAATTCTCTTTGGGGGGTCGAACTCATTTCTCATAATGAACCTTTCTTCTGGTTATTGCCGAATAAATATATCGAAATAATTTGGCTACAATACAGCATCTGAAGAAATAAGATTTATTTTGGAAAATACAATAAAACAATCCGCCTCAATGTAAACAAAATCAAAAATTATAGTCCTTGTGAATCGAAGATTTTTATTTTATCATAACGAGTCTCTAATACGTTTGTGCTCTTTTTGCGTAAATAGGATTCATTTTCATCCAAATATTGTGACTATTGATGACAATACAAACAGTACAAATGAACAATCTTTCATGTAATCTCTCCAGATAGTAAAAATACAAAATTTCACATTTAGCATATTTTGTCTCAGTGCCAAGCAAATATTCAATATTTTTGACTTCAAATCTATGTTCAAAATGTCTAGTACCCAAAGTTTTTTTCGAAAACAATTGTGCTTACGTTGAAATGACAGAAAATATGTCTCATATGCTCTGTTAAAGTATCCATAATACATCGAAAATGGCATTTATTCATACAACCATCCAACACATTTGTTGATATGTTAGCTTGCTGCCAAAACAACCTCCAATGCATTTAGGATAGCTTGATAAGCTTGTCACAAGTAGTTCTCGTTGTAATTGATTGCAAATTCATATGTGCTCAAGCATTGAAAAGGAAAACTGGTTGGCTTTTCTCGATATCCTCAAGCATGGCACCTAGCAACTTGCAATCTGATCAATGAATTGAATTTTTCAACCGATAATTTCATGAACATGTCATTAAAAAAGCATAATTATAAAATATATCGTGATATGATAGCTGCAATAGTGGAGTGGGGTCATAAAAAACGTTGAAAGAGGTGCTTTACAAAAAATTCAGTGGAACATATCGATTGATCCTGCAAGATGTCGTTAAATGAGCATAATAATAAAAAACAATGAACTATTGGCATGAGACCCCGTGACGTTAATACAAAGAACGACATAGATAAATTAGCCTTCAGTCGCATAAAAATAGCATGACCTCATAGATTTCAGAAGAATTGTACGTAAATTTAGACACGTTTTCACAAAAGTGTATCGATGTACTACTAAACTATTTAAAATCACAAAAGTCCAACTTACCAACCCAGTGAGTTACCTACTTTAGCGGTAGGCCAATAAGTGGTGCTTTCTATCAAGAAGAATTGCAAAAAACACGTCAGCATGATGTTTATTTGGTTGAAAAAGTATTGCGTGGAGTGCAGTAATAATTTTCCAATCATCTCGAGATGCTGAGAAATCTGCATATATTCAAGTGAAAGAACCATTTTTGCTAAAATCGAGCTTAGAAATCCTCATAGGAATTTACACATAAAAATCATCTGGAAATGGAATGTGGGTCTGCTTCTATTGATTGTGGTCCCGCAAGAAATTTTGAACCTGCAGTCATGCTCATATCTAATGAATGTATAATATCTTTTGACGACTGGCAATGGGGATCGTTTATTGCATCAATTGAAAATGATGCTGATCAAAGAGATTGTGGCGTTGAAGTTGAAAAATCCAAAGGTGTGATAACCCGCGTTGCCAAATGGGAAAACTGCATGTATTTCAGCGATGCTGACTTGAATAAATTGATCCAATTAAATACTGCTATAATTTCCCATCGCCTAGAGATGTTGAAAAAATTTAAAAATATCGTTTTACTATTACAAGTTCCTAGATATCATGAAAGATCAATCTCAGAAGAATAATCAAAATTCGATTGAAGATTTAATAAATTCCTTTTGTAGAATTAATCCATCTGTTGAAAGTTATGTAATCTTAGAATGCATGTACTTTTATAAGAATAAAGTGTTAAATGATGTAGATTTTTCATGTCAATAAAAATATGTCCTTAAAATTGTTTTTTTTTGTGCACAAGTTTCATCTGACCTGTTCCCACCCAATCAATTGCTATCCAACATATTAGTCCAAAAATATTTTTATGATAACTGACGCCCCTCGAAAATAAAAAAAGATACACAAAATTCGTTATTTCGTAATGGGTCTGCTGAAAAGAAATTATTCTATCCCGATAATCCCCGGTATTCCATTTCATATAAACGATAAATGCCTCCCCAATTCGAAAAAAGGATCCTCATGCATCAAACTTCATATGACTGATAGAATAATTCGAATCGCCTCATATTAATTACCTGAAAAAGGCCCCCTGAGACGCACAATGCAAAGGGTCATATACCTGCGGTTGATACGAGTCCCCATTAACATTCCAATTCCGATACAGGATAATGGACAATGCGCGCTAAAGTTCCTGACTTCACGTCAGTGCCTTAATCCCACCCTACCAAAGTCTCAGCGGAGGGGGCGTGGCGTTGCGCAACTTACTGTTCAGCCGTCCAAAACAAATGACCTTGAAAACGCTGGCTCCGCGTTCATGTGGGTACAATTTTTGCAAGTTGGACCTTAGATTTCCTTATGGGGATTTACATGTAAAAATGGGGCATTTTGTTCTAGAACTGTCCTAGCTCATCTACTGATTATGCCCAAAAACGAACTTAAGTCTCGCATTTAGTTAGGCCACCAACCCTAAAAATTGCAAGTCCCTATCTCCTTTCGTTCGAAAGTTATCGAGGCAAGAGTCGCCCATCCAGCTACTGATTTCGCACAAGGCTGCTCGGATCTCGGATAAAACTTGGAAATTGGAAGTAGAGTTATGTTCTGAAGGCTCTCGCGAGATTTCAAAGATGTCGGACGAATAGTTTCTAATACATATAATTTGTTTCAATGATCTTTAATTATTCTTTTACAATTTTCTAGTAATACGATCCTCGCGAAATTTTGCAAGAATTTTTGAGTTCCATTCTACAACTAATAACCAAGTTTGAATTTGATCGGTTTCCTATTTTTAGAGTTACTGAGTAAATAACAACCAAATTTCAGATGGGTATAACTCCAAATCCATTTGGTTGATTATACCTATATATAAAAAATTCAAATGTTGCATTCAGATCAACAACCTCACCTGAAAATTTCAAGTTGCGATCTCTTTCCGTTCTTTCGTTATCGTGTAAATTATATTTTTAGATGATTTTTTTTTTAATTTCTAGTGATACGATTCTCACAAAATTTCACAATTGTCAGAAACGTTTGTATTCTACAACTACACACCAAGCTTCAATTCAATCAATCATTTGTAGTAAGATATGTGTTGGGTCGAGCCCAGTTTTGACAGGCTCTATAACCTTAATTGTTTGACGGATTCAAATATACGAGCATGATGTGACGTTGGATTCGTCTCAATGCAGGGATTGGCATAGAGTTGCTGGTCCGATACAAGACGAGAGGGGGAATACAACATTTTTATTTCGTTATTCTAACAACGTAACAGGACGTATTCGCCAATTGAAGTATATACAGGTTGGACAACATATTGAGTCTGACATTTTTTTAATGGAACACTCTATATATTTTCACATATTTGGCTAGCTCTTTCTCTTCTGATTTCGAATAAATATATATGTATATGTTGGTTTATCTCTCTTATTTTGATGACTACAGAGTCTTAAATTCTGGGAACCACCTGGCAAACTCAGTATTTAGTTGTCAAGTGGTAGGTTGTAACTGTTTATTTCATACCGCCGTAAATACATACAATAAATATGTTTTCACTTGGAATTGGATGATGTGGATGTAACGCTATATATTCTCCCCTTTTAGCTTTCTTGTTCTCATTGGTCTCCACATAAAATATTGGATAGATTTACTTTATAAGTCAATAATATATTTGTATAGGTATATTAATTTGTTAAAATGTATCTGATTTGATCCAGATATTTTTCAGTTTTTCTGTAATACATGTTTCAGAAATAAATTTGTTGAGTGTCATATAGTTACCAATGCAGGTTGATTCATCGCAGCCTACCACTTGACAACTGACTACTGAGTTTGCCAGGTGGTTCCCAGAATTTAAGACTCTGTAGTTCTCAAAATAAGAGAGATAAACCAATATGTGCACACATATTCGAAATAAGAAAAAAAGGGCTAGCCAAATATGAAAAAAAATATATAAAGTGTCTCATTAAAAAAGTAAGTCGCACTCAATATCTTGTCCAGCCTGTATATATTTCAATTCGTGAATATGTCCTGAAAAAATTCAGTTGATTTCGCACAACTTTCATACAGAACATTTTTTTGTATCTCCATTCGTAACAAAGTTGGAGGGAGGGTCAAATTATAGTGGGAAACCCAGTACAACACAAAAAGGCCGACTTAAATAAGTTTCATCTCGGAAGATCGTTCCCGAAGCAAGTCAGACGACAAACAATTTGTTGTAGTAGATTGAAGTTAGTCGTGTTGCATTTATAGCAAGTCCACAGACAAGTCAAACCAGAATGATTTCGTGCCCTCCAAATCAAACTAATAGATAATATGTTGAGAAAATAAAATGAATATTACCATACAGCAACTCCTGGAGGAAAGGATTCAAAGAGTTCATCCCATGTGACATCTGTTCCAACCATATTCCCTGAATTCATGGACTGACCTTCTGGCGTCATAAATATCACAAAGTGGTCAGAGGCTTCTGTTGAAACAAAACTGTGTTTTGAATTGAATAATTAGTATATTGACATTTGCAGCAACGTATTGAAATATTCATTATTGCGCATGTTCTAGGGAACAGCGTGCTATCATTTTTCGGAAAATAGTATCAAACGATAAGGTTCGACTCAGTGATGAAGAATTCGATGCTAAATTCGATTATGTTCGGCCTTCCGCTGTCACGACAACTTTCGAACGGAAAGAGATAGCGACTTGCAATTTTCAGGGTAGGTTGTGCATCCGAAAGCGAAGGTTAAGTTCATTATCGGCCCAACGGTTTCAGAGTTATACCCATCTGGAATATTGTGTCCTCAATAACTCAAAAAATACACGGATTGAAACTTGATAACTAGTTGTAGAATGCCAACGCGCAAATTTCTGCGCAGAGGATTCGTGAGGGTAGTATCATTAGGAAAAAAGGAAATTGATCTTTCCCAAGATAATGAATTTCAGAAACTATCAACTTAATACGCTGAAATTCCACACAAACCTTCAAGCCACCATTTTTCAATGGACTGCCAGATTCAAGCACGATGGATTTTGTAGATCAGCAATTATTGTGGAAATAAAATTCTGAACTGGTCTTTGCTTCTGAAATTTCATGTGATTTCAATCAATTTTTATTAAGGACGCTGCCACAGCCTCAAGGTTAGTTTGTATATTTTAATATTTGATATTAAATAATATTCAATTCAATCAATTTAAGAGTGTCCAATATAGGAGAACAGAAAATAGAATTCATCATGGTAAATTCGATTAAGAGGGTCCAATACAGGAGAATGGATAATAGAACATACACGCAAAAGCTCATGACTTCACGTCAGTGCTTCAACCAATTTTCTTTCCTGACGATAAGCTTGTCTCTAATGTGAATTTTTTGCCGAAAATAGTCTCAAACGATTAGGTTCAACTCACTGATTTAGAATTCGAGACCAGTCATGCTTGAGGATAGATGAGATTTTTGCATGAAAAAAATTGGTACAAGCCCTGTGGACAGGAGCTTTCTGGCGCTCTAGTTCAAACAGACAAATTATATCTCCTAAAGTATTGGTTTCTCAGAGTTGAGAATTATATCAATGTATTCTTATGATAGAACTGCATCATAAAGGAAATTCAATTCAAATAATAGTATATTTATCAAGATTAAATGAGCAATCTGAGAATGAGAACTGCACCATGGAAGAAATCAAATTAAAATAGCTGAAATGAATTTGACTCTCTCTTATAGAACAGGATGACATGTACGAGTATAAACCCAGAGCATATAATAAAGCTTAGATAGAATAATTATAGCATTCTGTGAAAACATAGAAGTACGATTCATTATTGAAATTTCGAAAAATCATATCTACGAAAGTATTTGCTTGTTGGAGTTAAGCATCAATGGATTTTTATGGTGAAACTGCGTCTTAAATGAAAATTGAATTTGAAATTTATTATTTAAAAAAAAATTGTTTTTTTCGTTACTCCGAAACCATCTGGCATATTTTGCCCAATAACGAATTTAACTGAGATATTCATCTCCCTAACCTACTCTGAAAATTTCAAGTGCCTAGCTCATTCCGTTCGAGAGTTATTGTAGAAATATTTTTTTTAAATTTACTAAATTTTTTTTTTACACTTTGATGTAACCTGGTCAATACAAAACTTCACATGCGTATAAAGGTCATGATTATACAATTTGATGCTAAATTTCAGATAGATCGAGTGATCAATTTCGGAAATATTCATAAAAAATGTTTTTACTAAACTCGGCCATAACTCGGAAACCGCTCGATTGATTTTGCCCATTAACGAACTTGTCCGAGATATTTACGCTCCAAACCCACCTTGCAAATTTCAATCCTCTAACTCCTTTCGTTTCAGAGTTATCGTGCCTACGACCAGCCGGTCGGCCGGACAGAATTGATTTCGACTTCGGATTCTTGATCAGTGAGTCGATCGTTTGAGACCATTTTCAGCCAAAAATTCGAAAATTACAGACATTTGGGCAAATTGATAAGCTCTCTGTTCCGAGGAACTAGAGCGCCAAAAAGAGAAACCTCAATATTATATATTTCTTGTCCATTTGAAATAAGGTAAAGCTGGATCATAGTTCAATGCGTTTCCCTTTAGTGTAGAAAAAAAAATCATTTCACAAATATCATTTTCCACGAGATTATTGAATCTCTGTTATCCACTACATTCAATAGTTTTAAATTTCATGGAAGAAAAGTTAATTTTTGCGCATATATTCTGGGGAACATTGCGTTATCATTTTGACCAAATGTCTGTAATTTTCGAATTTTTTGCCGAAAATGGTCTCAAACGATTGAGTTTGACTACCTGATGAAGAATTCGAAGACAAATTTGATTCTGTTCGGCCGGCCGTCCGATGCCACGATAACTTCAGAACGGAATGAGATAGTGACTTGAAATTTTCAGGGTAGGTGGCGCATCCCAATACAACGGACAAGTTCGTTAATGGGCATAATCCATAATGGTTTCCAAGTAATAATTTTATTTTCAACCAATATAAATCCGATTGAATTGAAACTTGGTGAATAGTTGTAGAATATGAACCTTAGCACGTTTGTGGAATCGCATAACTAGAACATTTCGAAAAAAATTATTGAAAAATGTTTTTTATGTCACGATAACCTGTGAACGAAAAGAGATAGCGAGTTGAAATTTTCAGGTTCAGTTGAACATCTGATTGCAACATTTGAGTTCGTTTATGGGTATAATCGGCCAAACGGTTTCGCAGTTATAACCATCTGAAATTTGGTTGTTATTTCCTCAATAACTTGAAATATACAAAACCGATTATATTCAAACACGGTTATTAGTTGTATAATGCCAACGCGAAAATTCTTGCAAAATTTCAAGAGGATCGTATCACTAGAAAATTTTTAAGAAATCATTGAAAATTATTGAACAAAATTCTATATATCAGTGAATAATCGTCCGACATCGCTAAAATTTTGCGAGTGACTTCAAAACCTAACTCTACTGCCAAGTTCCAAGTTTGAACACGATCAGATATATATTGTTGGAGATTCGAACAGCCTTGTGTGAGTTTAGTAGATGGATGGGTGACCTTTGCCTCGATAACTTTTGAACGAAAGGAGATAGGAACTTGCAATTTTCAGGGTATGTTGCGTATCCGAATAGAAGTGTTGAGTTTGATTACGGACATAATCGGTCCAACGGTTTCAGAGTTATAACCACCTGGATTTTTATTTCCTCGATAACTCAAAAACTATAGACTCGATCGAATTGAAGCTTGGTGTCGAGTTTGTAGAATATCGACATAAAGACGTGTTTAAAATTTTATAACAACCGTATCCCTAAAAAATTTTTAAAAAATAATGAAAAAAAATTGTATTGGACACTTAATTCGGATTAAGCGTGTCCAATACAGGAGAATGGAAAATAGAACATACGCGCAAAAGCTCCTGAGTACACTTCAGTGCTTGAACCAATTTTGATCTATGAACATGCCTATATTGCAGAAATTCTTTTAATCATTAATAATTCGGCAAAAGTTTACTCACGTGGAGAAAGAAACAGATAAAGCAGTACCTTAGTCTGGTATAGAAAACTATCTAGTTCCAGAAGGTATGTAAATGATGATTCATACCAGCACATAGCACTCAAAAACATGTTATTCTGGGCAGCACCAGCGATATGCTGCGTTCAAAAAAATTCGTGGTCAAGGCTATGGAATTATGAACTTTTATATTCTGCGTCTGATTCAAACGCAGAATATAGAAGTTCATAATTCTATAGCCTACTTGACCACGAATTTTTTGAACGCACGTCTCGATCTATCAAAAGCACAAAATATAACTCGTGAAATAATTCACAGCCACGTCAAGAATCCCAAACTATTCAAAACTTACTTTGCCGAGTGTAATCTAGTGGACCAGTACATTTTGATCATTGGAATATTTCGATAATTTGGCAATATCTTCACCAATATATAAGTACCTATCTGATTTTGAAATTTACTCTAAAAAAAGTTTTGAGGCCCTTGCAGAATTTTCAAGGATATATTATGTTGGATAATTTCTCAGATACAGAATTTTCTTATATATTTTTTCTATATTTTCCAGTCATGTGATCCTCATTACGTCTTGCATAAGGCTTTGTGTCAGTATTTTTCAACTAACTACTGTGCTTAAATTTGATCAAATCAGTATTTTTAGGAATACAAAATTTCAGATGGCTATAACTCTGAAACCATTCGGTGGATTTTGACAATTGACGGACTTAGCCAGCGCCTTTGGACTTCAAATCTACTCTGAAAATTTCAACTAGCCAACTCATGACCGGCCGGACAGATTCAATTTTGACGTAGGATTCTTCATGTGTGAGTCGAACCCATTCTCGGCCAAAACTTCGAAAATTACAGACATTTGGACGAATTGATAGCCACTCTGTTCACCTGAACAGCTACTTCCTGGAAAATGGGCCATAATTGACATGAAGTGTTAATATGGCCTTCCTGAGGTTAGAGGGTCGGCATTCTACAAGTAATCACCGAGTTTTAATTGGATCAGATTTGTATGTTTTGAGTTAGAGAGGAAATAACAAATTCTCAGATGAGTTTAATTCCAAAATAATTTGGCGGTTTATGCCAAATAACGAACTTAGGGCCGGACGCACCTGAATAGAGTTTATCTTCAGTTTATCTACTGAATTCTATTGAATTGTACAGATAAACGGATGATAAACCACATGTTCTATTCCTCAGAAACTGGCCCTCAAAAGTGGCATTCGGATGCATAACGTACCCTGAAAAGTGCAAGACGCAATCTCTCACTCTTCTCAAGTTATCGTGAGGTACATAAAATGTTTTCAACATTTTTTTGGAATTTTCTAGTGGTACGGTTCATGCAAAATGTCACCCACGTCTTTATGTCTTTATTCTACAACTAGTTAGCAAGCTTCAGTATGATCAGGTCTGTATTTTTCGAGTTATCGGGAAAATAATATTGCAGATGGGTATAAATACCTCCGGAACCGTGGGGCCGATTATGCCCACCAACTCAACTATCCCATTCGGATGCGCAACCTACCCTGAAAATTGCAAGTTCCTATAATATCTTTCCGTTATCGATTCAAATCTTTCAAGTTTGTATTCTACAACTACTCACCAAGCGTCAATTCGATTGGATTTGTGTTGGTTGAAAACAGGCCTGTTTCACCACCGTTAAATACGTTAACTGAGGTTGCGATTGAATTTTATCCTTAACTGACGACCTCAGTTAGGACTTAACGGACCTAACTCTACTATCCAGCTTCAAGTTTGATCATGATAGGATCTATATTGTTGGAGATCCGAGTAGCCTTGTGAGAGTTCAGAAGCTGGATGGGTGAGCGTTGCCTCGATAACTCTTTAACGAAAGGAGATAGGGAATTGCAATTTTCAGGGTCTGAATGGGAGAGTGAAGTTCGCTGTTGGCCATAATCGGCCCAACGGTTTCGGAGATAACAATCTGGAATATTATTTTCTCGATAACTCACATAATACTGACCCGATCGAATTGGAACTTGGAACCTAGTTGTTGAATATCGACATGAAGACGTATGTGGAATTTTGTGTGGATTGTACCACTAGCAAATTTTAAAAAAATTACGAAAAATTATTATATATCTCACGATAACTTGGGAACAGAAAAAGATAGCGATTTGTAATATTCAAGGTTGGTTGCGCACCCGAACGCGACATTCGAGTTTGTTTATAGGCATATCTGACCCAACGGTTTTGGAGTTATGTCAATCTGAAATTTGGTTGTTATTTGCTCAATAATTCTAAAAATACAAAACTGATCAAATCCTAAATTATTGCTGAATTTCGTGAACATCGTTGAAAAAAATTCTTTCATTGAATTAGAGTTCCACAGTCCGAGCTGTACACACACGCTCTGTTATCTCTCGTTTAAAGTATTCCTGTGCTTGATCTTGTGAATTTTCATCTTATTCAGTGTACTTGAGTGCAAGTCGAGGTGACGTGGGTGAGATTTGAGAGTTTTCCCTGTCGTCCGAGTTGAAAATTGCAACTCGAGTTATTCAATTCATAATTTAGATCACCTACCAGTTGAAAATAATTTCCGATATTATTCGCGAATACACTGTTATCGCTGAGTTAACAGGTGTTGGGTGATAATTCGCCTTTTACACGTGCGGTGCATTATTTCTTTCTCTCCGTGATCGAAATCTTCCATCTAATTCAAATACGTGAATATCGTTTATACCTTTGAAATCTGATTCCATCCTTATTTTCCGTTTGTCCGTGGCCTTCCTTGCTTCTGTATTAAGTCTTCCTTATAGGCCCAAGGAAGTGAAAAGTCTTTCCTTTCCATCTCTCGTTGCCAATTTGCTTTAGTATTCTTCATTGAATTTGTTGGAAATGCCGCGAAATTGTGGCTGTTGCAGTAAATTGATTTCGGCTTCACACCTTGCTATCCCTTGTAATACTTGCAATAAGCCATTTCATGCCAATTGTGTCAATCTCACCTCCAGCGATATCGGTTTTCTTCGTGAAAAGTCCGAAAATTGGTCATGTCCTGCATGCCTATCTAAGGATCGCAGACTAAGAAGTAGCTCTGCTGAATCACATGCGGTCTCACCAGCAACTACCAAATCGTCGTCTGTATCTGCACCCTCTGATAGTTCTCCCATCACCTTAGAACACTTTCAACAGATGATGAACCGAATTGGTGATGTTGCTGCTAGCTTACAACGAATGGAGGTACGTCAAGATGAGATCCTGGCGAGCTGCGTTCGCCTCTTGCACAAAATCTATTCATGAGCACACAGAGTTGCTTTCGAACCATCAACAGGGTCTTTCTGCTCTTAGATCCGACGTTTCGGCTCTGCAGGAGTCTCAGAGTGAGCTGTTGGGAGATCTGAGATGTACATCTGATAAGGTACTTTCTCTAGAGTCCCAGTTGAATCTTACCCCATCGGTTGCTGCCTCTGTAGACGTTCCTGAGATAATCGATCGCATAGAGAAATCGCATAATATCTTACTGCTGAATCTAACAGAGAGTCCCGAGGATGAGAAGAATGTAAAGGCTGTTGTAGACTGCGTGCATCCATCGGCAAGTAAATTTATGACAGAGTTCACGCGCATACCAGGCAAACAGGCTGATAAACCAAGGTGGTTGAAAGTTTCTTTCTCCAATAGCGAGGTTGTTGGGAAGATTCTCCGCAATAAGAGATCTCTGCTCGGCAGTGCGTTGTTTCGTGAGGTGGTTGTTCGGAGTGACCTGACAAAGAAACAGTTGAATGAACTGGATGAGGTTCGTAATGATCTGAGAAGGAGACCAGAGCAGGGGGAGGTGCATCTTACCATTAGATATATGAAGGGGAAGCCAACCATAGTCTCAGATAAAGAATCCAAAAATTCTTCTTCTTCAAAAAACCACCCCCGCTAACCTCTTGGCCAATTCTCTACACCAACGCTCAATCTTTGATGCCCAAGTTTGGCGAACTTTTGTCCGTTGTTCACACCCACAAACCTCTGATTTTGTTCATAACGGAAACTTGGCTACATTCTTCGATTGCTGATTCTACCTGTCATATTCCTAATTATACCATTTTTCGTCAGGATAGTGTTCGTACGATTGGACATGGGGGAGTGTGTATCTATCTGAATAACTCTATTGTAGACGCATTCAAGGTTTCTACTTTCCATAGGGATTGGCTAGGTGTTGACAATGTCTTTGTTGAGATCTCTAATTCCAATATTTCCCTTGGCATGCGTTTATAGGCCTAGACCTAGTGGAGGCGACATTGCGCTTGTTCAATTTTTGAGAGAAATTTCTATCTCACGTCGAAACATCTTGGTAGCGGGTGATTTCAACTGCCCTGAGATTGAATGGCCGCTGACGACTCTCCCTCCTGTTAGTTCGCCATCTTTTCCTTTTGCTGAATTACTATTGATCTCAGGCCTTCATCAGGCAGTTCTCCAACCCACTAGATACAGACAGGGTCAAATGCCCTCCGTTTTGGATCTTCTCATCACTTCTGAGTCTAGCCTACTGTCTGATATTCAATATCTGCCCCCTCTTGGTAAGTCTGACCATGTTGTTTTGGTTACACAGTTGCAATTCTATGATGAAAACCTTTCAAGTTTGCAGGACAAAACATACAAGAGAATTAACTACGAGCAAGTTTCAGCGGATCTACTGTATGTAGATTGGGCTGGTATTTTTGAGGATTGCGGTGATGTGGATGATCTGTGGCTTCGGTTTCAGGGAGTTGTGAATCATATTGTTGCCAATAATACAAACTGCGTCACTGTCGAGCACAACCCGTTGAAGCCTTGGATAAACGGTAAAGATTTTAGGGCCATAAAGGTCAAAAAAAGCCTTTGGCGACGATATACTCGAAGCAGGAATACATCAGATTATCGGAGTCATCGAAGTTACTCAAATTACTTATCTTCTTTAATTTCATCATCGAAAAAACAGTTTGAGCACAGCCTTGCTACATCCCATAATAGAAAGAGATTTTTCAAACACGTGCGTGGCAACCTCAACAGCAAGGTTTCAGTTCCGGTGGTCCGGGATGGTTCCGGCAATCTTTGTGCTAGCACTCTCGAGTCGGCTAATGTGCTCGCTGATTCGTTTGCCTCTCATTTCACGAATGAACAATCTTCCAGTATACCACAAGTTAACTCCCTTCGCTGTGCTCTCGACCTGGATAATGTTTTTTTGTCCGAAGAACTGGTCAGAGATTATTTGTCGGCTCTGAATATTTCTTCTGCTCCAGGTGCTGATGGGATCACGCCCCTTTTACTTTCACGATGCTCCATTGGTTTTGCAAGACCTCTTTACCTTCTGTTCAAACGATCTTTTCTAACATCTTTGCTACCATCTGACTGGCGATCAGCTATTGTAACTCCGATTCATAAGGGTGGAGATAAGACTTTGCCTACCAATTACCGGCCCATAAGCTTGGTGTCAACAATAGCTAAAGTATTCGAACGTATCTTGGCGGATCAAATTCTGGAATTTGCAGAGGCGAACCACTTAGTCCCTAAAGAGCAACATGGCTTCCTTCCAGGTCGTTCAACCCTCACTAATCTACTTTCTGCAATAAATGATTGGAGTAAAGCTCTCGACGAGGGGATTCCAATGGATGTTATATATCTAGATTTCTCAAAAGCTTTTGACCGTGTGCCCCACAAACGTTTGCTCAAGAAATTGGAACACCTTGGAATACGTGGCCGCCTGTTGTTGTGGATAGAATCTTTTCTGAGTCAGAGAACTTTCAGGGTGAGAGTTGGTGGAGTTTTTTCGTCAATGGAGGGACGAGTTCTGAGTGGGGTGCCACAGGGATCGGTGCTTGGGCCAATTCTTTTTCTCTTTTACACCGCCGATTTCCCTTGTCTCATTAGGTCCAGGTGCCTGCTATATGCTGATGATACCAAAATATACGGAGTCCCATCATTGAACACTAATCAGCTCCAGCTTGATCTTGATACTGTCACCCAGTGGACGGAGGACTGGTTGTTACCGCTCAACACTGATAAGTGTTGTGTCTTACACATGGGCAAGGGGAATACACGTATACCGTACTCACTCGCTGGCTGTCCCCTTAAAGTGGTTGAGATGCAGAGGGACTTGGGATTGACTGTCACTTCTAACTTGGACTGGTCTGAGCATATCTCATCCGTCTGTGCTAGAGCCAAGAAGATCACCTACTTGATTCAGAAGTCTTTCTGTAACTGCAGTATTCAGACAATGAGGTTGCTATACGAGAGCTACGTGAGACCAATTTTGGAATATGCCGGACCTGCCTGGTGGGTTGCTCTCCAAGGAGATAGAGATTTGCTGGAGTCCGTCCAGAGATGGTGTACCAGGGTTCCGTTTTCCGCCTATGGTCTACCCGACTACAATACAAGGCTGCAGATGTTTGGTCTAACATCCTTCGAGGATCGCCGTACTAGGGGGGATTTAATAGTATCTTATCGAGCCATTAATAATAAATTTGGAGTTGATCTGCGTCATATGTTCGAGTTCAACAGGAATAACCTACGGGGACATGGTCACAAGCTTGCCAAGGAGCCATTTAGGACCAGTACACGGCAACATTTTCTGTCCAATAGAATATTCGATCGGTGGAACGGTTTACCCAGATCTGTTGTTGAGTCCAGTAGTGTGAATACATTTAAGAACAGCTACGATGGATGGAGACTCCACGGGAGTGCTTTGTGAAGTGCATTTATAGTGCGTGTACGTAATTTTTCATTATTCTGGACATATATTTTTTTTTTCTGTTCTTTCTCTTTACTTTAAATGTGGAATATTTCTTTTTTTTTTTTGTTAACTTGTGAGTTTATAGGTTTTACCTCTACTCTTCAACAATAAATAATAATAATAATAATAATAATAATAATATATCAAAAACTAATAGAAAATAATAGAAAGTTACTAGCTTCCATGAATTGGAGGCCACCGAGAAGAGGGGCATTCGGTCGGAAGTGTCTAAAACCAGTACCAACACAGAGTGTTCCTACCGTACGTCTTTCCCAGCAGAGCCGACTGGACTACCTTTGAGACCCCACTGTTTGAGGGTCATTGTTGGTTCACAGATGACTCCGCTACCACCCAAGGGTTGGGAGCGGGCGTCAGCGGTTGCAGGATTGCTAGGGGCGAATCCATCAGCCTAGGTAGTTTTGCGTTAGTCATTCAAGCAGAAATTCTTGCCATTGATCACTGCACGAAGCTCATACTTGAGAAAGGTTGGGCCCACAGATCAATCAAGATCCTATCGGATAGCCAAGCTGCCGTGAAGGCCTTGACTTCATACAATTGTAAATCCCTGCTTGTGCAGGATTGCCGGACCACACTTGGTGAACTGCAGGCTGCAGCTCTTATGGGTCCCGGACTACTCGGGCATAAAGGGAAATGAGGCAGCAGGCTTATTTGAGGCACGAGGGGCTTCCTTGGGGTTCATTGGACCTGAACCAGCCTATGATATTTCTCTCAGGGTAGCGGGGAGGGAAAACAACAGATAAGCTGGTTGGACCAAAAGGTCCAGTATATGTGGAGCAGGATAGCTGGACACAGACATGCTCGCTCAACAATTACTGGCCCATTAGCTGAAAGAGCCAAATGGCTCAGATTCTCTAGGGTAGATCTAGAATACTAACAGCTGTATACACGGGCCACTGTGGCCTCTGGAAACACCTAAGTACGCTGGGGTTGACTGAGGACTCCGAGTGCAGACTATGCCTGGAGGATGACGAGTCTATCGAACACATTGTGTGAGACTGCCCTGCTTGGGACAGGATCTGATTTGAGGAACTAGGAGTCCACAAACTGAGACTGAGGGAATTGGACAAGATCTCACCCACCAGACACATATCCCTCATCAAGAGGCTTGAGCTTGTTGATGAAATATAGATTAAAGGTGTGCCACAATAGTCGATTGCTCACAGAGGAGGGGCGGGTTTCGTCTGTCCAACACAATTCATATAATAATGAATACTCGTACTAGCTTCAAACAAGTATCCCTGCCTTCATAACAAAACATTCGAAGAACAGAGAAACACTATCATATCTGAAGAAATCAGCGGACGAAAGAAATCATTTTCAGTTAATCGTATCTCCAGTTGTAGTGCTTCAGAACAGCCGGTTTATTTCTAATTTTAATTTTACCATGAACAGCCAAGGTGAGTTTCGATTGACTAGAATGATTCTGTTTATCTGCAGCTAGACATCTATAATCTCCTTGGTTTTTCAGAGTTACATTGGATATCTCGAGTATTGATTTCACTATATTACTTTCCCTTTTTGTTTTAGGTTCGGTATGCTGAAACTACCTATATAAGTAATTAAAACCATTAATATTAAAAAAGATGTCTGACTACTTACATCTTCTTGAGATGGTAATTCCCATTGAATGTCAGTATGGACTTCACTTTCAACTCTGCATTCCAAGACCATTGTCTCACCAACAACGAAATGTTTTTTACTCGTGTTTATATAAGGTTCGGCCAAAACGGACGTTGGGCCTGGAAAAAGAAATCAATCCGAACTGGGTAGTGAATTCAAATGACTCCGACAAGCGCAAAAAATTCATTAATGTCGGTCGTTGCAATAATAATGGGACCTTTCTCTAAAGTCATCTTTACCTCTCACTGCACTCATTCCTTACTATGGTTGAACTCTGTCTTTAATCGTTCTTATCCACATATTAGAAAATGGCATACCCGTTCAACTATATTATTCAATGGCAACCCTAAGTAGAAGGAAGGGAGAATATTGTTTAATGTGACACACCGGCCCTCAGTTCCCAATGAGCAAGTTATTGGGATATCAATAAGCGAATCAGCACGGAACATTTGGAATGCCACATTCGGCATAGCATTGGTTCACAAGAACCTCAATGAAAGGAGAAGACACTATCCAACGTATAGTATGGATGCAGGTGAGAGCCCCAGAATGTAGGCCTTCAACCACTTTTACCTAGAAATTGATTTTAACCATCAGCAAATATTCCCCGTGAGTCGGGCTGGGTCACCTCATCGCTCAGTGTTCCGCCAAAGAGGAACGTGTCATTCAGGAACATATAAGAATTAGTTTCTTGGTTATTACCAATCGTCATCGTAACTTAGCCACACTGAATGACAAAAGAAGGCGTTCTAGGACACTAAATTCCATTCGTTGTGAAGTGGCAGAAAGATAATCCCACCAGCGGCAGCCATGGAAATCCTTACGAACACCGACCCTCTACGATGAGAAACCTTGAACGATGTTCAGTGACGTTCATTCTCTTGCAGTAAGAGGGCCTGGGAGTGCAAGGCCGTCTAGTTATATAAGACCATTACGAACTGAAAACTCCCAGTTTAGTATAGTTAGATAAACCACAAACCAGTGAACACAGAATGAGGTGAACTGTAGCCAATTGCCAATATCAAGAAAAGACACACGGTGAAATATTCATTGATTTTAACCATCAACAGATATTCGCTAGCCAGGCTAGGTCAACTCCTCGCTCAGTGTTCCCCCAAAGAGGAAAGCGTCATTCAGAGGCAGATACGAACCAGTTTCATGGTTATTACCAATCGTCAGCGTAACTTAACCACACTGAATGACAAACGAAGGAGTTCTAGGAAACTTAATTCCATCAGTTGTGAATTGGTAGGGGAAGAATCCCACCAGCGGCACCTATGGAGAATCCTTACGAACTCCGACCCTCTGCGATAAAGAAACCTTGAGCGATGTTCAGTGACGTTCAGTCTTTTGTTGACTGCAAGGCTGTCTACATATATAAGATCATTACGAACTGAAAACACCCGGTTTAGTATGGTTAGATAAACCTCAAACCGGTGAACATAGGTGTAGGGAAACTACAGCCAATTGCCAATAACTAAAGAATTGGCTCAAGCACTTACATAAAGTCAGGAGCTTTTGCGCGTATGTGTGCGTATTGTGCGAATTAACCATGGTAAATTCGATTGAGAGTGTCCAATACAGGAGAATTGACATTATAGTTTACCATGGTAAATTCGAATAAGAGTGTCCAATACAGGAGAATGAACAATAGAACATAGGCGCAAAAGCTCCTGACTTCACGTCACGTCTAAGGGTACGGCTCTCACAAAATTTTACACACATCTTTGTGTCGATATTGTACAACTAGTTACCAAGCTTCAATTAGACTATGTTTTTTGAGTTATCGAGGAAATAATATTCCAGGTGGGTATAACTCCGGAACCGATGGACCAATTATGCCCAAAAACGAAATTAAGTCTCCAATTGGGATGTGCCACCTAACCTGAAATGTTCAAGTCGCTATCTCTTCCCGTTCTCAGGTTATCGTGACATAAAAAAAAATATTTAATATTTTTTTTTTAATTTTTTAGTGATACTATTCTCACAAAATTTCACAAGCGTGCTTAGGATTATATTCTACAACTAGTTACTAAGTTTCAATTCGATCGGATTTATGTTGGTTGAAAAAAATATTATTACTCAGAAACCATTAGGCCTATTATGCCTGTTAACGAAGTTTTTTGTCATTTTGGAATGCGCCACTTATTCTGAAAATATCAAGTTGCTAGCTCTTTCCATTGTCAAGTTATCGTGGCAATGGCCGGCTGGACAAAATCAAATTTGACCTCGAATTCTTCATCCGGGAGTCGAACCCAATCGTTTGAAACCATTTGCGGCAAAAAATTACAGACATTTGGCCAAAATAATAACGCGATGTACCCCAGAACATACGCATAATAAGACAAAAGGTGAAATATTCATTGATTTTAACCTTCAACAAATCTTCCCCGTGTCTTTTTTAGTTATTGGCAATTGGACACAGTTCACCTCATTTTAAGTGGTGATTAATTATGTCCATGAAAGCACAAAGAGCGTAAAATCCTTGTCTGATACACAGATGAATCATTTAGAGTGGGGAGCTGGCATTGAGAATCACTTCAGTTGACAAAACTCTCAGCAATGCTCCAAACCAAAACACTCGCAGTGCAAAGGTATGCTCATATCTGGTACTTCAAATGCAGAAAGGTAAGAATTTGCTTCGCAGCCAGATGTCATTTAGGTTCTGGAGACCACTGAATGCAAATCAATGGCCGTGTGGAGCTGCATAAATTATTTATAACGATGCACAATGATCATAATGTAATACAACTTCGTGGGTCCATCAAGGGTCTCATTTGGAACTGATTTTATTTATGATATTTCCCAATGATATATCTGATATAATATGTTCCAAAAACTTATTTTGCTGATGAAGGGAAGATATTCAGGATATATACAGTCTTTTAGCCTGTTATTCGTTGCAGAGGGATCTCTAAAGCTTGAGCGAATGGTGTGAGAGAAATCTAGGCAAGCGTAAGGTGATGAGTTTTACAAGAAAGGTATCTCTTATTGATTTAAAACATTACTCAGACAACGTACAATTGAGGAGAGTTACTGTAACGAGGGATTTGGGGGTTATTTGATCAAAAGCAGCATCTCAATGATTGGTGAGGAGTAAATTCATATCTCTTATTGAAGTAGTGCAGTGAAAGTTCCTCAAGTTTGCATTTTTCTGCAGACATGGATATTATTCCATGAGAAACTGCAGTTGTGACATTCTCTTAGACGAGTTCAAATATTCTTCAGTTAGGAAGATCCAGGAAATGAATGATCTTATCTTCATCACTACATATTATATAACAAAGTCACCTCCCGCTGTCTGTCTGTCCCTATGTATGCTTAGATCTTTGAATCTACGCGAAGGATTTTGATGCGTTTTATTAGATAGAGTGATTCAATAGGAAGATTTATATGTATAATACATGCATAATATGTTAGAGAAACACTGATAATTTTAGAGGTTTCTAATGTAATGTCGTAAATAAACACATTTTTTGCGCGTATGTTCTGGGGAACATCGCGTTATAGTTTTGCCCAAATGTCTGTAACTTTCGAATTTTTTGACGAAATTGGTCTCAAACGATTCAGTTTGCCTCCCCAATGAAGAATTCGAGGTCAAATTTGATTCTGTCCGTCCGGCCGTCCGGCCGTCCGTTGCCACGATAATTTGAGAACGAAAAGAGCTAGCGACTTGAAATTTTCAGGGTGGATGGCGCATCGCAATACGACGGACAAGTTTGTTAATGGGCATAATCGGCCCAGTGGTTTCCGAGTAATAATTTTGTTTTCAACCAATATAGATCCGATCGAATTGAAACTTGGTGAGTAGTTGTAGAATATGAACCTAAGCACGATTGTGAAATTTTGGGCGAATCATATGGCTAGAAAATTTTAAAAAAATTATTAAACAATATTTTTGTTGTCACGATAACCTGAGAACGGAAAGAGATAGCGGCTTGAAAATTTCAGGTTAGGTTGTGCATCTAAATGCGACATTCGAGTTTGTTTATGAGCATAATCGACCAAACGGTTTTAGAGTTATAGCCATCTGATTGGATTCAAACTTGGTCGTTAGTTGTAGAATGCCAACGCGAAAATGTTTGCAAAATTTGGTGAGGATAGCATTTGTAGAAAATTTTTAATAAATCATTGAAAAAAAAAAAAAATTCTATATATCAGTAACTAATCGTTTGAAATTGCTGAAATTTTGCAATGTCCTTCATAACCTAACTCTACTGCCAAGTTCCAAGTTTTAATACGATCGTTTAAATATTGTTGGAGATTCGAGCATTCTTGTGTGAGTTCAGTAGATGGGTGACCGTTGCCTCGATAACTTTCGAACGAAAGGAGATAGGGACTTGCAATTTTCAGGGTAGGTTTCGTATCCGAAAGGGAGAGTTGAGTTCGATTTTGGGCATAATTGGTCAAACGATTTCCGAGTAATAGCCACCTGGAATATTATTTCCTTGATAACTAAAAAAATAAATATTCGATCGAATTGAAGCTTGGTAACTAGTAGTAGAAAATTAACATAATGACGTGTTTAAAATTTTATAAGAACCGTACCCCTAGAAAATTTGAAAAAAATTACGAAAAAAAAAATTTTAAGAACCGTACCCCTAGAAAATTTCAAAAAAATCACGAAAAAAAAAATTGGTTCAAGCACTGACGTGAAGTCAGAAGCTTTTGCGCGTATGTTCTATTGTCCATTCTTCTGTATTGGACACCCTTAATCGAATTTACCATGGTAAATTATGTTGTCCATTTTCCTGTATTGGACACTTAATTCGAATTTACCATGGTAAATTCGAATTTACCATGGTAAATTCGAATTAAGAGTGTCCAATACAGGAGAATGGACAACATAATTTACCATGTGCAGAATTTATAAAAGACTTAGAAACGCTGATAATTTATTTTTGTCAATGTACAGGTTGATTCAAAAGTCCAGGTCATAACTTTAGGAAGAGACATTTTTGCACATATCATTTTAGTAGAGTAGACTTCCCTTTTTCTGCGTGAAACTATCACTTCCTAAAGTTATGACGAGAACTTTTGAATCACCCCAATATAGATTTAGGGAATCTGTATCGAGGGGAATACAGAATTGATGCTAATTTCTGCAGTTATATCCATAATATATGCAGCATGTATGTATGTATCATAATATTGTGTACACCTGCAATTGGGCCTCTGGTCTGTTGGATGTAAATAAATAAATAAATAATCAAGATAGGGTTTAATATGCTAGCTAGAAGATACCGTTAGTAACACTTACATTCAATTTTCAATAGTATCCTTTTATGTACCGTTGTCATGTTCCTAGAAAACTCACAATCCAAAAAACATTTTTTGGATCCTTCGGACTTTGGTACTGAGACAAAACCTTCATATGGATTATATTCGAAGGAATGGCTACAAGAAGGGCCAATTGTTTTCACCTAAAACATGAAAAATAATGCTATATAATTCATAATTCACCAATGAAAATTCATTTTGCAGTAGCCCCATCCACATGAAATAATATACATGTAAAATGTCATGTTGGGATGCATTGTATTCCACCGATTTGAGACTATTCAAGAAATAGTTAATCGTCGTGGATAAAGTATAGTATTCAATTCGCTTCTTGTATTTTTGTTTCCACGTTAGAGGGAAAACATTTTATACGCTTACCCCAAGAGGGTCCGATCTATCAGGAGTGTGAGACTCCAGTTATTGTTTGGTTACTCACTAAAAAACCTCTCAAACGTTCCTTGGAGTAAGTAATCATTAAAGGATACTGTGGGAGGTATACTCATTGTTGAAAGGTTCTTTTCTGGGTTTTCTCTCCCAAACCAAATTATAGAAAAATATCTATAAAATAAAAATGAATTATTTTGTGATTTGTTTCTGCGTAAGAAACACAAGATATTTGTCAGAAGCAATCAATTGAACAATGTTGCCTAACAAACACCAACGAAACAACATCAACGAAGAAACAACTATATCGTAACGTTTTGGAGTCTATATCAGACTCCTTCGTCAGACGCTTAATGAAAATCTTTACAATTATTTTGTTGATAGTTGTTTTGTGAAATTCAAGAATTGTCACAATTGAAGGGGCAAGTGGAAAAAGGAGTTATGTTACAAATATGAGTTTGCGAGAAAATTAGATTTTAGTGAAGTGAGCTGGCATTTTTTGATGGAAGGTAGTTTAATAATTTGATTGGTGCAATTGTGAGCATTAGTTTTTGGATGATTTTTCATGATTTACAGCATTCTGCTATCATATTTCTTTTCGATATAAATTTTGATTCATGCGTACATAAATTTGCGTGCTTGATGTTTAATGTAGCATAGCCCCTTCTACCACTGTGTATCTGCTCAGATATGGAGAATATAAGCAAATCCTGACAGGACAAGTTACATATGCACATAAGACCTTCTTCCATGATATAACCGAATATTTTCAGAAAATGTCACTTGTCCCCTTCTTCCACTTGCCCCTTCAATTGTGACAATTAAGCGTCTTACGAAGGAGTCTGATATATAGACTCCGAAACGTTACGATATATAGTTGTTTCTTCGTTGATGTTGTTTCGTTGTTGTTTGTTAGGCAACATTGTTCAATTGATTGCTTCTGACAAATATCTTGTGTTTCTTACGCAGAAACAAATCACAAAATAATTAATTTTTATTTTATAGATATTTTTCAGAGTTTGGGAGAGAAAACCCAGAAAAAAACCTTTCAATAATGTTCCTTGGAGTAGTTTTTCGTCCTGCTCTCACAGCGTCCCTTAACAAAAGAGATGAGCTGCAAGTGGCCTTCAAAGTTGATGGGACGTAATGACTCGAATTGATCCGAGCAACCGTGCTTTCTGCATTCTTTGCGCCAAAACCTCGGCCAGGGATATACAAGCCGGAAGTTAGCTGTCATTCCGCCTAGACATCCTATGATTAGAACGACCATTCTGACTTTGTGCCTTGGATATGGGGTACCCGGTTCGAAAACTAAATCCGTGTATGTTCCCTTTTCCGTTCTTCTTTCATCATCACAATATTTTCAGAGGGGGAGGAAAATTCGACGACAAACAATTCCTTGAGTTCTTTGTCCAGCAGGACTATATCTGGCTATATGGCGTGTATCTACTGAGTTGTTGGAATAGCATAGTTCATGAAGAAGCGAGCTCAGTCATTTTCAACAACTGCTTTAATCTACAGAGGTACATATGGTAGCACTGGTTTGTTGTCTATACCAGAAATCTCTTTCAGATGGAAGTAGAGAATTCGGAGTGCCGCATTGTGTCTTCCCACATATCCTAATGTGCATAACATTTTCCTACTGACTGTAGCACGCTCTGCAAGTTGTTGGGTTGTACACTTTCATGATGTTCTTTTTATACCATCTCGTATTTATAACACCATCTTGACAAACCATAATGTATCCCTCCATTTCCGACTTGAGCCCAGCTGACTTGAAAAAAGCACTGACGTGAAGTCAGGAGCTTTTGCGCGTATGTTCTATTGTCCATTCTCTTGTATTGGACACCCTTAATCGAATTTACCATGAAAAATTATGTTGTCCATTCTCCTGTATTGGACACTCTTAATTCGAATTTACCATGGTAAATTCGAATTAAGTGTCCAATACAGGAGAATGGAATTTACCATGGTAAATTCGACTAAGGGTTTCCAATACAGGAGAATGGACAATGGAACATACGCGCAAAAGCTCCTGACTTCACGTCAGTGCTTGAACCAATTATTTTTTTCGTAGTTTTTTTGAATTTTCCTAGGGGTACGGTTCTTACAAAAAATTTTTTTTCGTCAATTTTTTCTATTTTTCTAGGGGTACGGTTCTTACAAAATTTTAAACACGTCTTTATGTTGATTATCTACTACTAGTTACCAGCTTCAATTCGATCGAATCTTTATTTCTTGAATTATCGAGGAAATAACAGGTGGGTATAACTCGGAAACCGTTAAACCGATTATGCCCAAAAATGAACTTAACTCTCCCATTCGGATACGCAACAACCCTGAAAATTGCAAGTCCCTATCTCCTTTCGTTCGAAAGTTATCGAGGCAACGGTCACCCATCTACTGAACTCACACAAGGCTACTCGAATCTCCAACAATATTTAACCGATCGTGTTAAAACTTGAAAATTGGCAGTAAAGTTAGGTTCTAAAGGCTCTTGCAAAATTTCAGCAATTTCAGACGAATAGTTACTGATATAGAATTTTTTTTTTATTTTTCATTGATTTCTCAGAAATTTTCTACACATGCTATCCTCACAAAATTTTGCAAGAATTTTCGCGTTGGCATTCTACAACTAATAATCATGTTTCAATTCAATTGGTTTAGTATTTTTCGAGTTAATGATGAGAAAAAAACAACCAAATTTCAAACTCTATCCGTTCTCAGGTTATCGTGACAACAAAAATATTTTTTAATAATTTTTTAATAATTTTCTGGCGATACGATTCTCACAAAATTTCACAAACGTGCTTAGGTTCATATTCTACAACTACTCACCAAGTTTCAATTCGATCGGATATTGGTTGAAAACAAAATTATTACTCGGAAACCATTGGGCCGATTATGCCCATTAACGAACTTGTTCGTCGTATTGGGATGAGCCACCTACCCTGAAAATTTCAAGTCGCTAGCTCTTTCCATTCTCAAGTTATCGTGGCAACGGCCGGACGGCCAGCCGGACAGAATAAAATTTGACCTCGAATTCTTCATTGCGGAGTCGAACCAAATTGTTTGAGACCATTTTCGTAAAAAAATTCGAAAGTTACAGACATTTGTGCAAAATGATAACACGATGTTCACCAGAACATACTCGCAAAAACGAAGGTAGTTCTCCCGATAGGCCCTTATTATCCAAACTCCTGAAATAAATGGAGTGCAGGTGTTTACTCTTGTGATCTTCGAGTAGTGTCTTGAGTTGTGCCTGGCTTATCTCTCTGCCAACTCTTCTTTGATCTGTTGGCGTAATAGGTGCTCCTGCTAGTTCAATGGATATGCCAGTTTTGCTGAGCTTCTCCAAAGCTCTCTGACCAGCCCCTAAATAGGAAAGCTCCTTGGTTTTCAATTTTAGGATGAGCCAACATTTTCAGAAGTGGGTCTTCATTTCTAAATATCCTTATTGCCATTCCCAACGTTGTTGATGGTGTTGGTAATCCAAACTATGCAAACCCCTTCCTCCTGGTATATTCTTTGTACAGAGCAGTTGGGATGCAGATTGCGGTTCATGTTCACTACTTCACGTGTGGATCTGTCGAGTTCGAGAATTTCATTTACTGTCCGGTTAATTAGCCCGAAAGAGTAGGTGACTATGAGGACTGCCAAGCTGTTCGTAGCAGATAGTTAATTTTTCCCGGACAGTTGTGATTTCCATATATCTTGGAGCTCCTCCTTGTAACTAGCTGTTGAGGCATCCTTGATTCGGGTTGTCTCCAGCGCGCCTCTTTGACTCATTCCAGGAAATTTGTGAGTTTATTCCTCTTCGAGGTGTCGAATGCTTATTCCCCCTTCTAGTTCGATGTCTTCTCCTGTTTCTTCTGTTTTTCCTTTGCTGAGATCAAGAACAGCACAATTGTCCAAAGAAAATGACACCCTATTGCTGGGGTGTATTCGGCAACGATATTCAATAGTTGTAGTGCTGCTTTGGAAGGAGCGTACAGTTTTGAGTCGTGTACAGGAGATGTGATATAAGATATTCTATTCTGCCTGGTGGCCCGGCCTCGTACCCTATTCTGCTTGCCTTCAACTCAGTTGTTAATGGTAGAAGTGTTATGCAGAACAATAACAGGATAGGCGTTGAAATACGCCTCTCCTGTATCTTACCCATCCGGTATAAGAGGTGCGACCTCGCTATCGGACGGCGAACTTAGTTTTGCATAACACCATAATTTTTTCCATCATATGGAGGACGTAAGGGTGGATTTTGAGCATCTCTAGCAGCCGTATTATCAATCTGTGCGCCGATGTGTCAAATGCTTTCTCGTAATCCAACCATGATGTATGTAGGTCGCGCTTGTAGTGTCTCGCATCTAGACAAATGATCTCGTGAGAAGGTGGTCCTTGCACCCCTGTACCCCTTTCCTGCATCCTCTTGGTTCGTAGATTTGATTCCACACTGGTACAATGAACTCCAGAATCCGATTTTGAAGAACACTTGTAAGAATTGTATACAGCGTGTTGAGATACGTGATTGGGCGGTAGTTGTTTGGCTTTCCTAGATCACTTGATTTCGGTATCAGTACATTTCTGCCCTCTACCAATCATGAAGTTATTGGCTCACGGTGAATTATTATCTCACTGAATAATTTAGCTAGATGTTGGTGGGTAGCTGGAAAGTTCTTGCACCTGTAGTTCTAAAAACCATCCAGTCCTGATGCCGTGAAATCCTGCTTGTTGATTAGGCATGTCTAATCTCTTCGTTTGTTATTTCAGTCAGTTCTTCGGTTTGTTGCAGATTTTGATCGGATAATAACTGGAATATGTAAAGTGCTGGAGTCTCCCTGTTTGTCGTTTGCTTTTCATAATAACTTTCATCTTTCAATAAAATTACTTGAGACCTGAGTTTTTTCGTAATTTAACGAATTTCAAATGTGATGGAATAAATATGTCGGAATTAAAAATTCTGTGATCTAAGACGATTCTCTCATTACTCAAGTATGTCATTAAAATTGTTTGAAATGAATTCGTATCTAATAAAAGGTGAGAAAAAGGTCTATATCGATAGTAAATTGGATTAAGAGTGTCCAATAGTGATGTATAAAACTTCATTAACAGAAAAAAAAAGTGACGCATTAGGAAAGCTAACCACTAGTATAACTCAGCCACAAAAGGGGGTTATGAGTAGCTACCGCAGGGAGCTTGGTTGATTGACCGCCAGGTATCACTTATGTCTACTTTGTACTTATAGTGATTGCTGGAATTTGACTAAAACAGTTTCTTTGTATTGTTTTATTCATCGTCGTTGAAATATACCTCACTGATGATTTCTAATGAGGATGAAACCGGTTTGTGGCTATTCAACTTTGATGAAATCACACTATGTGAATTGCTCTGAACTTCGAACTCTGCTAGTCCTTTCATCGTTGAATCATTAACGGGTTTAAGGTTGAATTCAAATTTTTTTCAGCAACCTTCAAAATATTTATATTTCAGAAACTATGCGTCAGAATGAGCTGAAATTCCTTACATAACTTCGAGTCACCTTTTTACAATCGACTGCCGAATTTCAGTTCGATGAGGCGTGAACAGACCATGGAACGTGCGCGCAAAACCTCGTCACATCATGTCGGTGCCTTATCACTAATTAAATTAAGGTCTTTCGGAAATTTAAAAATTAACAAATACTTCGTGGCAGATAATTCGACTTGCATCTTGTTACACATCAATGACAAGTCATTGTGAATGATATCTATACACACTGATGCACCGAGTTTGCAATGAATCTTCAAATAACACTCAAAAACTGATCACCTTTACAGTCCTATTATTCACTTGCACTCATTTAACACAATATTTCGCACAGTAAGCCATTAACATTTGCAAACTGGACGAGAATGTTGCCATTGTTTCTTGTTCATGGCTTATGTACTTAAGGAGGCTGCGATTCTGGCCGTCCATCCGATAGCTTTCTAAGGAAGGAACTTAAAATATCGATATTTACTGGGTAGATTTGAGGTCTCAATTCACCGGTCGAGATTCTGGATGGACAGAACCACTCGATTTTTCCAGAGATAATCAAATCTCTTCTCATCTTCTGAACAACGGAGTTGATCTGGTTGAGAATTGGTACTTAGAAGTATAATAGGTAATGATTTTAAGGCTTATACAGAATTTCATATGAATCGTATCACCAGTACGACTGATCACAGAATAATCACAGAAAAATTCCAAGGCAAATTGTGGAAGCCAAGTCAAAAATTCTATTGTACAGCACACTCACCTTGACATTGATATCTGACGATGTGGGTCTGCAAGGGATTACAGTTCGCTCATTTCTTATACCATAAATTGACGGCACATTATTAGGAATTGATTGTGATATAGCTAAACGATGATCATCTGAAAAATATTAATCAACTATGTCACATACAGCTTAGGCTTTCCTGTATCACCGACTAGCTCTGATTCTATTAGGGCGCCACCTTCTTTTAATGAGTTATTAAAAATGATACAGAAGCTCAGGGCGTGGGAGTTTTAGAAATAAAGAAGGAAACAAGCCGATCAAATAATGAACATATATTAACTAGAAATATAATCACAAAATAAGCTGTATGTACATTAAAGGGGGATAGTAAAGTGTGTCATCCAGAATAAGTCCACTATCGCTGACAAGGTTATGTTAAATATACTCATAAAATTCGTAAATTATAGGTACACAAGGTATCAATCAATAAATCTTTCAGAATTAAGTGGCAGTAATAAGTTCTGATCAACCCAAAGATGTCAAATACAATTCACAATGAAATATAGTTCCCAGATATCTGTTCACATAAATTCTTAAATAATGACAGTAATCAATGAGCACTCAGATAATTCAAAAATATTAATTTCTGCTCAGTAGCAGATCTTCAGATTAAAAATCGTCAAATAATAACAATGAAAAACAACAAAATGAAAACTACAATGTTCAGATGTCAAAGGCACGATAGAGTCTCTATGGTTCTATCAAACCTCAAAATTACCGTTCTCTATGGTCAAATGTCAAGCACTTGGTTTCGCCCAATTAGCGTTGAATTTCCAGATGTTCGAAATTAATAAATGCACTGACCTTATATTGTCCTTGATACCAAATTTTGTCCACAATAATATTCCCGTAATTGTATCAAACCTGAATGTAAACAGTTGTTATTCCAGCGATGTTGTCCAGCCTCGAAGAAATTCGTCCCGCTGAATGCACGTGATAAATTCCCAACCTCCAATCTTAAAGAACTCAATTACGGAGTCTAAGTAAGGAACCTAAACAAGGAGCCTACACAAGGAGCCTACACAAGGAGCTGAAATAAATTCAAATTAGGATAATGCCTATGCAAAATTTCCATGACTTACGCAGAAAAATGGCCTCCTGGTTAATCCGAAAACGATCGATATTATTGAGCTAATATTCCATAATATCCAAATCCAAAACCAAAATCATCAGCTTCAATAATTTTCCCAGCTAACAATCCTTCGATTACTCCGAAATTAATCGATAAATACGTATATTCAAAGGACAGTCGAAACCAATTCTTTCTACCTCTTAGCGTCAAAGAAAATTTTACATAAGACTGAAAATCGGCAATTCCGCGTCCGCTCAGACGCACTCAACAACGCATGACGTGCAGCAATATGTGCCAACAATCATCGATTCTGGACAGCGCGCTACCAGTGGTGGTACAAATATCTGGTCCAAGCATCAACGAATTTTATTCGACGATTTTGAAGCGTGACATCCCCCTCTTCCTTCCACAGGAGGTTATCTCAGATCACCGACGACCAACATCTGACTCCATCAACCTGCGCAAATAAAAGACATCGGGTCACTGAAGGTGACCAAATACCTAAACAAACCAAAAGCAATTCTAGCTAAACCTCATGTATACCAATCCCAGCCGCTACAATTTCAGTTCGTACTCCATCATACACATCAACACTCATTCCTTTCATTCATCGACTCTTACCAGTTAGCCCCATGACTGGCAACATCCTAGTCCCAAGGGCCTAACCCTTGTGGAGGGACTTGCCGGCCCTGAGCCACACCACAGCCAGAAGTCGCCCGGACAAGGCAAAGTACGACGAGGTCGCCCAGACGAGCAGGAACCCCCCCCCATGTCGACAAGGTTAGCCGGTCACCATCCCAAGTCTAGACAGTGGTTCCCCCAAAGAACGAGCGCCGTACCGCCGCACTCCTGTCATCGAAGACAGCCAAGCCAGACCCCACCAGCTCCCGGTATGGTCCAGGACGCCTGTGCTAACCCAGATGTGCATCAAGTCTATAGGTGGCAGTTTTCGGGTTCCAGCCTCCAACAACCATAGCCCATAGCCTTCATTCACCCACACGCAAGCAATCCGGTACTACAAATCCTATTATGGGATGACCGCCAGCAATGACCCGCGAATGTAGAAACCAGTATGAGATCGGCAACAGGAAAAAAAACAAGATTAAGGCCATAAAGTGGTAAGAAAATGGTCGCTTACCAGTTGAGCAGTGCGTGGGGCTAGATGTTCAGCTCCCACCTCGTCTGCACAACAATGAGTAAATTTTGAAGAAAAAGGAAAATACATTAAAGCCGATTTCACACTAGAATCCAACCCGGGATCACGCAGACGACCACCGACACAAAAG
This sequence comes from Halyzia sedecimguttata, assembly GCA_937662695.2. Classification (NCBI taxonomy): domain Eukaryota; kingdom Metazoa; phylum Arthropoda; class Insecta; order Coleoptera; family Coccinellidae; genus Halyzia; species Halyzia sedecimguttata. The sequence goes on from OW569415.2 coordinate 41,656,232, forward strand.
TCAAGGCAGCGCCCAATTGCCCGCACTTTCGCTCGCGATCAACCAGCAATAAAAAAAAGGAATCACTTCAATCACCCGGTCCACAAATATACCAGATTCACTACATGCCAATCATTCTATTATTCTAGAATTAATATCCTAAAACTCGAAACCAGACAATCCCTTATCGATAGGGAAAATTCTCAAACATCACTAAATCCTCAAAATCTACTAAACAAACGTGACAGTCTCAAAACTAACCACTAACATCACCATGGTTTCGGCGGACAACCTAACACATCCGAACCATTGACTTCCGTAGCAATAAGATATCAAGAATCCCTGGAGGAGCATACTGATTTAAAGTCTATTACGTGCCATACACCTTTACTTTTGCCTGAGTCGTCAATCAATTCATAAGTCCAGTGGCCCAACTTTTTACCGATAGTGTAAGGTCCCACATATTTTGGCGCAAGTTTCGCGTTATAAAACTCCAATGCATTGGAGAGTGATTTATTCCTTAACCACACCTTATCATCCACATTATATGAAACTGGACGTCGGCGCAAGTTGTACCGCTGTTTATTGTGCTCCTGAGCCTTACGAAGTCTATTCCGAACTTCCATAAACAATTTTTCGAAACCTAATCGTCTCAGACCCAAATCAGGACTCACGGTAGGTATAGGATATTCGTATTCCGACGCATCTAGGCGAGGTTCTCGACCAAAATTGACAAAATAAGGACTATGTCCGGTGGTTTCATTTCTAGCCGAGCGCATGGCGCACCCCAAAGCAGCTAGATTATCTGCCCATTTCCGGTGACTATCAGACAAGTAACATCGGATCAAGGTCTTTATGGTTTCATTGGATCTTTCGGTAGGATCTGCACACGGATGATAGTATGGAGTATACAGGATTTTAGTGTTATATTTGTTGCAGATTGATACAAATTCCTTGCCGCGCATCTGAGTTCCATTATCACATATAAGAGTTTGAGGAACTCCAAAGACCAAAAAGACTTGCTCTTCTACAAATTTGGCTAAAGCCTTGGAAGTGACTGTACGTAAAGGCGTAAACAAAACAAACTTACTAAAGTAGTCAGTAACCACCAAAAGATATTTATAACCCTGAGTTGACGAGGGTAGAGGTCCTACGAAATCTAGGCTGATGGTCTGCCATGGTTCCACGATTTCCGGTCGATTTCCCATCAAGCCTGCTGGAGCTTTTAAGTCTGGCTTACAAGACTTACAGATACTACATCTGTTTACATAGCGGACGACATCAGCGTGCATTTTAGGCCAGCAATAACGACGGCGAATTTTCCAAAATGTTTTGTAAATGCCAAAGTGACCAGATGTTATGGAATCGTGGTTGCGCTTCAAAATTGCTGATCTAAACTCTTTGGGTACGACTAACAACCATTTTTCCGATTCTCCAGACAGCTCAGGAATCCTACCATTGACGTATTTCAGAAGCAGTCCATTTTCTAGCCTCCAATTGGAATATTTTGCCGGGAATTTTTCTAGATTCTCTCGCATCTTGATATACCATTTGTCGGTTGTCTGGACAAAATCACCACCGCCGAACTCTTCTGACCCACCATCGATATTAGCCATATCTGAAACCTTGAAATTCTCGTCCCCACTCGGAACAGATCGAGAGAGCATATCAGGTACGATGTTATCTTTGCCCTTACGATGTACGATTTCAAAGTCGTATGGCATCAGCCGTAAACTCCAACGAGCTAACCTGCCCTGGGGGTCTTTGAGATTGTTGAGCCAAATCAAAGAGTGGTGATCAGTTATCACGACGAAACGATTACCCTCTAAGTAATGCCTTAACTTCTCGATTGCCCAAATGACTGCCAAGCATTCCCGTTCGGTGGTAGTCCCTGTTCGACTGAGAGTCCTTGAAAGGTATGCGATAACTTGCTCTCCATTTTCCGCTTGCTGACATAAAACAGCACCAAGTCCATATGAACTTGCGTCGGTCTGCAATATGAAAGTCTTGCTAAAATCAGGACATGATAAAATAGGTGCGGTTGCCAAGCTCTCCCTAAGTTTACAAAAAGATGATTCGCACTCCTCAGTCCACTCCCATTTTGCGTGTTTTCTAGTAAGCGCAGTCAGAGGTGCGATTAACGTGGAAAAATTAGGCACAAACCGACGGTACCACGAAGCTGTCCCCACAAAACGGCGTATCTCAGTCACTCCTTTGGGAGGTGCACTATTCAAAATGGCCTCAACCTTAGCTGGATCTGGTCTCAAACCATACGAGTCTACAACATAGCCGAGATATTTAAGTTCGGACCGACAAAATTGACTTTTCTCTCTGCTAATAACTAAACCAGCAGAAATCAAACGATCAAAAACAGTTTTCAAGATTTTCATATGAGTCTCGAAATCAGGGGTTACAATTATAATGTCATCCATATATACCAAGACATATGGTTCCAAATCTGCGCCTAAAATAGTGTCAATCACGCGCTGAAACGTCGCAGGACTATTTGTTAGACCAAAGGGCATACGCTTAAATTGAAACAAACCCCTACCAGGTATTGAAAATGCGGTATATTCACGAGAGTTTGGTGCTACTTCAATTTGGAAGAAAGCGCTTTTAATATCCATAGAACTTATATATTTTGCATCCCGAAGAAGATCTAAAATGGTGGAAATATTCCGCATGGGATAAGCATCTTTTTTCGTGACAGCGTTAAGACGGCGGTTATCTACGCAAAACCTATATGAATCGTCCTTTTTCTTAACCAAACAAATAGGAGACGACCAACTACTTCTCGACGGTTCTATAATATCATCCATTAACATTTTCTCTAGATGTTCGTCAATCATTTTTTGTTTTATTGGAGAGACCGGATAATACCTCTGCTTGATGGGTCTGACGCCTGACTCTATTTCAATTAGGTGTTCGCCCACTAAACTCTTTCCCAATTCGTCACCCGTTCGTTCAAACTGAAAACCAACCAGATTATCCAACCTAAACTGTTGTTCTCCATCTAATGAACTAGAATCATGCAAGCTACTGATTTCAACTTCGGGTTCTTGTTCAGCAAAATGCCATACGTCCCTGTTATATTAGGAACAATCTCCATAGCTTTCCAGAAGTCTATACCGAGAATGAGGGTATGTGAAAGTTCCAAAACTACCAAAACATTCATCCATTTAACTTTGCCCTCCAAAGACATAGGAACCCTAACTTCACCCAAAGAATCACATGTCTGACCATTCGCCACCGTACACCGGACGCGAGCTGAATTTAACCTAAAGCCTTACTTCACCAAGCTGTGGTAACCTGAACTACCCACTATAGTACGCGAAGCACCAGTGTCCAGTAAACCCTTGAATCTATACCCTAAAATGGTAACGTCTAGGTAAGGTCGTTGATCATTGGGAGCGTGAGCAACTATGTAATCTAAAATAGCAAATGTGTTATCACCAAAACCATTCTTACTGTCACAAATCGTATCACTAGCTTTAATCGGTCGAGGAGCTCTATCCGGGGCAATATCACGACCACTCAATTGTCCCGGTTCTAGTTTAACGAACACTGCGGGCAATTCCTACTCGTGAAGCCATGTTTGCCACAACGATAACATAATATTTGCCTAGGCATCGTACAATTTCTGACAGTGTGTCCCAAACGTTGACAATTCCAACAAGCTCCAGAAGAACCCACGGGTTGATTATTCTGAACAATTGGACCAGCAGGAGGTGACCTAGATTGTGCTGATGAGACAGGTTGTTGACGATTCCCGGGAAGAGGATTATTAGACCCAAAGGTCAAGACATTCTCTGCACCCGCAGAATGACCAGCGGATATATATGCAAAGTCTGGATCAACGTAAGCTTGACGACGTCTACTAGGTGGTACATAATGTTCTGCACGAAATTTCTTACGTTCTAACTGCATACAAGCATCCTCAAGCTCACTCATATCGGCAACTGCCGGTAACTGGGTGGAATAAAAAGGTGCTAAATTACGTACAACTATGTTCAGCTTTACTTCCTCATCAACCTGGCCATAGCGACGGAACATTGAATTGATACAGGTCAAATAATCTACAATAGACTCAGATGGATCTTGAGTCCTACTCAAAATATCCCGAAATAAACGTCCACGATAGTCTGGTGGCTCATAATGTTTTGTTAAAAGCTGTGTTAACTCTTTCCAATTGTTGAACCTGTTCCTATTCGACCTAAACCAAAGCAATGCTCTACCAACAAACAAGTCTACTGCTGAATCAAACAAGTCCTTCTCGGTAACTCCTCTAGCTCTGCGAAGCTCTTCCACTCGTTCTAAGAAATTGTGGACTGACATTTCCCTAAGGTCTCCCGAAAATTGCACATTCCACTTCTGAAGGTTACGTGAAGACGATGAATGCATACCTGATAACGACATTCTTGTACTAGACCTAACCAAACTGGGTTGTTCTACCTCAACTTCCGATTCACTACTTGATTCGTTCACGCCTAAACTGGACATCATCTGAAACATCTCACCCTTAGAATAAGCTAACTCCACCTCGCCAAACATGTCTACTATCCTGGTCCTAGCACGATCCAACCTACCCTGCATAGCATCACTAAGCTCTACAGATGACAAATGCTCACACCTATTAGACAAATGGGTCAACCTAGTACACACAATATGGAATTCTCCCCTCTGGACAAGTTTACCTAATTCTTTCACCTTTTCCTCAATAACAGCGATCTCAGCCGACGAATCACTCAACTTGAACTCTGGATAAGTAACTGACCTATTAGCTTTTTCTAACTTCAACAATGGTCTTAATAAAGTACGTAAATCTTTAACGGTTTGGTTCGACAAAGCCTGAAGACCTCTTACATTTAGCTCATAAACTAATTCGTCTTTAAGCAAAAGGTTCATATTGAATTTGGGACGAGCCATCTCTAAATAATTCCTAACAAACTCCGAACGTAATCAACTTATATAAAAAAAAAAAAACAAAACCCAAAGCCCAACTTACATATGAAATTAATAAATATTGGTAATATGGCACGAAATGCACGAGCACTCAGCGGAAAAATTCTTGCGACAAATCAGAGATCTGAACAACAACTGACTCAAAATTTTTCTGGTTGTTCAAAAAGTAAAAAGAAGAAAAAAAAAAATCAGCGACAGTCAACACACTCTGGATACTTCAATAATAATAAAAAAATAAATCGCAACTTATTAATAAAGAAATCAAAATAATAATCCAGTGACTCACGCAGGGCACTGGAGCACAAATTACAAAATTTAAATTTAAAACAAAATTTAAATGAGAGGGTAGTAATTTCGGGGCCTCACGTTTAGGGTGCCAATTAATGTCGCATACAGCTTAGGCTTTCCTGTATCACCGACTAGCTCTGAGCCTACACAAGGAGCTGAAATAAATTCAAATTAGGATAATGCCTATGCAAAATTTCCATGACTTACGCAGAAAAATGGCCTCCTGGTTAATCCGAAAACGATCGATATTATTGAGCTAATATTCCAAAATATCCAAATCCAAAACCAAAATCATCAGCTTCAATAATTTTCCCAGCTAACAATCCTTTGATTACTCCGAAATTAATCGATAAATACGTATATTCAAAGGACAGTCGAAACCAATTCTTTCTACCTCTTAGCGTCAAAGAAAATTTTACATAAGACTGAAAATCGGCAATTCCGCGTCCGCTCAGACGCACTCAACAACGCATGACGTGCAGCAATATGTGCCAACAATCATCGATTCTGGGGGTCTATTCTCGACCATTCGCAATTTAAACGATCGGTCGCATATGCTATATATTGCTATAGAGATGCGCACGATCGTGCAAATTAAGAATGGTCGAGAATAGACCCCCTGGACAGCGCGCTACCAGTGGTGGTACAAATATCTGGTCCAAGCATCAACGAATTTTATTCGTCGATTTTGAAGCGTGACAACTAGTATCAACTTATTATTTGCACACGTGACTCATGAGATAATGAAGATATCTTCAATTTCGTTCTAGTAACTCAATTAATTCTTCTTAGGAATTCTCTAATTCGAATAAATATTGAAAATTAACTCCGCTTATATCAACTTTCACCCAAACTTCAAATTTCACGTATTGTGTAGAAATTCAATATACTTATCCAAAGTTTGATTCATGAACATTTCCAATTACTCTATAACAAAATATCCAGGGTGTATCCGAAAAACACCGAAATAATTTAAGGGGTGATTCTGTGATGAAAATTAAGGTGGGTATTTGGTTCAAAATTTTTTGAAAAACCTCCCGAAAAGTTACGCTCATCCGAAGATTAACAAAAAATTGTTTCTCTTTCTTATTTTTCCTGTATATTAACCTAAAGACACAAAACATGGTAAATATTAGATGTTAATTGAACTACACACTTTGGAATTTTTCAACCCTGAAACCCTATGCTTAGAAGGGGTGAAATAGTCAACCCCTAAGATATTATTGAGATATTAATGGGAATTCCACAAAAAAGTATCCTGGGTCCCATCGTTGTATATATTAATGACTTGCCTTTTGTTTTTGAAGGTTTAGCCTGCAACCTATCATCTACGCGGACGATACAACCATTCTTGAGACGGTACCACATACTCGGACACTCAGTAGTAGCGATGTGATACGGACACTGTCAGTGTTGGAGCTCTGGTGTCTTGAAAATCAACTAGTGAACTAGTGCTGAATGCTGCAAAGACTGAATGTGTGGTATTCTCTACTGATAGAGCTGGGCGGGTGTATCCTTGAGAAATATGTTACGGACACTTGGAATTTACCTGCACCAACACTTGTTGGACAGGTTGGTTGAAATGGCGAGAGCATATAGATCAGCTGGGACCTAAATTGAACTGAGTTGTGTACTCTTTGAATGTCCTAAAACACCAGGTGGAGTACGAAATACTGAAGTTGGTTTACTTTGCCAATTTTCAATCACGCTTGTACTATGGTGTGATTTTCTGGGGGAGTAGCTCACTTATGGTGAGGATATTTCTAATACAGAAGCGAGCTATAAGGGTTATGTAGACGAATAAATTTAGACAGACCTGTACAGGCGTTTTCAAGATATGTGGTCTGCTAACCCTGCCAGGACTATATATATGTAATTTTTTTTTTTTTTTGAATCACCTTTACAGGGTTTGGCTTTGATAATGCCGGTTCACAAGGAACAAGGCATGTCTCAATTGCTTGTTAAGAATCTTCTCACAATTCTGGTAGTCCAGAGGATTACCTCCTTTTGTGCGACCTCGATTAAGTTCTCCTCGAGCCCAAGCTTGCTTGTGTTCTCTGGCAGGTGTATTTCAACCAGGCCGTTCGTGGTGATTACCAGTGGAAGTATTGATAAGCCGGGATATGTATATATATATATATATATAGGAGAGGTTCTCAGGATTTCTTGGTCTTGAAGGATTATTAATACACTTTTATATCATCCAAGCTTTCGGTAATTTTTAGTTCAATGTTAATCACATGTAAACTTTCATGTTACAGATCCTTGAGAAAGGTAATAAAAATTAGCGAAAGCTTAGATGATATAAAAGTGTATTAATAATCCTTCAAGACCAAGAAATCCTGAGAACCTCTCCTATAGAAATATCACGGTCAATAACTATCACACCAATTTATATATATATATATATATATATATATATATATATATATATATAGAAATATGGATCATGCGGAGTAATATAAATAAGTGGAAAAGTTTAACGGAATTACCCGTTAAACTTTTCCACATATATATATATATAAAACCTTGTTATGTTTTCATAAGTATCAGACTATGTGTAACATGGAAAAAAATGTCAATAGCACAAGGTGAACATTTCCGTTTTTTTACCCGCGTCATAGACTTGTCGTAACTGAGAAGTTACCATTTTACGCTAGCTTAAAATTGTTGAATACGCTTCCGCTGAATGTCAGGAGGGAAAATAGTTTGCAGGCCTTCAAGAGAAAGATCTTTGCATTTATAATGGCAATTGAGTCCTATTCAATTGGGGAATATTATGAGTCATGTGAGCGTTTTGGTTCCTGATGTGTGGCCAAATGTTTTTGTAATTTGTGTAATTAGGTATATACCAGTATAATATTGTTTGTCTTTGTTGGCTTGTTTTCTACATTTTCAAAGCGTGATCCTAATGCCTAGAAAATCTAAAATATTCTCATGATTTTGATTAACCATTGAATTTTAATGTGACCTTGACCATATGACTTCACTGATATTCCGAGATTTTGAGTTATTTGAGCTTTTGGTCAAATATTCTTTATTTGGGATGATCGGAAAGATGGTCAATTGGTCATAGCCACTTGCCCTTGAACGTTAGAAGAGAGGAATTTTCAGGACGTTTTTCACTCTGACTTCGACAAAAAATTCTACAGGTTGCTCACGATATCATGCCGAATTTCTAGTGATCATCAAAAAAATCATCATCTCAAATGAACCCCTATTTTTGCGCGCATATTCTGGGGAACAGCATGCTATCACTTTGCCCAAATATCTGTAACTTTCGATTTTTTCCTATAATTATCTCAAACGATTGTGTTCGACTAAATGATGAAGAATTCGAGATCAAATTTTATTCTATCCAGCCAGCCGGCTGTTAGCACGATAATTTTTGAAGGGATAGAGAATGCGACGTTTGAGTACATTAATGGGCATGATCGGTCAATTGGTTTCGGAGTTATTTCCCATTATTTTAAGAAATACAAATCCGATCGAATAGGAATCTATTACACGGTTGAAAAAAAGACGGCTTGAAGGTTCGTGCAGTATGTCGTGAGGAAGTGCGAGGCGTGAATATACGAAGAAAAAATGGTTCAAGCTCTGACGTGAAGTCAGGAACATTAAGATTGTCCAATACAGGAGAATGGACCATAGAACATACGCGCAAATGTTCCTGACTTCACATCAGTGCTTGGACCAATTTGTTTTTTTCGTAATTTAAAAACAAAATTTCTAGGGGTACGGTTCTCACAAGTTTTTACACACGTCTTTATATCGATATTCTACAAATAGTTACCAAGCTTCAATTTGATCGAATCTATATTTTTTGAGTTATCGAGGAAATAATATTCCAGATGGGTATAACTCCAAAAGCGTTGGACAGATTATGCCCAAAAACGAACTTAACTCTCCCATTCGGATGCGCAACCTACCCTGAAAATTGCAAGTCCCTATCTCCTTTCGTTCGAAGGTTATCGAGGCCACGGTCACCCATCCAACTACTGAATTCACACAAGACTGCTCGGATCTCCAATAATACGGATCCAATAGTGTTCAAACTTGGAACTTGGCAGTAAAGTTAGGTTCTGAAGGCTCGTTCAAAATTTGAGAGATGTCGGACGAATAGTTTCTGATATATAGAATTCTTTTCAATGTTTTTCTATGATTTTTTTAAATTTTTGTCGTATGTTCTGGGGAATATCGCGTTATCATTTTGCCCAAATGTCTGTAATTTTCGAATTTTTCGTTGGTGAGTTGTTGTAAAATATAAACCTGAGGACGTTTGTGAAATTTTGTGAGAATCGTATCGCTAGAAAATTTTTAAATAATTATTAAAAAATATTATTTACGTCACAATAACCTAAGAACGGAAAGAGATAGCGACTTGAAATTTTCAGGTTAGGTTGAGAATCTGAATGCGCCATTTGAAATTTTTTATAGGCATACTCGACAAAACGGTTTTGGGGTTATACCCATCTGAAATTTGGTTGTTATTTACACAATAACTCAAAAAATACGGAACCGATCCGATTCAAACATGGTTATTAGTTGTCGAATGGCCAAGGTAAGAATTCTTGCAAAATTTCGTGTGGATCGTATCACTAGAAAATTATTTAAAAATTATAGAAAATTATTGAAAAAAATTCTATATATCAGAAACTATTCGTCCGACATAGATGAAATTATGCGAAAGCCTTCAGAACCTACCTCTACTACCAAGTTTGAAGTTTGATCATGATCGGATCTATATTGATGGAGATCCAAGCAGCCTTGTGTGAGTTCAGTTGCTGGATGGGTGACCGTTGCCTCGACAACTCTCGAACTAAAGGAGATAGGGACTTGCAATTTTCAGGATAGGTTGCGCATTTGAATGGGAGAGTTAACTTCGCTGTTGGCCATAATTAGCCAAACGGTTTCGGAGTTATACCAATCTGGAATATTTTTCCCTCGATAACTCAAAAAATATAGCCTCTATCGAATTGAAGCTTGGTAGCTAGTTGTAGAATATCCACATGAATAGTGTGTAAAATTTTGTGAGGACCGTACCACTAGAAAATTTAAAAAAAATCAGGAGAAAATATTATGTATCTCATGATTCCTGAGAACGGAAAGAAATAGCGACTTTCAGTTTTCAGGGTAGATAGCGCATCTGAATGCGACATTTAAGTTCGTTAACTAGCATAATCGGCCAAATGGTTTTGGATCAATCTGAAATTTGGTTGTTATTTCCTCAATAACTCAAAAAATTTGAATCCGATCCAATTCAAACATGGTTATTAGTTGTAAAATGCCAACCCGAAAATTCTTGCAAAATTTTGTTAGGATCGTAGCACTAGTAGATTTTTTAAAAATCATTGAAAAAAAAATTGGTTCAAGCACTAACGTGAAGTCAGAAGCTTTTGCGCGTATGTTCTTTAGTCCATTCTCCTGTATTTGACACTTTTAATCGAAATTACCATGGTGAATTATATTGTCTGTTCTCCAGTATTGGACACTCCGAATTTACCATGTTAATTTCGATTAAAAGTGTCCAATACAGGAGAACAGACAATAGAATAGAATTCACCATCGTAAATTCGAGTAAGAGAGTCCAATACAGAAGAATGGACAAGAGAACATACGCGCAAAAGCTTCTGACGTCACGTCAGTGCTTGAACCAATTTCTAGTGATACGATACTCACGGCATGTTGTAAAAATTTTTGCTTTGGCATTCTACATCTAATAACCATGTTTACACTAGATCGGTTTTGTATTTTTCAAGTTATTGAGGAAATAAGAACCATATTTCAGAAGGGGGTAACTCGAAAATTTCAACTCAGGTAATCGTGAAATAAATAATATTATTTAATAATTTTTTTTTAATTTTCGGTCGAAACGATTCTCACAAAATTTCACAATTGTCTTAAGGTTTATATTCTATAACTACTCACCAAGTTTCAATTCGATCGGATTAGTATTGGTTGAAAACAAAATTATCACTCGGAAACCGTTGGACTGATTATGCCCATTAACGAACTTGTCCGTCGTATTGGGACGAGCCACCTACTCTGGAAATTTCAAGGCGCTATCTCTTTCTGTTCCCAAGTTATCGTGACAACGGGCGGACGGCCCGAATCAAATTTGACCGCGAAGACTTCATCAGGGAGTCGAACACAATCGTTTGAGACCTTTTTCGGCAAAAAAATCGAAAATAACAGACATTTGGGCAAAATGATGACCCCTTCGTTAAAAGCCGAATGCGACATTCAAGTTGGTTAATAGATATAATCGGCCAAACAGTTTTAGAGTTAACTCGCCTTAAATTTCGTTGTCATTTTCTTCTATAATTCAAAATATACAAATCCGATCCAATTAAAACTAAGTAATTAGTTGTAGAATGCTAATGCGCTAATTTTCGCGGAATTTCGTGAATATCATATCCTGAAATTTCTTGAGACGTAAGTTTTTTCTTATATCATTAGATATTTAGGTACCGAATTTAAATTTACATCAGAACTACCTAAGGGATACAAATATTATCATGAATTATACTCAGAAGGTCAATCATTCATGAACTTATGAATAATATTTTCATTTTAAAATATCTTTAGAGGTGGGGGAGAATATAAATTTATGGTTATATGATCTGATATGCAAAAATATGAACACTAAATTGAATAATTGTGGTCAAAAAAGTGGAAAAATAATCCTGTAACCCTATTGCAGCGCCATCATCCAGGTATCTAGTTAAACACACAAAATTACATCAAAATCGGTCACCACGTTCAGGAGGAGCTCAGTAACAAACACCCGGACAGTATGGAAGATAGAAATAAACATGTGTAACTCACCATAAACAAATAGATATATCCTCTGTGAAATAATCTCTGTTTTCACATCCGAACAGCTGTAAAATCCCACAAATGGAAATGTTATATTGATGATGTCGAGTTTCGAAATGTACTGGCTGTTTTTTTGTCCGGTTTCGACAGTTGATACGGATATATTGGTGTAGTTCTTATATTGCTGAAACTATTTGAAAATTCTAAGAGATATAAGCAACAGATTTTTTCATTAACTGTTATTCTGGGTCTGATCACACTAGACTATTACCGCAAATATTAAAATTCAAGGCAGTTTACATTCTTGATTTTCTGTAAATTTTTCACAATGCAGCTACACTGAGAGAACAGTTTATTTATAAATAATAAAGTTTATTCATATTAAATAAACCCCTTATTCATATATGGCGTAATAAATATTTATTTGTCCCAAATAATGGATTTGTTTGAGTTTTAAAAATAAATATATATTTGTGAAAAATTAATATATATATTAATTATTAATATACGATTTATTAATAGATGAAAAGGTTTATTAATAGATACAAAATATTATTATCATTCAATTACGATTTATTAATAATAAATAAATGTTATTTATGAGAATTAAATATTTGTTTTGAATGAATATCATTAGTTTATAATGAATAAAGATATATTTATATTTCAGAAAAGAATATTTCTCATAAATATAGGAAATTTATTTTAAGAAATTATATATTCATGAGAAATAATGAATTTATTGAAGGAGAAAAGAAATATTTTTATTAAATAATGAATTCTTATTAATAAATATATATTATTCATGAGATAAAACAATGTTCATTCAGTAGTTTATATATAAACTATTGACTTTCATAGAATGAACATTGTTTTATCTCATGAATAATATATATTTATTAATAAGAATTCGTTTTTTAATAACAATATTTCTTTTCTCCTTCAATAAATTCATTATTTCTTATGAATATATAATTTCTTATAATAAATTTCCTATATTTATGAGAAATATTCTTTTCTGAAATATAAATATATCTTTATTTATATTTGTTTGGTATACCAAACAAATATAAATTTATATTCAGTAGATTATATTTCATGTAAATAAATAAAATTTATTATAGAATAATTTTATACTTTTGTAAATAACAAGTTTTTCACAGTAAATTAAGGTTTTTTTTTCGAAAAAAAATTATATTTTCCAATAAATATGATTAATTAAATGAAAACTGAAGTGAATGAAAACTGAGGGGAATGAATAATTAAAATCCATCACATTAGCCTTTTTATGTTTCATTGGAATGGAACTTAATTAAGTTATGTATTATTGAGTCAATCAACAATATATAGGGGTGGTGCATGAAAAATAAAATAAAGGAAATACACAAAACGTAATATTTATTCTATAATGAGAAAACATAACATAGGTTCAACATTAAACTTATAAAAAAAATCAGTCTAGTCTTAGTATACATTCAACAACAAAATGTATTATTTAGTAAATAATGAGAAAAAATACTTAGGAGGTCCAACATTAAACTCTTACAAAATATTAAATCAGTCTAGTCTTAATATGCATTCAACAACAAAACGTAATATTTATTGAATAATTAGAAAATAAACAGGCTCAACATCAAACTTTTAAAAAATATAAAATCAGTCTAGTCAGTACAGATTCAACAACAAAACGTAATATTTATTGAATAATAAGAAAAAAGTTTTTAGGAGGTTCAACATTGAACTCTTGCAAAATATAAAATCAGTCTAGTCTTTACAAGCATTCAACGCAACAAAACGTAATATTTATTAAATAATGAGAAAAAAATAACAGGTTCAACATTCAACTTTCAAAAAATCAAAAAAAGTAAAAATATAATTCGAGTCTAACTATACATTCATCAATATTTTAGTATCAGATAATGGAACATAATTTTTCTTAATTATTAAATTCTTATGAACTCAACTCATTTATGTGAAGCAAGAAATAATAAATTTGTCAGAAACATTTAAATGCAAATAAATTAACAATTTGGTCGAATTATGATTAGGTTCAAGAAATTCGCTCTCACATACACTAAATCAAAAATTACACTTATGGCATTGTCTCACCTAAACTTCAGGAACAATTGGGTACATACATGAAATATATTTATTTCCATTAGCTGATTTGTGGATATGTGTTAGAAAAGGCCAAAAGTCTTCGAGGACATTAACTTTAAAGGTATGGGAAGAAATACAATTTACCTGATAGGCCTGAAAATGTTTATCAAAACCGAAACACAAAACTTCTTTGCAATTTAAACGATAATTTTTATTGTTATATTCAATAGATTCTATAACACAAAACACTGGTTCTCCAAAATTATTTCGACCGTATTGACATACCACTCCTTTCTTATAGAGTACTCCATTGATTTTCAACCAACTCGAATATACTTCTCAAATGGCTCAAACCATTTTCAAACAAAAACTCCTGGAAATCGGACATTCTGTTCACACACTTATCACAAAACTTTTGGTTCGTAGTAACTCACAAATACACTATCCTAACCATATCATATCTGACTGAAGAAAAGGAAAAGACTGAATTAGAATTAGAAGATTTTCAGAGTCGCAATTCGCTATGATGGGGTGGGGTCGGGAACATAAAGATCCGAGCGTAAATAAACACTTATTCAGGTCTAATCAAGATTTATTATTAATAAATAAATGTTGATTAAATGATGATACAACAAATATTTGTTTGACAGAAATAAGGCAAATTTTAACTTGAAATAATATTTATTTGGTGGAAATAAATCATTTTGTTATAGTTAATAATATTCTCGAAAATGACTTTTCTGTATTAGATTTATTTCCTATTAATAAACCTTTCTAATAATTAATAAATATTGCCTAAATAAATAATATATTTCTGAGGAATAAGCTTAAAATCAAGTGGATCTAACTATTAATAACATTTATTAATAATTAATAAAATTCATTAATAATGAATAAATCTATCCCAAATAAAGAATTATTAATTATTAACCCTAACATTTCTCTCAGTGTAGTTGTTGAGAATCTGGTGATGAGGAATCGTGATACAGAGTTTGAGGGATTGACAAGGATGCCTCGTGGAAATACCTTAACGCATTTAAGTACTGAAATTATTGAATTTAAGAAACCATTTTGAAATTGCTGATGGAGCATCCGACAGTTGGTCCATAGCAAGAGTAGTTGGCCTTGGCTACACTGAGAGAAATGTTAGGGTTAATAATTAATAATTCTTTATTTGGGATAGATTTATTCATTATTAATGAATTTTATTAATTATTAATAAATGTTATTAATAGTTAGATCCACTTGATTTTAAGCTTATTCCTCAGAAATATATTATTTATTTAGGCAATATTTATTAATTATTAGAAAGGTTTATTAATAGGAAATAAATCTAATACAGAAAAGTCATTTTCGAGAATATTATTAACTATAACAAAATGATTTATTTCCACCAAATAAATATTATTTCAAGTTAAAATTTGCCTTATTTCTGTCAAACAAATATTTGTTGTATCATCATTTAATCAACATTTATTTATTAATAATAAATCTTGATTAGACCTGAATAAGTGTTTATTTACGCTCGGATCTTTATGTTCCCGACCCCACCCCATCATAGCGAATTGCGACTCTGAAAATCTTCTAATTCTAATTCAGTCTTTTCCTTTTCTTCAGTCAGATATGATATGGTTAGGATAGTGTATTTGTGAGTTACTACGAACCAAAAGTTTTGTGATAAGTGTGTGAACAGAATGTCCGATTTCCAGGAGTTTTTGTTTGAAAATGGTTTGAGCCATTTGAGAAGTATATTCGAGTTGGTTGAAAATCAATGGAGTACTCTATAAGAAAGGAGTGGTATGTCAATACGGTAGAAATAATTTTGGAGAACCAGTGTTTTGTGTTATAGAATCTATTGAATATAACAATAAAAATTATCGTTTAAATTGCAAAGAAGTTTTGTGTTTCGGTTTTGATAAACATTTTCAGGCCTATCAGGTAAATTGTATTTCTTCCCATACCTTTAAAGTTAATGTCCTCGAAGACTTTTGGCCTTTTCTAACACATATCCACAAATCAGCTAATGGAAATAAATATATTTCATGTATGTACCCAATTGTTCCTGAAGTTTAGGTGAGACAATGCCATAAGTGTAATTTTTGATTTAGTGTATGTGAGAGCGAATTTCTTGAACCTAATCATAATTCGACCAAATTGTTAATTTATTTGCATTTAAATGTTTCTGACAAATTTATTATTTCTTGCTTCACATAAATGAGTTGAGTTCATAAGAATTTAATAATTAAGAAAAATTATGTTCCATTATCTGATACTAAAATATTGATGAATGTATAGTTAGACTCGAATTATATTTTTACTTTTTTTGATTTTTTGAAAGTTGAATGTTGAACCTGTTATTTTTTTCTCATTATTTAATAAATATTACGTTTTGTTGCGTTGAATGCTTGTAAAGACTAGACTGATTTTATATTTTGCAAGAGTTCAATGTTGAACCTCCTAAAAACTTTTTTCTTATTATTCAATAAATATTACGTTTTGTTGTTGAATCTGTACTGACTAGACTGATTTTATATTTTTTAAAAGTTTGATGTTGAGCCTGTTTATTTTCTAATTATTCAATAAATATTACGTTTTGTTGTTGAATGCATATTAAGACTAGACTGATTTAATATTTTGTAAGAGTTTAATGTTGGACCTCCTAAGTATTTTTTCTCATTATTTACTAAATAATACATTTTGTTGTTGAATGTATACTAAGACTAGACTGATTTTTTTTATAAGTTTAATGTTGAACCTATGTTATGTTTTCTCATTATAGAATAAATATTACGTTTTGTGTATTTCCTTTATTTTATTTTTCATGCACCACCCCTATATATTGTTGATTGACTCAATAATACATAACTTAATTAAGTTCCATTCCAATGAAACATAAAAAGGCTAATGTGATGGATTTTAATTATTCATTCCCCTCAGTTTTCATTCACTTCAGTTTTCATTTAATTAATCATATTTATTGGAAAATATAATTTTTTTTCGAAAAAAAAAACCTTAATTTACTGTGAAAAACTTGTTATTTACAAAAGTATAAAATTATTCTATAATAAATTTTATTTATTTACATGAAATATAATCTACTGAATATAAATTTATATTTGTTTGGTATACCAAACAAATATAAATAAAGATATATTTATATTTCAGAAAAGAATATTTCTCATAAATATAGGAAATTTATTATAAGAAATTATATATTCATAAGAAATAATGAATTTATTGAAGGAGAAAAGAAATATTGTTATTAAATAACGAATTCTTATTAATAAATATATATTATTCATGAGATAAAACAATGTTCATTCTATGAAAGTCAATAGTTTATATATAAACTACTGAATGAACATTGTTTTATCTCATGAATAATATATATTTATTAATAAGAATTCATTATTTAATAAAAATATTTCTTTTCTCCATCAATAAATTCATTATTTCTCATGAATATATAATTTCTTAAAATAAATTTCCTATATTTATGAGAAATATTCTTTTCTGAAATATAAATATATCTTTATTCATTATAAACTAATGATATTCATTCAAAACAAATATTTAATTCTCATAAATAACATTTATTTATTATTAATAAATCGTTATTGAATGATAATATAATTTTGTATCTATTAATAAACCTTTTCATCTATTAATAAATCGTATATTAATAATTAATATATATATTAATTTTTCACAAATATATATTTATTTTTAAAACTCAAACAAATCCATTATTTGGGACAAATAAATATTTATTACGCCATATATGAATAAGGGGTTTATTTAATATGAATAAACTTTATTATTTATAAATAAACTGTTCTCTCAGTGTAAAGTGAAACATGGAAAACAATAAGAATGTGGGAAATATATAAAAGATAACAAACTTGAGAGTGAAGAAAGTCAGAAAATCCTTTCTAATGATACTTTCCAATAGGTCTTCCAATTGGGGCCTAACCATTTTGTATTCGTATACGAATGAACGTTTTTCATGATCTGTCGACGACAAAATATCCGTCAAGCGTTATATTTTTTTCTATGACTTTTGTATAGAATGTTCCTTTCAAGTATTTTTTTATTTGCTAGTCATATAGCTTATAAGAATTGAAATATCATTTAAATCATTATTTGATTCTCAATTCATGATAATCGTGTAATTTTGTTTTCGTTCAATCACTGTTAACTTCTATACAACTATTCTGAAAATCAAAAGAGTATCTGTCATTTTAAGTTCAGCTTATGTATTCCAGTTCAGCCTCTATATTAAAATAATCCCAACTAGTGCTAATAATAAGAATTTCTGCTCAATCCTGAACTGTTGGACCATCATGGACCGTGTTGGACCATCAAGGGCGTGTATTTAAAAAAAAAATTCTTCAGATTGCGCTTCAACTGTTCGCGTTAAATCCCGAGAGGAAACATAAGATTGGAATATACCAATCTTATTGATGCATTTTCAAGTAGCAGATTGAATTAAGTGAAGTTTTGAATGATTTTTTGATTATTGTATGAGCAGTGTTTTAAATTTATTCAAATGAAACGATTAATGTTTCCTATATTTCTATTGGTGCAGGGCGATACATTGATGAAACATCCTTAAACATACTCCATATATTAATTCATGATTTTGATGAAATATTTTCATTCGATTAAGATATATCTTCATTCGAGATTGCAAGAACCTCACTACAATAGGTAAATGCGAATGTCCCCATTTGGTACACAATGTGAGATTTCCACATGGGATATCGCAGAGACCTCGCTTATCTCATTCCAAGCGGCGGAAATCTGGACGAGGAATAGAGCTCTTTTAAACCTTCCAGACAGGTAGCATACGTACTCACATTGTACCGGCAAGAAGTCGCTGAGATATCTCTGGGAGCTCTCTGTGCTACCTGGAAAAGCTCGCCTCACAGCTGACTTTGCAGTCTTAATTCGTTTTTAAGTTAGTAATTTAGAAATCAAGGATTACTCGTTATTAAGCTGTGAGGCTCACATCATTGAGCATACCAAATGTTTCTAATAATCTACAAGAAGATATTTATTCAGTTATTCATATCCCTTGTTCTCCCATGGAAATTTCATGTTCTAGGCCACTGGTAGAATCTGGAATGTATTACGAGATGTGTTCCGTTGAAAATTAAATTTGGAAAACTCGAGAAACAAGAGAGATTTCAACACCCTGTATAATTACACTGAAGCGGGCTACTTTGAAATGAATGTATTTCATTTTCATTGAATTGACAGTTCATTGCGGATTATGTTAGCACTAGGCGTTTTTAATTGTGATAATGTTGATATTGGCAATGAATTTTGGAATTGAATACATTTCTGAGAGTAGTTTCAAAAAACCTCTTAAATTATGTATCACACACTACTACTTCCAATTTGAAGGGTTGCAAGATTGATTTACAGTGTGAATCCTGAAGTTCTACATTAGTATTAACCATAGATTTCCCTAATTATATGGAGTTCTTTTTTCGATTGCCAATTTTCCATATTCGAGTCAAGTAAAATGTTAAAAGCGGTTAAATGAGCTAATACACTCCTGAACTTTGTTTACACGTTCGACTTAGATAATTTTCTGCCATATATTCTACCGTATTTCTGTCTAATGCTTGAAATCCAAGGAAATTTCTTCGAGAAGACTTTCACAACAGCAATCATTTGCCTTTAAAAAGTCTAGCATAATAAATTCGGCCAAAATTCGAAAAATGTATTTTGTAGTATAAATCTATTTAAAAATTTTCATTAATTATGCTAGTTTTGTGTCTATACACCATAAACTTACTTGGTCCTCCAGTTTTGGTGTTTTCCACTTAATTCGTCTATTTCCCACACATCCAATGGATATATTTCCTCCAGATTGTAATGTATAATGTATGATTTGGCCATCTTTTTTGTATCCTTTTAAAATAAGCTTCACCCATGCTTCCGTATGATTAACTGATATATCCTCACAATTGGATACACAACATGAAACTGAAAAACGAGAATAAAATTCTTATGAAGCACTGAAGTGAAGTCAGGAGATTTTGTACCATTGTGTTTTTGTCTATTCACGCCTCACACAATACTCCTTAAACCGGCAAGCCGTATTTTTTCCGCCGAATATTTATTTTAAATCAAAAATATTCAACCATCACACGCCCTCGTCTTATACTGTATGAACCTTCAAACCGTGTTTGTAGGGCAAACACGTGAAAAAATGCATTGGGCATCAACTGTCAGGCAAAATAAGAAAAATAGGAGTGCAGCCAGTGGATCTCTAGGAATGATCTTCGCCATTTCTTCAAATCCGAATGTAATTTGATAAAGCCAACAAAATTCACTTGCATCCTCCTCCTCTATATGCTGCCTGTCAACCAATACCAGGATTCTGTCACACCACTGGTTCAGGAGATATCGACCCTATCATCCGCGCATGCATGGGGCCCCCCTGACAGCATTTTGTTTCGGGACAGCATCCCTACACATAAAACCCTACCCCTACCAGACTAAAACGTTATAACGTCTTCCGTCTACTCATGCGCAGAACACAATATGCCTGATAGAGACAGGACGAGAATTTTGAGAAAAGGCCGAGGGCCATGGTATGGAACCCCACCTTGGCGCACATAATTGCCATGAATTTTCCTGTGAAGCCTAACAGCATTGGCCTGGCACCAGACCCGTGACAGCTAGACACTCCGAATCTAAGAAATACCACATTCATAGTTCACTCATGGCTAAAAGTCCTCTCACATTCAGAATCTCACTCCCAAACCCCGATTCTCAAGCCAACCAGTGGTTCAGGAGATATAGCATCTTCAGTTCACAAATATGTGATTCCCCCAAGGGGATTATTATATGTGAGCTGTGTCGGGCAGACGCAACCCAGCCTGCCACTGCGACCAATCGGTCTACTGTGGCACACCTAAATCTAGGTATACTTCACCCACAAGCTCAAGCTTTTTGATAAGGGAGGTGAGTCTGGTGGGTGAGAACTTGTCCAGTTCCCTCAGTCTCATTTTGTGAACTCCTAGTTTCTCGAATCTGCTCCTGTCCCAAGCGGGGCATTCACACTTGATGTGTTCGATGTGTCCTAAGTCAACCCCAACATACTTAGATATTTCCTGAGGCCACAGTTACCCGTGTATGCAGCTGTTAAGATTATCAGGTCCAACCTAAATAATTGATTGCGATTGCCTGTTTCTTTCAGTTGATGGGGCAATAATTGTTGAGCGAGCATGTCTGCGTCCAGGTATGTTGTTCTAGATTTCCAGGACCTTTTGGTCCAACCATCTGTTATTCTACGACTCTGCTGCCTTGAGAGAGATGCCCAGGGCCGGTTTTGATCCAATGAGCCCAGTGGAAGCCATCGTGCCGCCAATGATTCCACCACCTCAATACCCTCTACCCTCGAGTGGCCTGGCAGCCATTTGAGCTCAGATCAGCATGTGGTCCGACAGTCCAACATAAGCAGGCACTTGCAGTTATATGAAGCCAAGGCTTCCAAGGCAGCTTGGCTATGTTATTGGATCTTGATTGATCTGCGGACCCATCCTATTTCAAGTATGAGCTTCGCACAGTGATCAATGGTGAAAATTCCTGCTTGCAAGTCGTTAGTGAAACTACCCAGGCTGATAGATTCGCCATCGGCAATTTTTCAACCGCTGACTCCCCCTCCCAACCCCTTGAGTGATAGCGGAGCCATCTGTGAATCAACAAACACGCTCAAGCAGTGGGGTTTCAGAGATGGTCCAGTCGTCTCTGCTGGTAAAGACAACTCCGTGCGACCACTCTGTGTAGGTTCCTCAAGGGAATACTCTGGGATGTTAGCATCCTTCAACTCCAAATTCCACTCCTTTCAGACGAGAACTCCAGCAGTTATAACACGTTTCGTCAGCTCATGTGCAGAACTGAAAATGCCCGGAAGGGCCTGCATGAATCATGAATTTCGAAATGCGCTCCAGGATCACGTTATGGACACTCCACGCTCGAAACTGACTTGTACATATACATAATTGCCATGGGGTGTTAATATGGCCATGAAGTCTCTAGGAGCAGCACCTATGCCTTCCTCAGATGCTTAAATTGAAAAAAAAATTACCACACCATCATACACTGATTCAATGTGATGATTTCATCAACTTCCTGTTCCTGGTGGAACCAGGTGGTGCGCAAGAACCGATTGCGATAGGCAGATGTCTACGTTGAAAGATAATTAATAATTTAGCCAGTATTTGTAAATTTTCATTACATTTGTTTGGTCACCTAAATGCCAAAATCAGTCTCAATACGATATGTGATTTCAGAATTGCATTCAAAATGCTCAGCAAAATAGTTGAACATTTTTTCTTTCCATGCAATTCTCACAAAAAGTATTCATCAAATACCTAGAGCTTCAATTCGATCAGAACAGTTTTTTTCTTTTTCGAGCTATTAGAAAAAACAAATTTTTCTTATTTTTGACTTTTCTTCAGTTCCTGGTTATCCAATCAATGAGACACATACATATTTAGGTTGTTGATCTACAATTTGGTGCTGGATTACAGTTAGATCGAATTAGTTTCGAAAATATTCGGAAAAAAGAATAAATTCAAAATGACCATAACCTCCCGGCGGATTCTGCCCATTAACGAACTGAATTGAGGATATCCCAAACTCACCATGCAAATTTCTATTCATTTCATTCGATAGTTAACGTGCTGACCGGACAGACATTATTGGAATTCCTCCGGATTATAATGAGCGGGTCAAACCCAAAAGTTTTAGACAAAGGTAAAGGAAGCCATTTTTGAACCAAAATGTTGATTATCTCGGAAAACATTTTTTGTAATTTTCCCTCAAAAACCACTATCAAATTCCACACATCGTTCACCCACTAAATCAATTGTCACGGCAGCTGATCGTCCATATGTTAATCAGTTGCCCTCGTACATATTGCAATAATCAGATAAAGCACGTCGAATATTAACCACGTAAGAAAACAACTGAAATAATTTACCCAGTTTGGAAGTTCAAAATTATTAATTTTTTGTAAGCTCCCAGTGGTCTGTTCTCAGTCAAATTTTGCACACCCCAAGAGGTCACGATTGGTCACCAAAGTGCCAAAATTGAAATCAATCCGATATTTGGTAGGTATCGGAATTTCAAGTAAAATATTCCGCTAATAGTTAAACATATTTTGATTTTTTTCTACTCATCGTATCCCCACGAAATTTTGCACAAGTGTTTGTGTCGATACTTTGCATTGAACTACCCAGTTTCAATTCAATCGGATCAGTATTTATCGAGTTATTGTGAAAAAGAAAATTTCGGATTTTTTTTTAGTTTATAGCCATTCGATCAATACAAAACTTTGCCCGCATATGAAGGTCATGATTCTACAATTTGATGCTAAATTTCAGATAGATCGAGTAATCGGTTTCGGAAATATTCATAAAAATGTTTTAACTAAAAATGGCCATAACTGCGAAACCGCTTGGTGGATTTCCCCCGTTAACTAACTTGTCCGATATATTCACGCTCCAAAACTATCCTGCAAATTTTAGTCCTCTAACTCCTTTCGTTCGAGAGTTATCGAGCGGCCGGCTGGACGGACATAATTCGATTTGACCTCGAATTATTCATCAGTGAGTCGAACGCAATCGTTTGAGATCATTTCGGAAAAATTTCGAAATATACAGACATTGTGGCAGAATGATAGCACGCTGTTTTTTGCGGAACACGCGCGTGAAAATCACTGGTCTCTCTATTTGGCATTATTGAAAAATTCTTTCGATGACAGAATATTTTTAAACGTATATACAAATGTTACTTACATGATTGAAAAATTATGACAATCGCCATGGTACTCAAAAAACAAACACAAGAAATATGAGTTTCCATATTTCCACAATAATTTTGTATAATGCTCTTGTACGCGTGTACTCAAATAGATATTACGAGATGTTTAATCATTTCAGTTGGATCGTAGTGTCTTATCAAATATTATCAAGAATGATAGGAAGTGTATGGTTAGAAATAGGAAGTAAAAAGGAGTTGGTAATCACATTTCTGGCCGAATAAACATAGGTGTCACTCCAAATGGGATCGTTAGGGATTAGCATCATAACGGTCAATATTTAAATCTGCCATGTCTCATATACAGGGTGTCCTGGCACTACGTGACTCTTTCTCAGGTGTAAATATAGTACCTATAAAATTGGTTCAAGCACTGACGCGAAGTCAGGAGCTTTTGCGCGTATGTTATATTGTCCATTCTCCTGCATTGGACAACCTTTATCGAATTTACCTTGGTAAATTATGTTGTTCATTCTCCTGTATTGGACAAAACTGAATTTATCATAGTAAATTCGAATTAAGAGTGTCCAATACAGGATGCAGGACAATGCAGGAGAATGGACAATAGAACATACGCGCAAAAGCTCCTGACTTCACGTCAGTGCTTGAACCAATTTTTTGTTTAAAATATCATTTAAATTAATTTTTTTGGCCGTTACTTTGAAAGTTCTAAGCTATACTGACT
The DNA here is from genome assembly GCA_937662695.2 of Halyzia sedecimguttata. Lineage (NCBI taxonomy): Eukaryota > Metazoa > Arthropoda > Insecta > Coleoptera > Coccinellidae > Halyzia > Halyzia sedecimguttata. Next base: position 41,680,908 of record OW569415.2, read on the forward strand.
TACAGCAAAAATATTATAAAGAAAAGAAGCAATTGGATAGTCTAACTATCATTTTAATAAAATGATGCATTTTTATTGTTAAAATAATGATATTTTGTTAACTTACAAGAATTTCATCATTCAATGGTTTTTCAAAGAACTAATCACAGTTTTAACTAACTAAATAAAAAAAGAATCACTATTTCAATTCAAAATGCAGAAGTATCTCAACGAACTGTTCTTTATTTTAATCCAAAAGCCACTCTTAATCGAATTTACCATGGTGAATATGATTAAGGCTATCCAATACAGGAAATTAGACAATAGAATTCACCATGGTAAATTCGATTAAAAGTGTCCAATACAGGAGAATGGACAATAGAACATACGCGCAAAAGCTCCTGACTTCACGTCAGTGCTTGAACCAATTTTTTTAGGATGCATTTCAATCATTAGAATCTATTGGTATCATTTTAAACTCTAAAGAGCTAGTATTTCAATATTTAATCGTAATTCTATGCTGTAATCGAAAATGAACGTCCATATTTGTATCTATGAATTTCATGATTTGTGTTCATACATGACAGCTTGAAGGGACATGGCATATTTATTTAGAGTTGTTCTAGAAATCAAAGTATGATTGAATGCGAAACGACCAATGAAATAACCTCAGCTATAGTAGAATTATGAAGATTATAGGATATTATAATTCTTGGGTAATAATAATCCATTTAATGATGGAAATATACAGGGTGAGTCTTTAACTTGTGCATTAATTTTAATCATAGATTCTTCTTATCAAATAAAACACTTTTTCCATTTACCATTTTTCCAAATTCGGCACAGGAAAAAAGATACAGGTTGTTGAAATTTGAAAAAAAAAAATATTTTCCTTTTGTAGCTTTGACATGGTTATTCAGAATTGAATGATATAATATATAACTATAACTATAACTATGGCACGTAATCTCCAATTAACAGTTTTTCCCTACTTCTACTGGTTTCAAGGTATAGACTCGCAAATTCCTAAAACTTCGAGAAATTAGCATAATGGAAGCAGATACAGGTTATTTTGAGTCATTTTTGAAATACTCGATCCTTTTTGAAAATAAAATTATTCTACATCATTTCTCCTAAAACGAACCGTTTTCAAGATATTCGTCATTGAATGTCATGAAATATGAAAAAAATTACAGAAATTTACCTGCTATTATCGATCCGAACCTGGAATACACAGTTGATCTGCTCGAATAAAGGCATAGACTGATTATTGATTGCAAAGTTGACACTTGTGGAAATTCAATTCAATCTCGCTTGTTTCCAAATTGTTATAATTACCATCTTAAAACGGGATAAGTTAATTACAACTCATTCAAGCAGTTCGTATTGTAGTTATCTTTTGGGAAATATATGAACAGGCTTATCATGATATTATGTATTCATCTATGTATCCCCAATAGTGAATACGAAGCTTTTAAATTATCTATTATCCATGTCATCTAAACATTTATTTTCATACTGCATCGATTCTGCGCAATCATTCTAAGGATTTCTCTAAGATATGGAACATAACTTCGTCAACTTAATTCTCAACAGATATAACTCACGTCACTACAATTTTATTCGAACTACATAGTTGAATCTTATAAGTTTGTAATATATTAGTATGCATAAGGGAAATATCAATCATAAGTATCATTCCACCTTTCCATCCCAATTATTCTTGAAGAGAAATTCCTATTCTGAATTCTGGATATACGGATTCAAGTTAACAAATAAATAAATAAAGAACCACCGGCGTAATATTCTAAAGTTAGACCACAGAAGCTATAATATAACCAACGATATATTATGTGGCTAACCTTATATTATTACTTTTTTCATACACATGCTTTATTGTTAGATAAAAAACAAATTGTAATGCTCAAGTTCAAAATAATATATATATATATATATATATATATACATATATTTCTGTGTCTGCTTCTTATACTGTCTCTATACGAGGTCGTCACTTGCATAAGGCCTGTTTTGGTTCGCATTAGGAACATTTCCGAATCGGTTCTGAAGAGTGGGACAAACGTAGCGTGTGAAAGATTCCGCCCAGGACGCCAATTAAAATTACAATAAACGACTGTGTGACTCCTTTGAACGGTTCTAGAACCGTCCCTATTGCCAACCAAAACAAGCCTATAGAGAACATAATAATAATCACAGAATCACAGATTGTTTTCCTCGATTCTGTAAATTCTGTAGATATATATATATATATATATATATATATATATAAATTTAATGCAACGATAAGAGTCTATATTTCAAATATTTGTGAATTTCTTAAGGGTTATTGACTCAATTCAGGAGAATAATGGTTTTAACTATTTATTCTTTGCCAAGCTTTCGCATCAGTTTAATGCTTCTTCAGGGCTTCTACAAAATCATGGTTTAATGAAAAATATACAAACATTTACAAATGTTCACTCACCGAATGTGAGGTTTATAAAAAAACCTGCATCACAGCTAGAAATAGACATTTAATAAAATTGACGTTCAATAAAACTATTGTCATGTTCCTACTGCCAACTTTTATTTTTTGGTTTTTTATTCATCTAGTGGGCCATCATAGAAATCCTCATGTCCAGACATTATTCTCCTGAATTGAGTCAATAACCCTTAAGAAATTCACAAATATATATATATATATATATGCAAATGAGTGAGTTTCGCTTTTATGGAAAGCTAACCACTAGACATAGATAATAATAGGACTAGCAGGGACCGCAGTCAAGAGTCATCCACAAAGTGTAATTCCATCAACGCTGACTAGCAACATACCGCGGTTTCATCCTTATTAGGAATCGTCAGTGGTGCATAAGTCAACCGCCGATGGAAGAATACACCTCGAAGGAGCCGCTTTATCGAGCCCCAGGTATACCCTCTGAGTACAAAGTACACAAAGCGACACCTAGCGCTCAACCAACCAGGCTCCCGTTGCGGAAAGCTCAAAACATAGATCCCTGCGTACATTCTTTGTTCCAAACGTGACTATGTTTTGAGCTTTCCGCAACGGGAGCCTGGTTGGTTGAGCGCTAGGTGTCGCTTTGTGTACTTTGTACTCAGAGGGTATACCTGGGGCTCGATAAAGCGGCTCCTTCGAGGTGTATTCTTCCATCGGCGGTTGACTTATGCACCACTGACGATTCCTAATAAGGATGAAACCGCGGTATGTTGCTAGTCAGCGTTGATGGAATTACACTTTGTGGATGACTCTTGACTGCGGTCCCTGCTAGTCCTATTATTATCTATGTCTAGTGGTTAGCTTTCCATAAAAGCGAAACTCACTCATTTGCCTATTCATTTCTGCGCATTGCGCACTAAAACCAGGGCGTTTTCACGTTCCTCGTGGCGTCTGCGAGGAATTCAAAATAGAATTCTGCAATTAGTCACGTTTGGAACAAAGAATGTACGCAGGGATCTATGTTTTGAGCTTTCCGCAACGGGAGCCTGGTTGGTTGAGCGCTAGGTGTCGCTTTGTGTACTTTGTACTCAGAGGGTATACCTGGGGCTCGATAAAGCGGCTCCTTCGAGGTGTATTCTTCCATCGGCGGTTGACTTATGCACCACTGACGATTCCTAATAAGGATGAAACCGCGGTATGTTGCTAGTCAGCGTTGATGGAATTACACTTTGTGGATGACTCTTGACTGCGGTCCCTGCTAGTCCTATTATTATCTATATATATATATATATATATATGTATATATCTATATTCTTTTGACTGAGAGCTGTATATGTGTTAGCAGAGGTTGTTGTAACGAGGTACCAAACAATTCGACGTATGATACAAGAGCTTAGGGAAAAACCTCAGCAAAAAACCATTTCTCCCCGTGAGTGTGGTGATTTGTAACTATTGTTTACAAAATTTGATGAAATTTAAAAATATTGATGGGGATATATTTCTTCAATGTGGATTCCCTCGTCAAAAAACGGATAGGTTTCTCCAAGGTACCCGAAACTCAACCTGAAAAATGAAAAGAAAAGAGGAGGAAACGAACAAATTAAAAATAATACATAACCTTTCAAAAGTCTCCTCTCACAAAAATACTTCTCTGTAGGTGAATGGGATTCCGTGGAGAAGAATCGCCTCCGCTAGTTTTCGAAGATATTCACTCCTGAAATCCCTTCAATATTTGAATTCAAAAATGAAAATGCTGCTCGTAAGGCCAGGAGGGTCTCTTTCAAAACCAGGTCTGACCGGTCCAAGTCCAAGCGATGATTATTCAGAACTTCAGATGTTGGAAGCCCACTACAGGGCCCTTAAGAAGGGCTATCATCTCCCATAGATATATATTTTACTTTATATTGTATAAAAGAATGAAAAAATGCGCCGGACAAATTACGATTAGAGAGTTATAATAAATGTTAATAAAAGTTGGATATTGATATTATATTCATATTCAATTAAAATATGTAAGGAATGTGAAAATACGCGGAGAAGATAATGTGGATAATTTTATAGTGGATATTCAATGAAAATTAAGTTGGAGTCATTTTTTTAATATCCAGGAAGAGTTTTTTTCGAAGATGCAGCATAAAGGTAATTTAAAACCATTTTAAAAGACTTCAGTGAGTAAATAAGATTTCTCAGACAATTTCGTTGATGATGAAGCTTTCATATAATTATGCGATATTGAATTTTAAGAGTTTCTGTGTTCAACACTTGAAGACAGTTCAGGGCTGGCTTTGCATATGATAAAATCTTTAAGCGCTTATAACTTTTTACCTGAGCCGAATCTGGAAAAATGGTAAGTGAAAAAAGTGGTTTATTTGATGAGAGGAATATCTGGTTAAAATTAATGTACAACTTAAAGACTCACCATGTATACTTTGGCAAGTTAATCAAATTGGGTTCAAATAATCTCCAGTAAAAACAAAACTAGAATATTGGCTAAGTTTCAATTGATATAAAATAATTTTCAAAGTAGATTTGAGGATTGAATATCTCGGATAAGTTCGTTATTTAGTAGAATTGGTCTGGTGGTTTCAGTATAATAATTTTTTACACTCTTGTTTTTTTTTTCAATTGAAACTTTTTCCAAATTAGTTTCTTCTATTATGCAGTTTTTTCATATGAATCCATTGATATAATTCCCAAATCTGAGAAATCAATACGAGCGCCAAGGCTCCTCCTGTCCACAGGGCTCTCCCACAGTTTTTGAATTTGATTCAATACAAATATATGTAAGGATTTGTTTCCAATATTTTCCCCATAAATCTTCAAGACCGCCCGGGACTTGTTCACCCTAGCACTTAATGATCAGAATCTTTCTTTTGGTTGAAGATATCGGCGATATTCCTCCATTTATGTATTTCATCGCTAATTCTGCAAGAAAAAGGTAAACCGGTACAACATTGAAAAAATGCACTCTTTCGGAGTTACAAGCATTTTCATGATTGCATATCATAATATTTTTTCATGAATATTGCAAGCTGTTTATTGTTGCCATGGTTTCTAAAACTTATCTTTCTGTGATTGTACATCAACCTGAAACTTCCATTTTGTACAACATGTTAAGGCAGCATTTGAACAACACATTTCCAAATCCACTGGATTTCATTTTGGGGGGCCTTCTGAAAGATTTGGTTCACAAAACAACTGTGGACACCCAAGAGCTCATTGAAAGATTTAATTTTCATTTTGAGGCGATAAGAAATACTTCGGAAGTTATGTTTGGAGTGCAAAGATCATGCCTGCGGCGCCTGAGAAAATGCATTGAATTTCAATCAGTGACGCCTTCGATATTTTTTTTAATTGCGAGCCCCTACTTTTTTGGCAGTGCATAGATCATAAAATTCAATAATGCACATGCAACGCTATTTGGGTAAATAATTCTTTAAATTTGGAAAACCATTTTGGAATTAAATTAAACAAAATAAACACATTTTTATTATTGCGAAAAGGATACTTGAAGATGTATAACTTACAAAAATTATCAGAGTAAGTGTTCAAATTGATGTCCATTCACTTCTTGACAGTAAGACACTTGAGCATCAAATTCATTCAAAAATTGAGAAGTGATGAATTATGAAAATATGAAATAAACTTTTCCTATACCTCTTTTTTGCGCACTTGTTTCTCGGAACAGAGTGCTTACCAATTTGCCCAGATGTCTGTAATTTTTGAATTTTTGGCTGAATATGATCTTAAACGATTTGGTTCTACTCACCGATCAAGAATCCAAGGTCAAAATCAATTATGTCCGGCCGCCCGTTAACATGATAACTCTCGAGCGGAATGAGATAGACAGTTGAAATTTTCAGAGTAGGTTTGGGAGATAGATATTTTGGTTAATTTCGTTAGTAGGCAAAACCAGCTGTGTGGATGCGGAGTAACAAAAAAATTTTTTTTTTTCAAGTACAAATTTCTTATGTATTTCTTTCAATATGCAGTTTCATCATAAAATACATTAATATCATTCTCAACTTTAGCGAACTAATACTTTCTGACATATGATTCAAAATTTCAATAATTATTCTAAATTCTATGATTTCCTAGAATACTTTAATTATAATTTGCTGATGTATGTAAATCCAACATGAGATGAGTCATAGACCTACGTTTTGAATTTAATGACGAAAATTCTTAAAATTGACACTCAGAAGCTAAATTGCAAAGAATTACAGCATGCGGTGTTCCCAAGCGGTCACCCATCGAAATACAAACCGCGCCCGACGCTGCTTGGCTTCAGTGTTCGGACGGTATCCAGCATATTCAGTGTGGTATGGTCACAAACAATATTCCTTCATCTAACTCTGAAATTATATTTATTATGCAGTTCTATCATAGGAATCCATTGATATCATTCCCAACTCTAAGCAATCAATACTTTCAGAGATATTATTAGTCAAGGTTTAAATAATTACTTGCTAGTTTAAATGACAATTTTTTTAGTTTAGTTTGAATTTAATTTCTATCATAAAAATTCATTGATAACTTTCCCAACTCTGAAAAACCAATAATTTCGGAGATATGATTTGTCAAAGTTTGAACAAGAGAGCCAAAACCGCTGTCCACAGGGCATTTCCATATTTTTATTTGATGATTAGTGCATTCTTGAAAAAATATTAATTTCAAACACTTCCCAAAATGTTTCTTCAATACAAAATATTATCTGAGAGCTATTTGAATTGGAAGCTGTGAAATAAATGGAAATTTCCCTATTTGATTCCCATAGGCGTTGCTTGCGAATATCATAAATACCACTTCATGTGGGAACTCACAATCAGAGGTGAATGAGAATTTACCAAGGAACTCAGCTAGGGCTTCACACGAGACGATAGTATAAACAATCTCGTTTCGTTCTCGCCAATTCCCAAAAAAATAAGTCTCGTTCTCGTCTCGTTATCAGTTGTCTCGTCTCATCTCGCTTAATTCTGAATAACGATAATAAATATTATGATATATAAACGAAATGGTATACAATAATGAATAATTTTGTAAAGCGATATTTATTACGCTCTTATTCAAAAATATTTCTACATGTACATATTATTTTTGATTTTAAGCACTGATAATTTCAACTTTTAAATTACTCGATGACCAAGAATTCAAACATAATCACGCTTGCAATACATCATTTTTCTATGATGTACTTGTTTTTGCCATGATCATACCTGCTATGGAAAATAATCTTTCATCAGGTACGGATGTAGCCATTAATAAATCATCGGCCATCTTGGAAAGTGTAGGAAGAACTTTTTCATCACTCTCCACCACTGTGAAATATTTTGATTCCTATTTGCTCTTAAAACAGCAAATATTCTTAAAACTCAGCTTTTCAATATTTCGAAAGTTTTGTTGATGTTTTAAATAGGCTATCGATACATTTTTTAATAGAATCGAACCATTTGGTAAAGTTTTCAAAGAATACCTTCCCAGTGGGTAGATCATTGAGGGTGTTCTAGGCGTATTCCTCATAACACTTTTAGAAACATTGAATAGCTTCACTTCTTTACCAGTTTTATTATACGTAGTTCCACATATGTATACAATAATTGTTCACATATTCACTACAAGGAGCACAAGAGAATACATTTCTCCAGATGTTCAGATAGAGACGAAATTTTCAAAGCATTGGGATTTAAGACCAATAAAAGTTGTCCGTTAAGTATTGAATTCATAATGGTATCCGTTTTTATGGTTGTGAATTCTGTTTTTTCTTGAAAAATAATCTCAGTTATCACAAGGTCTTAACGAGTTAATAATCCTCTACAAAATCGCGTATTTCTAGAACGATCGATGCATAATATAGACAAAATATATTGGTAATTATAGTGGAAAGTCCTCATATTCAATTGTTTACTGTGGGTGTTGAGAACAGTCGAGTCGTATATAAAACTTCATACAAAAATTTTAATGAGACCAAAAACGAGACTCTCGTGTTGCGCTGTATGTGGTCTAGCTATCGCCTATAATATTTTTGAAAACGTCTCGTCTCGCTTTTACGAGACGAGAACGAGACGAGACGAGAAAAATCTCGCTGTCGCGTGAAGCCCTAAACTCACTGTAGGCAGTAATTGTGATTATCACGAATATGTCTTCAAGCGAGATCGGAGGTACCTTGCTATGGGAGATATATGCGAATGTCGCCATTCGGTACGCAATGTGACATATTTGAGAATTTCCACATGAGATATCACAGAGACCCCGCTGAGCTCATCCCAGGCGGCGGACATTTGGGCGAGAAATAGAGCTCTCTTCAACCCCTCAGTGAGGTAAGTCCTCACATTTTTCCGGCATGAAGTTGCTGTGATCTCTATGGGAGCTCTCTGTGTTCAATTTCGGAAAAAGTAAAACCAATTTCGGAAAAATTTAATTCAATCTCGGAAAAAGTAAAACCGATTTCGGAAAAAGTATATCCGATTTCGGATGAAATATTCAGAATCACTCAGTAAAATTTTGTGTGCATTAGACCCATTTTCGTTGTTATCGTAATGAATATCTTCTTTCTTATGATTTTAACTCGTACAAGTTGAGCAATTTAAGGATGACTAAACTCATCATCATAATCATCATTCAGCTCTCTGAGTCCACTGCTGGACATAAGCCTCCCCCATTTCTACCCATTCCCTTCTTTCTTGAGCTCTTCGTATCCAGTTGCCTGCATATCTCTTTAGATCGTGTGTCCAACGTGTAGGGGGTTTTCCCGTACTTCTTTTATCCTAGCGCGGTCTCCACTCGAGCAGCCTCTTTGTCCATCTCCAATCGATCATCGTGCCATATGTCCAGCCCACTTCGATTTGAGTTTGTTAATTTGGACAACTACATCTGTGACGCCGGTTCTTCTTCGCAAATCCTCATTTCTTATATGATCCCGTAATGACAACCCGAGCATGGACCTTTCCATCTTGCGCTGTGTCACCATAAGTTTCTTAGCACTTGCTGCAGTAGTGTCAAGGTTTCAGCTCCGTAGGTCATGACCGGCAACACGCATTGATCAATCACCCTCCTCTTCGAACATTGTGGCAAGTCGCTTTTAAAGACTTCCACAAGCTTTCCATAGGCTGCCCAAGATAGTGTGACTCTTCTTTTCATTTCGCACCTTTGGTTGTCTCTTCTGATTTGGATTTTATGCCCAAAATAATTATACTTGTTCACCAGAGCCACCTCCTCATCGCCAACGAAAATCTGCTCACTGGGAACTAAATTTGTCATAGACTTTGTTTCTGAGATTTTCAGTTCTACGCCAGCACATGCACTTTCTAGTTCTTGTAACATATCTTTGATATCTTTAAGGTTCTGATAGCAAAACTATATCATCCGAAAAACGTAGATTTGTTAAGTTTCGACCATCTATATTTAGGCCCTTGTTTTCCCAATTGAGTCTTTTAATAATTTATTCTAAAACAAGTTGCAGAATGGGCTCCTATTAAAACACGAATGCGAACGCATGAGTGTTGGAATTGCCTTCTGCAACGGGAATTAGACGATATTTTCTCTATTTCAGGCAAGTTTTTTAAAATACTGTTGAAATTTTATGAAAAATTCCTAGTGACTTTTGTATTGTATCTTGGTAGTTGGTGTGACTGTTACGAAAGTTGACAGATTACGGAATTTGAATTTGAAACGTACGTAGGGCATGAACATCAGATTTAAAACAGTTTCCTAATAGCATAAATGATTCAAAACTAGCAAGAAGAAAATCTCTAGTACCATATTTTTTATGAAAAGAAAGCTTTTCCTCAACAATTATTTCACTATATCCAGATTATATTGTATTGTCAATTAATGTGTGTTGAAATTTGATAGGATCGAATGTCAGTGCTGACTACCACAAAACGAAAAATCTAACTAGAAACAATGCGGGAATGAGTTCATTCCAGCACTGTTTTCAGAGCTGGAATGGACTCATTACGATACTGAAATAGAGAAATGCATATTCCAAGAGAGTTATAAAGAGTTTGGGCTATATCGTGTCTCCCTGTGTGACACCTCTGCCAATTTGAGTGCATTTAGTATTTTCATGAAGTTTTACCATCATTGTACCATTTTTTTAGATATTGTAAATCAGCTTAGAGTATATGTAATCAACCCGACATTCCTGTAATGCAATGAGGACCGCATTCAGCTCTACCGTATCAAAGGCCTTTTGAAAATCTACAAAAGGTAGAACTAGTGGTCTGTTGTATTCGATACTTTGTTCAATCACCGTTTTTAAGCTTTGCAGATGGTCGTTTGTTCCAAATTTAGCACGGAAGCCCGCCTGCTCCTTAGGTTGATAGAAATCCAGTTTTTTCTCAAGTCTCGTTGTAATTATTTTTGTGAATAGTTTATGGAGGTGGTTCAGAAGGCTTATCGGCCTGTAATTTTCAAGTTCCCCTTTATCACCTTTCTTGTGGTATTCTACTATTGTGCATGCACAAGTTAAATAGCACTGTGATCTTTTCTAGTAATCGCTGACCACCGTTTTTTATTGTATCTACAACTACATTGTCTTCTCCGGTAGCACCAGCTTTATTTCATCTATTGTGACGCATGGTAATTCTTCTGAGCCTTGATTTACAATCCCCTTTTTGGCTATCACTATATCTGGTTCCGTGCTAGAGTTCAATGTATCTTTGTTTTGGGTTGTGTACAGCATCTGGTAAAAGTCTTCTAATATTTTTAGGATTTCTTCTCTATTTGTTGTTGTTATATTAGATGAATATTTTTTCTGCAGTTTGGTCATTCTTAAATCATATAACGAGTTAAAGCGATGAGAAAGAAGATATTCCTTACGAGAATAACGAAAATTGGACTTATAGACACAAAATTGTACTAAGAAATTCTGAGTATTTTGTCCGAAATTGGATTTACTTTTTCCGAAATTGGTTTTACTTTTTCCGAAATGGAACTTGAGAAGGTACAGTATCACTTATATTTTGTAAACTAATAAGTGCTACCTATAGAGGATTTGAATTAAGACTACAATTAGAACTATCATATCAATATTTTCTGTTTCCACACTAATAACAGTTCATAAATATACATCCATACATATACAATTAATTACATTTGCACGAAACATTCAGAGTTTCAAGAAAAGCATAGAAAATAGGTGTTAGACACACTTCATATATGATTCAATAAATAATCTTACCAAGATATTGTGAACATTTTCGCTTTTGATATCAGTGCAAATCATGATATAAATATTCTATATCTAACCTTGACTTCAAAGCCTTCGGAAATGACTCTAAAACCATTTGCACCATCTTACATTATGTCTATTTGCCGGACAATAAACCAAGTTTAATCGATCCAGAAAATGTCAGTTTGCTGGAAAATAGGAATTACTAGGATAAAATAAACCCAGCTTATTAAAAAAACATTTTACGGAAAATCCTACCGATTCTCACAAGAATCGCAACGCCCAGAAAGAGTCTGACAATTGCAATTGTGGTCTCTAATATTAAATTATAACAATTTAGACGAGAAAAGTTAATATGTGATCACTTTTTGCTTAATTTGCTTCGGCATCTTCTTGAATTTGTGTTTGCTTCGGTTTAGAGCAATATTTCTATAAATCAAGCAATTCTCCTGTTGTCTGATTAACAGAATTTGAATAAAATGCTTGACCACAAACAGAATATCTTCGTTTATTTGTTATCACATTATATGTAGACTTCCTACATAATAATTTCTCCAAACCCTTTGGCGTCCACCATGATATCAGGGAAAGATCTATAAAATGAGGCCTTATTTCTGGTGGAACTATTTATTGATGACTACAAAGATTTTTGTCTGCTCGACTAGTTTCGGCGGTACAAACACGCCATTCTCAAGAGTTGAGTAACAAGACAACTGCAAAGCGAAAAAAATTTCAAATAGTAAATTACAAAAGATTAAAAAAAAAGGACCACCTGGTCTGTCTGGGTCGATTTTCTATAAATACTGAAAGCAATCAGGTAATTTTTCGGTTCAATAAAAGATCTAAAAAAGGAATTGTGATTTTAAATCTTTTGAAATTTACTATTTGAAATTTTTTTCGCTTTGCAGTTGTCTTGTTACTCAACTCTTGAGAATGGCGTGTTTGTACCGCCGAAACTAGTCGAGCAGACAAAAATCTTTGTAGTCATCAATAAATAGTTCCACCAGAAATAAGGCCTCATGTTATAGATCTTTCCCTTCCTACATAATTCCTGCGTGTCTGAAGTATTTTTGATAAACAACGATGCTAAAGTTTGAATTAGAAACAGATGCGCCAAAATAATATTTTTGTAGAGGCAGTTCCCACGTGACTGATGACGACACATGGGTTTAAACAAACAAAGAGCTTGGGAAAGCAAATTATCATCTCGTCACTCTTGTCTATGATTTTTATGAGTGTGTATTGTGTATTGTGTGCACTAAAAACTTCAAAAGAGCATGCAATACGAATCCATGGTTAAACTAACCACTTACCCGTTTTTTTGTGTGGATGCGTTCCAAAAACCTTAAAATTTATTACTTTTAATTTGTTTCTTCTGCAAAGAATTATCAATTTTAATGGACAGAAAACTCTTCCTGGGGGCTCAGATTTATTATGTGGGTCACTATATGTACAAGTATTGGCGGATAATATATTTTGGATGTAGACTAGAAAATTGCCATACACAGGAATCACAAAATTTCTGTTATTATTTTCACATCTAAAGGTGACAGTCATTGTAATATAATATGTAGGGTATTTATGTCATTCTGCATTTCATATTTCGTATTCCATGAAAATATTTCTAGACATTGAATTGACATAAAGCAATTGACGAATAGTCCTTCACATTTGTATTTTATGAGAAATCATTATTTTAAGTATCGTAAATTAGGTTTTATTCTTCTCATCTGCCTTCTGAACAAATTTCAGATATTTAAGATCAATGTCCATTTACCTGAAAGAATTTAATTAAAAAATAATGCATGGTTCTCTCAATGAGAATGGTAAATTATGGAGAGTAAAAAAACTATAAGTTTCAGTCCTTTGAAAATTCAAAATATTCATGGCAATAATGCAAATTAACTCAGATTATATCCTCGTTATTATTTCAATAGAGCATTTAGTATTCAGTTAGGTGAAAGAGATATATGGTTAAAATACCCCTATAAAGTTATCACAGCCACTTGGAATGAACTAAACAATTGTCTAACGATCGAAATATATTTGTCGTGGACGCAGAGAAAGTGTAGCGCTCATTACTTTTTTCATGACGGGCGGCCTGCTAACTTCATATTGAGTTAGCAGTGCCACTCACACGTAAACATCAAATGTCATCATAAGATTGTCGAATAATTATTGTTGAAATCCATCTGATGAGAAAAAACTTAAATATCCCAATCCTTATAGCATATACAGGATGAGTCTTATTGTCTTCAGTTGTAAATAAATTTGAACCAAATTTTCCTCTTTTCATATTGAACCCTGTTTTCATTCACCATCTATCCAAATTCTGCTCGGGCAAAAAGATGCAGGATGTTTAAATAGCAAAAAAAATCAGTTTTCCCTTTGTAGCTCAGAAATGGTTATTCAGAACGAAATGAATATTGGTGTTTTTTATAACTAGGACACATAATCTCCGATAAACTGTTTTTTTTTAATTTTCACTTGTTTCCTAGTTTGCGGTATTTACTTTCGAGATCCTTATTTATTTTTGAGCAAATTTTATTTCATGGGTTTTCTTTGTCCGACGCACGGTTTTCACTCTGAAAATCGTTTGACTTCAGGATCAATTCCTCAAAAATCTTATGCGGTGTAGAAATGTTTGTGGATCGATTGAAAGCAAATTAAGAAATGAGATTTTTTCCAAAATGAACGAGAATCCAAAAAATATGTTTTCTTGTCAGATGCAGTACTAAAATTTTATCACCCTCTATCACAAAAGTTGAGACTTTTAGGACATATGATCATATGAAGTTTTTTTCTTGATATGAGCTAAAGAATCAACCCCCTTAATATTAGCATGTCTCTAAAGAACACCCTGTATTACTCATGTCACTTCTAATTATTTTTTTCCAACTAAATAGTTGAATCATAAGTTTGTAGTATGTACTGAACTTCATGCATAAGGTCAATCGTCCAGTGGAAACAGAAAGCTGCGAAAAGGTGTGAAATCAAATTCATCCGAACCGATACCGGTAAGATTTTCCTACATACATAAAATATATTAAATATCCGTATCGGATTCGGACGAATTTAATTTGGCAACTTTTCGCAGCTTCCCGCTTCCACTGGACGATTGGCCTAAGATAAATTAATATCCACCATCAAAATGATCAATATCAGTCTTTTATCCAGCGATAAATAAAATAACATTTTATAGTGAAATATCAATTAGAAGTTTCATTCCACCTATTCAATCGCACTGTCAGACAATCTAATTATTGTTGACGAGAAATTTCTTATAATTACAATCCAACTCTTCAAGAACACGAATTTCATCAAACGATAAATAAATTCATATTGAAATATCAATTAAAAGTATCATTCCACCTAATTAATCGTAATGTGTGAGAATATTTAAGAAATTTAATGATAGCCGGTGCTGAAATTGCGTATAATATTATAGTGGAGTTTGAATGAACATCAAGTTGAAATTCAGTGATTTGATATTCAGGAATAGTGGAACATTTTTTTTACAAATGCTGTATGAAGATTATTAAAACCATTTCATATGACTTGAGTCATAAAAATTTCAAGTATCAGATAAAGCTATTCGGTAATTATACAATGAATATTCCAGTAAGAGTTTATGTGTTCAAAGGGTAAGGAAACTGCAAGAATGTATTAGCACATTGTACAATCTTTAAACACTCATAAATTTTTACATAAGCTGAATCTGTAAAAATGGTGAATAAAATACGTGTTTCATTTGACCAGGGGAATATATGGTTACCACTTAAAAGACTCGAACAGAATACACTATTTTCTTGGGATTTTCTAATTTCTGTGGAAATTTCGCATTTTTAGCAACTGCGCATTTGTATAATGACCTTTCAAGTGTTTTTTGTTGTCATAGTTAAGTTTAGAGGAACCTTGGCACTATATGTCTTAAGCCATTAGGCTCGATTTGAATATTCCCGCGATGCCATATTCTATTGTTTATGGCATTCGGTACGTCACTTCTGACTATTGAATGCTAAGTTAGTCACTTACCGCCATTGAGCGGGTGTCTGGTATTATCGTCGTTAAAACTATTCTTGGCGAAAAAAGTAAGTACTTATATTTTACTTTGAAGACTGATAGTTTTTGACGTATTATAATAGTCACTTAACTTTTTTATTGGTTCTTTTATTTAATAAGTAATAAAACAATCATGAACATGCAAGATAAGTAACTATGATTATTATTTTGATTTTGTTCAGAATTTACAAGTTATTTTTTGTTAAATATTTCACTAGACCGAATAAAATGATTTTGGTTAAGAAAACTTAATAGTTTTGTGAAATTCCTCCCAAATTATTCCGTATGCTCTTTTACTGTGTGAGAATATTTCTGGTTGTTTGCCCGCTGTAGCACTTGTTGCTGGATGGAACGTTCCATCCGGAAAAAAACCACAAACTCCATGTATTTTCGAAAAAGGTTAATATAAACCTGGGTTTCGAAACTTCCACGAAAATTAATCAACTTCTAGGAAATACATTCGATAAAACTCCGGACATGTTAAAATCGGGTATCTATGAAATTAAATGTTTAGATTGTAGCAAGTGCTACGTCGGGAAAACAACCAGAAATATTCTCACACGGTATGAAGAGCATACGGGACACATTCGGAACAACAACATTGATAAATCTGCTGTTGCAAATGACATTTCAACAACTGGCCACTCAATTTCAGAAAATTCCGTTAAATTGTTGAAAAATTCCAATAAATTGTACTTAGGGATCGAAATGTATAAGAGAAAAGATATTTCACTCAATGATGATCTCACTAATCGGTAATGACTAAGGGTAAAATGTTAGCCCATACTTATGTATATAAATTGACAGCATGCGTTGGCAACGCTTCGTCTTTGAAGATGGAAGTTTTGAATCTAATTAACCGTGGTAAATTCGATTAAGAGTGTCCAATATAGGACAACAGGCAATAGAATTCACCATGGTAAATTCGATTAAGATTGTCCAATACAGGAGAATGGACAAGAGAAAATACGCGCAAATGCTTCTGACTTAACTTCAGAACCAATTTTTTTCATTCACGTCAAATTCTCGACTATTATTCGACAATTATTATTTCATTCTTTTTCTTGCAAGTAGCTCTGCTAACTTCATAGCGGTAAGAAAAACTGTTGCGTATTATTCTGTTATAAATAATTTTGCTAAATATCGATTCCTGATCTTATAAGATCATAAATTCTAAAAAAAGGAGCAATATAAATCTAGTTCTCTTGTTTTCTCACCGAATTATATTGAAATTACTTGTTCAATTACTAAACTCGAATTGAAACTTTACTTTTACCCATTTTGCTTTGAACTTTCAGTGAACTGGTTTAAAACTACTAAATAGCGAGTAACTACACTCTTCTCCAAGACAAATTTGGTCACAAATGTTTTGGGGAAACGACATGCTATCTATTACTCTACTTAAATATTGGCAGACATCACCCTTAGCCATAAACTGATTAGTGAGTTCAAGAAGTTGCTGAAATGGGTTACAACATTACTGAGTAAAGCATTCCTTCTATCATACATTACGATACCTTCCTTGGCACAATTTATTGGAAATTTTCAACAATTCAAGGGAAATTTTGTGGCCGGTTGTTAGAACATGATTTGCAACAGCAGATTAATCGATGTTGTTGCTTCCAATGAGTCCCATATGCAATTAATATCTTGTGAGAATATTTCTGGTTATTGGCCCGACGTAGCACTAAACATTGACTTTCATAAATAGATTGAAATATTGAAAAATTCCAATGAATTGTAGCTGGGAATTCTAGAAGGCACCGAAATTCATAAAGCAAGTGAAGTTTTACTCAATAATAATCCAACCCCTAATAACGACTAT
Organism: Halyzia sedecimguttata; assembly: GCA_937662695.2. Lineage (NCBI taxonomy): Eukaryota > Metazoa > Arthropoda > Insecta > Coleoptera > Coccinellidae > Halyzia > Halyzia sedecimguttata. The sequence continues at coordinate 41,698,404 of OW569415.2, forward strand.
TTTTATTCACTAATCGGTTTTTTACTTACTAAGAGCAATGTCACTCATATTTAAGTAGAGTAATAGATAGCATGCTCTAGTAACGGTCAGTCTACAAAATTCGTAGAGGACAACAGTGTAGTTACACACTATTTAGTTGTTACTTCTAAACTAGCCAGAAAAAGCCGGAATGTCTTCATGAATTCATATTCATACTAAACAATCCGAATTCTGCACATTGCAGAATTTGAAGAATTTATACTCTAAAAAATCAGAATGTGTGACCAGAATATGTAGTTTGCATATCCGTACTTTCTAAATTCATAATATGAATTCAGGAAGACATTCTGACTGTATGATGCCAATATTTCCGGTAACATTTTTTCCTTTTTGATTTTGATTATCTATGTTATTCATACTGGCTTCTTTCAATTTGCGATATACATATCTCTACTGGACGACCATACATCTAGCCTTAAATGTGCATTGGAAAGGAAATATTAACCAGAATGAAATATAAACCTTGAAAACTTAGTAATATACTTTTAACTCGCAATGAGTCTGCTATTGAATTTATCATTCTGGTGGAAAAAAAGTATCAAACAAATAAATACGTTTACTTGAGTATCTATAATGATCTCAATATTGCTTCTCGTTATCTTCATTTCACCCACAATGAAACACTCAATCAACATACATTCCTAGTTTCCTATACCTATATTATTAGTATATTACAAAATATATAAATGAACATTTACATTTACTTCTTTGACAGGTATTGACTTTATTGAATGTATTTTTGACGATTATTCTAAATAATTCTTAAAAAAGATCATAGACATAGAATAACATGGACTTGCCCTCACGTAACACAGTTCGTTGAGGAAAATATGGGACAGAGATATATGTTATGACTGATAGAATAAGTAAAGGCAAATACATGGTATAAAAACAATGGTGTTTTTATACCATGGGCAAACATACAAATTGGAAATTGGGCTATATTGGAAAACCCCGACTTTTTTTAAGAGAAAATTGATTATTTTGAATGAGTATCGAAAAAGCTGAATGAATTACAATAAGGAAACTTATGAGACATATTTTCAGATTATAAGTATTAGAATATTTGAAAACGAGTCTCGGATTTACGTAAATGAAAATGTTTTGCCTTTAACTATTCTGTCTACAAATCACGAAAACACATATACAATACACGAAACCAAACAATAAAGTACTTTGTCTTATTTCAATCCTGATATTAATGGTCTCTTTGTAACAACCAGTCCATGTTATTCTATGTCTATGAAAAAGATAACCAGGTTTTTCCAATCGGACTTTCATTTCAAATAGCCTGACTGTAATATTGAAAGCTGTCATTTCTAGACAGATGAAAAGTAGAAAGCAATGCCATTTATATGAATGGAACGATATTCGCTTCAACAAACCAACCAAATTAGCTAAATTTCACTACAAAATGGTGGAAATTTTGCTAACTTGTCCAAACAACTCGAATGCTGTTTGGACAAGTTAGTGATGTGAAGAATGAAGCTAGTACCCGCCGTGCAAGTACATCAGCGAATATTGCTTCCGTAGCTCACAGTGTGGAAGAAAACCAAGGTTTGCCTATTGCACGTCGTTCTTTGGAGTTTGGCATTTCGCAAACGATTCTATGTCGGAATTTGCATGAAGCATTTGGGTGTAAATAATTATTCAGTTAACAAAAGAGCTCAATCCTTCCGCCGATCCTCAATAACGTCGTGTCTTCGCAACTTTGGAGTTGGTAATGCGTGAAAATGTGGCATTTGGACTTCGGAAAACCCAATCATAATTTTTGAAATGCCTCTCTATCCACTAGGTGTAACTGTTTTGTGCGTGTTTGTGCAGGTGAAAATTAAGCTAGAGTGGCTGTTTCGTAGAATGGATTGCGCTATCGAACCATTATGATGAAATTTCATGGTCAGAATTGAAAGATATACATGTAGTAAATGTTCATTTGCACAAGGCGGCGCTACTTAGAAATGGTGAATCCATCGGTCTTTGTTTGACAAGTTCTCATGTCGAGTGATTTCTCTTCTGAGTTATACGGAAAATAAGATTTATGCTGATCTTCCTCAGCCAATACAAGAAATCAAAGAAAAGATGTTTTCCAATATCGACGAAATAGATCCTCAAATTTTCCGAAAATATAATTGAAATTTTCAACACTAGAGCTCTAAACGTAGCCGTGGATACCATTTGGATGATATTGTTATTCATTATTAATGGCAAACCTTCCAGTTTTGGATTAAACAAATATTAAATTATTAAGGAAAAACGATATTCCTATACTAATATCAAAATGAAACCTCTGATTGGAAAGTCCTTTACATAATACGTTGTATTGTGGTGATGACTTAGTTTCATAAATTGAACTCAGTATGAATAAAAAAATAGTCGACAAGTCAAATTCGTACATGAATGGCTAAATGCAGATTATTATATTCATAGGATACCTATCTACTGTTTTAATATTTCAATCCATTAATTTTTGACTTTTACTCATATCAGGTGATTTGTCAGTTGAATTGATATTGGCTTCAAGAACGAAAACCTAAGTGCGACCTCCTGAGAGGGAAATCATAAATAAATTTTCCCAAATTTCAACCATAAAAATCAATTTACGCACTCAAACTTTCTAAAACATATACATCAGGTCTGTCAAAATATTTTATGGTCCAAAATTCTGAAACTGATTTATTTTATCAACAAGAATATGAAATCATTGAAATCTGTCATTCTCTATCTGCGATCCTTTTTCAGGAACCATCCAATTATCCATTAATGTTTTTTCAATCTCCGGCCACGTACGAGCCAAAAAGAACATCTACCTTTTCCTAAAGCGTTTCAACGTCTTTTGAAACTATCATAGTTTCGGTCTGGATAATACTGGAGAGCCCAAATTCTCATGATAAGCGAGTTTTTTACAAGACTCATGAAATACACTAAGTTATGTTCTAATAGTAGGGGAGCCCACGTAGCTAATTCGGGATTTACTCGAGCGTCATAGAGAGCTATTGGGTTGTCAAGCTTAGATGATAAGAAGAAAAAAATGTTATATAATATATACCTGTTCATCGGTGGGGTGAGCGGATATAAATTTTCAAAAATGTAAAAAAAAACTGTTACGTGGACATACTCGAGCGCGTCAGATATTGATAGCATCTGTGTCCTACGTATTTTAAAAAATGTACAGATGTTAATCTGATCGTTTCCATGTTGGAGGTGATCATACGTAAGGGTTGAAAATGAAAAAAAAAATGTTTTATCGAGCTCGTCAGATTTTCTAAGGGGGTGTTAAGTGAACCTTAAAAGATGCTCTTGTATAATAATCTGACGATTGGGATGTAACGCAAACTCGTGGTCATTATTAGAATATGCAAAAAAAAATCGCCATTTAGAAATACTCAAGCGCGTCAGATTAAGATATATGTGTTTCATCAATATGACCTAGACGTGCTGTCTCCTAATCTGACGATTGTCTGAAGGGATTCGCTAAATCTGACACTAAAAAATTTATTTTTTAATTTTTTTAAATCATTGACTTAATTAATGGAAAAGCTCAGGAAATAGCATGCAAATGTAAAAGCTATGTGTTTTGAGGAGAATATTTATAAAAATAATAAGAAGAATCGGTTTGCTCCGACGATATTCGTGTAATGTAATGTAACGATACATTTTTGTGAAGTTTCTAATGAAAATTTGATTGTTTTCTGTAAAGTACTTTCACCACAAAATACACAATTCACAATAATATCACTCATAGTAATTATTTATTAACTTTAAATCACATAACTTTTATTAAAATCGCAAAATAACCTAATACGTTGGAAACACGTTGTAAACAAGATCATACCGCGAACGAGTCTGCGTGACCAGCTGTTATGGCGTCATGGCAACAGACACCGGAGTGGGACGGATTGAGAGAGCAATAGATAGAGAAAGAGTGAGAGGAGAATAGAAACACGGAGAGGGGAATATAGGCATGGCATAGCTGCACGCATTCAACTTTATCAATTAATTTTTATTACTTGCTTGTGAAAATCGTCAGATTATATATTTTTCGTAATTCTTGCATTATTCTCTTCAAAATAAAAAAAAAATTACCACGCTCGAGAATGTCAAGATGTCGTTTTTTTTTACAATTTTGTAACCCTCCCCCTTCTTTAGGTCACTCTCAATTTGTCAGATTAATGGAATATACACTTTTTAGCATGTAACTAACTCACCCTACCTTAATCTGACGCGCTCGAGAATTTCCGATGATCAACTTTTTTTTACTAATCTGATGCTTTATCCTTGACGGGCGGCCATATATATAGGGCTCATGTTTGGTGGAAAAACTTAACCAGGTACAAGGTATCCCCCTATATATTAATCTGCCGCGCTTTAGTAAATCCCAAAATCCCCGCTTGGGCTCCCCTACTATAAGTAGGTAATCATTAAAGGATACTGTGGGAGGTATATTCATCATTGAATGGTTTCTTTCTGTGTTTTCTCTCCCAAACTCTGAAATATATCTATAAAATAAAATATTAATTATTTTGTGATTTGCTTCTACGTAAGAAACATAAGATATTTGTCAGAAGCTATAATATAAATAAAGGGGTATGTAAATTGGTGTATAGAATTAGAGTACTTCACGACGTTCTAGAAATTTAATTGCTAATTGACGTTCTAGAAGGTTGAAATTTGGAATGTAGTGTAAAATTTGCATAAAAACAACAACAAAATTGAAAAATCTGTAACTTTTGCCCTCCAGCCCCTAGAAGCTGCAAGTCGTAATTTTGAATTAGTAAAATTGGGGAAATTTTCGAATTCCTAGAAATCTTATAGTTGGTATAGACTAGAATAAGCGAATAGACAACAGACAATTATGATATCTGAGATTTTGTATCCAGCCTAGGATAACAAACAACAACAAAATTGATAAATTTTTAATTTTGACCCTCTACCCCTTCAAAATGGGGTGTGCAGTTACTAATATGGGCTATTAAGGAAGAACTACACTGATGTGCAAGAAATACCTAATTTACCTGACTATGTCAGAATATGAGGAAGGCACAGAGAGAAAGTGGGCAACAAAACAAGAGCAAGTGCAGTTAAGGATTCTTACGAGGAAAAATGAGATCCCACCAGAAACATTGCAAGTAGAATTGGTTGCCTATTAAAGAGCACGCCCTAGCTGTACCAGGCCTTTCTGTACCAGCCCTAATTCTACAAATCCTACATTTTGGTCAAAAAGTATGGCTTGGCTATTTCAAAGAACTATTGCATTGTACAGTATTAGTCACCGAGGACATAATTTATCACCAAGTAAACTGGAGTGTCCTGAGGCGGCTGCGAAATAGCCAAACCATACCTTTGGCCAAGGTTTAGGATTTGTTATTAGATCTGATAACTTTTTATGTGCGAAAGCTGCTTGTGAGTCTTGGCAACCAATTTTACAAGCAATATTTTTGGTGGTATATAATATATAGGCTGATAGTACGTCCAAGAATAAGGGTACTTGCTTATATACATTTTTTTTCAAAAACTGAATAATAGCCTTTTAAGCAGTGAATTGAAAATCTTCTTTTAATTTTGAATTATTTGAATGAATTATTTTAAAAATGGCTGTTCAGATTCTTCTACGCAAAAAAGATTGCAAGAAATTCTTCTTACAATTCGAACACCGTTTTCGATTTATTCAAACTCAAAGGAATACATGTTTTATACAATGTAATTGTTACATTTCTATAATACATCAAATATATTTTGGGATTGACACTTGTTATAGCATTAGTAAAACAAATTTATGGAGAACTGAAATAGTAGTTTACATTTAATTAGTGACCTTACTGACCCTCGAAAACTACCCTGTATTCATAAGAATTAGAATAGGTGGTAACATGAAATTAATTATCATAATTTCTTATAATCACACCCAATATTTGAACTCCATCATAAAAACTGGTTGGAAGATATTTGAAAATGCAAGGTTTTCAATTCACATCTTGAAAGGGTGGTAACTGCCTTATTATTCAGATTCAGCAAAAAATGTACATAATTCTGGACCACTTTCTATTTTATATTTGTTGGTTCCATAAGCATCCCATAGGTCGAATAAGCACTTGTCACGAAGTGAATAATTCCCGTCTTATTTGTGTTCATGAAAGAGCTGTCATAAAATAAACATAAAACATACTGTACTGTGAATCGTTTTTCATTTGTCTTGTCAAAAAAAAAGGGAATTAATTTCGCTGGAAGAAGTTGTGTAAATCACAGATAATACACGTTGAAAGGAACCCTGTTACTGGCTTTGTGAATGCAGTTTATCTTGGATATATTGATTTTAGACTTGCTGATGAGGAAATGTGGACATTTCAAGTGGTCTGTAAAACGTAAACAGAACATTTACGAGGAGATAAAAGAGAAAACATAGAACTTGGAGAGAATCATTACTGATTCTCTTAGCTAGATGAGGTCAATTCATTTGTTTATATCGCACATACAGACTCTCTTTTAGGTGTGAATAAAGTATGTAAAGACGAGTCAGGAATGCTTCAATTTTCTTTCTACGACATCCCCCTCCAAAGGGTACTCACATAATTCAGTTTTTTTGTGATAACTTCCGAACACCTCAACCGATTCAGGTAATTTTTCGAATTTTAATCAATAAAAATTTCAGTAATGATTTGTTTTCAATACCTTCCTTATAAACTACCGAGACCGCCAGGGACGGACTGACCCTAACACTTAATGGACGAAAACTTTTTTTGGTTGGACATGTCTGCGAATTTCCACCATTTATGTATTTCATCATTAATTCTGCAAAAAAACAATGAAAAAAGAATTGTTTTCGAGTTAAGAACATTCTTGGCGCTCCTGTTCCTCGTAACAGAATTTCTTATCAATTTGCCCAGATGTCTGTAGTAATTTTCGAATTTTTGGATGAAAAGGGTATTAAACGATTTGGTTCGACTCACTGATCAAGAATCCGTGGTCAAAATCGATTCTGTCTGGCCGTCAACACGATAACTCTCGAACGGAATGAGCTAGACAGTTGAAGTTTTCAGAGAATCTTTGGGAGATAAATATCTCGGTTCAGTTTGTTATTGAGCAAAATCGGCCAGATGGTTTCGGAGAAACGAAAAAAAAAAACTTTACATCACAAATTTCAAATAAATTTTTTTTAAGGTGCATTTTTATCATGAGAATGCACTGATATCATTATCAACTCTAACAAGCTAATAGTTTGGGAGATATGATTCTTCAAAATTTCAATATTTAATCGTAATTCTATGATTTCTCAGAATGCTGTAATCGAAAATTAACGTCCATATTTGAATCTATGAATACATGTATGAATGATTTGTGTTCATACATGTCATCTTATCTACCGATATGATTGATTATTGATGATATATGATTTGTCAAATTTTGAACAAGAGCATGAAAGCTCCTATCCACAATTTATGATTGAATATCACAATATTTTTTCATGAATATTTCAAGCTGCTTATTGTTGATATGGGTACTAAAACTTTTCTTTCTGTGTTTGTTCATTTATGACGAACTGCCCTTGACAAAAAGGAACAACGAATAATATGTGAATATGCATTTGATGTACAGGTGGGCATTTTGTAATACTGTTAGGGCAACGGAGTTTGACATGGAGCACCTCATAAACAGAAATTTGTCGAGTGAAAATACATTCACGGCTGTGGATCAAAGACTCCGAGAAACTGGTAAATGATTCCATATTGGAAATTTTTACAATAGATTAAAAAAAAGCAATTAACATATGGAAAATCTTCACAAAAAAAATACTGACGACAATTTCTTGTTCTTGTTAGATCCACATCCTTGAATGTATTTTTACTCGGCAAATTTCTGTTTGGGAATTGCTCCGTGTACAACTGCCTTGCCCTAAAAAATTACCAGAATCGGTTGAGTCGTTTGGAATTTATAAGCAAAATACTGAATTATGGGAGTATAATTAGGAAGCACATATCTTCGCAAGGGGGGGGGTCGTAGGAAAGAAAATATAATATTCCTGACTCGTCTTTATATACTTTATTTACACCTGAGAAAGATTCACATAGTGCCGGTACACCCTGTAGAAATAGCCTTGAAATAATTTTGTGAATACTCTTTATAATAACAGATCATTCTTGGCCCATACAGAAAAATAGGTCTCAGTTAACATACAAATTATTCCATTCATTAGGTATGTATCCTGTCATCGCAAATTAGATTGTTATGGTTGAGCAAAGAGCTTGAACTTCATTTGTTGCATTTTTCAGATATAATTTTCGGCAAATACAGATGTGGGAACTATGTAAAGCAGAGATATGATAATCGTTTGGATGTAATATAAGCATTTGAGTACATTATTCATACAGCCATTTATATCAATTTGTATTTAAGGAGACGCTAATGAGGAACATAAACAATTAAAAATTACAAATTAGTGAAACACATACATCAAACAAGAATATTGAGACTATGGATACTCGCAACAAGGATAATTGCAGTTTCCGGGTTGAATTTGAAAACGACTTCGAGAATATCTCGAAAAAATGCTTCCAAAGTATTCAGTGGCTAGTAAGTTCCATAAATTCATTTGTTCGCGAATATTATTATACAGCGTGGAAATGCCAAATGGAATAAATTCATTATCTTGGTTTCAATTCATCAATTGGCTTGATTTTTGCAATAAACATGAAAGTGATAACATTTCTGAATAGAGAATGACGAGATTTTCAGACGATGTATCACAAGTCCATGAACGAAAGTTCAGAATGAATCCAAATATCATGAAACTGCAGGGTTTTCCAATTGGAGGTTTCAATTTCAAAAGCTCGCTATTTTGGCAGTGGTCATATTAAGAGCTGACGGTTCTGAAAACAATATAGGAGCTAGCGCTGGAGTATATGGGACATGCACCAACTGCTCACTATCACTAGGCTCCTATCCGTGCATCTTACAGGCAGAAATACTTGCAATGAACCTACAAATAAACTATCAGAGGTGTGATAAAGCAATCCATTATGACAGTCAAGCTGCAATTAAAGCTCTGTGGTCCCATGTTATCAAGTCTACGCTAATATGGGAGTACCGAAGAAAACTTAATGAAGTAGGAAGAACAACAGAGTCTCCTTGGTCTGGGTTCTAGGTCAGTCGGGAGAATTAAAGGAAATGAGAACGCCAACACAATTGCCAAGAAAGGAGCACGAACCCTACTGTGGGGTAGGTAGATAAACCTACAGAAGTGACGGAACATTGACACTCTCAGATCCAAGAAGTATATGGATCTCAATAAAAACAGGCTGCACCTCCTCACTGGCTTCCCCACAGGGCACTGCTGTCTTAGGAAGCATATGACGAGGTTAGCGCTAGCATAAACTGACGAGTGAAGATTCTGTGGGGAGGAAATTAAACTCCTGATCACCTGATTAAGGAATGCTTCGCCATCTCCAACCACCGCAAGTAATGCTTTGGGCAAGAATTGCCTCCTTGAGACCAACCTTGATACTGGAGTTCATCAGAACTCTGGAACTGGTTCATCAAACCAAAAAACGATTATTGAGGAGCTTCTTTATACACAACTTGTAACTGTTAGGGGCAGTTTTGGCAGGATCATTGGAAAAGCTGTTCGGTTATTTGATTGCGCTATAGAACCATGATTATTGAGTTTATATAACAAAAAATGGAAAATACTTACTAAAACAAAAGGTTGCTACATGCCTTACAATTGGCAAAACCATCGGTCTTTTGCGTGAAAAGTTTACAAAACGAGTGTTTTCTCAGAACGGCGATAAATATTGCCGTCGAGATACTGCAATCATCGTATTTCTTTGGGTTTACGTGGAAAATAAGGTTCATAAAGATACCCTTCAGTCAATTCACGATCTTAAAGAGGATATTCAAGCCTTTATCGACGAACTAATTCCCCAAATGTGCGAAAATGTAAAGGAAATTGTCATCAAGAGAATTGTTTTGCAAACGTATTCGTGAGGGGCCATTTGTCTCAATATATTCTTTTTCATTATAAATGGTGAAACTTCCTCAATAGATTGGAAAACCATTTATGATTCAGCTATTGTTGAAATATTTGTACCACCCGAAAATACTGCATTTCATCGTGGTGTCTTTACATTATCACATATTGCTAGATGATTTTTGAAATTATTTATAATAATATTATACTTCTTTATTGAAATCATAACTTTTGTAAGGAACGGAAATTCAAAACCTATGAATATATCTACCTGTTCTTAGCCATTCAATTGTAATTTCACAAAAATTGCAACAATTTAATTTATTCCCAGTCTTCAACGATATGGCTCACGTTGTAGAATTGGCATTGTTATAACCTTTTATTAATGTTTCTATTATGAATTTAATGGTTATTTTATAGATATTCTCCACATTCTCAGTATATCGATCTCCTAACGTTGTTTCCACTGCTTCTAAAAATGGTTTCTCTATTTTCTGAAAAAGAAAAAGGTACTTCAATAGAATGAAGATAATATCAAACAATTTCAATATTAAATAAGAAATTTCATATTTACAGCAACATCTGGAAAATTGGGTAATTTTATAAAAAGTAATAAAGATAATGTATATAAAGATAATAAATCTGCTATCTACAAGCTAAGCTGTAATAATTTACATCGGCCACACCGGTACATTCGAAAAATGAATACATGAACATCAAAATAGTTACATACTCACACTCAATATAATATGCAAATCATTTAAAACAATTTGGACGTAATAGTATGGGAGCTCCCGATGCTTAATGGGGATTTACTCGAGGGTTATAGAGACCTATTGGGTTGCAGAGCTTGGATGATAAATATTGGGTCAAGCCCTGTGGGCAGGAGCTTTGGCGCTCTTGTCTTTGACAAATAATATCTCCGAAAGGATTGGTTTCTCAAAGTTGGGAAGGATATCAATGGATTCTTATGATAGAACTACATCATAAATATAATTACCGAGTTAGAGGAAGAAATAGTGTTTAAGACCATTCCACACTGAATATGCTAGATACCGTCCAAACACTGAAGCCAAGCAGCATCGGGCGCCGTTAGTGCTTGGATGGGTGTCCTCTTGGGAACACCGCGTGCTGTGATCTTTTATCAATTTTCAAGAATTTTCGTAATAAATTTCAAAACGTAGGTCTATGACTTACATAATGATGTAGTTACATACATCAGCAAATTATAATTAGATTATTCTATAAACTCATATAGAATTAAGAATTATTATCAAAAGCTTGAAAAAACATATCTCCGAAAGTATTAGTTTGTTAGAATTGACAATGATATTAGTGGATTGTTATGATGAATCTGAATCTTAAAAAAATTGAATTTAAAATTTGAAAAAAAATTTTTTTTGTTACTCCGAAACCACATGGCAGATTTTACCCAATAACGAACTTAACCGAGATATTTATCTCTCAAATCTACTCTGAAAATTTCAACTATCTACATCATTCTGTTCGAGAGTTATCGTGGTTACGGTCGGACGGACGGACCGGCCGGACGGCCGGTCAGAATCGATTTAGACCACGGATTCTTGATCAGTGAGTCGAATCACATCGTTTAAGACCAGTTTCAGCCAAAAATTCGAAAATTACAGACATTTGGGCAAATTGATAAGCACTCTGTTCCGAGGAACAAGAGCGCCAAAAAGAAAAAAATGTATATAATGTATACCTTTTCATCGGTGGGAGGAGCGCCTATAGATTTTCAAAAATGTAAAAAAAACTGTGGCATGAACTTGAACATACTCGAGCGCATCAGATATTGTATTGATAGCATCCATGTCATACGTATTTTCAATAATGTACGTATGTTAACCTGATCGTTTGCATGGTCACCTTGGCAGTTGTTTATTGATCTTTATAAAAAAAAAATTATTAATAATTTAAATAGTATTATTTAAAAAAAAATGCTAATTACATTTTTAAATAATTTGTTTCTATCGATATGATATAAGGCTAATGAATATGTAATGTCAAGTCAATCATAACAGAGATTCTTTTAGTGTAAGTGTGTTGGAGGCGCGGATAAAAAGCCCTCTCATCCTCAGTTTAAAAAATATCTTTTCGACCGCACCAATAATCACAAGACATTTACTCAGATCCAGAACACGCAGGTTTACTTCTTTAACTGCGTATATATATATAATTTATCTGCATACAAATTAATCGAAAAATGTTTCGGATTTATTAAAATACGCAAAATCACAAACTTCACATTTTTAAATTTACCTTGGGAATTTGTAACCATTCACTCGGTTTATTTTGGCGTTCGAGTAGTAATTGATTAATTGCATTAGGATAATTTGGTAGGAAAATGAAGATAATTCACAGGTCACAGTAACGAATCAAACTAAAACCTCTGCTGAAAGGTGAAAACTCATCTGAATGTTTCGAAGTGCAGTTTTCCGTTCGCAATGGATAAAGGAGTCTAAATTTTACGACCGTTTCTAGGGCGTTTTTCCAATCCGATGGGCGATGCCGTATGGAGGCATGCCTCCAAATCAACATTTCAGGCGCTATGTCATTTACTATATGACAGAACTGTCGTTATCTTCTATGATGAATATAACGGAAGAGCGCTAGGTCAGCCTCCAGCCTCTATCCATTTACTTCCTAAATTGGACATGAGATGAATGAACAGGAAATATTTGAAGTCCGATAGAAAGCCCGGGTCGTATTTTACCGTTTTATGGTTATAACATGAAGCAAAATGAAGCTCTAAAGACTTATGGATGCACATTGTAAAAAAAATTGTGCATGAAGTCCCTCCGCGCGGAAGTAGTGAAACTTCGTGATGTGGAAATGAAAATAGGAAGGGGTAGAAAACTACGCGCATGCGTTCGAATACCATGCATTCACTCTCACTCTGGTAGCGTTGAACGTTTAACGCAACCTTGTTCGAAGTCGCATTAGAAGTTTCACTTCAACAAGTAAATGAAATAGTGAACATTATAAATTGAAATAGAACAACGTAATGTGGAAATGAAAATACGAAGGGGTAGAAAACTACGCGCATGCGTTCGAGTGGCCCGCATTCACTCTCTCTCTCTCTCTCTTCTTCTCTGCTTCTTGATGTTTGACTTAAATTTCTTATTTGGAGGCCAATAACACATTATACTAACATAAAACTATCTGAAACTTAAGGAAACTATTCACTTGCTCTGAAGATATCTATAATTATATAAATAATGGAGTAATAGATCAATTTTTATGGAGATATTTAATCAGGAAAACTTCTATTTCTTCTCACCTAATATAGCTATTGGAATGATATTTCACACCATCCATCTTATTTTTGACCATTATGTACCTACAAAATCGCAGCGAATTCTGGAGATGAGTTTCCGAGATAATTTCTTTAAAAAAATCCGCTTATATTGATACGATTGCCATGAACCTTGAAATAGTTACTCTACACCTGATTACCAATTTTCAACATGATCGGATCTGTAGTTTTGAAAATATTGGAAATATATGATTCCAAATGATTATATCCCCGAAACCATTGGACAGATTCTTCCTATTCACGGACTCGACCGGTGCATTTTGACATGAAATCTTTCGTGCAAATTTCAAGTCTTTCAGTTTCTATTGAAAGTTACCGTGTTGACTGACGGAGAGAATTGAGTTTGACTACGGATTTTTAATCCACAAGTCGAATGCAATCGCTTTAGACCATTCCCGGCACAAAATTTTAAAATTACAGATATAGACAGACATACTTAGATGGGCACATTGATCACGTCCTCGTACGAAAGCACAAATGGAACTTAAAGTCGAAAAAATAAATGCAATTTATCAAAGTTACCTATTATACAGGGTGTTTCACGGATGATTGTACAGGCTTTCAGTGAATATGCAGGACATTTTGGTGAGTCTAGAACAGTATTCGAAATATCTCCTAACTATATTCGTTTGAGAGATACAGGATGTTTTATTTATTTTATCAAAAATTTTCAATCGGCATAACGCTTGAAATCGTGCATGGATCTTCTTGAAAATTTCAGGGATTGATTATAGGCCTATGCCTAATATTCGCTCGTAATTACTTAGTGATAGCGCAGGTCCAAACTGAGAAAATTTTTTCTTTATTCCACATCTTGTAAAACACCCTGTACATCAAATTTTCAAGAAGTGTTTCAGTATCCAAAACGAATACCCGTTCAAACAAACCTATTGGCAATAATGGCACAATTTGCAACAATAATTTATTCCACATCTTGTAAAACACCCTGTACATCAAATTTTCAAGAAGTGATCCAGTATACAAAACGAATACCCTTTCAAACAAACCTATTGGCAATAATGGCATAATTTGCAACAATATTTTATGAACCATTGATTATTTGGAATTTTCAATTTATAATGAACACGGACCTGTGAATCTCCGAATAATGTGTTAATTAATATTGAATCACTTGAAATTCTCATTAAAATCACAAAATTATAGTGCTGCATCGTATTCCATCCAATACATCAATCTAGGAGTTCCTCATTTGATTGCCTATGTGCCTGAAAATAGAAATGATAGAAATACTCATTTTTGAATTATTCATCTTTGAAAATTACTTTTTCGAATGATTTAAACACAGATGCTAGCATAATTGAAGATTTTATGTGTCAAACAACCGGAAACTCGAATTAAGTATGGATAGAAGTGTTAAGGAATAGTTGCATGTGTTTTGGTTACTTAGACCGATATTTCGCTACTGCCACTCGAAATAACATTGAAAATTTGATTGGACTAAAATGTGAAATGTATCTTAACAACATTAAACTAAAACCAAATGACAATAAATGAGAAAAAAATCATAACTATGTTTTCGAAAACACCCCTTCTTTGTTCTTAACATTTCCTAGCTCTTGTGATCAAATGGGCTACAGCTTTCCTTACAATTTCTGGACGATTTCGTATGTCTTCACCTGAAATACGATTAATAAGTTGCTCTCTATCCACGGTTTCTTCGGAGTAAACTTTATTTTTCAAGTGTCCCCAGAGGAAATAATCCATGCATGTAATATCTGGGGATCTTGCAGGACAATCATAAGGTCCCTTTTATAATGAGTTAAAATGAGAATATTAATTTGTATAGCAGCTGTTCACAGTTATCCGCTACTGAGAGCGAAAAACTCACAGTTTTTTTTTTAGTTTACCTGTCATAGTTGGACTCACTTTTCAATAAAATAAATTTTCAAACTTAATATTTTTGTGTTTTTGGTTCTATGAAATCTTCTATTCTAATACCATCTATATAAGATGCACCATATTCCTGAAGTCATGATACTGAGAAATTCAATAAAATTCATTCAATATTTGTATTAACGCATTATTCGGAGGTACACAGGTCCGTGTTTATTATAAATTGAAAATTCCAGATATTCAATGGTCCCTAAAATATCATTGCGAAGTGTGCCGTTATTGCCAATGGGTTTGTATGAAAGAGTATTCATTGCAGATTCTGAGAAAAATTTCTCTTATGTGCAGGAATTTTTACAAGATGTGGAAAAAAGAAAATAATTTTCTTAGTCCGAACCTGCGCTATCAACAAGCCATTATACATAAAACATCCTGTATCTCTGATTTAGACTCACCAAAATGTCCTCCATCTGCAATGAAAGCCTGATAATGATTTTTACTTGCAATCAATACTATACAGGGTGAGTCTTTGACCACTGCATTAATTTTAACCAAAGATTCCTCTCATCAAATGAAACACTTTTTTCATTAAACATTTTTCCAAATTCAGCTCAGGTAAAAAGGTAAAGGCTGTTGATATTTTGAAAAAAAATCAGTTTTTATTTTGTAGCTTTGACATCCTTTTGTCGAATGAAATGAATGTTGGCGTAAAGTTTCCTATAACTATGATACATATTTTCCCAATATTAGTTATTTTCTACTTCTACTGGTTTTCTAGTTATGGACTCGTGGATTCATAAAACTAAACGAAATTAGCATAAAGAAAGCATATAAAGTTTTTCTTGAGTCATTTCAAGAATATTCAATCGTTTCAGAACATTATATTATTCTTCATCATTTCTCCTTAAACGCGCCGTTTTCGAGATATTCTTCATTTAATGTTTTAAAATGGAAAACTCTAGAAATTTCAATACTTTTATGGATCCGTCCCTGAGCGTTGGAATCCCGAATCAAGCTATAAACCACGTTACCATGCCTTATTCTCGTCCACCAACAATGTCATAGTTAATTTATATGCGGGAGTGTATTAGCACATTGTGAAATCTTTAAACGCTTGTAACTTTTTACATGAGCCGAATCTGGAAAAATGGTAAATGAAAAATGTGTTTCATTTGAAGAGAGGAATCTTTGGTTAACATTAATGCAGTGGTCAAAGACTCACCCTGTATATCGTGAACAGTGAAAACTACAGTACCAATAAGCGATTACCTCTAAAATTTATCGATTTAAATTGATTCTACAGTAATCCTATTAGTTATAATGAATAGAAAGCACTGATTTGTTTTGGTTTCCGAGTTACGCTAAACTTTACCGTAATTACGAGGATAAATTAATTTGTCTGAATTGAAACTGTCACAATCATGTTGCTAACTATTAATTACTTGTCGCAGTATGAAGTCACCTAATTAAAGTTCTTATTAATGGCACAATCACGTTCAGCGCTTGCTTGAAACTACAAAATCCGAAATAATTGGAATAGGGCAGGATGAAGTAGAGAAAAACATGTACATCCACGTTTTTGGCGCTCTAGTTCATCGGAACTGAGTGCTTATCAATTTGCCCAAATGTCTGTAATTTTCGAATGTTTCGATGAAAATGGTCTTAAACGATTTGGTTCGACTCACTGATCAAGAATCCGTGGTCGAAATTCATTCTGTCCGGCCGTCCGGCCGGCCGTAGGCACGATAGCTCTCGAACGGAATGAGCTAGACAGTTGAAATTTTCAGAGTAGGTTTGGGAGATAAATATCTCGGCTAAGTTCGTTACTGGGCAAAATCGGACACATGGTTTCGGAGTAACAAAAAAAAAATTATTTTTACAGAACAAATTCCAAATTAAATTTTTTTCAATAAGCAGTTTTACCATAAGAATCCAATGATATCATTTTCAACTCTAACAAGCTAATACTTTCCGAGATATGATTTTTCAAAATTTCAATAATAAATCGTATTTCACAGAATGATATAATTATTCTATGTATGAATTGTCATAATGTCAACTTATTTTCCTGAGACATGACATTATCTAATCAATCGAAGAATTATGAGAATAAAGTGTATTCCGAAATGTGAGCGAAGTGAGAAAAATCTCAGTTGTTTGCTCCGAAATTAGTTTTTCTCAGAAAAGTCTTACATTTCGGAACGGAACATGAAGTAAGAGATCTGAGAGTAGAGAGACTGCTTTTCATCCATAGACATAGAATGCAAATAGAATGTAAATATTGAAAGCATAATTCTGTAGTTCGAGAGAGGAGAAAATTTGGTGAACGTAGATTACAAGGTAATTTTTCATTATTACTTCTCTTCTTTCATACATGTTTTATGGAATATCTACTATTTGTAGGTACTTTCAACCTGTTTTGGGCAATTGTCATACGAAACTTGTTTTTTTGGCGCTCTAGTTCCTCGGAACAGAGTGCTTATCAATTTGCCCAAATGTCTGTAATTTTGGAATTTTTGGCTGAAAATGGTCTCAAACGATTTGGTTCGACTCACTGATCAAGAATCCGAGGTCGAAATCGATTATGTCCGGCCGGCCGGCCTGCCGTAGGCACGATAACTCTCGAACGAAAGGAGTTAGCGGATTGAAATTTGCAAGGTCGGTTTGAAGCGTAAATATCTCGGACGAGCTCGTTAAGGGGCGAAATCCATCGAGCGGTTTCGGAGTTATGGCCGATTTTAGTAAAAATATTTTTTATGAATATTTCCGAAACCGATCACTCGATCTATCTGAAATTTAGCATCAAATTGTAGAATCATGACCTTCATACGCATGTGAAGTTTTGTATTGACCAGATTACCGCAAAGTGTAAAAAAAAAAATTAGAAAATTTAAAAAAAGTTTTTCTACAATAACTCTCGAACGAATGAGCTAGGTAGTTGAAATTTTCAGAGTTGGTTAGTGAGATGAATATCTCGGTTAAGTTCGTTATTGGGCAAAATTGGCCAGATTTAATTTGATTTCTTCCATGGTGTAGTTCTCATTCTCAGAATGCTCATTTAATCTTGATAAATAAACTATTATTTGAATTGAATTTCTTTTATGATGCAGTTCTATCATAAGAATACATTGATATAAACCCAACTATGAGAAACCAATACTTTCGGAGATATAATTTGTCTGTTTTAAATAGAGCGCCAGAAAGCTCCAGTCCACAGGGCTTGAACCCATTTTTTTATTTTGTCTTCCAATTTGAATCAGGACCAATCAATATTTTATTCGAATGAAACACATAATGATTGAGATATTGGGCTGAATTTCATATAAGGCGCATTACGCATATTACATTCAACTAAATTCGATATCGCTAAATTATTTCTCACTTTACTTGGACCAAAGAACACCAAAACAATTCATTCATTATTAACACATCATCATCATCAATCATCATCAAGATGGAAATTTACTATTTCTTTTCTATAGAGCTGAGAATAACTTTGAAATCCTAATCCTAATCCATCATATTTACATAATCATGACAACAAAAATCAACAACAAATGGACTTACATTTATATTGGAGAACTCCTAATTATAATTTTGAAAACTAGTTGGAAAAGCCCGCCTCTTCAAATTCATAGCCAGAGCGGTCAACAAGAGTGCTTAGCTCCAGGAAAAAAAAATATTTCAAAGAATATAAATCCGAATGTGAAAACAAGTGCCCAGAATTAACTGGTACACTTTTTGCGCGCGTGTTCCGCTAGGAACAGCGTGCTATCACTTCGCCAGAATGTCTGTACTTTTCGATTTTTGTTCTGGAAATGGTCTCAAACGATTGGGTTCGACTCGTAAATATCTCGGACAAGTTCGTTAACGGGTGAAATCCACCAAGTGGTTTCGGAGTTATGGCCATTTTTATTTAAAACATTTTTTAAGGATGTTTCCGAAACCGATCCCTCGATCTAGCTGAGATTAAGCATCATATGCGTGCGAAGTTTTGTATTGAACGGATGGCTAGACTAAACTAGAAAAATTGGTTCAGGCACTGACGTGAAGTCAGGAGCTTTTGCGCGTATGTTCTATTGTCCATTCTCCTGTATTGGACACTTTTAATCGAATTTACCATGGTGAATTCTATTGTCTATTCTCCTGTATTGGACAGCCTTAATCGAATTCACCATGTTAAATCCGATTAAGAGTGTCCAATACAGGAGAGCAGACAATAGAATTCACCATGGTAAATTCGATTAAGAGTGTTTAATACAGGAGAATGGACAATAGAACATACGCGCAGAAGCTGCTGACTTCACGTCAGTGTTTAAACCAATTTTTTTTCGTCAGGAGCTTTTGCGCGTATGTTCTATTGTCCATTCTCCTGTATTGAACACTCTTAATCGAATTTACCATGGTGAATTCTATTGTCTGCTCTCCTGTATTGGACACGCTTAATCGGATTTAACATGGTGAATTCGATTAAGGCTGTCCAATACAGGAGAATAGACAATAGAATTCACCATGGTAAATTCGATTAAAAGTGTCCAATACAGGAGAATGGACAATAGAACATACGCGCAAAAGCTCCTGACTTCACGTCAGTGCCTGAACCAATTTTTCTAGTTTAGTCTAGCCATCCGTCAATACAAAACTTCGCACGCATATGATGCTTAATCTCAGCTAGATCGAGGGATCGGTTTCGGAAACATCCATAAAAAATGTTTTAAATAAAAATGGCCATAACTCCGAAACCACTTGGTGGATTTCACCCGTTAACGAACTTGTCCGAGATATTTACGAGTCGAACCCAATCGTTTGAGACCATTTCCAGAACAAAAATCGAAAAGTACAGACAGAATTTACCATGGTGAATTCTATTGTCTGTTCTCCTGTATTGGACACTTTTAATCGAATTTAACATGGTGAATTCGATTGAGGCTGTCCAATACAGGAGAATAGACAATAGAATTCACCATGGTAAATTCGATTAAAAGTGTCCAATACAGGATGGACAATAGAACATACGCGCAAAAGCTCCTGACTTCACGTCAGTGCTTGAACCAATACATAATTATTCTTGAAAAATATTACTGGAATTAATGTCATATTTAAATAATCAAAGTAAAGAAAATTATAAGTTTAGTTACTAACATATTGAAAGAAATTCAATTGAATTCTAGTAATATTCAATTACTTATTCTTAACCAATAAATGTCCATTGATAGATCTGAAGGTGATGAGGTGAAACATAAAGATATATTCTCATTAGTGATAGAAAAACTGGCCTAAAATTCCTCTCTACCCATCACGAGATTTAATATCCACAAATGAGCCTCTCACCTTACAAGATCAAAAAGTTTGGTTAATTTAAAGTTAAGTTTTGAAGCCTTCAGTAAAATTTCAGTGATATCATATTAAAAATAATACATAACCTTTCAAAAGTCCCCTCTCACAAATATACTCCTCTGAAGGCACATGGATCTCTTGAAGAAGAATCGCCTTCTCTACTTCTCAAAGATATTCACTCTTGTTCATAGAAATCCCTTCAATATTTAGTTGCCTCCTCCTAAGCAGGATCTCTTTCAAAACCAGGTCTGACCGCTAATGTAGGGTTATCATCTCCCATAGATTTGTGATGAAATAATACGATTTTCCCAAGAACATACGCGCAAAAATATGTCATCATGACATTCATATTTTTGAAGGTTCTCGCAAAAATAAGACCATAGACAACATATCATACGACGATTCGCATCCAGCTACCGAACTCACAAATGGCTGCTCGGTTCTCCAACAATATGGATCCGATCGTGTTCAAACTTGAAACTCTGCAGTAGAGTTAGATTCTTAAGCCTTTTCCAAAATTTCAGCCATGCCGGACGAATAGTTTATGATATATAGAATTTTTTTCAATTATTTTCAATAATTTTTTTGAAATTTTCTAGTTATACCATCCTCACGAAATTCAGCAAGAATTTTCACGTTGGCATTCTACAACTAATAACCATGTTTGAATTCAATCGGTTTTGTATTTTTCGAGTTAATGAGGAACAAAAAACAACCAAATTTCAGATGGCTATAATTCTAAAACTGTTTGGCCGATTATGCTTATAAACGAACTCGAATGTCGCATTCAAATGCACAACCTAACCTGAAAATTTCAAGCCGCTATCTCCTTCCGTTCTCAGGTTATCGTGTCATAAATAATCTATTTAATAGTTTTTAAAAAATTTTCTAGTGACACGTTTCGCACAAAATTTCACAAACGTGCTTAGGTGCATATTCTACAACTATTCACCAAGTTTAAATTCGATCGGATTCATTTTGGTTGAAAACAAAATTAATATTCGGAAACCATTGTGCCGATTATACCCATTAACGAACTTGTCCGTCGTATTGGGATGCGCCACCTACCCTAAAAATTTCAAGTCACTAGCTCTTTTCATTCTCAAGTTATCGTGGCAACCCGGACGGCACCACAGAATTAAATTTCACATTTGGGCAAAATGATAACGCGATGTTCCCCAGAACATACGCGCAAAAAGTTTGAAATTTTTTTTTTCACTATAACTCGATGAATACTAATCCGATTAAATTGAAACTCGGTAGTTAGAAGAATGTACCGAAGCAAACACTTATGAGTGAATTTCAAAGTATCTTTGAGAGCCCCAATAAGACCACTTCATAAATTTAATAGATTTCAAGCATAATAACTCTTGTGAAAAGGTTCTCCAAGAAATTAATTTAACCCCTCTATTTTAATTTTAAATAAGTAAATAATTTTAATTTGGACATCATTATGTCGAATATTATAGACTCATATTTTAAAATAACAGGAGCGCCAAAAAGAAGGGGTAGATTCAAGCGACAAGACCAAAAAGTATTATGGAATTCTTCAGAGCAGCAAGTAGATGAATCTGTGAAAAATTCTAATGATATCATAGCTGATACATCTTTGAATAATTTTATAAGTGTTACCTCGAACTTGAAAGAATGTGAATCTGTATCTTATGTAGGTGAGGTTATGGGCGATCCCAATGAAAATGTAAACTAGTGGTTGAACCAATTAGATGACGATGGTATTGAAAATTACCAAATTAAAAATATTCATTTCTGTAATGAGCTTCGATGGTGGTCAACAAAATTTGGAATATCTCACAGCTCATTGAAGACAATTATTGAAATTATATTATTGGGATCATTTCATTGCGCGGATTCAACTAATACAAATAAGCAAATACTCTGCAATCTGTTTTTCCTAAGACTATTTGGGCTCAAGAAAAGCTGGGCGTTCATTAAAAATGGGTTCAAGCCCTGTGGACAGGAGCCTTCTGGCGCTATTGTTCAAACAGACATATTATATCTCCGAAAGTATTGGTATCTCAGAGTTGGGAACAATATGCACGAAAATAGCCATAATATGCACGAGAATATGCAGAAAATGCAAAATGGAATAATGAATTTTAGGAACTCAAAAAAAGAAGAAAAGTGATTTTTATTTCAAAATCAGCATAATATGCTATTCAAATTTTTCAATGCTTTTGTGAACGTTAACAATCAAGTATTGTTCCAAATGTTCAATTGTCTAGTAGGAGAGCCGGCGAGCGCGAAGATCTTAGGTCTCTTTCATTTTATTACATAATAATAGGTCTCTCGAATTATTTTTTTTTATTATTGGAATCGATTATTATATCCATAAGAATACTGAAAAAGTTCAACCGCCGTCAAATATTTCAATTTTCAACGAGAAAACGATCATTCACATTTGGTTGCACATAATGCCTGTCCAAACGATCGAAAATTGGCGCCAGTTCGTGACGTAGCCCGTCACATCTACTATCACTCTCTTCTCGTGTCCGTTGCACTCTTCATTTCAGTGTAATACAGCTCTTTATAATGGGCTTGAAGACAGCATTGGCTGCAACAAGCAGATGGTAAATTTTGATTACGTCATCCGTCATAGCAACGATTCAGAAGCGTTCCACCTCATTTGAAATTGCTTCTTGATTTACCGATTTTCAATACCCCTATATTCAATTTTATGAATTATGAAAGTGTATGAGGGCATACATGATGATCTGATATTGAAGTAGATTCAGAAAAATATAAACATATGGTATTTCATGTTACATACAAGAGACCTATTGCCACAACAAATGACGCGCGCGGCTACTAATACTGCGTTTCCGGATGAAAGTGATTCGCAAATCCGACGAAAGTCACAATTATTACTCAATAGACCTCATTTTTGTGGAATTTGGTGGGATTCTCGATATCGTCACTCTTATCGCATTTTGGAACCAGGGAAGAAAATATGTACCGATAATACGTAGCATAACTGGATCTTAGCTAAAATATGCAAACCCCGCTGAAGATGTCTCAAATATGCAAATACATATGCAAATATGCAAATGCATATAATCTGGTCTCTATTCATTAGAATAAATAATATTTGCGTATGGAACCGAAGAGCCGCAGCTTCATAACCAAACAGCCACCGACCCCTGGGTTAGACAGAGTCCGCTTTGTTGACATACACTCAATGAAACAAATTACCTCTCATCCAGCCAAACTACGGACGAAGACGATCGATATAGGAGATTTCACCCACGGCGAATCAGGAGTAAGTGGGCGTCATTTTCGATGGCGTAAACCTTCGATGCAGTAAACTTTCGATTCAGTGAACTTTCGATGCAATGAGTCTTCAATGGAGTGGGCCCTACTCAAAATAATAAAGACTTCACATCGGTGCTTGTTTAGAATTTCTATATTTTTTCTCGAGAATTAGATTGCAAAAACATGGGCACGCTTGTCTTCGTAAGCTGAATGGCATTACAAAGATATAGTAGGTATACGTGGAGATTATGGCGTCGGATATATAAGCCAAATTGAATATGGATAGTTCGAACCGTAATTGGAATAGACGAGGAGCAGTAAAATCGATATGATCCCAGCATCGCTTGTACGTTAAGTGTTGAAAAACAATTCGTGGAATATGAAGGTGATTTTGTGACTATGGCACACCAAGTGCGACCAGGATTTGTTGGCATGGGAATCTATGGGACAATGATATGAAAATATAGTATATCCTCCCTCTTTCAACTACATTAGTGGAAGCAATGGAATAATGGATTTATTTCCTCCCCTTTCAGGATAGCGAGATATAAGTTGATAGGTCGAATTAATTCATTTTACCAGGAACATTTCTCCGTCATTTTTATTGTTTTATCAATTACCGTTACCAAGCAGCGATACATTTTTTTAATTGCAAGCCCATATTTTTTTCCTGACATTAATAGATCATGAAATTCTGAAATCACTAAGGCACATGTAACTCCATTTGGCACATTAATTAATTCAAATTAATGTGAATATTTTGCAATGAAGTGTTATAACTTAAACAAAGCACTGTGGCCAGGAGCTTTGGCGTGCTGTTCAAAATTATAGCCAAAGCGTGCACTCATTATGGTGCTGAAATCACCAAATGGTGCTTAACTCCAGGAAAAATTATAGAACCAATATTTCCAAGAATATAAAGTCGATTGTAAACACAAGCGTCCAAAAAAAAACTAGTCCACTTTATGGTTGAGAATGGACTCAAACGATTAGTTTCGATTCGAATACATACATTCACTGTTGGTTCGAAAATGAACAGTGATGTGTTTGTGGTGACGTAAGGCTCCATTCGAATACCTACATTTAACATTGGGTAGAAAATAAACAGTGCTTTGTTTGTGACGACTTAAGGACCAGACTCAGTTCAGTCGTGCAATTGTGCCATAAGATAAAAAAAAACACCTGTAAAGCGAGAATTTTTCCTATGTCACAAATCAGTCACAATCATACGGTTGTGACATGAGGGACTATGAATTGACATTTTATCAATTATATCAGTATTTTTTTAATATTTAATTCAATACGAAAATACTCACGTAATTTTATGAAAATATCGAATTAATTCCGCCAATAACCCGTTTCTCAAGTTATTATTTCGATAGAATTGGAAACAAAATTAAAATGATCAATAACTTCGGCTGCGGGTATCAATCTCGGTACCAACTTGCTAAAAAGAATAATCCACCAAGCTAGAGAAGCAGTAATGAATTATGCTGAATTCTGTTACTTAACTAAAGTTATTACTGATCTTTGATAAAAATTTTTATTCCATCACGTTTAAATCGAGAACTTGGCTGTAAAATAAGTTAAATATCGTAGACAAGACATACTAATTCTCTCTAGGTATGTAACGAATGTTATTACTGACATATCGAATTGTCAAATTTGAATTCAGCCAATCCATGCAAACGATTCATTAAATTCTCTCGATCACGTCAAAAATCGAAAACTGTTGACAAGTTCGCTGGCCGAGTGTAAGTTCCAAGTGGACCAGTACATCTCGATCGTTGGAATATTTGGATATTTCGGCAATATCTTCACCAATATAGATCCAATCGAGTTCAAATCCACAACTTTACTGTAAAATAAGGTTTTGAAGGCACTCGCAGAATTTCAACGATATCTGCCGGATTGTTTCGGAGAAACAGAAGAAAATAAATCTATCATTTCATACTTTTGGCGCTCACCGTATGTCGTAACGTGACCTTCTTTTTAAATCAAACAGTTCAATTTCAATTTCGAATTACGTCACAATTAATTTGATGAATTCATAAAATTGCACTGTTATGTTCTTAATTGATTCCTTTCCGACCCTACACTTAATTAACCAGCAGGCGAAGACTATACAAAACACTTAGTATTTACAGGGTTTCTTACTTCAATAAGAAGGAGGCCTTTATAACTTGTACAATATTTTGTGCGATAACGGCTGGTCATGATATTTATTATTATTTCATTTTGGTCTATGGCTTGAAAAATTTGGAAGCCTCCGTAACCATACAGCCAAAATTTCTTCAGAAGGGAAATTGGAATAACAATATTTCCCGAGATGAATGCAATGTACTGACATGAAAGTCGAAATATACTAGATTTTAGATTTTGAGTCTTCGCTGATCACAGTAATAGCAATTTTGGAAATGGGATATCATGGACTGTAAGTGTGTGTTATTGAGTGGGTCCCTGGATAATTTACAGTCGCAAGCGTTATAGAGCATTTGTTTTGTGTTTTGGCAGATGCGCCGATCCAGTTATTGGTATGTCATCTCTTCTAAGATCTCAGAGACCTGAAGATGTCATTTTGAGATGCGTTATTCGCCCTTATCGAGCATGTGGAGGGTCAATGGTGTACTTTAAACCTGGCGTGGTAGTGAAAAAATTATGCGTGTCAGTTTTCTCGGACGAGATGTAATGTGAAATTTGTGGGAGTATTCTGATGTTCAAAAACATCCGGATAGCCATCATTAGTGTTTGCCGGACTTTGAGGTATTTCTCGACAGGTTGTGACATACTTCAGCTTTAGATTATGCCGATCTAGTTAACATCATCTTCGTGTATGGTGATCTTAATGTTGACCGATCGAGAATTGAGATCTTCAATTGACTTTCTGCGTCTAATTATTGCCATATTTTGCCATATTTATTGACATACATTGTTGCAAATCTTGGAGAAAAAATCATCTGCTCGCGTATGGTTACCTTTTTATCATTTAACAAAACTATTCCTGATTTTTCAACAAGGTTTTGTTCCTGGTCGCTCAGTGATGGCGACGTGCTTGCACAGTCCTTAAACTCGTGGACATATCCCATTAGTCCCAGTAGTCTAATTGCCCGGTAGATATTGTCTATTTAGATTTCTCAAAAAACTTCGATCGCGTGCCCATGAAAAGACTTCTCAAGAAACTCGATCATTTCGGCCTCCGAGGAGAGTTGCTCCAGTAGATAGAGTCATTCTTAAATGGCCGTTAGTTTTCAGTTAGAGTTGGAACATCTCTATCTGGTCCTAGACAAGCAATTAGTGGCGCACCACAGGGACCTTGGGCCGCTGCTTTTTCTTGTTTACGTTGCTGATCTACAAAAGTTGGTACCATCCGCATGCTCCACTTACGCAGATGAATCCAATATATTTGCTGAAACCGCTTCCTCTATAGTTCGGGGTGTCCTGGATCATATATTTGAGTGGTGTTGTAGTTGGATCCTTTCACTGAATGTCGAGAAGTGCAAGGTACTCAATTTGGGGAAGGACAAATCGCGTCGATCCAATGTTATGAGTGGTGCTGCACTTCAGTCAGCGGAAGAGCATAGTGACCTCGACGTGATTATTACATCGGATTTATCTTGGTCAGCTCATATAGATGGTGTCATGGCTAGGGCTCGTAAGATGACGTATGTTATCAGCAAGGCATTTCCACGGTGCTCGGTAGAGAGGGCGAAGACGCTTTTTACCGCTTGTGTGCGACCCATCATGAAGTTCATCGGTCCTGCCTGGCCTCCAACGCTATGTGTTGATCGCGATCGACTCGAGCAAGGTCAGCATTTTGCTGACTCGAGATATCTCAAGAGGTTTCAATAATCGAAAGATTGGATTATTTTCTTTCGAGATGTCCCATCTCTACTAACATCCTCCGAGGCCATCGACTCAAGTTGTATCATGAAAGTTATCGGACATCTCAGAGACAGAACTTCAGTAATAAGATTTTCGACTGGTAGAACTCTTTACCAAGCCATGTTGTTTGAGCTCCGAGTGAATTCCTTTGAAAATCAGCCTGATGCACTCGACTAGTTTTTTTTTATTTATTTTAGGTTGTGGATATCATGTACATTAGATGTTAAGATGTTATAGATATACAGATATTGAGTTTATGTATGTTATTATTTATTATACTGATCCTTCTAGGTCTTCACCAAGGAGACCTCCTCATAAACTCTTGGGACCTTGTGCGAGTAAGTAGAATCAGTTGTGTTCTCTGTAGCCTTTGTTAATGTGGCCTTACGCCACCTCAGGCACAGCACTGTTAATTTTTGACAGTGAATGGTGGTGATTACCGATTCCTTTCCTAGCCCCGGGATTGAACTTGGGGCCTCCGACTCCTAAGTCAAACGCTCTACCATACAAGTAACCACCGAGTTATCATAGTAGTGTTCAACACTGATTGTAATATTAATAATCGATATATGTTGAAGCTGCTTAGAAACTGTGAGGTCTCGATAATTGCGGGTTGTATTTCAAATTGTGACTGTTTATCAAAATACTATGTGTTGATAAACATTTTCAGGTAGTAAATGACATAATTAAGAACAAATTTGAAAGTTGTTCTCCTTTAATGAAGTTAACCTCACTCATAGTCATCGAATCGAAGGATCCATCACTCCAGAAATAATTCTATATAAATGAAACTACACTCTTGTCCACTACAGTTTCAGTCGTCTGTTTTGGGAACAAAGTTTCCATCTTCAAACACGAAGCGTTACTAAAGCATGCAATCAATTTCTACATTCCAGTACGGGTTGACATTATACCCTTAGTCATATAGTGAGAATAATGGGTGGTTAATAGGGGTTAGCTCATTATTGAGTAAAAAATCCTTTCTGTTATACATTTCGATGCCTTCAATTGTTCTTAGGTACGCTTTATTGGAATTTTTCAACAATTGGACGGAATTTTCTGAAATTCAGTGGCCAGTTGTTTAGTTAAAACGTGATTTGCATAAGCAGATTTATTGACGTTGTTGTTCCGAATGTGTCCCGTATGCTCTTTATACCGTGTGAGAATATTTCTGGTTGTTTGCCCGACGTAACACTTGTTGCAATCTAAATTTAATTTCATATATACCCGATTTTAACATGTCCGGAGTTTTATCGAATGTAGTTCCTAGCAGTTATTTAATTTTCGTGGAAGTTTTGAAAGCCAGTTTTATATTAACCTTTTTTAAAATATTCTGGTGTTTGTTGTTCCTTTTCGAATGGAACGTGAACGCGTGGAAACCTTTTACCGTTTTTATTTCTTTCGTTAGGGTTATGTTACTGAAAAGATTTTTATGTTTATGTTTGTTGATAATTTTCTGAACTAATTGATTACTATACCCGTTTCTTTCGGCAATTTGGAAAATCATTTTTCTTTCTTTCTGGAAATTTACATTGCTTAGCGGAATATTAAATAAGCGGTTAACGAGGAAATGTAACATTTCCTCGTTACACGTTCACATGTTATAAAGAGCATACGGGACACATTCGGAACAACAACGTCGATAAATCTGCGGTTGCAGATCACGTTTTAACAACTGGCCACTCAATTTCAGAAAATTCTGTCAAATTGTTGAGAAATTCTAATAAAGCGTACCTAGGAACAATTGAAGGCAACGAAATGTACAGGGTGTCCCAAGTTCGAGTGCCTATTAGACGTTTCTGGAGAACTGGACATATTTGATATCTGAAAATTGGCATTATGATATTGCTTAAAATTCTCTACAAAGCTAAAATATTTTCGAAGCCCAAGCACTTCCGGTTATACAGGGAGTGAAAATAAATTTGATGACAATTTTTTTTTCAAGTTTTGCATTCCTGGTATGATCAAGTATTCAATGCTGAATACATTTTTGTTAAAAACATTGAATTAATTCGAATAGTTTTCAAAATATCGAAAAAAAACCGGAAAAAGAGTAAAATATGTTTAGTCAGTATTATGTTGATTATTCTTATTTTAAACATCCTGAACATAAACCGTTTTTACAACATCGAAGAGGAAGAATGTGGTCATGCATTTTTTGAATTTCAGAAATAAGTATCATCACAGGATGTTTCAAATTTTGTGTCGAAAATTGTGATCAAAAATTGGCCATAACTTCTGTTTTTCAAATTAGAACCCTATTTTTTATGATTGCGTTGGATTCTGCGGTGAAAAATAATGATAGTTTTCTAACATGATTATGCTCCTAAATTCAATAATTTTTGAGTTTTTTTTTCAATTAAGGAGCAATAACTATCACTATTTTGCACCGTAGAATCCAACGCAATCACAAAAAAATAGGGTTCTAATTTGAAAAACAGAAGTTATGGCCAATTTTTGATCACAATTTTCGACACAAATTTTAATACACCCTGTGATGATATTTCTGAAATTCAAAAGATCCATGACCTTATCACATTCTTCCTCTTCGATGTTGTAAAAACGGTTTACGTTCAGGATGTTTGAAATAAGAATAATGAACGTAATACTGACTAAACATATTTGAATTTTTTCCGGTTTTTTTTTAAATATTTTGAAAACTATTCGAACTAATATAATGTTTTTAACAGAAATGTATTCACCATTGAATACTTGATCATACCAGGAATGCAAAATTTGAAAAAAAAATGTTTTCATCAAATTTATTTTCACTCCCTGTATAACCGGAAGTGCTTGGGCTTCGAAAATATTTTAGCTTTGTAGAGAATTTTAAGAAATATCAATAATCCCAATATTCAGATTTCAAATATCTCCAGTTCTCCAGAAACGTCTAATAGGCACTCGAACTTGGGACACCCTATACAAAAGAAAGGATTTTTTACTCAATAATGAGCTAACCCCTATTAACAAACCATTATTCTCACTAATTGGTTTATGACCAAGGGTATAATGTCAACCCGAACTGGAATGTAGAAATTGCATGCTTTAGTAACGCTTCGTCTTTGAAGATGGAAACTTTGTTTCCGAAACATATGTCAGACGACAAAAAACTGTAGTGGACAAGAGTATAGTTACTTTTATAGTGTTCATAATAAGTCCACAGTGAATTCAAGATAGAATAGAAATAATTCTTCTAAAAATTGAACTAAAGAATGTGCACTGGTTACATTAAAATAAGAATGAAAGAGTTTGGTCTATGGTAAATACTTTGGCCGGACGTAGAAGCTAGGAAAATCAACCCATTGGACTAACTCGTTGTTGCTGGTGCTTCACATAATGATACTACCAAGTTGAACTGTTATTTATGCTGAACACTTTACAACTATAACCGAAACTACCTTAAACCTAGAGACGTTTATCTCCCATCCAGTTTTGTCTTTTGCAGTGTTTGACATAATGAAGTAATTGAAAAATATTAAAACTTCAAGAGCTGATACCATTACCGCTGAAATATCAATATATAATTCATTAATTTTATTTATCTGGAACTGAATAAGGAGCTAAGCTCCCATAATTTAAATATGGGTCATAGATAAGCATTCACGAAATAAACTACTTCCAAATTCAATCGCAATTTCATTCTGAATTGAGTGGAAAGTAGTAGAAAGTATCATAATGATATTAAAATTTCGAATTTCCATGTAATCCATTATACGAGAGAGCTCCAAGCGGGTAATCGCAACAGCTTCGGGAAATATGATAATGAATGATAATTTATAATAAAACCCGGATGGATAGAGCTCGTTTCTTCTGGAAAGATTGCTTGGTTATTTAAAAATACAAGTTGCAATATATCAATTTTGATTCAATAAAATACATGTAACTGTTAGTTAGTAGTGCTGATGATATGTGTCAGGAGCTTTTGTGTGCATGTTCTATTGTCCATTCAGCTCTATTGGACACTCTTAATCAAATTTACCATCGATATATACCGTTTTCTCAGCTTGTATAAGATAAGAAAAGATTTCGTAGCATTTTAAGGACTTGAGTAATTAAAGAATCGTCTAAGATCAAAGAATTTTCAATTCTGGCATGAGTATTCTATGGGAATTGAAATTCATTGAATATCTATTAATATATCGGAACTCACCCAAGTCTGCTCGGCTCTCCAAGAATAGAGATCCCATCGTGCCACCTACCATGAGCATTTCATGTCGCTATCTTTTTCCGTTTTCATGTTATCGTGGCAACGGTCGGACGGCCAGACTGCCGGTTGGCCGGACAGAATCGAATTTGACCTCAAATTCTATATCAGGGGTCGAACCCAATCGTTTGAGGCCAATTTCGGCAAACTATTCGAAAATTACAGACATTTGGGCTAAATAATAAGGCGATGATCCCCAGAGAATGCGTGCAAAAATAAGAAAAACTCACTTCAGGTTATCAAATTCATGGAACGGTTTATAAATTCATGTTTGTTTGGTGGATCGGTTTCCAACAACTATACATCGAGTAACTACACTCATGGCCACAAAACCTTTTGTCCTCTGACATGTGTTTTGGGAACAACGATTTCCACCTATTACTCTACTCAAAAATGTGTGTCTGTAGTTTTCGATTTTTGCGCGTATGTTCTGGGGAACATCGCGTTATAGTTTTGCCCAAATGTCTGTAACTTTCGAATTTTTTGAAAAAAATGGTCTCAAACGATTAAGTTCGACTCCCCAATGAAGAATTCGAGGTCAAATTTGATTCTGTCCGGCCGGCCGGCCGTACGGCCGTCCGTTGCCACGATAATTTGAGAACGTAAAGAGCTAGCGACTTTAAATTTTCAGGGTGGGTGGCGCATCGCAATACGACGGACAAGTTCGTTAATGGGCATAATCGGCCCAGTGGTTTCCGAGTAATAATTTTGTTTTCAACCAATATGAATCCGATCGAATTGAAACTTGGTGAGTAGTTGTAGAATATGAACCTAAGCACGTTTGTGAAATTTTGGGCGAATCGTATGGCTACAAAATTTCAAAAAAATTATTAAAAAAATTTTTTTTGTCACGATAACCTGAGAACGGAAAGAGATAGTGGCTTGAAAATTTCAGGTTATGTTGTGCATATGAATGCCACATTTGAGTTTGTTTATGAGCATAATCGACCAAACGGTTTCAGAGTTATAGCCATCTGTGATTTGGTGGTTTTTTGTTCCTCATTAACTCGAAAAATACTGAACCGATTGAATTCAAACAAGGTTATTAGTTGTAGAATGCCAACGCGAAAATGTTTGCGAAATTTGGTGAGGATAGCATTTGTAGAAAATTTTTAATAAATCATTGTAAATAAAAAAAAAAATTCTATATATCAGTAACTATACGTTTTAAATTGCTGAAATTTTTCAAGAGCGTTCATTACCTAACTCTACTGCCAAGTTTCAAGTTTCAACACGATCGGTTGAATATTGTTGGAGATTCGAGCATTCTTGTGTGAGTTCAGTAGATGGGTGACCGTTGCCTCGATAACTTTCGAACCAAAGGAGATAGGGACTTGCAATTTTCAGGGTAGGTTGCGTATCCAAAAGGGAAAGTTGAGTTCGTTTTTGGGCATAATCGGTTTTACGGTTTCCGAGTTATATCCACCTGGAATATTGTTTCCTTGATAACTCAAAAAATAAATATTCGATTGAATAGAAGCTTGGTAACTAGTAGTAGAAAATCAACTCAAAGATGTGTTTAAAATTCTGTAAGAACCGTACTCCTAGAAAATTTGAAAAAAATGACGAAAAAAAAAATTTTAAGAACCGCGCCTCCAGAAAATAAAAAAAAAATCACGAAAAAAAAATTGGTTCAAGCACTGACGTGAAGTCAGAAGCTTTTGCGGGTATGTTCTATTGTCCATTCTTCTGTATTGGACACCCTTAATCGAATTTACCATGGTTAATTATGTCGTCCATTCTCCTGTATTGGACACTTAATTCGAATTTACCATGGTAAATTTGAATTAAGAGTATCCAATACAGGAGAATGGACGACATAATTAACCATGGTAAATTCGATTAAGGGTGTCCAATACAGAAGAATGGACAATAGAACATACGCGCAAAAGCTTCTGACTTCACGTCAGTGCTTGAACCAATTTTTTTTTAATGGTCTCAAACGATTATGATAGACTCACTGATCCAGAATTCGAGGTCAAATTCGATTCGGTCCAGCCGTTGCCACGATCGCAAATAAATAGCGACTTCGACCAAACGGTTTCCGAGATGAAATTCTGTTTTTCCAATAACTCATACAATACACATCCGATCCAATTTAAATTTCGTAATTAGTCGTAGAATGCCTGCTCGCAAATGTTTGCGAGAGCATCGTAAAACTAGAAAATTAAAAAAAAATTGTGTAAAAATCTTCTGTATTCAACTATCTGTCCGAAAACGCTGGAATTGTGCGAAAGCCTTCAAAACTAAATATACAGCCAGTTCCAAATTGGAACATGATCGGATCTGTAGTGTGGGAGATATTGAAAGAATATTGGAAAGCGTGCTGCTTTGGGTGAGTTTAGTAGCTGGATGGGTGACCGTTGCCACGATAAATTTCACAGAAGGGATGGTTAATTTCGTTAATAGGCATAATCGGCCAAACAGTTCCTGAGTTATACCCATCTGAAATGTTGTTGTCCTTTCACAATAACCCAAAAAATACATATCCCATCCAATTAGAATTTTGTAATTACTTGTAGAATGCCGGCGCACTACTTTTCGCGGAATTTCTCGAATATTGTATAATTATAAAAAAAAACAAAATCAAAAATTGTATATTTCAGAAACTATCCATCTGAATCCGCTGTAATTCCACAAGCACTTTCAAGCTGCCATTTCACAATTGCGTGCTGGATTTCAGCTCGATCAACTTCGTATGAGGCGTGAAAAGATAATGGAGCATGCGCACTAAAGCTCCTGACTTCACGTCTGTGCTTTTCAACAACTTTTAAATCTGCTATTCATGATACGAGAGCCTAAATCACTCATCATTTATAAGTAGGTATGTATCAGGAATATACTCACCCAGAAATATTCTGCCTTAAATCCTGGAATTTTCCTATGTGATGCTCCAACCTGATGTAAATATTCCAACAGGACATCCAGGTTATCGAGTCCCTTGATCCCCTCATCCAAGGTGTTCATGACGTTATTCGCATGTTCTATTAATTCTTGACTGTTTGCCTGTTCCTCTTGTGTCTGCAACCCTTTGAACTTCTCAAATAGTGTCAGCAACTCTGAATGACTCTCGAACAATCTGAAAGATATGCCATATTTAATTTAAGATTTAATCAACTAAAAGAGCCAGTGAACTTAATGCATTACATGATGAAATATTGTAAAAGAACTGACGAATGATATGCAGTGTGAGTCTTTAGAGCTGCGTATAAACTACGCGACAAACCTCGAACATTGATACGCGAGGGGGCATTCCGGTTTTTAATCAGGCATGCCTCGCGCGGCAACCCCGTCTTAATAGCGCGAGGCCGCGTCGCGTATCAATGTTCGAGGGTTTGCCTCGCACCTTAACTTGGAATAAATTCAGTATAGCAAAGTCATTTTTGTTGTTGTAAATATGCTGGAACAGTTCGATCAACATTTAAAATTGCGCTATTTTTGATTACAGAAAATGTTATGCAGTGTGCCCCAAATTTGAGATATTAAGTCATCAATAATTGTTTAAACGGCAATACTAATTTTTTGGCGCTCTTGTTCCTCGGAACAGAGTGCTTATCAATTTGACCAAATGTCTGTATTTTTCGAATTTTTGGCTGAAAATGGTCTTAAACGATTTAGTTCGACTCACTGATCCAGGATCCGTGGTCACTGATCCAGGATCCGTGGTCAAAATCGATTCTGTCCGGCCGTTAACACGATAACTCTCGAACGAAAGGAGTTAGAGGATTTAAATTTGCAGGATAGGTTTGGAGCGTAAATATCTCGAACAAGTTTGTTAACAGGGAAATCCATCAAGCGGTTTCGGAGTTATGGCCGTTTTTAGTATAAACATTTTTTATGAATATTTCCGAAACCGATCCGTTGATGTATCTAAACTTTAGCATCAATTTGTAAAATATTGATTTTCATATGCATGCGAAGTTTTGTATTGATCGGGTTGCTGTAAAGTTCAAAAAAAAATGTTTGAATTTTGTTTCTACAATAACTCTTGGCCAGAATGAGCTAGGCAGTTGAAATTTTCAGAGTAGGTTTGGGAGATTAATATCTTGGTTGAGATGAAAATGGTCTTAAACGATTTGGTTCGACTCACTGATCAAGAATCCGTGGTCGAAATTCATTCTGTCAGGCCATCCGGTCCGGCCGTCCGGCCGGCCATAGGCACGATAACTCTCGAACGGAATGAGCTAGACAGTTGAAATTTTCAGAATAGGTTTGGGGGATGAATATCTCGGCTAAGTTCGTTATTGGGCAAAATCGGACAGATGGTTTCGGAGCAACAAAAAAAATATTTTTTTTACAAAACAAATTCCAAATTTAATTTTTTTCAATAAGCAGTTTTACCATAAGAATCCATTCATATTATTTTAAACTCTAACAAGCTAATACTTTCGGAGATATGATTTTTCAAAATTTCAAGGTAAATCGTATTTCTACGTTTTCACACAATGATAGAATTATTCTGTGGGTATTCTATGAATTGTTATAATGTCAAATAATTATTTTCGTGAGACTTGACGTTGTCTCATTGTCATTCATTCCAGAAATCCTATAAATATGATAATTCTAATTTAATATCATACTTTTTGTTGGTTGATATTTTCATGCCGATGGTCAATCCATATGATGATGGGAATGGTAATGGTAAGTTAATAATATTGAGTTCAGAATATCTCCACTAAAAACAATACTGGAATATTGGTGTATTGGAGTAGATTTTAGGAAAGATATATATTATCATCATAGAATTGAGGAATGAATATCTCGGATGAGTTCGTTGTTAGGTAGAATTCGTCTATTGGTTTTGGATTGATAATTTTTTGCACTCTTGTTGAATTTAAATTCTTCTATTATGTTTGAATTCAATTTCTGCTAAGATGAAGTTCTAAATTTCAATAATGAATCGTACTTCTATGTTTTCACAGAATGCTATAAATATTCTATCTAAGCTTTATTATATGATCTGTGTTCATACTCGTACATTTCATCCTGTTCTATAAGAGAGAGTCAAATTCATTTCAGCTATTTTAATTTGGTTTCTTCCATGGTGCAGTTCTCATTCTCAGATTGCTCATTTAATCTTGATAAATAAACTATTATTTGAATTGAATTTCCTTTATGATGCAGTTTTATCATAAGAATACATTGATATAATTCTCAACTCGGATGAACCAATACTTTTGGAGATACAATTTGTCTGTTTGAACTAGAGCGCCAGAAAGCTCCTGTCCACAGGGCTTGAACCAATTTTTTGCTACATTTTGTATTACATTGTTTTTGATATTGTGCCAAATTTCTCTAAACACTTGATTTTATTTTTTTTCAATTCGATTATTACAATATAAATGTGGGAGAGCCCTATGGAAAGGAGCTTTGGCACTCTTGTTCAAACTTTGACAAATCATATCTCCGAAAGTATTGGTTTCTCAGTGTTGCTAATGATATCTATGGATTCTTATAATAGAAAATAAATTTAATTAAATAAGAATCCATTGATATAATTTCCAACTCTGATGAACCAATACTTATCAAAGTTTGGGCAAACAAGCCAAAGCTCCTGACCAAAGGGCTTTCCCACTCTTCAATTTGGCTTCTGTGCGTCAAAAATTTTCGTAATTAAATTCAAAACGTAGGTGTATTACACACCTCATGTTGGATTTACATACATCGGCATTTTATAATTAGAGTATTCTATGAAGTCACATAGAATTGAGAATAATTATTGAAATTTTGAATAATCATATCAACGAAAGTATTCGTTTGTTAGAGTTGAGAATGATATCAATGGATTTTTATGATAAAACGGCATCTTAAAATATAATTCATTGAGAATTTGTTTTTTTTTTTGTTTTTTTGTTACTCCCAAACCACATGGCCGTTTTTACCCACTAACGAACATAACCGAGATATTTATTTACCAAACCTACTCTGATATTTTAAACTATCTAGCTCATTTCGTTCGAGAGTTATTGTGTTAACGGCCGGCCAGAATCGATTTTGACCACGGATTCTTGATCAGTGAGTTGAACCAAATCGTTTAAGACTATTTTGAGTGAAACATTCAAAAATTACAGGCATTTGGGCAAACTGATAAGTACTCTGTTCCGAGGAACAAGAGTGCGAAAAATGAAAGTGATAACATTTCTGAATAGAGAATGAGGCGACCATTCAAACGATGCATCACAAGCCCATACGAAGAAGAATGACAATTCAAAATTTGAATTTGACGGTATTTTTCATAAATATGTACAGTAAGCATGATAATGAATTTATTCCATTCTGCTTTTCCACACGGCATATAATCTATTAAGGTATAATTTCAATGCATCCAAGCAGCATTAAAGAATATCCGTCTTCCCAAATTTGATCCAGCTGTCTTTATATCCCTTAGTTTGAACATTGGGTCAGAATCAAAATATCTCACGAAATAACAGAGAAAGCGTTCTGAAACGTATTCACGGATACCCAGACTCGGACATCGCAGAAAATCCCTGTTTCAGCATACAACGTCTCTGGATCAAATCAATATGAGTTTAGAATACCCAAATACATTTCAGCGCAAAAAAGTTTATCCTCATCTCGGTCCTCTCCCCCTAAATTGTTCTCTCTTTCTCCGTGTCTACTTCCTCAATATTGCAGGATTTCTAAAATAGACGCAAACGATTTAATCTACACGTTTTGCACGAATCAGGTTGAACGAACCAAGAACCAACCTATATTGATTGGGTTGCCTCGTGATATTTATTTACATTAAGTAATAAAATTAGATTCACTGGATATCCTGGAAAAACGAGGGATATCAGGTCCCAGTGGCCATTTCGATTGCATGAGGAAAACTGATGGAAGAGGTGTGTGTACGATGGAATGTTTACCGTTCATTCTAGTCAGAATTGCTTGATTAACTTGGGATCTTTGAAATTCAAGTTGAAACGGAATTTGTTTTCGTTGATTTGATGGTAGAAATAATTCTCTATCGAAAATATAGGTTGTTCGTGAGGAGCTTGAGGTACTTCAAATTGTAATAAAATACCAATTAATTGATAGTTGATTATTTTTTTCGCACATGTTCTGAGGAACATCGCGTTATCATTTTGCCCAAATGTCTGTAATTTTCGAAATTTTTGCCGAAAATGATCTCGAACGATTGGGGTTGACTCCCTGATGAAGAATTCCAGGTCAACTTCAATTCTGTCCGGCCGTCCGGCCGTTGCCACGATAACTTGGGAACTGAAATAGACAGCGACTTGACATTTTCAGGGTAGGTGTCCCAATACGGGCAAGTTCGTTAAGGGGTATAATCGGCATAACGGTTTCTGACCAATACCGATTCGATCGAATTGAAACTTGGTGAGGAGTTGTAAAACACACACGTATGTGCAATTTTGTGTGAGAGTTATACCTATCTAAAAGTTTGTTCTTATTTTTTGAGGATCGTATCACTAGAAAATTTTCAAACAATTATTGAAAATAATCATTAAATGATACTGTGGTAGGTATATTCTTTATTAAACGGTTTCTTCCTGGGGTTTCTCTCCCAAACTCTGAAAAATATCTATAAAATAAAAAACTACTATTCTGTGATTTGCTTCTGCGTAAAAAACACAAGAGATTTGTCAGAAGCAATCGATCGAACAATGTTGCATAACAAACAATAACGAAACAACATCAACGATGAAACAACTATATCGCAACGTTTCGGAGTCTATATCAGACTCCTTCGTCAGACACTTAACGAAAATCTTCAGAATTATTTTTTGTTGATTGCTATTCTGAAATTCGAGAATCTGGTATTTATAACCCTATCTTGACAAACCATAACAAATCCCAGCGGAGTTCAAAAAGGCGAAGGATAATTCCTCCGACAGGCCCTGATGATCTTTCAAACTCCTGAAACATATGGAGTGCAGGTGTTTAGTCATGTGATTTTCGAGAAGTGTCTCCAGTTGTGCCTGTCTTATCTCTCTGCAAACTCTTTTTTGGTCTGTTGGCATGATAGGTGCTCCTGCTAGCTCTTGATCCATTGATATTCCAGTTATGCTGAGCTCTCTAACCAGCCCTAAATAGTAAAGCTCTTCTGACATAATTTCATGATGAGCCACCATTTTCAGAAGCGGATCTTCACTTCTCAATATCCTTATTGCCATTTTCAATGTTTGTTGATGGTGTTGGTATTCCAAACTTTGCAAACCTCTGCATCGCCGCGTTCGTGGAAGGTATATCCTTTGAATCGAGCAGTTAGGATACAGGCTACGATTCATGTTCATGACTTTACGAGTGGTTATGTCTAGCTCGAAAATTTCATTGACTGTCCTGTTAACTACCCCGATTAGTAGGTGATTATCGAGACTGCCAAGCTGTTCGTAGCAGATACTTTATTCTTCATGAACAGCTATGATTTCCATATATCTCGGATCTTATTTTTGTAGCTAGCTGTTAAGGCATCCTTGATTTGGGTTGTCTCCAGTGCACCTCGTTGTTCTATACCAAGGAATTTGTATGTTTCTTCCTCTTCGGGGTGTCGAATGCTTATTCCGTCTAAGTCGATGTCTTCTTCGGTTTCTTCAGTTCTTTCTCTACTTAGATGAAAAACAGTGTATTTGTCCCAACCGAATGACATTCCTATTGCTGAGATGTATTCAGCAACGATATTCAGTAGTTGTTGTAGTGCTTCCTTGGAAGAAGCGTACAGTTTTAAGTCTTCCATGTAGAGGAGATGTGAGATCAGATGTTCTCTTCTGCCTGGTGGCCCGGCCTTGTACCCTATTCTGCTTGCCCTCAACTCAGTTGTTAATGGTAGAAGTGTTATGCAGAGGAATAACGGGCTTAGCGAGTCTCCTTGAAATAAGCCTCGTCTGTATCTCAACCATCCGGTATAAGTGGTCCGACCTTCGGATGGAACAACGAACTTATTTTTATATAACGCCATGATGTTTTCCATCGCATGGATGATGTTAGAGTGGACTTTGAGCATCTATATCAGCCGTATTATCAAGCTGTGCGCCGATGTGTCAAATGCTTCTGCGTAATCCAACCATGATTTATGTAGGTCGCGTTTGGAGTGTCTCGCATCTTAACAAATGCTCTTGTCTATAAGGATGTTGTCCTTGCACTCCTGTACCTACTCATTTCCTCGCTCCTCTTTGTTCGTGAAATTGATTCCCACTGGTCCAATATACTCCAGAATCCGATGTTGAAGAACACTTGTGAGAATTTTATACAACGTGTTGAGACACGTGATTGGGCTCTAGTTGTTTGGCTGTCCCAAATCACGGTATCAGTACAGTTCATTCGGTATCAGTACAGTTCTGCCCTCAACCAACAATGAAGAAATTGGCTCACGGTGAATTACTATCTCACTGAATAATCTAGCTAGGTGTTGGTGGGTAGTTGGTAAGTTCTTCCAACAGTAGTTCCTAACGCTATTCAGTCCAGGTGCCATTAAATCGTGCATGTTTGTTCTTCAAGGCATGTCTAATCTCTTCGGTATGTTGCTGATTTTTATCACATAATATCTCGGCAGATTTTTACATATGATTCATAAATTTTCTCCAGATACGTCGAAAATCAAAAACTCTTGGCAACTTATTTTGTCGAGTGTAAACCAGTGCATTGGTACATCTCTATTTCGATATCTTCACCAATATAGATTCGATCGAGTTAAAATCTAGAACTTCACTGTAAAATAAGGGTTGAAGGCTGTCACAGAACTTCAACGCTATCTGACGGAAAGTTTCTGAGATACAGGATTTTTCAATTGTCCAGTCATGCGATGGTCACAAAATTTTGAATAAGTCTTCCTGTGGGTAAATTTCAACTAACTACTGCATATTAATTCGATCAGATCAGTATTTATTGGGAAAAAAAATTTCAGATCGCTATAATTCAGAAACCACTAGGTGGATTTTATCCATTAACGAACTTAGCCGACGCACTTGGACTTCAAACCTTTTCTGAAAATTTCAACTCATTCTAACTCATTGCGTTCCAGCGTAAGCATCTTGACGGCCTGCCGAACAGAATCAACTTTGACCTGGCATATTTCATCAGCGAGTAGAAAATAGTCGTTTGGGACCATTCTCACCAAAAAATGTCGACAATTACAGACATTTGGACGAATTGATAGGCCTTCTGTTCACCTGAACAGCGCGCCAAAAAACTTAATATCACAACCATAATTATTATTAGTAAATATTTCTTCGTACAGAATCAATACAATCCATCTTTTTCATCTGAATGAAAGGGCTACTATATTAATTATT
Organism: Halyzia sedecimguttata; assembly: GCA_937662695.2. NCBI lineage: Eukaryota > Metazoa > Arthropoda > Insecta > Coleoptera > Coccinellidae > Halyzia > Halyzia sedecimguttata. The sequence goes on from OW569415.2 coordinate 41,740,541, forward strand.
TATTTACAAGAACGAATACAAACAGGTGTATTGAAACACCCAAAAACAGTACTCACAAAAGAAAAATCAATTTAACTAGAAGCTACATCAGTGACAACACAATCAAGAAGAACAAAAATATTTTTTTTTTCAATATATAAAACTTAACATAAACTTAATATAAATATAATAAAATCTGCTCATTCCTAAACTAAACGCCTTAATTTATTTTTGAATACATTTTTGAATACGGCGTAGAACGCCGTATTCACAAAGCATTGTTAAGTGTTTGAATCTCCGTTAAGTCCTAACTGAGGTCCTCAGTGAAGGATAAATTTGAGCCAAAACCTCAGTTAAAGTATTTAACAGTGGTGAAACATGCCTGTTTTAGCCTGTTTTACCACCTTTATCCCTTATTGTCCTTTGTTATCCCCAATTTATCCTTAACTGTGGACCTCAGTTAGGCTTAACGGAGATTGAATACTTTATGAATACGGCGGTATATAATGGAAAATATCGGTTTCATTCGATAATTCTTTATTTAATCGGAAAATTCTACATAGAGGTGAACTGAAGGATCTTTTTGTATTTACCGATGGTATGTGAAACGTAAAATGTTGTATGAGGGACTTGGCAAGCACATGCAGTGGGACCTTACTAAGAACTTTGGCAGATTCACTTCTACCGCTACATATCCTAAACAAAAACATAATATCGTTGATTTTCCTTTGATTTTCCAGACTGAGCCAGCCATAGTTCTCAGTTTTTTTGGAAATAATCGGAAATCTATTTTATGACTAAATAATTTGAGAAATCTGTTTTGGACTCTTTCTAAACGTGATAATATACACCTTGTAATTTGGGTTCCAGATAATTGAGGCATGATTTATTTTACTAGAATTGAGTGAATAGTACAAAGTGGTAAGAGTATTTATATCTTTGAATTGACGACATTCCCTCGATAAAAAACCAGTTAGTCTATTACACGATTCAACAATAAAATCTATTTGAGCATCGAATAAAAGTTTTCTGTGAAATATAACTCCAAGTTCCTTCACTTTCTCAACTACTCGCAATAGAGATTCATCTAATTTGTAAGGGAATACTATTGGATTTTTATTACAAGTGAAAGAAATTGCATTACATTTTGAAAGCTTTAACTATGGGCCATTCTTTTTATAAACAATTGGTTCAAGCCCTGTGGACAGGAGCTTTGGCGCTCTTGTTCAAACTTTGACACATCATATCTCCGAAAGTATTGCTCTCTCAGAGTTGGGAATGATATCAATGGATTCTTAGGATAGAACTGCATCATAAAGGAAATTAAATTCAAATAATAGTTTATTTATCAAAATTAAATGAGCAATATAAGAATGAGGACTGCACCATGGAAGAAATCAAATTAAAATAGCGGAAATGAATTTGATTCTCTCTTATAGAACAGGATGGCATGTACGATTACGAACATAGATCATATAATAATTTCAAAGATAGAATAATGATAGCATTCTGTGAAAACATAGAAGTACGATTAATTATTTAAACTGAAACTGAAAAATCATATTTCCGAAAGTATTAGCATGTTAGAGTTGAGAATAATATTAATGGATTTTTATGGTGAATCTTAAAAAAATAAATTTGAAATATGTAAGTTAAAAAAAAATTATTTTTTTCGTTACTCCGAAACCATCCTGCCTATTTTACCCACTAAGGAACTCAACCGACATATTTATCTCTCAAATCTACTCTGAAAATTTCAACTGCCTAGCTCATTATGTTCGAGAGATATTTTGTAGAAACGAAATTTAATAATAAAAAAAAATTCTTTGACACTTTGAGGCTACACGATCAATAGAAAACTCCGCACGCGTATAAAAGTCAGTATTCTACAATCTGATTATAAATTTCAGATAGATCGAGAGACCGGTTTCGGAAATATTCATAAAAAATGTTTTTACTAAAAACGGCCATAACTCCGAAACCGCCTGGTGGATTTCGCCCGTCCAAACTCGTCCGAGATATTTACGCTCCAAACCTACCCTGGAAATTTCAATCCTCTAACTCCTTTCGTTCGAGAGTTATCGTGTTAACGGACGGACGGCCGGCCGGACGGCCGGATAGAATCAATTTCGACCACGGATTCTTGATCTGTGAGTCGAACCAAATGGTTTGAGACCATTTTCAGCGAAAAATTCGAAAACTACAGACATTTGGCCAAATTGATAAGCACTCTGTTCCGAGAAACAAGAGCGCCAAAAACAACAAGATTATCCAATTCACTCTGCAAAATCAAGCACTCCCGAAGAGATTGAACTCTCAAGCAAATCTTCAAATCATCAGCGAACAAAGAGAACCTACAATTTGTGAAGCACTGACTTATGCTGTTTATATATATTATGAATAACAGGGGGCCCAAATGTGACCCCTGAGGTACTCCTGATCTGATGTAACAGTGAAGTGTTCAGAGTTGAACTATTGTAATGATATGAATTGTTTTCGGTTTGTGAGATATGATTGAAACCATTGCAAAAGAGTACCTGAGACTCCAAATTCAGCCAATCTAGATATCAAAACATTTATATCTGTTTTGTCAAAAGCTTTGCTGAAATCAGCGTACACCACGACGACCTGTACTCGCTCATCAAGGCTTTTGTTTAGATATTCGAGAGTTATGAGAATGCTCTTACATAAAACCTTATGTGGAGCGGCGTTTCTCCACGACGGGAATTGCATTTTTATGTGCGTGCTCGGCGAAGGAAAATAAATATCAGGAGGTGACCCAATCAATATTATTAGGTTGTTTAATTCAGGGCCGGTTCTCAATTGCGAGTTAACCCGATGTTGCGGGTAACCCGAGTGTTGCGCATTCATGAATATCGCTTAATACATGCGTCAACTCGCAACCTCGAGTTAACTCGCAATTGAGAAACCGGTCCTCAATCTGATTTGTACGGAGCGTGGGGATTAAATCGTTTACGTCTATTTTGAGAAATTCTGCGAAATTACTGACAGAAAGGAAGGCAAGAGAAAAGAGGAGTGTTGTATAAGGTACCTGCGAGGGTTCGAAACAGGAAATGCTTTATTTGTACTACAACTCGGATAGTCCGTGTGCTGATTGATTCGACTGCAATTATTGGATTGTTATTTAAATAGAAGCTCAGGTTCAAGTGTATATACAGGGATTTCACATTATAAGTTGCATTTTGAACAACCTGATATTTTGGCGGCTGTCATTTCAAGGGCTCTCATTTTTGGCGCTCTAGTTCCTCGGAACTGAGTGCTTATCAATTTGGCCAAATGTCTGTAATTTTCGAATTTTTCGATGAAAATGGTCTTAAACGATTTGGTTCGAATCACTGATCAAGAATCCGTGGTCGAAATTCATTATGTCCGGCTGGTCCGGCCGGCCGGCCGTAGGCACGATAACTCTCGAACTAAATGACCTAGATAGTTGAGATTTCCAGAGTAGGTTTGGGAGATAAATATCTCGGCTAAGTTCGTTATTGGGCAAAATCGGACAGATGGTTTCGGAGTAACAAAAAAAAATTTTTTTTTAATAAACAAATTCCAAATTAGTTTTTTTTCAATAAGCAGTTTTATCATAAGAATCCAATGATATCATTTTTAACTCTAACAAGCTAATACTTTCGGAGATATGATTTTTCAAAATTTCAATAATAAATCGTATTTCTACGTTTTCACAGAATTATATAATTATTCTATGTATGAATTGTCATAATGTCAACTTATTTTCCTGAGACATGACATTGTCTAATTCCTTGCTAATAGTTGGTTCGAGAAACGTCAAAATCGACTTAGAGAGACAAGGGTAAAAAACCGTCAAATAAACCCCCATGTGGCGATTTTATGTCGAAAAGTGAAAATTAAGAATATATATCCCAGGTAAGTACCGATGTTTTATTCTAATACCGGAGATCGACAAGATCGTACGAGGAGCCCGATAGCGGGTGGTCTAGGAAGTCGGGTTTTCGGTTTCGGAACGAGAGAAGGCGGGCTCAAATCCCGGAAAGGGAATAACACTTTTTGGCGCTCTAGTTCCTCGGAACTGAGTGCTTATCAATTTGCCCAAATGTCTGTGATTTTTATTTAAGATGCAGTTTCACCATTAAAATCCATCGATATCATTTTCAACTCCAACAAGCTAATACTTTCGGAGATATGATTTTTCTAAATTTCAATAATGAATCGTACGTACATCTATGTTTTCACAGAATGCTAAAATTATTCTATCTAAGCTTTATTATATGATCTGTGTTCATACTCGTACATTTCATCCTGTTCTATAAGAAAGAGTCAAATTCATTTCAGCTATTTTAATTTGATTTCTTCCATGGTGCAGTTCTCATTCTCAGATTGCTCATTTAATCTTGATAAATAAACTATTATTTGTATTGAATTTCCTTTATGATGTAGTTATATCATAAGAATACATTGATTTAATTCCCAACTCTGAGAAACCAATACTTTCGGAGATATAATGTGTCTGTTTGAACTAGAGCGTCAGAAAGCTCCTGTCCACAGGGTTAATGAGGGGAAAAAAACATCCAAATTTCAGATGGCTAACACTCTAAAACCGTTTGGCCGATTATGCTTATAAACAAAATCAAATGTCGCGTTCTGATGCACATCCTAACCTGAAAACTTCAAGCCGCTGTCTCTTTCCGTTCTCAAGTTAATCGTGACAACAAAAATATTTTTTAATAATTTTTTAATAATTTTCTAGACATACGATTCGCACAAAATTTCACAAACGTGCTTAGGTTCATATTCTACAAAATTATTACTCGGAAACCATTGGGCCGATTATGCCCATTAACGAACTTGTCCGTCGTATTGGGATGCGCCACCTACCCTGAAAATTTCAGATCGCTAGGTCCTTCCGTTCTCAAGGTATCGTGGCAACGGCCGGCCGGGCAGAATCAAATTTGACCTCGAATTCTTCATTGGGGAGTCGAACTAAATCGTTTGAGACCATTTTCGTCAAAAAATTCGAAAGTTACAGACATTTGGGCAAAATTATAACGCGATGTTCCCCAGAACATACGCGCAAAAAGCGTTTTTTGATTTTTTGCTCACTGTTTAATGGAGACGATAACTGGACAAAAAGGGGTGTACATGATATGGAACATATGGGTGAAAGGATAAAAAAAAAATTGGTTCAAGCCCTGTGGACAGGAGCTTTCTGGCGCTCTAGTTCAAACAGACAAATTATATCTCCGAAAGTATTGGTTTCTCAGAGTTGAGAATTATATCGATGTATTCTTATGATATAACTGCATCATAAAGGAAATTCAATTCAAATAATAGTTTATTTATCAAGATTAAATGAGCAATCTGAGAATGAGAACTGCACCATGGAAGAAACCAAATTAAAATAGCTGAAATGAATTTGACTCTCTCTTATAGAACAGGATGAAATGTACGAGTATGAACACAGATCATATAATAAAGCTTAGATAGAATATTTAAAGCATTCTGTGAAAACATAGAAGAACGATTCATTATTGAAATTTAGAACTTCATCTTAGCAGAAATTGAATTCAAACATCATAGAAGAATTTAAATTCAACAAGAGTGCCAAAAATTATCAATCCAAAACCAATAGACGAATTCTACCCAACAACGAACTCATCCGAGATATTCATTCCTCAATTCTATGATGAACGATAATATACCATATATCTTTCCTCAAATCTACTCCAATACACCAGTATTCCAGTTTTGTTTTTAGTGGAGATATTCTGAACTCAATATTATTAACTTACCATTACCATTCCCATCATCATATGGATTGACCATCGGCATGAAAATATCAACCAACAAGAAGTATGATATTATATTATAATTCTCATATTTATACGATTGCTGGAATGAATGACAATGTTATTAACTTACCATTACCATTCCCATCATCATATGGATTGACCATCGGCATGAAAATATCAACCAACAAAAAGTATGATATTATATTATAATTCTCATATTGATACCATTACTGGAATGAATGACAATGAGACAACGTCAAAGTTGACATTATAACAATTCACTGAATAGCCACAGAATAATTCTATCATTTAAATTTTTAAAAATCATATCTCCGAAAGTATTAGTTTGTTAGAGTTGAAAATGATATGAATGGATTCTTATGGTAAAACTGCTTATTGAAAAAAATTTAATTTGGATTTTGTTTCGTAAAAAAAAAATTTTTTTTTTGTTACTCCGAAACCATCTGTTTGATTTCACCCAATAACGAACTTAGCTCAGATATTTATCCCCCAAACCTACTCTGAAAATTTCAACTGTCTAGCTCATTCCGTTCGAGAGTTATCGTGCCTACGGCCGGACCGACCGGACAGAATGAATTTCGACCACGGATTCTTGATCAGTGAGTCGAACCAAATCGTTTAAGACCATTTTCATCGAAAAATTCGAAAATTACAGACATTTGGGCAAATTGATAAGCACTCAGTTCCGAGGAGCTAGAGCGCCAAAAACACGAAAAATCGGCAAACATATGAACAAGATTGTAAGCTTCCAGCTATGGGCCACAACTAATATCGTTTCTGGTTTAAGTAGTGCATATGTCGAAGATATTCGTAAGCACAACGAAATAGTATCAAAGAACTGTTACGTCCTGTCAATAATTATCGATAGTCTGAAGTTGTGTGGCAAATGCAATTTTGCACCACGTAGCCATAATGTTTCGGAAGACTCGATTAATAACACAAGAAAACGAGAACGTGATCGGTTGCATACGTACTTTAAATTTAATATAGTGTCGGATGGTTTGGATTCAACATTTTGTGAAATATGTAAAGTTTTGGTTATTTTAATATCGATGCCAATGGCAACCGCAGAAACTGAAAGATGTTTCTCTACTTTAAAATTGGTCAAGACATTTCTAAGGAATGCAATGTCAGGAGAAAGACTGACAGCGCTCGCAATGTTGTCCATCGTTGAAGACATTCCTGACTTCAACGAAAAGGTGATCGTGAAGTTCCTCTGCGACAAAAACATAAGGATTGAGTTTAATTTTAAGAAGTAAGCATTTGGTAATTACCTTTTAAAATAGATATACTTTTTTTTGGCGCTCTAGTTCCTCGGAACTGAGTGCTTATCAATTTGCCCAAATGTCTGTAATTTTCGAATTTTTCGATGAAAATGGTCTCAAACGATTTGGTTCGACTCACTGATCAAGAATCCGTGGTCGAAATTCATTCTGTCCGGCCGTCCGGTCGGCCGATCCGGCCGGCCGTAGGCACGATAACTCTCGAACGGAATGAGCTAGACAGTTGAAATTTTCAGAGTAGTTTTGGGAGATAAATATCTCGGCTAAGTTCATTATTGGGCAAAATTGTCCAATTTTAATTTGATTTCTTCCCTGGTGCAGTTCTCATTCTCATGATTGCTCATTTAATCTTGATAAATAAACTATTATTTGAATTGAATTTCCTTTATGATGCAGTTCTATCATAAGAATACATTGATATAATTCCCAACTCTGAGAAACCAATACTTTCGGAGATATAATTTGTCTGATTGAACTAGAGTGCCAGAAAGCTCCTGTCCACAGGGCTTGAACCCATTTTATTCTTGAATCAGCGCCCCACTGAACAAAATTATCACCAGCCGCTACTGGTTATGAGTTTTCATTTCTTATTATTAGTGTTCTGTGGTTCGAGCCATAAGAATTTGTACGAGTGCTTTTCGAAAGTGGATGAGGGCATACATGATGATCTGATATTGAAGTAGATTCAGAAAAACATAAACATATGGTATTCCGTGTTACATGCAAGAGGCTTATTGGCCCAACGGTTTCCGAGTACTAATTGCGGTCTCGTATTGCTGGTATAAGAGCAACCTTACTTCTAAAATGCCGATTCGCTAATTTTCGCGGAATTTCGTGAGTATCGTATCATGAAATTATTTGAGACGTTAGTTTTTTTCGTATATTATTGGATATTTGATGAAATTCAATTCCGATAGAATACATGTCGGAATTTAGAATTCTGTGATCTTAGACGATTCTCTCATTACCCAAGTATGTCTTCAAATTGGTACGAAATGTATTTATATTTTATAAAAGCTGAGCAAACGGTCTATATCGACGGCAAATTCGATTAAGAGTGTGCAAAAGAGGCGAATAGACAATAGAACATGCACCCAAATGCTTCTGACTTTACATCAGTGCTTGGACCCATTTTTTGGAGACAAAACATACTTTCCTAGAATTGGATCTCAATGTACTCCATCAGGAGACTTGGATTGGATAAGCTTTGAAATATTGATTGACTGTGTTTATTTCGATAAATTTATTGTTGTTTACAATCTGAAATTTCTCGATGACAAAGCTCTTGTCTTAACTGATGATATGAGTAATAATTACCTGGTAGTTTGAAAAGGAGTCATACAACAGGTTATTTTCCCGATCATCAGAAATTATTCCTTCTAAGAATATTCGGAAAATCTTACCATTCACCACATTCTATTATCAGATGTGATGTCCTACGCCAAACTAAGACCATCTCACTGAGTATTCCAATTTCTGGAAAGCGAATCATCTAAGGTTCAAAAGTTTGCGTATTTCAGCGAATGCGAGGAAAAATCCGCCAAGGAGGCTGTATGAGATATTGAATTATGGCTTACTCCTTGCACCGTGCTTTACGTAGGCGTTTGTTTGTGGGTTAAGAACCCTAGAGAAGCGTAGTCGAGTATATGCTAAACCCGTGCCGTTAATTCAACCAACAGCTATTTTGAGTTGGGGAAAAATATACAACTCAGCTGAAAGTCGTGGAACTCATATGTTTTTCCTTTCAGGAAATTTTCTACGGAGTAACGGATTCCGACGAAATATTTTCTAGGTAAATAGGAAATTATAGAGGGTGATTCATTGGGAAATGCGCATACAGTAAGGTTAGGTAGAAGACAACGAGTTCTAAATAATCTCTATTTTATGAGTCCATCGTTCTTTATAACGAAAATACAGAGTGATATTGTCCCAAATTTTTCGATTTATCCTAATTTGTGGACCATCCTATACATTTTTGTAAAAATTGGATCATATGTTATTTGATGGCAGTGGTGCTGATTAAAATCATAAGAAATCTTAAAAAGCACTGACCCGAGATCAGGAACTTTTGCGCGGATGTTCCATTGTGTATTTACGCCTCATACAAAGTCGACTTAGCTGAAATTCGGTACCTACTCGATTGTAAAATGATGAAGGTGTACTCCATTCACTTTTATAAAGTCTCTCGGTTGGCCATGAAAATTTGACACATTTCACCATGCATATTTTGAAAATGTTTGGTCATAGACATTTTCCTGTCAGATAACTACGCAACGTTGTCCTCTCTACATAGAAGTCGAAGCAATTACTTATTTTCACAATTTGAATTTACTTCGGAAAAATTATGAATTTGAGAAGATATTATGTGAATTCAATAATTCCACAGTCCTGGTGACTGAAGAAGAAAATGTTTCCTCTGTTGTTACTACAAATATTTCATGTATATAAACTGGTTGGAATATTCAATTATGCTGTTTCCTTGTATAGAAAGCAAGAATAAAGTGTTGAAATTTTATTGAAAAATAATGGATAGAGTAGTCCGTTACTTTGCGGTAGTTCATTTGAAAAAAGAACAAAAGTTCCTGAATAACTCGGCAGGAAAACTTCTAAGCGAACAGACGTACCCATGTAACTTGAAATACACCAGTTTCAAAATGTAGTAGTACTAAAACCCGAGTGATAGGAAACTAAGTCATTTCATTCGAGAGTGCAACTTGTCAGAATGAAGTTTTCCTATTGAAGATTTCGGTTCTGTATAGCACTTCCTGGTACCTTGTCTCTGCTTCTTCAAAACTACTTTTCATTTTCAATTTCAAAGCGGAGAGTTCTTTCTTATATTCGAAGATAGGTAATGGTCTGCGATAATATCTTGTCTAAGATTGAAGACTATGTTGAAAGTAGAAATTGGCAACGTCTCGGCAAATTGTTTTGACCTTGACGATATTTCAGGAGTGCCAACCTGCCTCTGTTTTAGTTACAAAACGTTATAGACCTAAATCATGGCAAACCGGGAGACTTCATAAAAGTGAAAGGAGTATAATATGTGCCCAAAAAATGCTTCTATAACTGTTACTCAAGTGAAGCTATTCAGTTATTGAACTCTATGGCGTGATGCTTACCCTTGGTTGTGTGATTTTGATCGTCTAGTGAACAAGGAAGGACTCTACGTTGTGTATGCAACCCAAGATACTTCTAGATACCCAGAGATCAGGGATGGGTTGGGAAGGTCAGGAGGGAGTGAAATAAAATATCATAATATAAAACTGAAGAGTTTAATCTACGTTCGGCGCAAGTTACCTATGATTGGGGAAAATAACGTAAAAGAAAACCCCTCTCTTTACACAGATTAGATCATTTCAAATAGATATTCATTGGTAAATGTAAAATGGTTAACTCAACAGTATATAGATATATGCTGGATCAAAATGGGTAATAATGCATAGACACATGGCCAATTGTACATAGTAAATAGCTATAGTTACACGGTGAGTAGCCATAGATATATCGTGAAGACCAATATGGGCATGGTCAATAGCAATAGATCCATAGTAGAAGGAAATAATTATATGGTACATAACATCAAGTACATAGTAGAAGCAATAACATTCAGGTGTATTGATATCATCCAAATTACACAAACGAGTATCTTGCAAAGGTGTTCATAGGATTCCGGTAGCTTAGGTGTAACGTCACACATCCCCCTTTTATTTCGACATGCATTATCAGGTAGCTAACAGTACGAATTCGAGGGCCGACTCATACAAATCCTGATACCCAAGGAAGTTTTTCAGACAATGTTCTTCGGTATCCATCAAAGACCATAATAATATCATGTGCAGTAGTGGTATTCAAGAATAATGATAATAGAGACATTACGGAACGACACGAACACCGCAATTGCATTGGTCCCACTAGGTAAATGCGTAATGTATATCAACAGGTAGGTTAATTATTCAGTTCTTGTAGTACGTAAACTCTGATTTACGAAACAGATTGCACACTGAAACAAAGGTAATGAAATCGGGAAGGAGTACCAAATTTTAGTCAAGGCAGTATAACCATCTGGTAAACAAACATAAAAGCAGTATTCATAATCATTATCAATGCAAAACACTTACTTGTGAATGGTTCATTAGAGTTACAATACAACTATCATTAAGACAAAATGATTCAACCTGTGGAACGATCTCATTATTGCAGTATACACAAAAGAACAGAGAGCTTGGATAATCCAACGTCTTTCATATTTTTCGAATCCAATCCAAGCGACGCTAAGCACTTAAGATTCACTTGGGGCCATTTTGAAAAAACCATCGCCAGTTGGCGTCCTTTTGAATCGGAACCATCGAAATGCAATTCAAGCACAGATCCTATGAACAGAGCGTTTCATTTCGAACATAGATAAGAATCACGGTACTTTAATTATGGTTTATTTTATGAAAATAAAAATTATTGCTATTTATTTAAATTACGGGATATTACACTAGTGATACGATATTCCGAGTAAATTAGCACGTTGCAGTTCTTCAAGTAATTACCAAGTTTTAATTGGATCGGATTTGTATATTTTGACGCAAAGCTTCAGCGATATCGGACGGATAGTTTCCGAGAAACATAATTTTTTTCAATGATTTTTGAAATTGTTTTCGTGATATTTCGAAAAAATTTGGGCGTCGGCATTATACTAACAATTACCATGTTTGAATTGGATCATATTCGTAGTTTTTGAGTTATTGAGGAAATACAACTAAATTTTAGATAGGTATAACTCCAAAGCCATTTGGTTGATATTCCGCCGTATTCAGAAAGCATTCAATCTCCGTTAAGTCCTAACTGAGATCCTCAGTTAAGGATAAATAAGAATCACAACCTCAGTTAACGTGAATCAGGCCTGTTTCACCACCGTTAAATACGTAAATTGAGGTTGCGATTCTTATTTATCCTTAACTGAGGACCTCAGTTAGGACTTAACGGAGATTGAATGGTTTTAATACGGCGGTATGTCTATTAACGAACCAAAATGTCGTATTTCGATGCGCATTTTACCCTGAAATTTGCAAGCCGCTACACCTTTCCCTTTCTCAAGTTATACAACTTTTTTACTTGTTAACGGTCGGATTCATAATAAATTTTAAGGTTCCTTCAAATTTAAAGTATCCTTCAAAGTGACATTTTGGTTCAAAATATCCAACGAAAGGATGCTTTAAATTTAAAGACACTTTAAAACTTATTCTGAAACCGGCCCTAACTTGAGTCAAATCTAAATGTTTACATTTGGTCATTGGGCTACATATAAAACAAGCACTGACGGGAAGTCAGCAGCTTTTGCGCGTATGTTATATTTTCTACTCACCTCTATTGGACAATTTACTACGAGCATCGATATACACCGTTTTCTCAGCTTTTATAATATATTAATCCATTTCATACCATTTTAATGGCATACTTCAGTATAACGACAGAATTGTCTATGGTCACAGAATTTTAATTCTCAAGTAACTCCGGGATACGATATTGACGAAATTCCGCGAAAACTAGTGGGTCGGCATTCTACAAGTAATCGCTGAGTGTTAATTGGATCAGATTTTTATATTTTGAGATATAAAGAAAATGACAATAGCATTTCAGATGAGTATAACTCCAAAACAATTTGGCCGACAATGCTAATTAACGAACTTAAATGTCGCATTCGGATGCGCACCCTAACCTGAATATTGCAATTCGCTATCTTTTTCCTTTCTCAAGTTATCGTGAGATATATAATATTTTTTCACAATTTTCTTAAATTCCTTGTGGTATACGGATATTCTACAACCAGCTGCCAAGCTTCAATCCGATCGGGTTTGTATTTTTGAATTATCGAGAAAATAATATTAAAAATGGGTTCAAGCCCTGTGGACAGGAGCTTTTGGGCGCATGTTCCTTGTGGCCCGTACTGACCAGTAAAGAAAAAAAGCAGTATCATGTTGAATACCTTAATATTATTCTGGAACACAAATTTTCCATTACAATAATCTTCATCTAGCTTCTATTTAGTATCAATTCCTGTAGAACGTGATCATAATAAGTGTTTTCCATATAATAAAATGTGTTTGAACTTGGTATGTAGGAAATCTGACATCAATTATTGGAATTAATTGATTTGACAAACAGCCGTCAAATGAGGTAAATAGATTTTTGTGACGATTTTCTGTGACCATAGAACGTCAAAACACGCTGGAATGTGAATTTTAAGCAATATCTTCTGGAATTGAGATCGTATCGAACTGAAATTTTGCACACTCGTGTAGAATGCTTGATTTAACGTCGGTACAAATTTTTTCATTAAAAAATTTTCCAACTGCCCGATCCCAACAATACTTAGATAATATTATATCCATAAATTAAGCATTTCATTATTGCATTTCTTGAAATAGGTACCTTTTCAAGTCTATCAACATCGTCCTTCTTTCGACGTCTAAACTATGACTTGATTCTTTATGTTTATGTCTTTGAATTTGTTTTCGGTGGAATTCAAAGAGAGAATAATCGATGAAAATACTGAGAGAGACCCAGGAAATTTGACACATTTTGTCTTATATCTCCAGAAATTGAAATCGTATAGAGCCAAAATTTTGCACAATGTTGCAAAATACTACAATTGACGTTAGTACAAGTTTTTGTTGCAATCTGATGAATAGTTCACGAAAAAAATTAAAAGAAATATTTTTTTAAAAGTTACCAACATTTCGATCATAACAGAATTTTGCCAAAAGTTGCGCGTTTATATCCTCGAACTGACTACCAAGTTTCGATTCAACATCTTCTTTAGTTCCTGAAATATCAGGGAAATAACCTCAAAATTTTAAATGTCTATAACTCCTAAACCGTCCGGCCGATTTTGCCCGTTAACGAACTTAACCGTCGCATTTTGATCAGAAACCTACCCTGAAAGTTTGAAGTCGATAGGACCTTCGGTGCTCCTGTTATCGTGCCTACGGCCGGAAGGCCGGCCGGCCGGACGGCACCCAAAAATCTGACACCGGATTCGTGATCAGGGAGTCCGAATTAGTCTATTAGCCAATTTTCAGCTCGAAATTCGAAAATTACAGACATTTGGACGAAATGATAGGACGATGTTCCCCTAGAACATGCGCCCAAAAATGGGTATAACTCCGAAGCCGTTGGGCCGTTTATGCCCAACAACGAACTCAACTCTCCCATTCGGATGCGCAACCTACCCTGAAAATTTCAAGTCCCTATCTCTTTTCGTTCGACAGTAATCAAGGCAATGGTCACACATCTAGTTACTGAACTCACCCAAGGCTGCCCGGATCTCCAACAATAAAGATCCAAGCGTGTTGAAACTTTGAAGTTGCCGGTAGATTTAGGTTTTGAAAGCGCTTGCAAAATTTCAGAGATGTTGGGCGAATAGTCTCTGATATAAAGAATTTTTTCAATAATGTTTTTGGGCGCATGTTCTAGGGGAACATCGTCCTATCATTTCGTCCAAATGTCTGTAATTTTCGAATTTCGAGCTGAAAATTGGCTAATAGACTAATTCGGACTCCCTGATCACGAATCCGGTGTCAGATTTTTGGGTGCCGTCCGGCCGGCCGGCCGGCCTTCCGGCCGTAGGCACGAAAGCAGGAGCACCGAAGGTCCTATCGACTTCAAACTTTCAGGGTAGGTTTCTGATCAAAATGCGACGGTTAAGTTCGTTAACGGGCAAAATCGGCCGGACGGTTTAGAAGTTATAGACATTTCAAATTTTGAGGTTATTTCCCTGATATTTCAGGAACTAAAGAAGATGTTGAATCCAAACTTGGTAGTCAGTTCGAGGATATAAACGCGCAACTTTCGGCAAAATTCTGTTATGATCGAAATGTTGGTAATTTTTAAAAAAATATTTCTTTTAATTTTTTCGAAAAAAAAATTTTTTTTTCGTGAACTATTCATCAGATTGCAACAGAAACTTGTACTAACGTCAATTGTAGTATTTTGCAACATTGTGCAAAATTTTGGCTCTATACGATTTCAATTTCTGGAGATATAAGACAAAATGTGTCAAATTTCCTGGGTCTCTCTCAGTATTTTCATCGATTATTATATAATAATCAATAATATTAAGGTATTCAACATGATACTGCTTTTTTTTCTTTACTGGTCAGTACGGGCCACAAGGAAGATGAACATGCGCCCAATAGCTCCTGTCCACAGGGCTTGAACCAATTTTTTTAATTTTCTTGTTAGATGATCCTCATGAAGATTGAAATGAATATTCGCGTCCACATTCTACAACTAATAACCATGTTTGGATTGGATCAGTTCCGCATTTTCCGAGTTATTTAGGAAATATGAACAAAATTTCAGATGGGTATAACTCCAAACCCGTTCGGCCGATTATGCCTCTTAACAAACTCAAATGTCGCATTCAGATGCTCAACCAACCCCTTAAAATTGCCAGTCCCTATCTCTTTCCGTTCTCAGGTTATCTTGGCATAAATAATATTATTTAATAATTTTTTTTTTTCAATTTTCTAGTGTTACGCTTCTCACAAAATTTCACAATCATCTTTGTGTCAGTATTCTACAACTAGATATACCAAGTTTCAACACGATCAGATATGTATTGATTGATGACAAAATGATTGCTCGGAACTATTCTCACAAAATTTCACACACGTCTTTATGTCGACATTCTACACTTAGATACCAAGTTTCAATTCGATTGGGTCTGTATTTTTTGAGATATCGAGAAATAATATTCCAGATTGGTATAACTCAGAAATCGTTTGGCCGATTACGCTCAACAACGAACACAGCTCTCCCATTCAGATGCCCAACCTACCCTGAAAATATCAAGTCTCTATTTCTTTTCGTTCGAAAGTTATCGAGGCAACGGCCACCCATCCAGCTACTGAATTCACTCAAGGCTGCTCGGATCTCCAACAATATAGATCCGATCGTGTTCAACCTTGGAACTTGGCAGTAGAGTTAGGTTTTGAGGGATCTCGCAATATCTCCCAAAATATGGGCATTTTAAGGCAGTAATATGTATTACACTTATACACTATTTTTTAACCTAGATTCCAACTGAACAATAAAAAATTGTTTCAAGCCCTGTGGACAGGAGCTTTGGCGCTCTTGTTCGAACTTTGACACATCATATCTCCGAAAGAATTGGTTTCTCATGTATTCCTATGATAGTACTGCACCATGAAAGGAATCAAATTAAAATATCTTAAATGAATTTGACTCTCTCTTATAGAACAGGATGACATGTATGTAGATAGAATAATTATAGCATTCTGTGAAAACATAGAAGTGCGATTCATTATTGAAATTTCTAAAAATCATATCTCCGAAAGTATTAGCTTGCTAGAGTTGAAAATGATATCAGTGGATTTTTATTGTGAAACTGCATATTAAACAAAAATTGAATTTGAAATTTGTAATGTTAAAAAAAAAATTATTTTTTCGTTCCTCCGAAACCATGTGGCCTATTTTGCCCAATAACGAAATTAACCGAGATATTTAGCTCCCAAACCTACTCTGAAAATTTCAACTGCCTAGCTCATTATGTTCGAGAGTTATTGTAGAAACAAAATTTGAAAATAAAAAAAATTTTTTACACTTTATGGCAACCCGATCAATACAAAACTTCGCGTGCGTATGAAGGTCATTATTCTACAATCTGACGCTAAATTTCAGATAGATCGAGTGATCGGTGTCGGAAATATTTATAAAAATATTTTGAATAAAAAACGGCCATAACTCCGAAACCGCTTGGTGGATTTCGCCCGTTAACAAACTCGTCTGAGATTTTTACGCTCCAAACCTACCCTACAAATTTAAATCCTCTAGCTCCTTTTGTTCGAGAGTTATCGTGTTAACGGCCGGCCGGACAGAATCGATTTCGACCATCAGTGAGTTGAACCAAATCGATCAAGACCCTTTTCAGACGAAAATTCCAAAATCATTGACATTTGGACATCTATTACAAGATATACCAATGCTTCTCCTTCAGATATTAAAAATTCAATTGAATATACAGGATGTTTTTATTTCAATGTCAAAGTCAGTCACAAGACAAGACAAAAACCTCAAAACTCATTTTTTTTCAAATGAGAACCCATTTTTTGGCGCTCTTGTTCCTTGGAACGGAGTGCTTACTCTGTTCCGAGGAACAAGATCGCCAAAAAATGGGTTCTCATATGAAAAAAATGAGTTCTGAGGTTTTTGTCTTGTCTTGTGACTAACTTTGACATTGAAATAAAAACATCCTGTATGTTGAATTGAATTTTTAAATACTGAAGGAGAAGCATTGGTATGTCTGCTAATAGATGCTAGAAAATTAGGAATGTTCATGCCGAAATCTACAAGTTATTAACATTGGAATGAAGCCCTATTTGAGAACTTTTTTTTCAGATTTCACACAAATTTTCTGAGAATTATATGTAAGTGACACATTAAGACAATGTAGAATTCAATTGGATATTTTTTCCAAGAATTCACCTCTTCTAACAAACCTTAACTATAAAATTTCGAGTGTTTATCTCGATTATTTATTTGGAATATTCTAACGAACGTTCTTCGTGAATCACCCTGTATATCGATGCTCCATTCGATAAAGAGTATCCAATGTAGGCGCGTAGACAATAGAACATGCACGTAAAAGCTCCCAACTTCACGTCAGTGCTTGAACCAATTTTTATTCAATTAAACTGGCTATACTCCAGGCAAAATTCAGGGAGGGAAATTCCTCTGTGCCCCCAAGTAATCGGGGAACTGAAACTCATCAAAATTACACTCACTTGTTATTTCTTCTCAGATGGAAAAGATCCAATTCAATTTCCAGTTTGGAGTTGTTTCTTGGATTGCCGTAGTTTTCTAACGTAAAAGCAGTGAAAATGACTATGGATTATCTTCAGACTCTACGTGACGAGGGTTTAAAATCTGACAACGTCAAAAGTCCAACTGAGGTCGATTTATTTCTCAAAATATGTCGACGAATCTTTTTGCGAGCTCGTTTCAGGACGTTAACATTTCTCCCAAATGTCTAATATTATTTTCTGATTGTGAGCCGACGATTCTATTTGACTTATTAATGAAGAATCCGACGACAAATTCAGATATGTACGTTTATCCTTTCGTAAACATTATTACTTCCTGGAAAATTCTAGAAATGCCCTGACGTGTACTAAGGAGCTTTTATGCGTATGTTCTATTATCTATTCACGCCCCACACACCAAGTACAAAATGCAGGAGGCAGACTTCTGGCATGGATAGAGGCTTTTCTATCCAATCGGACCTTCCGAGTCAGAGTGAATAAATCATTCTCCATAGACAAAGCAGTCACATCCGGTGTCCCTCCGGGCTCTGTACTCGGACCCAGCCTATTTCTTCTTTACACCTCAGACTTACCACGTTTATACTCCGCTCGAGATGCTCTATGTTCGCAGACGATACGAAGCTGCATAACTTTCCTCTCTTCCAGCGGCAAACCCTTCAGTGCGATCTCCAAGTCATTATCTCTTGGTGCGAGGATTGGATTCTTCCTCTGAACGTGCATGGACAAGTGTTGTGTTCTCCATATCGGAAGGAGCAACCCTTGCGCGTAGTTCACTATCTACGGGAGGTTCCTGAGAAGTGTAACCAGCTACTGCGATCTCGGGTTGACGGTTTTTTTATCTACGATGGTCTGACCCTACCTCTTCTATTTGCGCCAAGGCCAAACTCATATAACTTACGCCAACAATAAGTCATTCGGAGGTAGTGATATCTCAACGGTTCGTATGCTCTATACCACAATATGTAAGACCTATTCTGGAATATGTGGGTCCTGTTTGGTGGCCATCTACAAAAAGCGATGAGGAACTGCTCGAGTCCATTCAGAGATGGAATACTCTGATCCCTTACCAGCGGTGGCTCCCTGCTTATGAGGATCGGCTCAATATTTTCAAACTACCATCATTTGAGACCAGGCGCGAGAGAGGCGATCTGATTGTCACATACCGTTCTGTAGAAGGTCACTTTGGAGAAAATATATGTAATATGTTGGAAAGAAATCAAAATAACTTGAGAGGTCATTACTACAAGCTCCGCAAGGAAAACTTCAAAGCGCCAGAATTTTCTTCCGAACAGAGTTTTCGAGCGGTGGAATCGTTTACCGAGTTATGTTCTTGATTGTCAGTGTCAGTGAACGATTTTAAGAACAGATTTGACAGATGGAAGGTCAGTGTGAGTGCTCGGTTATAAATTGTTTTGATTTTTTTTCTCTCTCGTGTAAACGTATACAAGTTCTGCATTAATTTTCTATTCAACAAGTGAACAATATTAATTTTTATTTGTTGAGTTTATAGGATATCCTTAACTCTTATTGTGATTAAATAATGAATAATAATAATAATAATAATAATTTCGAAATTAAGTAATTCCGAAAATACAAAGCCAATCGAGCAGAAATTCAATAATATATTGGAGAGTGTTCATACTCGTACATGTCATCCTGTTCTATAAGAGAGAGTCAAATTCATCTAAGCTATTTTAATTTGATATCTTTTATGGTGCAGTTCTCATTCTCAGATTGCTCATTTAATCTGTATAAATAACCTATTATTTGAATTGAATTTCTTTTATGATGCAGTTCTATCATAAGAATACAATGATATCATTCCCAACTCTGAGAAACCAATACTTTCGGAGATATAATGCTTCAAAGCGCCAAAGCTCCTGTCCACAGGGCTTGAACCAAAATGAAAAGATGCAATATGTTGGGAACCGTCCAAAAAGAGCCAACATATTTGAAAAAACTGGTTCAAGCCCTGTGGACAGGAGCTTTGGTGCTCTTGTTCAAACTTTGACACATCATATCACCGAAAGTATTGGTTTCTCAGAGTAGGGAATGATATCAATGTATTCTTATGATAGGACTGTATAATAAAGGGAATTCAATTCAAATAAAACTTTATTTATCAAGATGAAATGAGCTATCTGAGAATGAGAACTGCACCATGGAAGAAATCAAATTGAAATAGCTGAAATGAATTTGACCCTCTCTTATAGAACGGGATGACATGTACGACTATGAGCACAGATCATATAATAATTCATAGATAGAATAATTATAGCATTCTGTGAAAACATAGAAGTACGATTATTGAAATTCCGAAAAATCATATCTACGAAAGTATTAGCTTGTTAGAGTTGAAAATAATATCAATGGATTTTCATGGTGAAACTGCACCTTAAATAAAATTGAATTTGAAATTTGTAACTGAAACAAAATTACTCCGAAACCATTTCGCCTATTTTGTCCAATAACGAACTCAAGCGAGATATTTATCTCTCAAACCTACCCAGAAAATTTCAACTGCCTAGCTCATTCTTTTCGGGAGTTATTGTAGAAACAAAATTTAAAAATAAAATTTTTTTTTACACTTTACGGCAACCCGATCCATAAAAAACGTCGCATGCTCATGAAGGTCATTATTCTACAATTTGATGCTAAATTTCAGATAGATCGAGTGATCAGTTTCGGAAATATTCATAAAAAATATTTTTACTGAAAATGGCCATAACTCCGAAACCGCTTGGTGGATTTCGCTTGTTAACGAACTCGTCCGAGATATTTACGTTCCAAACCTACCCTGCAAATTTCAATCCTCTAACTCCTTTCGTTCGAGAGTTATCGTGTTAAAGGACGGCCGGACATAATCGATTTCGACCACAAATTCTTGATCATTGAGTCGAACCAAATCGTTTGAGACCATTTTCAGCCAAAATTTCGAAAATTACAGACATTTGGGCAAAATGATAAGCACTCTGTTCCAAGGAACAAGAGCACCAAAAAGTGAAGTTTTTTGATTTATGGAAGATGCATGTGATGAAATTTACCTTCTCATCAAAGTTGCTACCATTTTTGGTTTTCGATGCCTGCAGACGCGATGAACTCTGCAAAATAATGATTGATCACATAGAGGACAAGAAAAATTTGATAGTGGTCAAAATCCCGGACACCAAAAACAATTCCTCGAGAATATTCGTTATTTCCAATGAAACGATTCATGGGTATTATTTGAAGCTCTACCATAAATATGCAAATTTGAGGTAACACACAGGTGTTTTTTTGTCCAATAAAGATAAAGAGGATGTGGTACCCATTGTGTGGGAATAAATTCGTCCGGAAAATGCCTTCGGAAATAGCAGCATATTTCAAATTGGAAAATCCTGAGCAGTACACTGGTCATAGTTTCAGGCGTTCGTCGGCCAATTCTGGGGAAGAATAACAAATGTTAAGCGCCTGGGAGGCTGGAAATCTACCACTGCCGCCGAGAGCTATATCGACGAGTCAACTAATCAAAAAAAGAAAGAAATGTCTTATAAGAAATAGTCTACACATAGCTCCACTTTAAATAGTCAACCTTTATCAAGTCATCCATAGAGCTACCCTTCAGAGATTAATCAACCTTCGAACGACTGTCCTCCACCTTAACCGACGAGAATAGTAGTACTGGCCCTTTTGCGCCGAATCAGTGTTCATCGAGACACCCATTGAATGAACTGACAGGATCAGCAATCAATTTACAATATGTAAAAAATTGTTCTTTCGTCATAGATATTACGAATAAATATTTTGAAATTTCTTCTTTTTGCGCGTATGTTCACGTTATCATTTTGCCCAAATGTCTATAATTTTTTCGCCAAAAATGATCTCAAACGATTGAGTTCGACTCCCTGATGAAGAATTCGAGGTCAAATTTTATTCTGTCCGGCCGGCCGATGCCGCGATAACTTGAGAACAGAAAGAGATAGCGACTCGAAATTTTCAGGGTAGGTGGCGTATCACAATACGACGGACGAGTTCGTTCATGGGCAAAATCGGCCCAATGGTTTCCAAGTAATAATTTTGTTTTCAACCAATACTAATCCGATCAAACTTGGTGTGTAGTTGTAGAATACAAACCTTAGAACGTTTGAGAAATTTTGTGAGAATCGTATTACCAGAAAATTAAAAAAAAATCATTAAAAAATATTATTTATGTCACAATAACCTGAGTACGGAAAGTGCTGGCGACTTCAAATTTTCAGGTTAGGTTGTGCATCTGAATGCGACATTCGAGTTTGTTTATAGGCATAATCGGCAGAACGGTTTTGGAGTTATACCCATCTGAAATTTGGTTGTTATTTCCTCAATAACTCGAAAAATACAAAACCGGTCCAATTCAAACATGCCAACGCAAAAATTTTTGCAAAATTTCTTGAGGATTGTACCACTAGAAAATTTTAAAAAAATCATTGAAAATCATTGAAAAAAATCTATATTCTATCAGAAACTGTTCGTCCGACATCGCTGAAATTTTGCGATACCCATCTGGAATATTATTTCCTCAATAACTGAAAATATATAAACTCGATCGAATTGAAGCTTGCTAACTAGTTGAAGGATATTGACATGAAAACGTTTGTAAAATTTTGTGAGGATCGTACCAAAAGAATTTTTTTAAGAAATACAAGAAAATATTATGTTTCTCACGATACCTTGAGAACGGAAAGAACGACTTGCAGTTTTCAGGGTATATTGCTAATCTGAAAGCGACATTTCATTTCGTTAATTAGCATAATCGGCCGAATTGTTTTGGATTTATATCAATCTGAAATTTGGATATTATTTCAATAACCCGGAAGATACGATGCCGATTCAATTCAAACATGGTAATTAGTTCTAGAATGCCGACGCAAACATTTCTACAACATTTCGTGAAGATCGTATTACAAGAAAATTTTAAAAAATCATTGAAAAAAAATTTATACTTATAACAGAAAGCATTTGTCCGACATCGCTGAAATTTTACGCGAACCTTCAAAACTATGAATGTCATAATGACATATTAAATCATAACATCAATTTTCGGGCCGATTTTTTCATAACACCATAGAAGGTGAAGCATGTTTCTATGGAAGATGATAGCCCCACATTAGGGTCCTGTAGCGATCTTCGAACATTTGAAGTTCTGATTAATCATCGTTTGGATAGGCCATACCTGGTTTTGAAAGAGGCCCTCCTGGCCTTATGAGCTACGACATTTTCCTTTTTGAAATCAAATATTGAAGAGATTTCTAAGAACGAGAGTGAATATCTTCGAAAACTAGCGGAGGCGATTCTTCTTCAAGAGATCCATGCTGCTACGGAGGAGTATAATATTTGTGAGAGGGGACTTTTGAAAGGTTATGTTTTATTTTTAATTTGCTCGTTTCTCTGCTCTTGTCTTTCCGGAGTTATACCCACCTGGAATATGATTTCCTCGATAACTCAACAAAAATAGACTAGATCGAATTGAAGCTTGCTAACTAGAATATAGACATGAAGACGTGTGTGAAATATTGTGAGAAACCCCTAGAAAATTTTAAAAAAATTACGAAAAAAAATGGGTTCAGGCACTATCTGAGCTTTCGCTTGAATGTTCTATTGTCCATTCTCCTATAATGTTAATCAAATTTACCATAGTAATTTCGACAATATAACATACGCGCAAAAGCTCCTGACTTCACGTCAGTGCTTGAACCAATTTTTCCAGTTATTGTTTATTTTTGAATAGTTGAGTTGTTCCATTCCGGATTAATTAAAAATAATTAAAATAATAAATTATTAAATTTAAATTTGGTTTCTTCTTGTTCTTATAAGAAGCTCGAAGGAAAAACATTTTTCCTAACACGTGCGCAAAGTGACTCTTCCGCACGCAAAAACTTATCCGAACTCCGCTTCGCGTCGTTCGTCTAACTGTAAATGCGTGCGGAAAATTATCACTCTGCCCACTTGATAGGAAAATAACTATTTGTTCGAAATTATAAGCCATCACAGATTTCAATAATTTTCAAGGCTTTGGAAACAGAAGGTTCACGAATTTTATTAAGAATTCTCCTTCATCTTTAGTAAGGAATAGTCCTGTTATTTCTGCAGTTGGCCTCAGTTGATCCTGACGTCCAACTCCCATACCACCTCTTCGGCGGCCGGCCTGGATATCTATTCCTCTGTGGTACCTGATCTTTCGCCCACTTTGTAATCCTGCCATCGCCCATTCTATTCTCTTCTTCTAGATCTTACCCACCTGACCACGTTGTCCACCTGTAGGTCTCTTATTTCACTGCTTCTTATTTGATCCCTCAATATTACCCCTTTTATTGTTCTTAGCGCTTTCATTTCAGCACTTCTCATTAGTTGTTTTGTTGGGGCTCTTGTTCCTCGAAACAGAGTGCTTATCAATTTGCCCAAATGTCTGTAATTTTCGAATTTTTGGCTGTAAATGGTCTTGAACGATTTGGTTTGACTCACTGATCAAGAATCCGTGGTCGAAATCGATTCTGTCCAGCCGGCCGTTAACAAGATAACTCTCGAACGGAATGAGCTAGACAGTTAAAATTTTCAGAGTAGGTTTGAGGGATAAATATCTCGGTTGAGTTCATTATTCGGCAAAATCGGTCTAATAGTTTCGGAGTAACGAAAAAAATACAACTTTTGAATTCAAATTTTTTTAAGATGAATTTTCATCATAAGAATCCATTGTTATCATTTTCAACTCTAAGAAGCTAATACTTTCGGAGATATGATGTTTCAAAGTTTCAAAAATACATCGTAAGTTCTATGTACTCACAGAATGTGAAGAAATTACTGTTCGTTGACCACTGTGATTAATATTCCCTTTTACTTCCTTAAGTAGTGAGACATGTTCCTATATACAGTATTTTCATAATGTTGCTAGCAAAAAACTACTTAAATATGGATCTACATTTGTGTATCAATCATTTTTTCTTGAGTTAAGGTTCATAATACAGAAATAAATGTGTTAGTGGTATGAACTATTAAATTTTAAATTATGAAAAGAGGATAGTATTTTATTAATATATTTTGAACTATTAAAATAATTCGTTCGTAATCTACTACCTACTCAAATATCAGGAATAAATGGACAATCTGCTATGATTGTCTCCAGTCTTGCTCTAGACATTTCGATGATACTTTCGAGTTGTGAAAACTATGCACCGAGTGTTAGTTGCAACAACCCATTCCACGAGGTTGCATCATTGCAGATTACTCATTTAATCTTGATAAATAAATTTAATGACAATTTTTGAAGCATCAAGGCATTGAAGCATTGTAGATTGCTGTTTTTTGGCGCTCTAGTTCCTCGGAACTGAGTGCTTATCAATTTGCCCAAATGTCTGTAATTTTCGAATATTTCGATGAAAATGGTCTTAAACGATTTGGTTCGACTCACTGATCAAGAATCCGTGATCTAAATTCATTCTGTCCGGCCGGCCGGTCTGGCCGGCCGTAGGCACGATAACTCTCGAACGGAATGAGCTAGAGAGTTGAAATTTTCAGAGTAGGTTTGGGGGATAAATATCTCCGCTAAGTTCGTTATTGGGCAAAATCGGACAGATGGTTTCGGAGTAACAAAAAAAAAATTTTTTTTTACGAAACAAATTCCAAATTAAATTTTTTTTAATAAGTTTTATCATAAGAATCCATTCATATTATTTTTAACTCTAACAAGCTTATACTTTCGGAGATATGATTTTTCAAAATTTCAATAATAAATCGTATTTCAACGTTGTCACAGAATGATATTATTCTATGAATTGTCATAATGTCAAATGATGTTCCTGAGACATTATCTAATCAATCGAAGAATTGTGAGCGAAGTGAGAAAAATCTCAGTTGTTTGCTCCGAAATTAGTTTTTCTCAGTAAATTCTTACATTTCGGAACTGAACATGAAGTAAGAGATCTGTGAGTAGTGAGACTGCTTTTCATCCATAGACTCTCGAACGGAATGAGGTAGGTAGTTGAAATTTTCAGAGTAGATTAGGGAGATGAATATCTCGGTTAAGTTCGTTATTGGGCAAAATTGGCCAGATTTAATTTGATTTCTTCCATGGTGCAGTTCTCATTCTCATGATTGCTCATTTAATCTTGATAAATAAACTATTATTTGAATTGAATTTCCTTTAGGATGCAGTTCTATCATATGAATACATTGATATAATTCCCAACTCTGAGAAACCAATACTTTTGGAGATATAATTTGTCTGTTTGAACTAGAGCGCCAGAAAGCTCCTGTCCACAGGGCTTTAACCCATTTTTTTATAAGATAATTTTTTAAGCATTTTTTTTTAAACGACACTTTTTTTAAATTTAATTTCTTTCATGATGCATTTCTATCATAGGAATCCATTGATATAATTCCCAACTCTGAGAAACCAATACTTTCGGAGATATAATTTGTCTGTTTGAACAAGAGCCAAAAAAGCTCCTGTCCAAAGGGCTTGAACAAATTTTTTCTATTCCAATTGAAAACTCAAATGAGAATTAGTAAATGCGATTTGAAAAGGTGGATTGAGTTTTTCCAAATCGATTTAAGGTACATGTATACACCAAATACGCATTGAGAGTAGATTTAAGAGAAACAAATCTCAGAAGCACTAACACCAAATTTATTAGTTTGACAAATTGATAAACTAACCAACCTGTTTTGAGGTTACGCCTAAGCTGGAAGATTGAAATAAATCTCTTGAGATAATAATGATATCATATATTGTTCGAGGTTACTTTTTCCATTATCTTTAATCGTTTTCTCCTAATTTTCTGAATTAATATTTCACGATTTGCTCTTTCAATCGTTGAAACCACACAGAATAGGTTAATTCCTTGCGAAATTGTGTTTCTTCATCATTTCTTAAGAGTTTTTCAATAATTTTCTTTTCTTAATTTCTTTTTTTATTTTTTTCAATCTTCCCATGTTGGCTACACAATCGTAGAATGAAGCCGGATTACAGAAAACTAGGTTCAGATAAGGCATATAAACTCTCAAAACATATTTCATCTAATTCGCATAAAAACATGCGCATTGGTTCAATACGGATCGAGAAGATGCATGTAAACGTAGTATATGATTGTTTAGGAATAATTCATTGAAATTTCGCCGAAGGGTATTGACGTAGTAGAGCTGAACAAATTTATCCAAGCATTATCATTAATTATATTCATAAATTTCTGAAATGTCAACAGAAGGAGTCCATTTTCCATTATTCATTTTCAAAGGGACATTCCATTATATGTACCTATTTGCCTTGTGGTTCAAACAGTAAGGTGGCTATCTATTAATTGTGATTATGCAAATAAAATAAGTATATTTAGATTTCGACATGTTTTGTCAACAAAATTCTGATAAAGCAACATTGCTCGATTACATTTCGATACATAAGATTGGTGAATAGAATTCAAACTAACACATGACGATATATTCTTAATTATCAACCAAGGTTAAAACTATATCTGGTCAGTAATTCGCATCATTTGTAACACGATTTTTCGAATTGGCTGGTAATACCAGTTTTTAATCTGTTGTGTTGAGCAGGTAACTACTAATTTGTATGAAAACAGCGAAGTGTCGAGTTGAATGAACAATTGCTATTTCTTATCGCGAAGTATTTAAATTGTTAATCTGCATTGTGCAAAAACGTATAAAACATCCTGTTGAGGTTATCGTCCTGCTAGTGCTGCAGGAGATATGTTTTCACTACATGCAGTAATTTTGATCTTAGCGATTTCTTTAACACCTGCAAGCTATGGTAAGTTCGTAGGATTATAGCTAGTGATAAAACAATAGAAAAGTTTTTAAGCCCATTCTGTTTTTTTATTTACGTTATATAAGTATACATTGTGTGGATAAAGTAAGGAACAAAATTCATGACTGCATTATCGAATGTTTTCAAGCAAAACGCTCGGAAAGGTCAATTTTACTTTTCAATTAACCACCTTATATGGCATAAGAATTCAGCTTATGACGTTAAACATTTTTACAGGGTGACGCCAGTTTATTTTTATGATTACCCCTATTTTTTATGCTGCTTCATTACACGGTGCAACTTACTTAAATGAGGGTGTAAAAAATTGTTACCATAAATAACCGTATGGCAGACCTAGGATGATCAGGATAATAATATAGTAATAATAAATAATAATATCGGTGAGTTCCAAAAGGTTGACGGATAGCGATTTGAACATTTGCGCTATATTTCGTTTGTTGTTTGGGTTGAATGAAGATTTTCTTCGATGAGATCTTTATTTCTTACAGTTGATGTGTTATTATCTGAAAAAAATTGATATCTGCGGAACCAATTTTTTACAACATCATTTACTTAAGTTGGAACTTAAATGAAAATAATTATAACGACACTATGTAAAAATGAAAGAATAAGATTTTTATGTGATAAAGTGTTTAACTAAAAACTAAAATTGACCTGTTCGAACGTATTGCTTGAAAATATTCAATAACGCAGTTATGAATTTTGTTCCTTACTTCATCCATACACTGTATACCTATAGTTCAATAATTGATTGAGAAATAAAACCTCCAAAGTTAACACGAAGATTCATTATTCTATACTAAATGCAGACAAACTTCTTTGAAGTTAAACTTAGTTATTTGATATCGTGAACTTTTTGTAAATCTAACAGAAATGAATATTATTGCTATAGATTTTATTCATTTCAACTCGTTCAGGGAAAATATACCATTCTAAGAGCGAAAGAATTTTCAAAATGGGATCAGTAAGTAGTATCGGAGATTATCCCGAAAATTACCAAACTCCCAACCTTAACTTCTTTATAAAGTTAGTAAGTATTCTTATGAAATCATTTGAAAATTTAAAATAATTGTGTGTATTTATAAGTTGAAAAGATCCATGGAAACAAAAAAATAACTGTCAGTAGTGAAATAGTATATTCTAAAACAAGTTGCAGAATGGGCTCCAATTAAAACACGAATGCGGAAGGGGTTGCATGAGTGTGCAACGAGTATTAGACGATATTTTGTCTATTTCAGACAAGTTTTGTAAAATACTGTTGAAATTGAATGAAAAATTCGGATTATACATCCTAGTGACTTTTGTATTGTATCTTGGTAGTTGGTGTGACTGTTACAAAAGTTGACAGATTACGGAATTTGAATTTGAAACGTACGTAGGGCATGGAGATCAGATTTAAAACAGTTTCCTAATAGCATGAATGATTCAAAATTAGCAAGAAGGAAATCTCTAGTGCCATGTTTTTCAATGAAAATAAAGCTTTTCCTCAACAAATATTTCACTATATCCAGATTATATTGTATTGTCAATTGACGTGTGTTGAAATTTGATGGGATCGAATGTCAGTGCTGACTACCATAAAACGAAAAATATAACTAGAAACAATGCGGGAATGAGTTCATTCCAGCACTGTTTTCAGTGCTGGAATGGACTCATTACGATACTGAAATAGAGATAATATATTATGCGAGTTAGAAATGTCAGATTATTTTTAATAGATTTCAATATAATTTCAAGAGAAAAAAGTTTTAAATTTTGCATCAAGAATCCCCAAAGGATATAAGAGTATCAATCAACTATTAAGAATTAGTAACAATCAATAAGTCAATTAATAATTAATAGCAAGATCTCCTTTACAGTAGGTGTGGATTTGTATAGCTAATTGGAATTTAGTTGATGCCCAGTGCATTATTTCCCGTATTAACGCTAATAAGTAATAGGTACTTTAATAAAAATAAAAAAAACACGCTTTTACGACAAATCGAACTAAAAAGTATAAAATAATTTTTGAGCATTCAAACAAAATGATGGACGAAAAATAACTATTATTTGGAGAAAAGCGTGGGGTACTATGTGCCATATTTTGTATGCCTTTCGCACGAATTTTTTTTTTTATTATTTCATGAATCACACACTTTTGGAGTTCTTAACTATTTTTTCATTAATTGTAGCGATCGAATATTTTCAAGAACTAATTTTATTGAGCACCCCATGCTTTTCTCTAAATAACACTTAAAATTTTCCTCCATCATTTTGTTTAAATGCTC
This sequence comes from Halyzia sedecimguttata, assembly GCA_937662695.2. NCBI lineage: Eukaryota > Metazoa > Arthropoda > Insecta > Coleoptera > Coccinellidae > Halyzia > Halyzia sedecimguttata. The sequence continues at coordinate 41,770,508 of OW569415.2, forward strand.
AAAAATTATTTTATACTTTTTAGTTCGATTTATCATAAAAACGTGTTTATAAGTTCTTTTAAATTATTACTTATGGGCGTTAATACGGGAAATAATGCACTCGGCTTCACTAAATTCCAATTATTAGTTGAAATAATAGATCATTGGGATATTCTTTTTTGAGTTCACTGTGGACTTATTATGAATACTACAAAAGTAACTACATTTCGAGAGCTTATGAGGGTTCTCCTAGGGGAAGAGGAGGATCAGTATAATAATATACAATACTCTTGCCCACTACAGTTTTTTGTCGTCTGACATATGTTTCGGAAACAAAATTTCCATCTTCAAAGACGAAGCGTGTAGCTACTTTTGTAGTGATCATTGGGATAAATAAAACAGAAGTTTTGTTAGAAGAATCCTTTTTTCGTTTCCATGGATCTATTCAATTATATAAACACACACACACTTTAATTTTAAATTTTCAAATGATTTCATAAAAGTCCTTACTAATTTTATAAGGAGGTGAAGGTTGGGAGTTCTATTTATCATTATAGAGTGTTTTTTTAGTGTTTTGAGGCTGTTCTATGAATATAGTGCTTATAAATTGGTCCAAATTTCTGTAATTTCCGAATATTTCGCCGAGAATGTTCAAAACGATTAACTTCGACTCACTGATCATTAATCCGAGGTCAAAATTGATTCTGTCCGGTCAGCACGATTAAGGTCGAACGCAATAAATAGAGAATTGAGATTTTCAGGGTATGTTTGGAGTCCAAATGCACCGGCTAAATTTGTTAATGGGCAAAATCCACCTAGTGGTTTCAGAGTTATAGCCATTTGAAATTTTGTTATCCCAATAACTCGAAAAATACTGATCTGATCGAATCAGAGCATGGTTATTAGTTGAAAATACCGACACGAAGTCTTACACAAAATTTAGTGAGGATCACATGACTGGAATATTAGAAAAAAAAATATTTAAAAAAATTCGTTATCTCAAAAACTATCCGTCAGATATCGTTGAAATTCTACCAGAGCCTTCAAAACCTTATTTTAAAGTGAAGTTCTATAGATTTAAATATGGTTCGAAAGAATATATTTTAAAGAAAAGGGCTTCAATTTGGCAGTATTCCAGTAAAATAATTTAACCTAAGAATATGAAAGAAAAAAGTGAGTTGTGATCAGGTTTTGCAGTTAATAGAAGGGAATTATAAATATATTTACTTTTCAGCAGTAACAAATGAACTTACTTATCAAGGAAAATTAGTATAGTGACTCAGTACAGAAAATGTTTATCACTCTCGTGTCAGACTCAACATTTTTCATTTGAAGATTTTCAAGCAACCAACTCAGTGAAAATAATGCCAATTGTAAAAATGATATTGATTTCAAATAGAAAATAATTTGATCATCAAAAGAATTTGGACATTCAATTTTTAACTCATGGCATAAACAGGATGTAAATAACTACTGTGATATGTGTCCAGGCTTCCCTACCTGAGCTACTGGATTGTTTACCTCATCAGTTGAAATTTTATCCTGGAGAGCGCTTCATAAATATGTTCTGAATATTTGCTCTGAATAAGTGTTACCAACACAAAAAGGACTAACAGAGTCAATATACCCTCTCTCTTAGATGAGTATCTGCAGTCGTCTCTATTTTTCACGTTATCAAGAAACAGTCTATCCAACCCTGAGCGAGTGCTCCATGACAGAATATAATATCTTAATTGAGTTTCGATACGAGAGAAATACTTAGGTACTCCTTTCTGATAGTATCTTGTAAACATAATATCATGTGACAACTAAATAATTTTGCTGGAAAATAGCCAGTGTAATTACCACAGGTGAGTGATGGAACCATGATCATATCCAAAAAACATACCGGCTGGATCAGAAATCTCATATTGTCATTATTACCTATTTTGATCCAGCATACATCTATGTAAGTGCTATTGATTTAACCATTTTACATGTACGTACCTACCGATGAATTTCGACTTTTAATGATATAATATTCGGAAAGAGAGAGGTTGTTTTCCCCAATCTTAGTTAAATTATGCCATTCATAGTTTAACCTCTTCAAGTTGTATTACATTTCCTCCTGAACATCCCAACGATATCCCTTACTCTAGGTAACTAAAACTATCTTAGATTACATACACAACGAAGAGTCCTTTGCTTACTAGACAATCAGTATGACCCAACTAAGACGAAGGTTACGCTTTGAATCTGGTATCAATCTGGCCATCATTCCCGACCATCAGTCTACGCGTATGCAATCAGTTTCCCATCAATCTGACATCAATCATGAGTTGATGTGAGGCTGAACTGATGCCATTTTGACCGTGTAACCTCCGTCTAAGGGTAAGAATTGTGGCGTAGAATTCAATAGCAAAGTTGCTTTGCTTAAGTAACATATAACCAGGCATGTTTGGGTAGTATCCACACAAACTGTTCAAGCGATGACTACAATATGGGTTTTAATATTGATTATCATTCAAAGTTTCAAAAAAAGATAAATATTTTTTTAGACTAGGTATTATTTATTTTCTCGTTTTTAGATCGATTTATCGCATGCGCAAATCGCCTACTAGCTCTTACTCTCATGCATAGGATACCTAAAGAAAATAAGTAATCCTGGCATCCTAGTCATAATAATGGGACACTTTTATCAAATTATTTTAATGTCATCGTTTCCTGAAAAGTCTGTAAAGCTTAAATAAAATCTCATCGTCTAAAGTGGGTCAAAATCACGTCCGAAGAAGTCGGTCACAAACAAACAAACATAAAGCAAGAGCACATACAGGTGAATCTTATAAAAGCGTGCTAAAAAGGTGAATTTCCGAATAATTCGTGACAGAACAATTTCGTGTATATGTATTGCAAAATGGCGAAGGTGCTGGTAACATGATATCCCTAACAAAATGTATTAATCCTGGCGATCCTAGTCAAGAAAATGGTATACTCTTATCAAATGATTGTGATTGTGATTGTGATTGTGATTGTGATTCGCTCCAAAGAGTCTGCAAAGTTCAAATAAAATCAGATTGTCTGAAGTGGATCAAAATCGCGTTCAAATAAGTCAGTTACAAGCAAGCAGGTAAGCAAACATACAGGTGAAGGTTATAAAATCTTGTTTAAAATACGGCTTCAAGGTTCATGCAGTATTTCGTGAGGAAATAGAACGTGCACGCAACAAATTCTGACTGTCCGTACTTTTTGTACATTTAAAAAAATTTATATTGAATCTGCAATATTCAGACATATCACCCAGTGCATAAAGATTACGGAATGTTACCTTTCTGAACGAGTGAGACACATTTTACAACGGTGTGGGTTTCACAAAGCTTTGATAGATCTCTACTACCAAATCAGTTTGATTCTATGGTGATTTCCAGGTCGTTTTTAATACATACGTCGAATTCAATCTTTAACACTAGGAACAGCATTTTTGTTGTCTTGGATCTGTGACTTGTTCATGTCTAACTGTTGGTCTCTGAATCCAAAAATAACCACTGTTTTTAACTACTTTTTAATCTACAGGATACCTTTTCTTAGCTTAAAATGTCAAATTTAAGAAAAAAAAAGGAAACTTTTCCAAAAATACTGTGCACAAAGAAAGGTTTTATTCAAGCGAAGGCAATATATAGTTACCTCAATACAATCATACTAAGATAAAAAAAAATTCGCTTATAGCTTTTTCTTGAGTGTTTATTCTGTGGACATTCTCCCTTGCTTCAAAAACATTCAGCCATCATTGGTAAATCCCATCTACCTTGATACCGTGCCTTTATGACCTTGGCCTCACCCAACCCTGCTCATCACTGACTGCACTACGATTTTTCGGAAATTCCTAGAAAGTCTTTGCAAATGTTGCTGAATGTCAACCAAGCATATTTTCAAGTTCTGTCATAGTTCCGTTGAAGTGTTCATGAGCCAAATCTGTGTATAATCAAACACACCGGCCTTTATCTTCCCAAATGAGTTACTCAAGACAGTCTTCTTCAACTGACAAGTGCTTCACAAATTGCTTCAAAATACCCAGTTTTATATGTGTAGGAATTATTATATTTTCACCCTTGTGAATAGTAAATAAGCGATAATTAAGATGTATTTTTGGATTACATCCCTGTCTGAAGAAAACCTAAAAAATCCCCATGAAATTTAAATATTCACTATGGAGGTGCCTCGAAGCCATCTAGAGTGGCATAATACTTTACTCCAAACAGGAAATCTCTATTACCATAGTAATGTTACCTGTCCCCTAAAATTTGGAAGTACCTTCGTGGGTGAGCAATTTCTCGGAACTCAGTAACGCTTCAGATATCGTTCTCATGGAACCCCATTCCAGCGACGTATCGCAAAGTAGAGGATCGACCAATCAGCTTTGACCACTACCTTGGTAGTACAGCCCTAGCTAAGAGAGAGGGGTAAGAACGTACTAAGGGTTGACCGGTGGTAGAATTGGAGTAAGGTCGATTTTGTTCTTGGACGTTCGAGCGTTGAAAAAGCTCATTAGAAGGGTGTCAAAAAGACCGTTAGACGGTAAGGACGTGCAACGTACAAATATATTATCGAGAGTGTTAGGAAACTCAACGATAAAAATCCTACATATGTAAAGATGGAAGCATAATGTTCTTCATGTCGACAAGTGGCTGATATAGAATATTTAGATCACCGAGTTTCAGGTCAGATCTTGACGGCCAATTTGATTGCTCTCAATGCTTCTCACTCTGCTGTCCCACATACACAAAATACAGGGATTTCTACTAGGTATATCCGCGTTGCTGGCCAAGTATGAAGCGTCATTCATCCATCGTCGGTAGGACAATGTTTATGTCAGCTAATAGTAGGGAAATGGTGCCAGCAGAATACCCCGAAAAATAAGGAGACGTTAAATCTCACAATCTTGAAGGCCAATTGACAGGACCAATTTTTGAAATCTCTTCAATAAATGGATGGTTCCGTCAGTTATAGGGCATATTGAAACCATATGTTGTCAATGCCAACGTAAGAATCTCTTGGATTTGGTGGCCTCGTTCAGGTGTTAATATATTCATTATTAAAATGGCTGAACATGAATATGTCAAAGAACTGTCACTTTTACAAGCGTAATTCAAAAAAATCTCCATGAGCATGAAGCACAAAGCCTGAAGCTAAAATAACGGCCTATATTATGAGTACATTACGATTTTTATCATAGGGTTTTTTTTGTGTTTTACAGAGTTACTGAAGATCGACATTATAAATCTGTGAGAAATAAAATTGAAAATGTTCTGAACTGAGGACGAAACATCTTATTAACTTTTGAATATTTTTTTTTTCCTTGTTGTTGAATCCCAAGAAATAAATAGCTTATGGATATGTATATGTTACAAATTGCATTTTCATGAGTATGTTATGATATCCTTTACACTGAAGATTTTTTATCCTAAGACTATATAGCTGTTGATCTGATAAGCACTATTAAGCTGAAATCTTCTTTTTTGTTCCAGGACATTCAATAAAATGTTCAATAAATGAGCATCCCACCGATTGTGTAAATGCTTGTCCAACGCCTACTTGCTCAGATCCAAGACCACCAGATTGCAATTTCTTGGTTTGTAACAAAGGATGCGAGTGTAACGACGGATATGTACGTACTAAAAAGCCAGATGGACCATGTATTCCAATAGCGAATTGCAGTAAGTATTACAAAAGTGACAGATTACATAATTTGCTAAGACTAACATTAAAAGTGGAAAGCTCTTCAGCTCACTTGATTTCGATTAACGCACATACTCAATACTAGAAGAAGACCATGCCAGCCGTGGGCACTTGCTAATTATTAACATTCATGTGACAACGTTGCTAGTAATAGGTATGCTCATTTTTAGTACGGTCCCATATACATAAATAAACAAGCACTGACGTGAAGTCAGGAGCTTTTGCGCGCATTTTCTATTGTCTACTGATCTCAATTGAATACTCTTAATCGAATTCAGAATTTATAAAATACTATCTGGCCCGGCGAACTTCGTACCGCCTAACTCAATAAAAAAAATGCTCGGTATGAATGAAGTTATTATATTCGATTAATTGCACATGACGTTGCTCACTTAAAAAACAGAGTTTTCCTGAAATACAGGCTATTTATAAGGTTTCTATTTGATATTGACAGACACACACAGTTATGATACAATCTCTTAATCAATTTAAAACTTTCTGATGAACTAAATTTCTTGTTTTGTTTTGTGGTGCGTGAATAAACAAAGATAACGGTTTTCCGACGCGCGAACACGCGACGTATAATTGTCCATGCGCCATATGTTCACACATCAAAGGAAAAACAAAATTGTTACATTATGAGAATCCATCCAAGGTACCTACAATCTACATATTTAGTTAATGCTTTGTTTGTGGCACAAATCACTTCAATTGTGTACAATTGTGCCGTGATATAAAGAACAACCTGTATAGTAATGGTTTATTTTCATTGATGTATGCCTCGAAAGTATATTTTTTAACTCAATTGAATGGAATTGTACGATTGGCGTGGAAAACAGCAAGTTGCCATTGACGTCAAAAGAAGAACACCCTGTATGACAATTTCGGACAAATACATTATGAGATTCCATCCAATGTGCCTATTTAGTTAATGCTTTTTTTGTGGCACAAACCACTTCAATCGCGTACAATTGTGCCGTGAGAAAAAGAAGACCCTGTATAGTAATGGTTTATTTTCATTGATGTATGCCTCGAAAGTATATTTTTTTACTCAATTGAATGGAATTGTACGATTGGCGTGAAAAACAGCAAGTTGCAATTGACTTTAAAAGAAAAACACCCTGTGTGACAATTTCAGACAAATCATTATGGGAATCCATTCAAGGTGCCTATTTAGTTAATGCTCTGTTTGTGGCACAAACCACTTCAATCGCATACAATTGTGCAGTGATATAAAGAACACCCTGTATAGTAATGGTTTATTTTCAATGATGTATGCCTCGAAAGTATATTTTTTAACACAATTGAATGAAAGTGTACAATTGGCGTGAAAAAACAGCAAGTTGCAATTGACGTTAAAAGAAAAACACCCTGTATGAAAAGTTCGGACAAATACGACGTTAAAAGACAAACACCCTTGACCAAATACCAAATTCATTATGAGAATCCATCCAAGGTACCTATTTAGTTAATGCTTTGTTTGTGGCACAAATCACTTCAACCTCGTAGAATTGTACCGTGATATAAAGAACACCCTGTTATATTTATCTACCTTTTAAACCTTCCCTGGACTTTCACAAATAATTCGAGACCAAAATTAGCCAAATCGGTCCAGCCGTTCTCGAGTTTTAGCCAGAATAACGAACAGCAATTCATAGATAGATCATAGATAGATGAAAGATGAATACATTTCATAACATTTAAATGAGAGACTTCAGTAACGAGAGAATCGTCCACGATCATAGAATTTTTAGTTCTGATGATCGAAGTGATAATAAATGTGAGTTCATTTTATACAATGAAAGGGACAAAGAAGACAAAACTCTCACAATTCCAAATACTATTTAATCTTCGACTACCATGATTTCGGGGCCAACACTTACCCCATCTTCAGCTAATTCGGTTACCAGAGAACATCAAAATTATAAAACAAAAATTATGGTAACATTGTACGATTAATACTCACAATACAAGTTTCCAAGTAAATATGAACCAAAACAGTATAAAAAATACAGCAATTGCAACAACTTATAAATTACAAATTGTACACTCGAAAAGCAGGTAAATTATTAAAACTTCCAGAGTTAAAAATTGGTTCAAGCACTGACCTGAAGTCAGAAGCTTTTGGGCGTATGTTCTCTTGTCCATTCTCCTGTATTGGACACGCTTAATTCGATTTACCAAGGCGGATTCTATTGCCTGTTCTCCTTTATTGGGCACTCTTAATTGAATTCACCATGGTAAATTCGATTGAGAGTTCCCAATACAGGAGAACAGACAATAGAATTTTTTTAATAATTTTAAATTATCTACCCCAAGTTCCACTAGGCGATCGCAACGTTCGTAGAGTCGTCTGCGCAGTTCTGCGAACATGCACGTGATTGTTGTGAGACCTTAGTGGAACGCGCCCCTAGTGTTACGATTCTCACAAAATTTGACAATCGTCCTTATATTACTATTCTACAACTAGCTAGCAAGTTTCAATCCAATCGGATCCGAATTGTATTTCGTATATTATAAGATATTCAACGAATTTCAATTCCAATAGAATAAAAAGGTCAGAATTAAAAATTCTGTAATCATAGACGAGTCTATCATTAATCAAGTCTGTGATTAAAAAGGCTATAAAATGTAATCATATAATTGCTGCGTTTGTTTAATCACATCAGATACATCTTGAGATGTTTCCGATTTTTTGATAACGTCTCGCAGATGTGATCATAGAATATTTTAAACAAACGCTCATGACCGTTATTAGATGTAAACAAAAACTCATATCAAAAAAATAATAATGACTTGTGAATAGCCGGTAGTTTTCAAATTTACTTATTTATCTGGGGTTTCTTCCACTTCAACTTTGTTCTCATTCTTTTTTAATGCGAAATACATATTCAAGAAATATTTCGTTCAAACTAGTCTTCAGAGGTTTATTTGTTTATCAACACAGAATACAATTATATTTGTTCTTATATCTTCCCTTATCAAAGTATTTATCAATACCAAAACCCAAAACGCCACTCAATTACCACAAATGAATTATTTCATATGACTTTGACAATTCAACTGGTTACAGCGGTTACATCTCATTTCGAATCTAGATGTGAAAAATGTAATCTGAATCTAATAACAAACGCTATTTCAGATGTAAAAGATGCGAAAAATGCGGCTAAACAAACGCTTGAAATGTAAAAGATGCATCTGATGTGGGTAAACAAACGCAGCAATTATAGAAGCTGAGAAAACGGTATATATCAATGCTAAATTGAATCAAGACTGTCCAACAGAGATGAGTATTCAATAGAACATTCACGCAAAAGCTCCTGACTTCACGCCAGTGCTTGAACCAATTTTTATAAGTAGCTCTTTTGTCGTTTTGATGGTCGTACGTTCTGTACCACCTTCAAAATTGCGACCTGTAGCGTGTACTAAATAAAGCGTCACATGCAGGAATACACACAAACAAACATTTTCCAAAAGATTCTGAACCTACGTCCTCTGAAACAATAAAACATTCGCCCATTAGCTCCGCTGGTGGTTGTTATCAACCCACGAAACTGGCTGAGATTATCTCAGACTGCAGATTCATGTGGAAAAAAATTCCATACCGAATACGAGAATGCGCGCAATGAATTCTTGCGGTTTTCCTTCTCAGTGTTTTTCAGCTTCACCCACCTCCGCCTCTAGGCATTCAATTCAAGAACTTCTGAATTACAGCGGAAGAGTTAGTGATAAATTCTTACTTCTGGCTTTTGATGTGGTAATTTATCTTCCCACATGAACTGGTTGCCCTAACGTTGCTTTCTGCTTGAATTGAAATTCAGCTTCCGGAATACGAAACCTCAGCGGTCATGCAGAAGAGAACAAAAAAGTTTACTTAAGAAACTATGATCTGAAAATATACTACATTCACTTTTATAAAGTCTCCCGGTTGCCCATGAAATTTTGACATATTTCATCATGTATATTTTGAAAATGTTACTACTCAACGTTGTCCTCTCTACATAGAAGTCGTAGTAATTACGTATTCTACACAATGTGAATTTTTTGGGAAAAATAATGAATTTGAGAAGATATTATGCGAATTAACCCATTCCAAAGACCTGGCGACCGTTGAAGAACATTTTTCCCCTGTTGTACTATGGAAATATTTCACGTATATAAACTGGTTGGAAGATTCATTTATGTGATTCTCTTGTACGGAGATCAATAATCAAGTGTTGAAATTTTTATGAAAAATAATGGATACAGTAGTCTGTTAGTTTGTGATAGTTCATTTGAAAAAAGAATAAAAGTAACTGAATAACCCGGCAGGAAAACTTCTAAACGAACAGACGTACCTAAGGAATTCCCTACTTTTCGAAATTCTCAAGAAATAAGCCTACAGAAGTCATTTAAATACCTTCTTGCACAACTTGAAATACACCAGTTTCAAAATGTAGTAATACTACGAAACCAGAGTCACTGTTAAATCTTGACAAAATATAGTAATAGGATAGGAAACTAAGTAATTACATTCGAGAGTTCAACATGTCCTAAGACAGAATGAAATTTTCCTATTGCAGATTTCAGTTCTGTATAGCACTTCCTGATACTTTGTCTCTGCTTCTTCAAAACTGCTTTCGGCATTTTCAATTTCAAAGTGAACAGTTCTTTATTATTCGAAGATAATGATCTGCGATAATATCTTGTTTAAGATGGAACATTATGTTGATTGTTGAGAGTAGAAATTGGCAACCTCTCAGAGAATTGTTTTGACATTGACGATATTTCAGGAGTGCCAACCTGCCTTAGTTTTAGTTACAAAAACGTGAGAGATCTAAATCATGGCCAACTGGGAGACTCTATAAAAGTGAATGGAGTATATCTGTTTCAATTCATTAATATAGGTCCAGTAAACCATATTTGATTAACTTTGACCAACGAATGGTTTTAAAAATCGATATAAATGTATTTGAATAACTGTTTTACAACCTCCTCTAAAACGGACGATTCTTTCGTATTGAAAAAAATTGTGATAATCTGGAGAATTCTGAGAGATTATAAGTTACTAACGCTTTTTCATAGTTTGTTGTTTTATATTATATAAGTATTGAATATCTATTGAAAATCATCTTTCGAACAAATTGCACTCCCCTGATACAAATGACATGACCACATACAGACATGACATTTGAAATTATATCATTTTATCAACATTTTTTCGACTCCATTTCAAAAATCAAAAACCTTGAACAACTCTTTTGCTCGATTGTAATAAAGTCGACCAGTACACTCCATCCGCTGTGATATTTCTAGATTTTGCCAATATCTTCATCAATTTCGATCCAATCGAGTTCAAACCTAGAACTTCACTGTAAAATATTGTTTTGAAGTCTCTAGCAGAATTTCAAGGATATCTGAGGGTTAGTTTCAGAGATACAGAATATTTTTTAAATATTTATGCGATCCTCGCAATTTCAACCAACTGCCGTGCTTTAATTAAGTATTTTTCGAGTTAATAGAAAAACAAAATTATAGAAGTCCTTAACTCCGAAACTACTCGACGGATTTTATCCATGAACGAACTTTTGCTCTCCTAACCTACTGTGAAAATTTCAATTCTCTAACGCATTGCGTTCAAGCGAAATCGTGCTGACGGCCGTACTGAATCAAGTTTGAACTCGGATTCTTCAACAGTGAGTCTCAACTAATCATTTGAGATCATTCTCTGCCAAATATCATCCATTCAGGTAAATAGAGCGCTGAAAATCCCAGACCAAACTTCAAAATGAAAAAGTTGTCAAATTCAGCATAAATAAACAATGGTCTTAATGTGGCCCAACGCCTCCAGAGTATCTAGCGCAGATTTTAATTCGCACAAAGACAGCTATTTGGATGGACAGTAATTTGTACCACTGTAGATGCTGAACTAGATGTTCATTTTTGGCACTTTTATTCCTCGGAACAGAGTGCTCATCAATTTGACCAATTATCTCTAATTTTCGAATTTTTGACTAAAATTGTCTCAAACGTTTTGGTTAGACTAACTGATCAAGAACTTTAGGTCAAAATCGATTCTGTCATCACTGAAATTTTGCGAGAGACTTCAGAACCTAACTCTACTATCAAGTTCCAAGTTTGAATACGATCGGATCAATATTTTTGGAGATCCGAGCAATCTTGTATGAGTTCAGTAGCTGTATGAGTGACCGTTGCCTCGATAACTTTTGTATGAAAGGAGATAGGGACTTGCAATTTTCAGGGTAGGTTGCGCATCCAAATGGGAGGGTAAAGTTCGTTTTTAAGCATAATCGGTCTAACATGGAATATGATTTCCTCGATAACTCGAAAAAAAGATACTCGATCGAATTGAAGCTTGGTAAGTAGTTGTAGAATATCGACATGAACACGTGTGTAAAATTTTGTTAGGACCGTACCACTAGGAAATTTAAAAATAATTACGAAAAAAAAATTGTTTCAAGCACTGACGTGAATTCTGGAGCTTTTGCGCATATGTTCTTTTGTCTATTCTCCTGAATTGGACACTCAATACAGGAGAATGGACAATAGAACATACGCGCAAAAGCTCCTGACTTCACGTCAGTGCTTGAACCAATTTGTTTAATATTAAATAATAATATTAAATTATATTAATTTCTTTCATGTTGCAGTTCTATCATAAGAATCCATTGATAGCAGTCCCAACTATGAGAAACTAATACTTCCGGAGATATTATTTGTCAAAGTTTGAACATGAGCGCCAAAGCCACTGTATACAGGGCTTTCCCACATTTTTTGACTTATTGAAGAACAATGTTTCAGATGACTATAACTGCGAAATCGTTTGGCCGAATACGTCCATTAACGAACTTAACCGTCCCATTCGAATGCTCAACCTACCCTGAAAATGTAATCGTGGCAACAGAGGGCCGGCTATAACATGCGCGCAAAACTGACTCAACACTACAAAACTGGATCTAAATACGTTATCAAACAAATATTAATAATATACTAGTTGGAAATATAGTCAAAGCTCTAGGCATACGAGAAATTATACCGTTACAATCTTCCCAAATAAATATCCTGAATTATAATATTCATCAATTCAGTTCAGGATATGGGTAATAATTCTTATTTTTTTTTTTTTCAGAAAACTGCCTGAGACCCGAATTTGAATTCAGAGAATGTGGTTCAACATGTTCTACTACATGCAGGGGTCTTACAAGTGACATAGTTTGTCCAGCCGTATGTGTACCAGGATGTTATTGTGCAGGAGGCAAAGTTTTAGATGAAACTAGAAATAAATGTGTAGACAAAACCAAATGCAAGAAATTGAATAATGATTGCGAGTAATGTGATTATAAAACGCATTCAACAGTTTCAACTATCTTACCGAATAATTAAGATTATGAATACTTAAAACATCTAATTATTTAATGTCACGTCCCGTCCTAAATGTGTCCTTTGTATTACTCTAAAAATGAAAGAGATTAGAGAAGTTCAAAATTCAATTGATAAACTGAAATAAAAATCTCAACTTTTCAGTGGCAGGTAATGAAGTTTAATATGGACAAGTTGAATTTACTGCATCACAACGATGTCAGACAGAATTAGTTCAATAAAAGTTTGGGAGTCAGCTAGTATTGGGTATAATGGTCTCGGTTGTGCAGACTTCTGAATTATTATAAAGCCACTGAAAAACGTGATAGAGATTAAACAAAAGAAAAAAATACCAAAGTTTTAAAAGTGTTACAGCTGTAATATTTTCTCATGAAAATACTCCCATACCACCCGTTGTTTTCATAGGTTAGTTGATTTGGTCACCAATACTATTTTATGACTAACCGGCAACGTAACAATTATTATTAGTTTGTTCGTTCTTCTCCTCTTGTCTTTTCATTTTTCAGGTTGAGTTTCGGGTACCTTGGAGAAACCTCTCCGTTTTTTGACGAAGGAGTCCATATTGAAGAAATAAATGCCTATCAATATTTCTTAATTTCAGCAAATTTTGTGAACAATAATTACAAATCATACACTCACGGGGAGACTGGGTTTTTTGCTGAAGTTTTTCCCTAAGCTCTTGTATCATACGCAGAATTGTATGGTACCCCGTTACACCAACCTCTGCTAACACATATAAAACTCTCAGTCAAAAGAATATTTATATATATTGCTGAGTGAAGATTTCAACCTTACAAAATGCTAAACATTGGAATACTACTAAATATTGTCGTATGCCAATCATACGCTGATGACTGTTCGAGGCAAGCCTGAAGGCTTACGTTATCTATGAGGCTTAATGAGTAGCCGAAGGCAAGCTGCCCTCAGTAGCACCGAAAAGTGGTGTGAGGAGGAAGGGCTAAAGACCACCTTGATCCCCTTCACTAGAAGGAGGAATCTGAATCTCAGAGGTCCGGTCCTAAATGGCCGGACTCTGAACTTCTCGGAAAAAGTAGAACGAATTTGGGAAAAGGTACAACCAATTTTTGAAATAGTAAAAACAATTTCAGAATAACTAAATTCAATTTCGGAAAAGGTAAAACTTGGTTAGCAACAAGTGAAACCAATTTTGGGAAAGGTAAAACCAATTTCGGAAATAGTAAAAACAATTTCAGAATAACTAAATTCATTTTCGGAAAAAGTAAAACTGATTTCGGAAAAGGTGAAACCTATTTCGGAAATAGTAAAAACAATTTCGGAATAACTAAATTCAATTTCGGAAAAAGTAAAACCAATTTCGAAAAAGGAAAAACCAATTTCGGAAAAGGTAAAACCAATTCCGGAAAAAGTGAAACCAATTTTGGAAAGGGTAAAACCAATTTCGGAAATAGTAAAAACAATTTCAGAATAACAAAATTCATTTTCGGAAAAAGTAAAAATAATTTCGGAAAAGATAAAACCAATTTCGGAAATAGTAAAAACAATTTCAGAATAACTAAAATGGTAAAACTAATTTCAGAAATAGTGAAAACAATTTCGGAATAACTAAATTCAATTTTGGAAAAAGTAAAACCAATTTCGGTAAAAGTAAAACCAATTTCGGTAATAGTAAAAACAATTTCGGAATACCTATCTAAATTCAATTTCGGAAATGGACTAAATTCTAGGAAAATTATTTATCGACTAATTGCAACGGTAGGGTTTGGACATTCGGGTCTTGAGGTTTGTATTTTTCGGTCAGTGTTTCCGAAACTTTACCGAAATGACTTGTGAAACGTAATAAAATTATGCGTTCGTTAGTAGGAATAATCGGCCAAATGGTCTCAAACGATCAGGTTCGACTCATGAAGAATTTGAGGTCAAATTCAATTCAATTATGGTCATTTAAATGGTAGGAAATGTATTCATATCTTATAAAAGCTGAGAAAATGGTCTATGTACATCGATGATAAATTCGATTAAGAGTGTCCAATAGGGCTGAATAGACAATTGAACAGGCGCGCAAAGGCTCCTGACTTCACGTCAGTGCTTAAACCAATTTTTGATAAATCCTATCCAGAATTTTTGAGATGTACGTCATTTTACTGATAACTTAATGCATGCTGTTGAACTCATTTTTAATTTTTGTAGGTGATTCATTATCAACAAAAGAATAAACTATGATCATCTCTTTGAATTGATGAGTTGAAATATGCTTTGGATCAAATTAAGGCAATAGCCAGCAGATCAAACTTATACTACAGAACAGTAATGCATTATTCCATAATATACTAATTATTGTATTTTCGGATTGTAACATTTTTGGGGGAAATTCGTGGAAGGATCTCCTCCTAGGGACAGGAATTGAGACGATCGAGATTCGCGTAGGAACGTAGGTTGAATATTGTTAAAGTACATCATTTTCGTTTTCCACTTCAATAGGTTAGTATTTTTAAGAAAATAAAGAAAAACGTTAATTGTCAGATAGGAACGAAATGGACGAGGTCCAAAATTTTTTACGCAAAATATGCCGATTCGGAATGTTTTCGAACGGAACACGTGGCAAAAAGTGAAGATGGGAAATAAAAATTGATTCGAGCCCTGTGGACAGGAGCTTTTTGGCGCTCTTGTTCAAACAGACAAATTATATCTCCGAAAGTATTGGTTTCTCAGAGTTGGAAATTATATCAATGGATTCCTATGATAGAAAAGCATCATGAAAGAAATTAAATTTAAAAAAAGTGTCGTTTCAAAAAAAAGCTTCAAAATTATCTTATAAAAAAAAATTGGTTCAAGCACTGACGTGAAGTCAGAAGCTTTTGCGCGTATGTTCTATGGTCCATTCTTCTGTATTGGACACCCTTAATCGAATTTACCATGGTAAATTTTGTTGTCCATTCTCCTGTATTGGACACTTAATTCGAATTTACCATGGTAATTTCGAATTAAGAGTGTCCAATAAAGGAGAATGGACAACATAATTTACCATGGTAATTTCGATTAAGGGTGTCCAATACAGAAGAATGGACCATAGAACATACGCGCAAAAGCTTCTGACTTCACGTCAGTGCTTGACCCAATTTTTTTTTTGAGGTATCAAGGAAATAATATTCCAGATGGGTATAACTTGGAAACCGTTAAACCGATTATGCCCAAAATCGAACTCAACTCTCCCTTTCGGATACGCAACCAACCCTTAAAATTGCAAGTCCCTATCTCCTTTCGTTCGAAAGTTATCGAGGCAACGGTCACCCACCTACTGAACTCACACAAGAATGCTCGAATCTCCAACAATATTAAACCGATCGTATTAAAACTTGAAACTTGGCAGTAGAGTTAGGTTATGAAGGCTCTTGGAAAATTTCAGCAATTTCAAACGATTAGTTTATATAGTTATACTGATATATAGAATTTTTTTTTTTATTTTCAATGTTTTATTAAAAATTTTCTACAAATGCTATCCTCACCAAATTTTGCAAACATTTCCGCGTTGGCATTCTACAAGTAATAACCATGTTTGAATTCAATCGGTTCAGTATTTTTTGAGTTAATGAGGTACAAAAAACCACCAAATTTCAGAAAATTTCAGATTTCTATAACTCTAAAACCGTTTGGCCGATTATGCTCATAATCAAACTGAAATGTCGCGTTCTGGTGCACTTCCTAACCTGAAAACTTTAAGCCGTTATCTCTTTCCGTTCTCAAGTTATCGTGACAACAAAAATATTTTTAATAATTTTTTAATAATTTTCTAGCCATACGATTCGCACAAAATTTCACAAACGTGCTTAGGTTCATATTCTACAACTACTCACCAAGTTTCAATTCGATCGGATTTATATTGGTTGAAAACAAAATTATTACTCGGAAACCGCTGGGCCGATTATGCCCATTAACGAACTTGTCCGTCGTATTGGGATGCGCCACCTACCCTGAAAATTTCAAGTGGCTAGCTCTTTTCGTTCTCAAGTTATCGTGGCAACGGACGGACGGCCGGACGGCCGGCCGGACAGAATGAAATTTGACCTCGAATTCTTCATTGGGGAGTCGAACTTAATCGTTTGAGACCATTTTTTTTTTTTAAATTCGAAAGTTACAGACATTTGGGCAAAACTATAACGCGATGTTCCCCAGAACATACGCGCACAAAGAGCAATCTACAATGCTTCAATGCCTTAATGCTTCAAAAATTGTCATTAAATTTATTTATCAAGATCAAATGAGCAATCTGCAATGATTCAACCTCGTGGAATGGGTTGTTGCAACTTACACTCGGTGCATAGTTTTCACAACTCGAAATACCTAAGGAAAGTATCATCGAAATGTCTAGAGCAAGGCTGGAGACAATCATAGGAGATTGTCTATTTATTCCTGTTATTGGAGTGGGTAGTGGATTATTGTAATAGTTCAAAATTTATTAATAAAATACTGTCTTCTTTTCATAATTTAAAATTTCATAGTCCATACCACATTCTTTTCTGTATTATGAACCTTAACTCGAGAAAAAATGATTGATACACAAATGTAGATCCATATTTCAGTATTTTTTTGCTAGCAACAGTATGAAAATACTGTATATAGGAACATGTCTCACTACTTAAGGAAGTAAAAGGTAATATTTACCTCAGTGGTCAACGAACAGTAATTTCTTTTGATGATTCCATTATATCAAAACAGTCTTGTATATATTCACAAATTCAAGAATCGGATACTTGTTTTCCAAGAGAAAATATTTTCAAACTACGAATTGACAATCTCTAATAGCTAGAAAATATGACATTTATGAATAGTGATCACAGACAGATTCTGTGTTCTCATTCTTTGAATACATAGAACTCGATGTATTTTTGAAATTTTGAAACATCATATCTCCGAAAGTATTAGCTTGTTAGAAATGAAAATGATAACAATGGATTCTTATGATGAAACTGCATCTTAAAAAATTTTAATTCAAAAGTTGTAAAGTAAAAAAAAAAATTTTTTTTCGTTACTCCGAAACTGTTAGACCGATTTTGCCCAATAATGAACTTTACCGAGATATTTCTACCTCAAACCTACTCTGAAAATTTCAACAGTCTAGCTCATTCCGTTCGAGAGTTATCGTGTTAACGGCCGGACGGCTGGACAGAATCGATTTCGGCCACGGATTCTTGATCAGTGAGTCAAACCAAATCGTTCAAGACCATTTTCAGCCTCTGTTCCGAGGAGCCAGAGTGCCAAAAACCATCGAATAATATGTAACACAATGATATTTTCCTGAAATTATATGATGAATATAAGAATATATCTAAGGTAAGTTCTGACAATCCTACAAGTCTATGTATACTGATCGGGCAGCACGAACATAAAGCGTCGACTTCTAGAGCCTACCGGGAACGATTAGCGGAGACCAGTTTTCTCTTTTTCGTTTTTTGCGCGTATGTTTTGGGAAACTTCGAGTTTTCATTTTGACCAAATGTCTGAAATTTTCGAATTTTTTGCAGAGAATGATCTCAAACGGCCAGGTTCAACTCATTGATGAAATTTTGAGGTCAAATTTGATTCTGTCCAGCCGGCCGCCGGCTGTTGTCAGGATAACTTGAGAACGGAAAGAGATAGCCACTTGAAATTTTCAGCGTAGGTGGCACATCCCCATACGACGGACAAGTTCGTTAATGGGCATAATCAGCCCAACGGTTTCCGAGTAAAAATGTACATATTTCAACCATTACTAATCTGATCGAATTGCAACTTGGTGTGTAGTTTTAGAATACAAACATAAGGATGTTTGTGAAATTTTGTGAGAATCGTATCTCTAGAAAATAAAAAAAAAATTATTAAGAAATATTATTTATGTCACGATAACCTGAGAACGGAAAGAGATAGTGACTTGACATTTTCAGGTTAGGTTGTGCATCTGACATTTGAGTATGTTTATAGGAATATTCGCCAAACGGTTTTGGAGTTATGCCCATCTGAAATTTGGTTGCTATTTCGCCAATAACTCGAGAGAGTCAAAACCGATCCAATTCAAACATGGTTATTAGTTGTAGAATGCCAACGCAGAAATTTTTGCAAAAATTCGTGAGGATGGTAAATTTTTAAAAATCATTGAATATCATTGAAACAAATTCTATTTATCTGAAGGCTGTCGCAAAATTTCAGTGATGTCGGACGAATACATCACTGAAATTTTGCGAGATCCTTCTGAACCAAACTCTACCACCAAGTTCCAAGTTTGAACACGATCGGATCTATATTTTTGGAGATCCGAGCAGCCTTGTACGAGTTCAGTAGCTGGATGGGTCGTTGCGTCGATAACATCCGAACGAAAGGAGATAGGGACGTTCGTTTTTGGGGATAATCGGCCCAACGGTTTCGGAGTTATACCCACCTGGAATATAATTTCCTTGGTAAATCAAAAAAAAATAGACTCGATCGAATTGCAGCTTGGTAACTAGTTGTAGAATATCGACATGAAGACGTGTGTAAAATTTTGTGGGGAACGTACCACCAGAAAATGTTTAAAAAATTACGAAAAAAAATTGGTTCAAGCATATGTGAAGTCAGGAGCTTTTTCGCGCATGTTCTATTATCCATTCTCCTGTATTGCACACTCTTAATCGAATTTACCATGGTGAATTCTATTGACCATTCTCCTGAATTGGGCACTCTTGATCGAATTTACCATGGTAAATTCGGGGTACCAAAACATCACTGTGTACATAAAAAACAAGATATCTCGATGTTTTCTTCAAAAAAAAACTCTATAATTCTCGAAATAATCAACTGATTTCAATGAAAACTATGATTATGAATAAGGTGCCAAAAATAATTTCAAAGTGAAAGACAAAACCTTATCTGAGCCTCTGTCTTGACGATCAGGGATTAAAAACATCACTCTGTATATGACACACAATTTTCTCATTAACGGATTCTGAAGTATCTCAAAGAAAATAAGCTTACAAAATATTATCGAAATCCTATCGACAATTTTGAACTGATATGAGTTTGAAAATTCTATAATTTTCAGAAAAGACCCTGAATCTCAGAAACTAGTAGGCATAGGAGATATTTGAGTGCCCATTTCTGACTCCTCATGTGGACGAAGATCTACATTTTCGCGGCGAGCCGCGCCACGCCGCGTTTTTACCAAGTGGACGGCCAGCTTCATAAGGATCTTCAAAATTCGAAGAATACCTTTTCTATACATGAACATTTTTGGTGATATACTTAGTTAGAATCGTACCTTTTAGGTAACTATGGTTGTTTAGGAATAATTTATTGAATTTCGCCGAAGGGTATTGACGTAGTAGAGCTGACCAAATATATCCATTATCATTGATTATATTCATAAATTTCTGAAATGTCATGTGAAGAAGTCCATTTCCCATTAATTATTTTCCTAGGAACATTCCATTATAGTTAACTATTTGCCTTGTGGAATAAACACTAAGGTGACCATCCATTCATTGTGATTAGGTAGATAAAATAAGTACCTATATTTAGATTTCGATGTTTATTGTCAACAAAATTCAAAGAATCGCTTGAGTTCTTCGGAAGATTTTAGAATAAGTCAACAATGGTTGATGACATTTTTTTTACGTTAGATTGTTGGATCATCATTTGTAAAACAATATTTCGAATTGACGGATAAATACCAGTTTTTAATTTGTTGTTTTGCGCAAGTAACTATCAATTTGTATGAAAAAAGCGTCGACTTGAATAAACAATTGCTATTTCTTATCGCAAAGTATTTAAATTCTTAATCTGCAATGTACAAAGACGTATAAAGCATTGTATTGAGGTTATTGTCCTGCTAGTATTACAAGAGATGTTTTCACTACATGCTGCAATTTTGATCTTCGTGATCTCTATAACACCTGGAAGCTATGGTAAGTTTTTACGAGTCGAGATAATGATAAAACAATAGAAAATTTTTTAAACCCACTGTGAAATTTTTATTTGAGTTATACCGTGAGCGTCAAACGTATGGAATAATGGATTTATTTTCTCGCATTTCAGGAATATCGAAGAATGGTTTTTAGGTTCAAGTAATTTATTGTTAAGGAATATTTTCCCACAATTCTTATTATTCTACCAGTTATCATCAAGCAGCGACGTGAGCGATATTATTATATTATAAATTGCAAGCCCCTGTATTTTTTATTGACGACTGAAAAATTGACTATAAGGCAAGTAATTTTCGCCGCAAAATAACTTTTTCGTCCGCTGTGGTTCCATATTCATAAAAGTATGTAGAGGTCGAAAAAAACTGTAATATGCACCTCAGCGAAACACTGTCTATTGTCTTAGCTGCGGGGCGCCACCCCTCCTATAAAAAATACGTACATACATAAACAATTAATTAGTATATTTCATATTCGTGCTTTCCTTTTCAACCTGGATTCAATTAAAATTAAAACATTTTCACCTTGCTACCATCTATATTTCAAAATATGTAATAACATTTGCGTTAAGCGTCCGCATAGACAAGGTATTCTATGAGCGTCCGCACTTTGCCGGGCTAAATCTCCCACGCACAAACGACACGCCGGTAACCATAGAAACGCAAACGTCCTCACTCAAAGACCAGCTGGTTCAACGCGATTCTCAGTGATGATTCGGACGCCCAGAGTATCAGCCCAGAGAGGAATAAAAGTTACGTTCAGTAGTAGTATACATTTTTTATGGTTACGTTAAATAGATAGGTATTGTATGCAGTATGCAGATGCCAATTGTTTCGTGTTATAAGGCACTGAAGAGGAAATATGCTATAACAGAATACAAACAAAAGTATTATGCTGATCAAATAAACACGTCACAATACAAATCAAAAAAATTTTGGCAAATTGTGAAGTCCCTTACTGGTAGGAGTGAAAATACACAGCTTCCCTTGCCTTCTGGGGACCCAAATGAAGTAGTCAAATATTTCAGCGAGTTTTTCGCAAATTCTGCATTGAATCATGGAAACACAAGAACGTATATTCCACTCTCGAATGTCAATCACGCAAAAAATTCATTTTTCCTGTATACTGTCACAGAGAAATAACTCATCGATACGTTAAATCCATGAAGACCAAAAATTCTTATGGTCATGACAGTATACCAATGAAAGTGCTAAAGCAGTCTGTATGTTCTATGGCAAAACCACTTTGTCAGCTGTTGAATCTAGCTTATGTGGAGGGGGTATTTCCTGACTCTTTCAAAATCGCCATAGGTAAACCACTATAAAAAAAAAATTGGTTCAAGCACTGACGTGAAGTCAGAAGCTTTTGCGCGTATGTTCTATTGTCCATTCTCCTGCATTGGACACCCTTAATCGAATTTACCATGGTAAATTATGTTGTCCATTCTCCTGTATTGGACACTTAATTCGAATTTGCTATGGTAAATTCGAATTAAGAATGCTTGACCCAATTTTTTTTTTCGTGATTTATAGGAAATTTTCTAGGGGTAAGGTTCTCAAAATTTTGTTTCGTCATTTTTTTCAAATTTTCTATATGTACGGATCTTACAAAATTTTAAACACGTCTTTATGTTGATTTTCTACTACTAATTACCAAGCTTCAATTCGATCGAATATTTATTTTTTGAGTTATCAAGGAAATAATATGCCAGGTGGGTATAACTCGGAAACCGTTAGACCGATTAGGCCCAAAAACGAACTCAGCTCTCTCATTCGGATACGCAACCTACCCTGAAAATTGCAAGTCCCTATCTCCTTTCGTTCGAAAGTTATCGAGGCAACGGTCACCCACCTACTGAACTCACTCAAGGCTGCTCGAATCTCCAACAATATTTAACCGATCGTGTTAAAACTTGAAACTTGGTAGTAGAGTTAGGTTCTAAAGGCCCTTGCAAAATGTCAGCAATTTCAGACGAATAGTTACTGATATATATAGAGTTTTTTTTTTCAATTTTCAATGATTTTTTAAAAAAATTTTACAAATACTATCCTCACGAAATTTTGCAAGAATTTTCGCGTTGGCATTTTACAACTAATAACCATGGTTGAATTCAATCGGTTTAGTATTTTTCGAGTTGATTAGGAACAAAAATCAACCAAATTTCAGATTGATAACTCTAAAACAGTTTGGCCGATTATGCTCATAAACAAACTCAAATGTCGCATTCAGAGGCACAAACTAACCTGAAATCTTCAAGCCGCTATCTCTTTCTGTTCTCAGGTTATCGTGACAACAAAAATATTTTTTAATAATTTTCTAGCGATACGATTCTCACAAAACTTCACAAACGTGCTTAGGTTTATATTCTACAACTATTCACCAAGTTTCAATTCGAACGGATCTATATTGGTTGAAACAAAATTATTACTCGGAAACCATTGGGCCGATTATGCCCATTAACGAACTTGTCCGTTGTATTGAGATGCGCCACCTACCCTGAAAATTTCAAGTCGCTAGCTCTTTCCGTTCTCAAGTTATCGTGGCAACGGCTGGACAGAATCAAATTTGACCTCGAATTCTTCATTGGGGAGTCGAACCAAATCGTTTGAGACCATTTTTGTAAAAAAAATCGAAAGTTACAGACATTTGGGCAAAATGATAACGCGATTTTCCCCAGAACATACGCGCAGAAAGTATTGGTAAGATTTGGGAATTATATCAATGGATTCTTATGATAGAACTTCCTAATAGCAGAATTTAAATTCAAACATCATAAAAGAATTCAAATTCAACAAGAGTGCCAAAAATTATTAATCCAAAACCAATAGACCAATTCTACCCAACAACGAACTCATCCGAGATATTCGTTCCTCAATTCTATGATGAACGATATATTTATTCCTCAAATCCACTCTGAAAATTATATTATATCAATTGAAACTTTAGCCAATATTTCAGTTTTGTTTTTATTCTGAACTCAATATTATTAACTTACCATTACCACCATCATATGGATTAACCATGGGCATTAAATATCGAAATTTGACATATCATGTCTCAGGAAAATAAGTTGACATGTATCAACACAGATCATATTATAATAATTCATAGATAGAATAATTATCGCATTCTGTGAAATAACAGAAGTACGATTTATTATTGAAATTTTGAAAAATCATAGCTCCGAAAGTATCATCTGACCGATTTTGCCCAATAACGAACTTAGCCGAGATATTTATGTCCCAAACCTATTCTGAAAATTTCAACTATCTAGCTCATTCCGTTCGAGAGTTATCGTGCTAACGGCCGGGCAGAATCGATTTCGACCACGTATTCTTGATCAGTGAGTCGAACCAAATCGTTTAAGACCATTTTCAGCCAAAAATTTGAAAATTACAGACATTTGGGCAAATTGATAAGCATTCTGTTCCGGGGAACAAGAGCGCCAAAAATTAATTAATTGGATCTATTTTACGCTATTCTTGAAAGGGGAGAAAATAAATCCGCCATTCCAAACTTGATTTGCATGTGTAACATGAACCTGAGATTATCTTAAGACCATCGCAGTTGATCGGATTAGCACTATAATAGAGCTGAACTCATCGTTTTTGTTCCAGGATATTCGATAGAATGTCCAATAAATGAGCATCCCTCCCATTGTGTAAATACTTGTCCAACGCCTATTTGCTCAGATCCAAGACCACCAGATTGCAGAATCTTGTTGTGTACCAGAGGTTGCGAATGTAATGAAGGATATGTACGTACTAAAAAGCCAGATGGACCATGTATTCCAATAGCGAATTGCAGTAAGTATTACAAAAGTGAGAGATTACTGAGTCTAACATTAAAAGTGGAAAGCTCTTGAGCTCCCTTGATTTCAAGAAACACACATACTCAATATCTGAAAAAGAACATGCCACCCGTCAGCTCTTACTTATTAGTAACATTCATGTGACAACCTTCCTAATAATGATTGTGCTCAGTTTAAGTATCTACGCTCTTATACAGGGTGTGCCACGGTCGATGGTACCCTGGAGTTTTACGTAGAACGGGACTTGAAAATTTGGTTTCGTGGCTAGGAACCATTGCTACATCGATGTAGAATATTTTCAGCACTGCGGTGATGCCACTTATATCAAAAAGTACTAGCAATTTTGATATAACAAATGGAACACACTGTATATTATTGATTTTTTCAATTCGCCGTAGCCTCCTGATTATTTCTGTATCAACTTCCTCATCCCTCTGGCCGGCCTTATAAGGCCAGAATTTCTCTCTGAATTCATAATCTGAATTCTGGAAGTTTGCAAAATCTAGAAATGAATACTCTGGAAAAATCAGAATTTGTGTGGAGAATAGTAAAAAAGTAGGTATGTAATTCCGTGTTTTCTGAATTAATAATATGAATTAAGAGTATGAATTCAGAGAGATATTCCGGCTGTATAAGGGCGGCCTATCTCTAGCAGTTTTCGAGTAATTGATTGATTTACTTCTTTTTTTGTGCAAAATATAGTTTCAACAAACATTCATTAATTCGCTACTTGGAAACCTATAGAGAGCTGAAATTTCGGTTATGGATTACCAATATCCCGTGGATTATTTACGTTCAATGAACTACGTAGCTTCATACAGGGTTGTTCAAAATCAGAGGCAATACTAAAACTATAAAAAGTGCGTTTTTTCAAATGGGATGACCTATATCATAAAGGTGTATTGAAAGAGAATCAATAAAACGATATAACATATTCCTATTCCAAAATTGTAAGATGTTCATGCCAATGGGAACATTATGGTACATTTTTATTAGATATCCATGAAATGTCATAGAACATATAAATTACCATAATTTGACAATCGGCATCGATTGTAAATTATTCTTGAATTTATAAACGGAGATTTTATTAAAAAAATTGTTTCAAGCACTGACGTGAGGTCAGGAGATTTTGCGCGTATGTTCTTTTGTTCATTCTCCTGTATTGGACACTCTTAATCGAATTTACCTTGGTAAATTCGATTGGGAGAGATGGGTATAACTCCAAAACCGTTTGGCTGATTAAACCTATAGACAAATTCAAATGTTGCATTCACATGCACAACCTAACCTGAAAATTTCTAGCCGCTATCTGTTTCCGTTCAAAGGTTATCGTGCTATAAATAATATTTTTCAATAATTTTTTTGAAATTTTCTAGTGATACGATTCCCACAAAACTTTGCGGACGTCCTTAGGTTTGCATTCTACAACTACTCACCAAGTTTCAATCCGATCGAAGTTGTATTGGTTTAAAATAAAATTATCACTCGGAAACCGTTGGGCCGATTATACCCATTAATGAACTTGTCCATCCTATTGGGACGGGCCACCTACCCTGAAAATTTCAAGTCGCTATTTGTTTCCGTTCTCAAGTTATCGTGACGACGGCCGGACGGACAGAATCAAAATTGACCTCGACTTCTTCATCACGGAATCGAACCCAATCGTTTGAGACCATTTTCGGGAAAAAATTCGAAAATTGCAGACATTTGGGCAAAATGATAACGTGATGTTTCCTGGAACATGGGGAAAGCCCTGTGGACAGGAGTTTTGGCGTTCTTGCTTAAACTTTCACTAATCATATCTCCAAAATTATCGGTTCTTTCGAGTTATGAATGATGTCAATGGATTCTTATGATAGAACTTCATCATAAAAGAATTTAAATTCATCAAGAGTGCCACAAATTATTAATCCAAAACCAGCAGACCAATTCTACCCAATAATGAACTTATCCAAGATATTCATTCTTCAAATCTTCTATGAAAATTATATTATATCAATTGAAACTTAGCCAATATTCCTGTTTTGTTTTTATTGGAGATGTTCTGAACCCAATTTAATTGACTTACTCATGTTTATATTTCCATCATCATCATATGGATTATCATCATCATATGGATTATCATCATCATATGGATTATCATCATCATATGGATTATTCAAGAGCTATCTACGTTAGCTGAGGTTATTCCATTGGTCATTTTGCATTCAATTGAACTTTGTTTGACATGTCTCTTATCTGCAGATGAGATGACAATGATGGAATGTATGAACACAGATGAAATTTATAGATACGGACGTTAATTTTCGAGTTCGCATTTTGCGAAATCATAGAGTTACGATTCAATATCGAAATTAGAAAAATTAAAAGTATTAATTTGTTAGAGTTGAAAATTATATCAATGGATTCTTAGGATGAAACTGCATCTTAAAAAATTTTTATTTGAATTGTTTTTTTAGTTACTCCGAAACCATTCGGCCGACTTTGCTCAATAACGAACTTGACCGAGATATTTATCTCCCAAACCAATGCTGAAAATTTCAACTGTCTACCTCATTCCGTTCGAGAGTTATCGTGGTTACGGCCGGACGGACGGACGGATGGCCGGACAAAATCGATTTAGACCATGGGTTCTTGATTAGTGAGTCGAACCAAATCGTTTAAGATCATTTTCAGCCAAAAATTAGAAAATTGAAGACATTTGGGCAAATTGATAAGCGCTCTGTTCCGACGAACAAGAGTTCCAAAGATCCCTAGACATCTTTCTTCTAATAATCTCATTACCACCTCATTCAATACAGAATTAGCTAATGCTGATGAATGGACACCTCCTTGCAACAGGGTATTAAACTACTATTCATAGAACATCGCGATAAAATGTATTAGAATCAGCGTGACAGCATGAATGAATAAAATTCTGAGCATGCAAGTCCATCGTAAAGTTTCGAATTTTTATTGAATTTTAACCCTTAGAGGAAATCGAATCGAAATGAATTTCTGCGAAGATCGTCCCAGGTTTTAACTCAATGAAACGAAGTTTTATGAGTTTGTTACGAGTGGTTTGGAAGAAAACTCCCGAACGTATGGGGACAGTGGGCTGAGGACGGATCGATTTATTCCATTCAATTCTTATTATGCATTCATCAAAATGTGAACAGTGGAATTTTCAAGCCTAACTAAGTCCCTCATAGTGAAGTCCATCTGCATTGGCAGGCGTCTTCTCCAAGCAGATTCCTCAGAGGCTCAGGTGATTGTGCGATTTGGGATGGTCAGTTGTGTTCTGTGTAGGAAAAAGACAAAAGGAGAAAACAAAAAATTTCAAAATGGAATATTTCCTGGTTTATTAAATAGATTTGAAATTCACCATCCATTCCAAAAAAGACTCAGAAACATTATGAATAGTCCTAAAACCATCCTGGAATAGGAATATATATATGGGACAATTATTAACTAAATGATCTAAGGTCTCCTCCGGTTCGCCGCATTCACAACTAGGGCTCTTAACTGAGTTCCATCTGAAAAGCATGATGTTGCAGCGACCATGACCCAATCTTAAACGATTCAGAAAAGACCAAATTTTACTTTGAAGATCAAAACCTGTTTTTCTTTTTGAAGGATCAGAAATTAAATCTTTGTTGAATAAATCGCAAGAAATCTATTCAGACTGGCAAACTTCCTTGTCACTTTTATTCGAATTGAGAAAACAGTTGGACAATAAATTTCCTCAATAACTCGGAAAAAACAAAACCGATCCAATTCAAAGATGGTTATTAGTTGTAAAATGCCAACTCGAAAATTCTTGTGAATTTCGTGAAGATCGTATCACTAGAAAATTTTTAAAAAATCATTGAAAATCACTGACAAAAATTTCTTATAGCAGAAACTATTCGTCCGACATCGTTGAAATTTTGCGAGACCCTTCAGAACCTAACTCTACTATCAATTTCCAAGTTTGAACACGATCGGATTCATGTTGTCCGAGATCCGAGCAGCCTTGTATGAGTTCAGTAGCTGGATTGGTGACCGTTGCCTTGAATACTCTCGAACGAAAGGAGATAGGGACTTGCAACATTCAGGGTAGGTTGCACATCTGAATGGGAGAGTTATGTTCGCTGTTGGCCATGATCGGCTCTACGGTTTCGGAGTTATACCGATCTGGAATATTATTTCCTCGATAACTCAAAAAATATTGACCCGATCGAATTGAAGCTAGCTAACTAGTTGTAGAATATCGACATGAAGACGTGTGTGAAATTTTGTAAGGCCCGTACCACTAGAAAGTTTTTGAAAAAATTACGAAAAAAAAAATTGGCTCAAGCACTGACGTCAAATCAGGAGCTTTTGGGATTATGTTCTATTGTCCATTCTCCTGTATTGGACACTCTTAATCGAAAAGTGTCCAATACAGTCAATATCAAAATCGGACGGATAATTTCTTGAGATACAGGTTTTTTGTAATGCAGTCTGCATTCCAAGTTTAAATTGGATCATGATTGGATTTTTTGAGTTACTGAGGAAATAAAAACAAAATTTCAGATGGGTATTATTCCAAAACCGTTTGACGGATTATGCCTAAAGAAATTAACTGACTTCATTGTATGCGCAACCTATCCATAAAATTTCAAGACACTATATTATCCTTCCGTTAGTAAGTTATCATGGTAACGGGCACCCATCCAGAAACTGAATTCGCCCATCACTTGTTGGTTTTCAGTATTTTTTCCACCATTATAAATACGATCTTTATCAAATTTGGAACCTGGCTGCGGAATTAGATTTGGAAGGACGATATCGGACGGACAGTTTCTGAGATACAGAATAAATTTCAATAATTTTTTAAAATTTTCTATTGATATTGTATCAATAAATAGCTCGCGAAATTTTGCATATGTCTTTGTGTCGGCATTCTACAACTAGTTACCAAGTTTCAATTCAATCTGATGTGTATTCTTCAAAAACGAAATTTCACCTCCGAAACAATTTGGCCGATTATTCCCATTGACGAACATAACCTTGACATTCGTATACGCAACCTAACCTGGAAAATTCAAGTCGCTATCTGTTCCTGTTGGAAAGTTATCGTGTTTGGACTCGAATTATTCATCAGTGAATCAAACCCAATCGTTTGAGACCATTTTCGGCAAAAAAAATCGAAACTTACAGATATTTGGGCAAAATTATAGCTCGCTGTTTCCTAGAACATTCTCGTAAAAAACCACGGTACACTTGCCAATAACGATTTATTCTACAATGAATCAAAGGCTCAGTTGGCTTTTCTGCCCATTGAACAGGTTGATGCCTATAAATTTGTATACCAAATAAGTAAACTCAATCACCACCTCATCGCTTTTCCTGTCGCCGGAGAAATTTTTGGCAACCGCGGTGATACAATCTTGTTATAGGGCGTAGATTAGGAGGTGCCGTAGCGTAAAATCAGCATAAACTGACAGTTTGAAATGCACCCACCCGTATAACGTTGTTATCCCGCCGCCAATTTCAATCAATAAATTTGCATATTCTAGCAAGTTTTCAGCAATATAATCGAAATGGTACCCAGTCCGAAGGTGGAAAGTAATAAATCTTATTCATTCCATGAAAAAATAAATTATCTAGCAAGTACCAAAAACAAAATTCAATTAATCATACATTTGAGATCATCACGAAATAGTATATTCTAAAACAAGTTGCAGAATGGGCTCCTATTCAAACACGAATGCAAAATTCGAAAACGAGCGACAAAGGATAGAGTTTTCGAACGCATGAGTGTTGGAATTGCCTTCTGCAACGAGTATTAGACGATATTTTCTCTATTTCAGTCAAGTTTTGTGAAATACTGTTGAAAAATTCGGATTATATACTCCATTCACTTTTATAAAGTCTGCCGGTTGGCCATGATTTAGGTCTATCACGTTTTTGTAACTAAAACATAGGTAGGTTGGCACTGCTGAAATATCGTCAAGGTCAAAACAATTCACCGAGACGTTGCCAATTTCTACTCTCAAAAGTCTCAAACTTAACATAATCATAACATTAAAATCTGCAATAGGAAAACTTCATTCTGACACGCTGAACACTAGAATGAAATTACTTAGTTTCCTATCATTATATTTTATTAAGGTATAAGAATGACTCGGGTTTCGTAGAACTACTACATTTTGAAACTGGTGTATTTCAAGTTGTGCAACAAGGTATTTAAATGTGGGAAATTCCATAGGTACGTCTGTTCGTTTAGAAGTTTTTCTGCCGGGTTATTCAGGTACTTTTATTCTTTTCTCAAATGAACTATCACAAAGTAACGGACTACTCATCTATCCATTATTTTTCAATAACATTTCACACTTGATTCTTGATTTCCATACAAAAAAATAGCATAATCGAATCTTCCAACCAGTTTATATACGTGAAATTTTTCCAGTAACAACAGAGCAAACATTTTCTTCTATAGTCGCCAGAACTGTGGAATTATTGAATTCACATTATCTTCTCAAATTCATTATTTTTCCGAAGTAAATTCACATTGTGAAAATACGTAATTACTACGACTTCTATGTAGAGAAGACAACGTTGTGTAGTTATTTGACAGGAAAATGACTATAACCTAACATTTTCAAAATATACATGGTGAAATGTGTCAAATTTTCATGGCCAACCGGGAGACTTTATAAGAGTGAATAGAGTATACAATACATCCCAGTGACTTTTGTATTGTATCTTGGCAGTTAGTGTAACTGTTACGAAAGTTGACAGACGACGGAATTAGAATTTGAATCGTACGTAGAGCATGGAGATCAGATTTAAAACAGTGTCCTAACAGCTGAATGATTCAAAATCAGCAAATAGGAAATCTCTAGTATCCTATTTTGTAATGAAAATAAAACTTGTCCTCTCAACAGTTATTTTACTTTAGGTATCCAGATTATATTATATTGACAACTGTCGTGTGTTGAAATCTGATAGGATCGAACGACAGTGCTGACTATCACAAATCGAAAAATATAACTAGAAACAATGCGAGAATGAGTCCATCACAGCAATGTATTTAGAGCTGTAATGAACTCATTACGATACTGAAATAGAGAAATACTTTTCTACAGATAGATTTAAGAAGTATTGTATTTTTGCGAGCATTATTTTTCGAAGGTTCGGAATTTTGAACATTTGAATCAGCCGTATTTAATTCTATAGAGCTCGTTTGCGAATTATGCAGGGTGTCCCAATGAAAATTTTACCCCCCTAGAACTCAGAAACGAAGTATTTTCGAAGATTTAAAAAAAACAGGTCAACTTCTGTTTTGAGGGGGACGAATTTTCGTCATGAGTTTGTTCTGAAAAAACCACCCCCATGAAGGTGGCATCGAACCCCAACATTTCTTGAATAGATAAGAAATGTCGAGTGTTGGTTAGTTTGAAAGTTATTTATGTTCTGTATACAACGCAGTTAAAATTTTCAAAATCGGTTCATAATTCACGAAATAATGCAATAATTGAACTTGCTGTCAAAAGGTGATGTTGAAGAGACACTTGAACAGCCAAACTCTAGAACCTAAGAGTTTTGAAGACTCCAAAAATAATTTTCAAGTTCTGTATTAGGGAGAAAGAATTGCTATGACGACATTGTTCCGAAAAAACCCCTGAGGGTGGCAACAACCCCAACATTTTTTCAATAGGGTTGGATGTGGTTTAGTTAAGAAGTTTTTTCTTTTCTCTAAACATTGAGTTACCCTTCTGATATGTTGAATATCAAATTGCTTAGAAAAAATCACCGAATTTGAAACTTAAACCAGGATGTTTAGAGAACAAATAAGCGTTTTAACTAAAACACATCCGTCAGATCTTTCCTATTAAAAAAAAATTGGGGGGGTTGTTGCCATCCTCGTGTGGTTTTTTCGGAACAATTAATTTAGGAATTCATTATCGCTAGTACAGAACTTGAAAATTATTTTTGGATTCTTCAAAACTTAGGTTCTTGACTTTGGGCGGTTCAACTGTCTTTTCAACATCACCTTTTGGCAGTAAGTTCAATTATTACATTATTTCGTGAATAATGAACTGATTTTGAAAATGTTGACTGGGTTGTGTACAGAACATAAGTAACTTTCAAACTAACCAACACTCAACATCTTTTTCCTATTTAAGAAATGTTGGGGGTTGATGCCACCTTCATGGGGGTGATTTTTTCGGAAAAAACGCATGATGTAAATTCGTCCCCCTCAAAACAGAAGCTGACCTGTTCTTACAAAATTCTTGGTTTCTGAGTTCGGGGGGTGGGGTCAAATTTTCGTTGGGACAACCTGTATATTCAAATGATTTGTAACCTAAAGATAGACGTATGGTATTCAATTGTAACAGAAGGATACAGAGCTTCGATCCATAACATGAAAGCGATACAAGCTGCAAGATCAACCCGCAAGAAAAACATTCTGTTCGTGGCTGCTGTTTCTTCAGAATAGTGAGGATTCAACAGGGGTCGTATAAGGATTCACTTTTGCGCAAATGTTCTAGGGATTTGCCATTGGAATTGGGGAAAGCTCGTCTGATGTACTAAGACCGACGAGTAGTCGGGAAATAAAATACCCACCATGGAAAAAAAACTGGACTGGACCTCCAGGTTGGGAATTGCGTCATTAGACTGCTTCTCTAATAACCTTAAAAAAAGTCTTCTAACAAAAAACCTAACAAAAGCCTCGGATCATTGGATGGCTATAACTGGAAACGAACAAAGCCAAGGAAAAGGATGAAGACTTTGGCTACTTGGAATATACAGGGAATTGATCAGAAAGTTGAAATGATTTCGACTGAGATAGAGAAGCTGAGTCCAGATATCGTGGCATTAACAGATACCAAAAATAAGGGAACAGGAACAGGAGAATATGCTCATATTTACTCAGGAGTTCCTAAAGAGAGGAGAGCAGCCTGAGGTGCATTAAGGCTGGTTTATGCTGGCTGGTAACTTTAACTTAATCATATATATATAATATATTTGTGATTCACTTAAGGGTTATTGACTCAATATGGACCACCGTGTAGATTTTGAAAATGTGAGAATATTGAAAACAGAAAAAAATTATCAGAAAAGACTCATTCATGAAATGATTCAGATAAATAGAATTGAAAATACTATGAACAAAAAAACGGACACAAACAAATTAAGCTCAATATACAGCTATTTATTTGAAATTTCTGGACATGAGGATTTCTATGATGGCCCTCTGGATGAATAAAAAACCAAAAAAATAAGAGTTGGCAGTATAAACATGACAATAGTTTTATTGAACGTCAATTTTATTGAATGTCTGTTTTTAGATGTGATGAGCGTTTATTATATAAACCTCACATTCGGTGAGTTAACAATTCTAAATTTATATTTTATTAAACCATGATTTTGTAGAAGCCCTGAAGAAGCATTAAACTAATGCGAAAGCTTGGCGAAGAATAAAAAGTTCAAACAAGTATTCTCCTAATTGAGTCAATAACCCTTAAGTAAATCACAAATATTTAAAAAATAGACTCTTATCACTGCATTCAATATATATAATATATATAGACATTTATTTTTAGTGTTACGCTTTATCAAGGGCGTAGCCAGGATTTAATTTCGAGGGGGGTTTTGAAATAGGAATTAATTTCGGGGGGGTTTTGGGGGTGTAAGGGTCACTTTCTGCAGCAAAAAAATTTTTTTTTAAGAGAAAAATGACATTTGGGGGGGGGGGGGGGGTTTGAACCCCCAAACCCCCCCCCCCCCCCCCTGGCTACGCCCTTGCGCTTTATAATCAGACTCAATAATCCGTTAACTTATTAATCATTATTATTAATAATAAGTAAACGGATTATCTCGTCTCAGTATCAACCATAGCGTTAGAAATCTATGTTTCAATTTTTAAGTTATAGAGTAGTCAACAAGTGCCATTTGGACCAACTTTTTTCAGCAGTCTCCGAAAATTATGTATGAGGTGTCATTCGATTCGGAATGGCATCTAGATGATTTTTCTAAAAAATGAAGTTCCGCTTGCAAAAATTGTAAAAGTTATAAGCAATTAATTTAAAAAAAAAGGAGTTTTATTTTTTTGTAAATATCTCAAAAACTAATAAATATTTTTCAAATCTGAAAAAAGATTCAAAAAGAGGAGGAAATTTCCTAAAAAAAGTCTTGACTACCGAAACTGTACGATAAATATTTATAATTTTTCCAGAGGGATGAAAATACGGCCGAAAACCGGTACTCTGGCTTGGAGAAGCCACGCCCACTTCGGGCACTTCAACAATAAACATTTTTTAAACATTGTAAATATGAAAAAAAAAATTGAAAAAATTCAGGCAGCAACTAATAGATGAATGAATAATAATCCGCTTGAACAAAATTTTTATAATAATTTTTCATTTAGTTATTCAATAGTTAATTAATAACTTTTTTCTGCTTGCACATTAACATTGCAAGTGTGATAATTGCTAAACTGTAAGTTTTAGATTTTTTTCCTCTCTTGGAGCAATTCTTCAAAGGCTTAAGAATAGAATCCCGTTGGGAAAATTAAAAAATGTTTATTTTTCAATTTTTTAATAATAATTTTCGTTGTTGCAAAATTAAAAACTTAAATTAATCATCGAACAAAATTTTTTTTTTTAAATATTATTAACGATCCGTTTTTATGTTATTAGAAACTGCATAGAAATAATTTTTTCAAATTTTTATCTCTGATTGTTTAAAAAATGGTTATAAACAAATGCGTTGTTTATAAGATAATTGAAAATTTTTTTTTGGTTTTTCAATCTTTGATACAAATAATGATTTTTAAAAAAAAAATTGTTCCTTAAAAAAAAAATTTTATTGCTTAAAAACGCATTTGTTAATTAACAATTATTTTCTCCCACTTCTAATTAATATTAAGGCACGATATTTTTTTAAAAATCATTATTTATTTTTCTTTTCGATATAAGAAAAAAACTTTTCATTTTATTTATTTTTTCATTGTTTATGCAATAAACAATTTGTTATAAACAAATAAATTTTCACCTTTAATTTTTTTTTCTATTCTACTTTCTGTCACAAAGGCAGAAATGATTTTTTTTTTTTTAATTTTTTTTATTATTATTTTTTAATTTTTGATTAAATTTTAAATTAAAAAAAAAATCATTTCTGCTTTGTGACAGAAAGTATAACAAATGCGTTTTTAAGCAATAAAAAATTTTTTTTAAGGAACAATTTTTCTTTTAAAAATCATTATTTGTATCAAAGATTGAAATTCCAAAAAAAAATTTTCAATTATCTTATAAACAACGCATTTGTTTATAACAATTTTTTAAACAATTAGAGATAAAAATTTGAAAAAATTATTTCTATGCAGTTTCTAATAACATAAAAACGGATCGTTAATAATATTTAAAAAAAAAATTTTGTTCGATGATTAATTTAAGTTTTTAATTTTGCAACAACGAAAATTATTAATAAAAAATTGAAAAATAAACATTTTTTAGTTTTCCCAACGGGATTCTATTCTTAAGCCTTTGAAGAATTGCTCCAAGAGAGGAAAAAAATCTAAAACTTATAGTTTAGCAATTATCACACTTGCAATGTTAATGTGCAAGCAGAAAAAAGTTATTAATTAACTATTGAATAACTAAATGAAAAATTATTATAAATATTTTGTTCAAGCGGATTATTATTCATTCATCTATTCAGTTGCTGCCTGAATTTTTTCAATTTTTTTTTTCATATTTACTATGTTTAAAAAATGTTTATTGTTGAAGTGCCCGAAGTGGGCGTGGCTTCTCCAAGCCAGAGTACCCGTTTTCGGCCGTATTTTCATCCCTCTGGAAAAATTATAAATATTTATCGTACAGTTTCGGGAGTCAAGACTCTTTTTAGGAAATTTCCTCCTCTTTTTGAATCTTTTTTCAGATTTGAAAAATCTTCATTAGTTTTTGAGATATTTACAAATACTAAAACCCCCTTTTTTTTAGTTATTTGTTAATAACTTTTACAATTTTTGCAAGCGGAACTTCATTTTTTTCAAAAATCATCTAGATGCCATTCCGAATCGAATGACACCTCATACATAATTTTTGGGGACTGCTGAAAAAAGTTGGTCCAAATGGCACTTGTTGACTAGTCTATTAGGGAATAAGTTAAAGTTACCAGCCAGCATAAACCAGCCTTTACTCCTCATAAGGAAAAATCTTATAACCGCTATCACGGACTGGGAACCAATAGATGAAAATATCTTGACAGTCAATATGAACTTACGTGGACAAAATGCTACAATTATAGTAGCATATGATTCCTGATAAGGTAAACTGACTCTACACTACAAAACTGGATACAAACAAATATTTACATAATAGGTGGTCATATATTCAAAGCTGTGAACGAGAATTATCCCGTTACAATCTTTACTAATCCCAAATATAATATTCATCAATTCACTTCAGTATATGAATAATAATTCTTTTTTTTTCAGAAAACTGCCTGAGACCAGAATTCGAATTCAGAGAATGCGGTTCAACATGTTCCACTACATGCAGGGGTCTCACAAGTCAAATATTTTGTACATTCATTTGTATACCAGGATGTTATTGTGCAGGAGGCAAAGTTTTAGATGAAACTACAAATACATGTGTTGACAAAAGCAAATGCAAGAAATGAAATAATCATTGCGAGTAATGTGATTATAAAACGCATTCAACAGTTTCAACTATCTTAGCGAATAATTACGATTATGAATACTTAAAACATCTAATTATTTAATGTCACGTCCCATCCTAAATGTGTCCTTTATATTATTCTAAAAATGAAAGCGATGAGATAAATTCAATTAATAAACTAAAAAGAAAATCTCAACTTTTCAGTGGCAGCTAATGAAGCTCAATATGAACAAGTTGAATTTACTGCATCACAACGATGTCAGTGAGAATTAATTCAATATAAAAGTTAGGCAGTCCGTTTCTATTGGGTATAATGGACTCGGTTGTGCAGACTTGTTATAAATTTTTATAAAGCCACTGAAATTTCATGTTGGATGCGAGAAACCTATTGCCAGAACAAATGAAGCGAGCGGCTACTAATACTGCGTTCCGGAATGCGATAAAAGTGATTCGCAAAACCGACAAAAGTCACAATGATTACTCAATAGACCTTAAATTTTGGTGGGATTCGCGATATCATCACTTTTATCGCATTTTGAAACGCAGGGAAGAAAATATGTACCGATAATATGCATCATAACTGGATCTTAGCTAAAATATGCAAATACCGCTGAAGATGTCTTAGGGCCGGTTTCTGAGGAATATAACATCTGGTTTATCTTCCGTTTATCTGTCCAATTCAATAGAATTCGGTAGATAAACTGAATATAAACTCCATTCAAATGTGTCAGAAACCGGCCCTTAAATATGCAAATGCATATGCAAATATGCAAATGCCTATAATCCGGTCTCTAGTTATTATATTGGAGTCAATATTGAAATACACAGGGTATTATTCAAAAGTTTCTTCCTTGAATACTTAACTCGATTTTTAAAATGATTTGATTTCATTTCATAGGCTGAAGATGAGAATCTGCAAAATTTTCATTACCATCGGATGATATAATTATGATTATGCAGACACTCCAAGGTCTTCTGAGGGTAACCCTCATAAGCTCTTAGGAGCTTGTGTGCGTTACGAGAATCAGTTGTTTTCTATGAAAACTTTGTCTTTTTGGCGCTCTAGCTCCTCGGAACTGAGTGCTTATCAATTTGCCCAAATGTCTGTAATTTTCGAATTTTTGGCTGAAAATGGTCTCAAACGATTTGGTTCGACTCACTGATCAAGAATCCGAGGTCGAAATAGATTCTGTCCGGCCGGCCGTAGGCACGATAACTCTCGAACGAAAGGAGTTAGAGGATTGAAATTTGCAAGGTGAGTTTGGAGCGTAAATTTCTCGGACAAGTTCGTTAATGGGCGAAATCAATCAAGCGGTTTCGGAGTTATGGCCGATTTTAGTAAAACACATTTTTTATGAATATTTCCGAAACCGATCACTCGATCTATCTGAAATTCAGCATCAAATTGTAGAATCATGACCTTTATACGCGTGTGAAGTTTTGTATTGACCAGGTTACCGCAAAGTGTGAAAAAGAAATTTTCGAATTAAAAAAAAAATTCTACAATAACTCTCGACCGGAATGAGCTAGGCAGTTGAAATTTTCAGAGTAGGTTAGAGAGATGAATATCTCGGCTAAGTTCGTTATTGAACAAAATAGGCCAGATGGTTTCGGAGTAACGAAAAAAAAAATTTTTTAACCAACAAATTTCAAATTCAATTTTTATTTAAGATGCAGTTTCACCATTAAAATCCATCGATATCATTTTCAACTCCAACAAGCTAATACTTTCGGAGATATGATTTTTCTACATTTCAATAATGAATCGTACTTCTATGTTTTCACAGAATGCTATAATTATTCTATCTAAGCTTTATTATATGATCTGTGTTCATACTCGTACATTTCATCCTGTTCTATAAGAGAGAGTCAAATTCAGTTCAGCTATTTTAATTTGATTTCTTCCATGGTGCAGTTCTCATTCTCAGTTTGCTCATTTAATCTTGATAAATAAACTATTATTTGAATTGAATTTACTTTTTGATGCGGTTCTATCATAAGAATACATGGATAGAATTCCCAACTCTGAGAAACCAATACTTTCGGAGATATAATTCGTCTGTTTGAACTAGAGCGCCAGAAAGCTCCTGTCCACAGGGCTTGAACCCATTTTTTGACTATAAAATTATGTCATGATGACATATTAAATTATAACGTAAATTTTCCAGCTCATTTTTTCATAATTTTACACAATACAAAGTAGAACATGTATCTATGGGAGATGATAGCCCTACATAAGGGCCCTGTAGCGGTCTTCAAACATCTGAAGTTCTGAATAATCATCGCTTGGACTGGTCAGACCTGGTTTTGAAAGAGACCCTCCTGGCCTTACGAGCAACATTTTCCTTTTTAAATTCAAATATTGAATGGATTTCTAAGAACAAGAAGGAATATCTTTGAAAACTAGCGGATGCGATTCTTCTCCAAGAGATCCCATGTGCCTACAGAGAAGTTTATATATGAGAGGAGACTTTTGAAATTTATGTATTATTTTTAATTTGTTCGTTCTTCTCCTCTTGACTTCTCAGGTTGAGTTTCGGCTACCTTGAAGAAACCTCTCCGTTTTTTTTTTGACGAACGACTACATATTGAAGAAATGAATGCCTATCAATATTTTCAAATGTCAGCAAATTTTGTAAACAATAGTTACAAATCACAACACTCACGGGGAGACAGGGTTTTTTTGCTGAGGTTTTTTCCCTAAGCTCTTGTATCATACGTCGAATTGTATGGTACCCAGTTACACCAACCTCTGCTAAGACATATAAAGCTCTCAGTCAAAAGAATATATATATTTATATATATACTAGAAAATTTTAAAAAATATATGAAAAAATATTATGTATCTCACGAAATCTGGAGAACGGAAAGATATAGCGACTAGCAATTTTCAGGATAGGTTGCACAATGCACATACGAATGAGACTTTTGAGTTCGTAAGTAGGCCAAACGGTCTCAAACGATCAGGTTCGACCCACTGATGAAGAGTTCGAGGTCAAATTCAATTCAATTATGTCGACCGTTGCCACGATAACTTTCGAACGGAAAGATAAAACGACTTGAAAGTTTTCAGGGTATACCCTGAAAACTTTCAAGTCGTTTTATCTTTCCGTTCGAAAGTTATCGTGGCAACGGTTGACATAATTGAATTGAATTTGACAAGTAATTATCGAGTTTTAATTGGATCAGATTAGTATATTTTGAGTTATAGAGGAAATATCAACAAACTTTCAGATTGGTATTACCCCAGAACAGTTTTTCTTATTATGTCCATTAACAAACACTGGCGCATTCAGATGCGCAACCTATAGGTTGCGCATCCTATAGGTTGCGCATCTGAATGCGCCAGTGTTTGTTAATGGACATAATAAGAAAAACTGTTCTGGGGTAATACCAATCTGAAAGTTTGTTGATATTTCCTCTATAACTCAAAATATACTAATCTGATCCAATTAAAACTCGATAATTACTTGTAGAATGCTGACGCGCAAACTTTCTCGGAATTTCGTAAATATCGTATCCTGAAATTACTTGAGAAGTAATTTTTATCGTATTTTATTAGATATTTAAAGAATACCAATAGTGTTAGAATACATAATATGTCAGAATTATAAATTCTGGGATCATAGATGATTTTCTCTTTACTCAAGTCTGTCATTTGAATGGTACGAAATGTATTCATATCTTATAAAACCTAAGAGCGGTCTATATCGATTAAGAGTGTCCCATATAGGTGAATAGACACTAGAACATGCGCGCAAATGCTCCTGAATTCACGTCAGTGCTTAAACCAATTTTTGTTCAGTCCTATCCAGAATTTTTGGGAGGTATGTCATTTTACTGATA
Organism: Halyzia sedecimguttata; assembly: GCA_937662695.2. Lineage (NCBI taxonomy): Eukaryota > Metazoa > Arthropoda > Insecta > Coleoptera > Coccinellidae > Halyzia > Halyzia sedecimguttata. Next base: position 41,811,781 of record OW569415.2, read on the forward strand.
TCTGAATGCTTACTGTTGACCTCATTTTTAATTTTTGTTCGTGATTCATTATCAACGAAAGAATAAAAGATGATTCATTTCTTCGAATAAATGAGTCTAAATATGGTTTGGGTCGAATTTAGGCAATAGCCAGCAGATCAACCTTATACTGCAGAGCAGTATTATATTATTCCATAATATACTAATTATTGATTTTCGGATTTTAAAATTTCGGATGAAATTGCTGGAAATTGCGGTATTCGCGTAGGAACGTAGAAGAAGGTTGATATAGTTAAAGTAAATCAATTTCATTTTCCACTTCAGAACGTTAGTATTAAAAAAAAAATTAAACAAAAGCGTTCATTGTCAGATAGGAGCAAAATTGACGAGGACCAACATTTTATACGCAAAATATGCCGATTCAGACTGTTTTCGAACGGGAAACATGGCAAAAAGTGAAGCTGCGAGATAATATCCGTCCAATTATATGTAACACACTGATATTTTCTTGAAATTAGATGATTATGAGAATATATCCGAGGTTAGTACTAACTAATCCTACAAATCCAGGGTTTTCACATTATTTGTGTACTGATCGGACAGCTTCATCATTTCATTTTGAATGAAGCAAAAAACTGCTTATAGATGGAGTTGAAATCTTAAAATTTCTGGAGTTATATACTTAAGTTGTTTATCCTTATCAAAAGAGAAAATTATTAAATTGAGATTATGTATTTTAATTCAGAAAGCAGGTAATAAATCAACTTATTCAATCTTAATAGAATTCGTTGAATAACTATAAAATATTTCCCGCGCTGGGATCTCGTTCGGTAGCCATATGTAAGAATTCCTACAATAAAGTATATTATTATTATTTTACTCTAGATTTTTCAGGATATAGAGAATTGGTTAGCGGAAAAACCCAGTTAAGCTAATGCCGACGTTTCACGGATATATTTCCACTTCTTCAAGGCTACAACTATGAATATCATGGAAGATTATGTCATGCATAGTTTAAACCATTGTTTGAAGAATGGTTGAAATTTTTTAGAGAACTTCATAACTTATTATAATTAATAATGAATAAGATTCTCTGTTGTGGCCATGAAGAAGTGGAAATATATCCATGAAATGTCAGCATTAGTTGAACTGAGTTTTTTCACAAACCACTATATGAGAAAATATGACATGCTAGGAAATGATGAATCACCTACCAATTATTATTATTATTATAGAATAACTATATAAATTCGAATTGAATGTACGAAATGAGCTCCAAATATCTGAGATTTGCAGAAGTAGTGCTGGCATTTGCTCCATATTGTTGAAAATATCCCAACTGTATTTATTCATCGTGTAGTTGATTCATAAATGGTTCCAGCATTATTCATCTGTACCGTTCACCATTAATGACACCTTGAAAGAAAACTGATCCATATATTCGACGATGAGTAAATGCTAACCTCACACCAACTGTTTGTGAATGTATTGGAGTCTCAATGAAATTGTGGGGATTCTCAGCCTGAGGCCTAAAAACAGTCAGGTCCAACAATATTTCCTCGTTGATATTGTTTAGAAACCAGTAATATCAGTACTCTAGGCGACGTGGACGTTGTTGTAACATCGTGATTTTGTCGGGGTGTATATTATTCTTTTTCTCACAATGTGCTGCAAGTAAACAAGGGAACACCAGATTGCAGATATATTTTGTTTTAAAGATAATTGAGGATTTTGGTCATCTCGCGTTCTTAGATATTTAACAACTTCTTCAGAAACGTGTCTTCCTGTAGATCTTCTCTTGGTGACGTCTCCAGTCTGAGTAAAGGTAGACGCTCACTTATAGACCAGGGTCGATAATTTTTGAAACCGAATAAAATTATAGTAGAATGAAGGCCGTTGGGAAAGGAAGAAAATATAACAAAAATTATAGGAAAAATAATTTACGGGCGATCTGAGGTCGGGAAGGGGAAGAGGGCGAGTTTTTAAGGGTAGAAAACGGTTTATCTCGAATTCCGGCAAAACTACAAGTCCTATGGAGAAACGTTAAATGGCAAAGTTGTAGGTAATAAAAGATCTACAACTTTTGCTCTTACACTTGTTTCACATAACCTCGAAATTTATTTGAAAAATTCAAATAACCATGTTTTTGGTTTTTAAATTTTATCTTTTACAAAATTTTTTTTTTTCACCAAATTTGGGAAAGACTTACTTTTTTATGTCCCAAATACACTGTAATTTTTTGGATTCAAAATATTTCTTTTTTCACCTTAACTTGACTTAATGTCGAAAAAGCATCCTAATTTTCAATTAAAAATTCTCACGTCAAAATATCTGCCTTTTTGAAAAAGTAGGTGGGCTTTTTGTTCGTTGAAATCTCTACTTTCTGATGGTCTAACAAAAATATATATTTTTATGGTAAATTCTCTCAGAAAATGCTACGAAGTAACAGGCAGAGAGGCGCAGACCCTCATAGCCCCTTCCTCACTTCTCTATGAAATACCTTTTGATGGGCTAAAATTATCCGTAGGTCACTCAGGTATACAAGTTATCTTAAAATAGCAATAAATAGGCATCTACACATATAATTTAGAGAAGATTCTACAACTTTCTCAAAATATTGTGGATATCTTATTAAATATAAACTTTATTAACTTATCATTTTCCCAGAAAATTTACCATAGTAATGTACATTTTTTTTAGACCATCAGATAGTAGAGACTCCAGTGGATGAAAAGCCCATCTACTTTTTTAAAAAGGAAGATATTTTGACGTGAGAATTTTTGATTGAAAATTTGGGTGCTTTTTCGATATTAAGTCAAATTAAGGCGAAAAAAAAAATATTTTAAATCCAAAAAATTACAGTGTATTTGGGACATGAAAAGGTAAGTTTATACTAAATCTGTTAAAAAAAAAAATTTTTTGTAAGAGATAAAAATTAAAAACCTAAAACGTGGTTATTTGAATTTTTACATAAATTTTGAGGTTATGTGAAAAAAGTGATAAAACAAAAGTTTTGGATCTTTATATTACCTACAACTTTGCGATTTAACTTTTTTCCATAGGACTTGTAGTTTTGCCGGAAATCGAGATAAACCGTTGTTTACCCTTAAAAACTCACCACCTTCCCCTTCCCGAACTTTGATCGTCCGTAAATTATTTTTCCTATAATTTTTGTTATATTCACTTCCTTTTCCAATGGGTTTCATTCTACTGTAATTTTTGATCACTTCTTATCATTGTTAAAGGATTTGATCCTGGTCTATTAGGCGAAGCGTCGCGAACGGAAGAGGCGCGTCGTTTTTCGCCCAAGAAGTTTACATTGAATTCAATGAAGAGCCGCTCACTTAAGGCGGGTTTATACAGCAAATAAGATAAGATAAAATAAAATAAGAAATAAAATAAGAAAGTTAAACATGTACATTTCTATGAGAGCGTTTATACACGAAATAAGATAAAATAAGAAATAAGAATAAGAATTAAAGTTGGCCAACTCTCATCTTTATTTCTTATTTTATGTTATTTTGTTTGGAAAATGACAATGCGCATGCTCGAAGAGTGAAACTCATAGAACTTGCATAAAATTGTCAAAAAGCTGCGATTTGATTGGTTCATTCTTATTTCTTATTTTGTTTTAGATTATCTGTATAAACCGATCCGTTTAACCCTTAATTCTTATTTTATTTTAATTTGTTTCTTATTTTATCTTATTTGCTGTATAAACCCGCCTTTAGACGAAGCGAAGAGAAGAGGCGAGTCTGTTGATGCGCGTATGATCATCGAACCAACTAGGAGTCGTTTCTCCTGACGCTTCGCCCAAGTGCGCGGTCTCAGGCGAAGAGAAGAGTCGACGTTGCATTCTTGATCCGTGTTCTATAATCAGTCAGTGGTAGTATTCAGTAGGAAATGCTTGCTGCAGTATTTGAAATATTTCAAATACGACGCTTCGCCTAAGTGAGCGTCTACCTTTAGGACTTTAGGGACTACACAAACTGACGCGGCCGCGGTAGCGATCAGAGAGCGGTAGAGACGGCGATCAAAACAAAGTACAAACACATGGATAATCATGTGGGTACACAAACTGGCGCGGCCTGAGACGCGGCCCAAACTCGGTGTTAATTTTGATCGCGTCTCTGGCCGCCGACTTATCACAAACGGCACCGCGACCGCGCCAGTTTATGTTGTCCTTAAATCTGTTTAAAACAACTCTGATCTCTTTGAAGTGGGCTTTCAGAGAGGATACTTTAATCTGAACATCCAGATATTTCGCCAGATATTCATTTTCACACACGCCCATAGAATAAATCATTCACCATTGATAAATGTACCGTTACGGTGATAGGCTATCAAAATATATTTTTTGTGTTCTAAATTATAAGCCATTGCAGACTTCAATAATCTTCAAGGTTTTGGAAGCAGAAGTTTCACGAATTTTAACCCGTAACCGGTACAGTGGGGTCTGACAGACACCCATCAGCGTATCAAACTGCATGTACTTCTCACCTTTTCAAGTAGAGCGTTGCCGCTTAATGTACCTTCAAATTGATCATCTTTCAGTCATTCCTGAGAATATCACCGCGTTCACCACTTTCCTGACCAAGTTATTTCAACCTGGAGTCTGACAGACCACTTCGTACCGTTTGCGTGTCTATATTGAGAATCACCAAAATCATGAATTGTCAGCCGGACCCTCTAAACGTGTACGAATAGGAAATCCGGGCTATGAAAAGTGAAAATATTACTGTTGATCAAGAAGAAAGAGGCAATAGTCATAAGAAATCATCAAAAACCCATTACTTATATCTCATGTGTCAAATCCAGTATGTTTGGAATATACTTTTAAACTATGTAAGGAATGAAAATATGGTCTAAATTGAACGTCGTTATTTTTTCTTAAATCTTCAAAAAAAGTCCAATATTTTTTTTTCAAAGGATTACAAATATGTTTATATTATCATAATAAAAAATATTGAGAAGATAGGAGACGTGCATTGTATTCGTTTTTGTTCAATATCAAAGCTTCTATGTTTTCATTTTTTTTTTCAATTAACCTAGCTCACATTTTCGTAAGCTCTGTTTTTTCATTTTTGAACTTTCTAACACTACAAAAATATGATCAGCCTTCATTCTATGCGAAAAAATTTCAGAAAATTAAAAAAAAATATCTTAAAAATGAGTAGTGTCTGTCAGACCACTCGGTACCGTTAATGACCCAGAAGTTGCTTCGTACCGGTTACGGGTTAATAAGAATTGAGAATGAAATAATATTATTGTCAGTTTCGAAATTTTATTATATAGTTTAGGAAACGGCACAAAAGTGAGTAGCGGCAAACAATAATCCAAAGTCAACTGCAATGTTACGATCATTTAAAAATGTATTTTTCATTGGATCCAACTGCGTATGTTTGTTCATTCGGCCGATCATGGGGAGTTACCATAATCTGCATGTAATCCGAGCCAAGTTACCTCAAAATTTGTTTGAGTAGTATATATTCGAAACATTGTGGTGGCATTAGATTTTGCATCTTGTTTTGTAATGAACTAACCTTAAAAATGTTCACATAACTTATTTGTCACATGTACAGTGTTGCATATAGTATTTCACGTCAAAATCTATAGCACTAATTGGATCATCCTTTATAATGCATGGTTCTCGATTAAATGATGCATTCTGTCCAACTTTAGAAGAATCTGCCTGAAAATCACATGAGGTGTTGTAAGGAATATTTTCTATACCATAAACATTTTTGGTGATACAACTAGTATCGTACCTTTTATGTAACTATGGTTGTTTAGGAATAATTCATTGGAATTTCGGCTAAAAGTATTGACGTAGCAGAGCTGACCGAATATATCGAAACATTATCATTAATTATATTCATAAATTTTTGAAATGTCAAGGGAATGAGTCCATTTCCCATTATGTATTTAATTTTCTAGGAACATTCCATCGTACATAACTATTTTCCTTGCGGAATAAACAATAATCCATCCATTCGTTGTGATTATGTAATAAAATAAGTATATAATTCATATTTCGATATTTATTGTCAACAAAATGCAATTAATCTCATCTAATGAGTTTTTAAGTCAACATTGTTCCATAACATTTTTTTTACGTTTGATTGGTGGATAGATTTCAAACTAATACAAAAGCTTCATATATTGGAAATTCTCAACCAAGGTTAAAACTTTATCTGGTCAGTAATTCTCAGTCTGGTCAGTAATTCTCATTTGTAACACAATATTTCGAATTGACGGGTAAATACCAGTTTTTAATCTGTTGTTTTCGCAAGCAACCACCAATTTGTATGAAAAGGGCGAAGCGTCGAATTGAAAAAACAATTGCTTTTTTTATCGCGAATTATTTAAATTACCTGTCTGCAATGAACGAAGACGTATAAAAGATAGTATTGAGGTTTTCGTCCTGCTAGTATTACAAGAGAAATGTTTTCACTACATGTTGCAATTTTAATCTTCGCGATCTCTATAATATCTGGAAGCTGTGGTAAGTTTTTACGAGTAAGCTAGTGAAAAAACAAGAGAAAATTCTTAAGCCCACTATGAAATTTTTTATTTCCGTTATACCGTGAGCATCAAAAGTATAGAATGATGGATTTATTTTCTCCCATTTCAGGAATGTCGAAAAATGGTTTTACAGGTCCAAGTAATTTATTTTTTGAGGAACATTTTCTCGTAATTCTTATTATTCTACCATTTACTATCAACCATCAATAGTGAAGTCATCGACATTTTTTTTAATGCAAGCCCTTACTTTTTTCTTGACATATATGTACTATACATATAGATCATTCTCTGAATTCATAGTAATGCACATTTAACGCTATTTGGAAAAGATTTTCTCGATATATAAATTAAAATACATGTGGAAATTTTCAAATTATTGTCTCCTTCAAATAAACACTTTTTGGCGCTCTAGTTCCTCGGAACTGAGTTCTTATCAATTTGCCCAATGTCTGTAATTTTCGAATTTTTCGATGAAAATGGTCTTAAATGATTTGGTTCGACTCACTGATCAAGAATCCGTGGTCGAAAGTCATTCTGTCCGGCCGGTCCGGCCGTCCGGCCGTAGGCACGATAACTCTCGAACGGAATGAGCAAGACAGTTGAAATTTTCAGAGTAGGTTTGGGAGATAAATATCTCGGATAAGTTCGTTATTGGGCAAAATCGGACAGATGGTTTCGGAGTAACAAAAAAAATTTTTTTTTTACAAAACTAATTCAAAATTAAATTTTTTTCAATAAGCAGTTTTACCATAAGAATCCAATGATATCATTTTTAACTCTAACAAGCTAATACTTTCGGAGATATGATTTTTCAAAATTTCAATAATAAATCGTATTTCAACGTTCACAATGATATAATTATTCTATGTATGAATTGTCATAATGTCAGTTTATTTTCCTGAGACATGTCATTATCTAATCAATCGAAGAATTGTGAGCGAAGTGAGAAAAATCTCAGTTGTTTGCTCCGAAACTAGTTTTTCTCAGAAAAGTCTTACATTTCGGAACGGAACGTGAAGTAAGAGATCTGAGAGTAGTGAGACTGCTTTTCATCCATAGACATAGATATAACTCTCGAACGGAATGAGCTAGGTAGTTGAAATTTTCAGAGTAGGTTAGGGAGATGAATATCTCGGTTAAGTTCGTTATAGGGTAAAATTGGCCAGATTTAATGTGATTTCTTCCATGGTGCAGTTCTCATTCTCATGATTGCTCATTTAATTTTGATAAATAAACTATCATTTGAATTGAACTTCCTTTATGATGAAGTTCTATCATATGAATACATTGATATAATTCGCAACTCTGAGAAACCAATACTTTCGGAGATATAATTTGTCTGTTTAAACTAGAGCGCCAGAAAGCTCCTGTCCACAGGGCTTGAACCCATTTTTTATTACAAGAGCGATACAAGTATTCATACTGAAAGTCTGAAAGAATACTTTGGATCATCTGGATATCTTGTGTGTTCATCTATTACCTACCTACTTGCCTACAGTAAATATTCCAAATCGTTGGAATTGGAAGTCGTAAGTATGTGAATTCAAATTAGTATGTGGATTTGTAGCGCTCTTGTTCCTTGGAACAGTGTGCTTATCAATTTGCCCGAATGTTTGTAATTTTCGCATTTTTTAATAAAAATGGTCTTCAACGATTTGGTTCGATTCACTGATCAAGAATACGTGGTCAAAATCGATTCTGTCCAGCCCTCCGTTAACACGATAACTGTCGAACGGAATGAGCTAGACAGTTGAAATTTTCATAGTAGGTGTGGGAGATAAATATCTTGGTTAAGTTTTTATTTGGCAAATTCGGCCAGATGGTTTCGGATTAACGAAAAACAAATTTTACAATTTTAATTTTTTTAGGATGCAGTTTCACCATAAGAATCCATTGATATCATTTTCAACTGTATCAAGCTCAACACTTTCGGAGATATGATTTTTCAAAATTTCAATAATATATCGTGTTTGTGATTATTCTATCATTGAATTATTATATGATCTGTGTTCATACATGTCATCTTATTTTCCTATAAGAGACATGTCAAATATATTTCTGGTTCGTTACACATGATATAAAATAGCCCTCCTGTTCTAGAAGACAAAGTATGATTTAATGCAAAATGACCAATTAAATAACCTCAGCTATCGTAGAATTATGAGGATTATATGATATTATACTTTTTAGTTGATAAGATAATGACCTTGGATAATCCATATGATGATGGAAATATATTTACTTTGGTAAGTTAATCAAATTGGGTTCAGAATATCCCCAGTAAAAACAAAAATGGAATATTGGCGCTTTCAATTGATATAATATAATTTTCAGAGTATTTTTGAGGAATGAATATCTCGGATAAGTTTGTTATTGGGTAGAATCGGTCTGGTGGTTACGGATTAATAATTTTTGGCACTCTTGTTCATTTTTTAAATGACACCTTTTTTAATTCAATTTCTCTTATGATGCAGTTCTATCATAAGAATCCATTGATATAATTCCCAACTCTGAGAAACCATTTCTTTCGGAGATATGATTTGTTTTTATTCATCCATTGTCGAAAATTAAGCTAAAAAATGGTTCGGCTTTTATCGGTTCAAATGTAGAGCCCGAAGAAGCACAGTGTGGAGAGACAACTATCGTTTTTAAATCTGTATAAATTCAAAATTTGAAAAATTATTCATTGAAAATGATTGTCCATCAAGCAAATACCAAATCAATCAAACATTTCACCCATATTATACGATATACGAGGAATTTCAGAAACGTAAGCCTTCTTGAGTGCTGTATAGTTCAGTGGTAGAGCGTTTGACTCAGGAACCGAAGGTCTACGAGTTCAATCCCGAGGTTAGGAAAGACATTTTATAGTCAGATGGTAGCTGCTACCATTCAATGTTGGGTCAAAAATGAACAGAGCTGTGCCTGAGGTGGAGTAAGGTCGCAAATGATTCTACTAATTCGCAAGGTATGAGGGTCTCTGAAGACCTAGGAGTGTCAGTATGATCATATCAGCGTAATCAATTATCATTTTAACAGGAAGTATAACTCAAAAGGAAAAAATCCCAAAATGGCTCAAACAAATCTTGTCAAATGAAGAAGTTGAAAAATTCATCTTGTGCAGAGATTTCTACTCGCACACAGACGGCTGTTTGGATAGACAGTAATTTGAACAACTGATCCTAAAGTGGTTTGTAGCAGCTTTGAGTAGCTGTAGTTATTTCATTTTGTCATCTTTATTGAGGACTTTTTCATGAAAGCGTATATTTTGAAGACTAACCCCTGTGCTAAGAGGATTCAAAATTCCCAGTATGAAAAAGTTGCATAATGACGAACTTCAAAATCCAACCGAAAAATTCTTAAAAAACACAGACGTGAAATCAGAAGCTTTAGCACGTATGTTCCATTGTGTATTCACGCCTCATACAGAGTTGTTCGACCTGAAATTCGGCACTCGATTGTAAAATGGTGGCCCGAAGGTATGTGCAGAATTTCAGCGAATTCTGACGATTATTTTCTGAAATAACACATTTTTGAGGAGACATTTTTTTCTACTGATACGATATTTACGAAATTTGTGAAAATTAACTATTATATATTTTGAGTTAATGATTATGCCGATTAACGAACTTAAATGTTGCATCCGGATGCGCAACCTAGCTTAAAAATAGCGAGTCGCTATCTCTTTGCATTCGAAAGTTATCATGGCAACGATCACCCATCCAACTACTGCTACTACTACCTTAATTTTTTTTTATATCTTCAACAATATATAGGTATTATGTAGATCCGATCGTGTTCAAATTTGGAACTTGTCTGTAAAGTTAGGTTTTGAAGCTCTCGCAAATATCAGATATATCAGATATCTCGCGATACCAGACGGGTAGTTTTTGAGATACAGAATGTTTTTCAATTTTTTTTTTTATTTTCTAGCAATTCAATCCTTTCAAAATTTTGCGAGCATTTGCTCATCAGTATTCTACAACTAATTACCAAGTTTAAATCGGTCTGATCTGTATTTTCTGATGTTTATAACTCCACAACTATTTGGCCGATTATGCCTATTAACGACCTCCATTGTCGCATTCGGAAATGCAACCTACCCTGAAAATTATAAGTCGCAATCCCTTTCCATTCACGCGATAACGGTCACCCATCCATATACTGAACTCGCCCAGCTCCACTCGGTATCCAGTATTTTTTTAATATATCCACCATTATAGATCCGATCGTATTCAATTAGTAGCTTGGCTGTAAAATTAGGTTTTGAAGGCTTTCACAAAATGTTCCTTTATGCCGATTATGCTCATTAACGAAATTAACCGTCACATTGTGATGCGCAACCAACCCTTAAAATTTCTATCTTTCCCGTTCGGAAGCTATCGCAGGCATCAACAGCCGGCCGGACGGCCAGACAGAAACGAATTATTCATCCGTGAATGGAACCTATTCGTTAATCTTAAATTAGAAAATTAAGGACATTTGTGTAAAGTGTTGTGTGCAAAAATGAATCCTTATACGACCCCTAATGAATTCTCATTTTTCTGATGAGACAGCAGACATGAACAGAATGTTTTTGTTGAGGGCTGATCTTGCAGCTTGGTTCGCTCTCATGTTATAAATCGAAGTTATGTATCCTTCTGCTGCAACTGAATACCATACGCCAATCTTCAGTTTCCAGATATTTGAATATATTGTGTCATACGAACTCTAGCAAAAATATGGCTGATTAAAATTTTCAACATACTTAAGCTTTTTCGATTCACCTTATAAAATTTTCATGGAGCTAGCAATGCATCATGTTTTGTATCGAAAATCCCACTGATGACGAAAATACAATGCATCGGCTAACTATTGGGATTCCAAGCCGCACTTGAGCTTACCTACATAAATTGGAATGAGATAATAATAATCCACGAGTTTAATATTTCCTCTGATGACATAAGCAAAAATATCAAGACTAATGAATAAAAATCGAGAAAGGAACAAAAATTTGTAAAAAGAATATTAAAAAAATTAAATATCAATTTAATCTTGTAAACAAAAAAATGTTGGGGTTCCAGTTCCTGAATGTTTTATGGTGACTTTCTGCGCATGCGCCAAAGGGGTCTAGATTATCTGGCTGGTTGTTAGCCAAAAAACTCGAAAGGTACTTCACTGCGATGCTAGGTAGGAACAAAGACTGGGACAGGGAATCCACCACCCAAGTTCTTGAAAAATTTGCCATTAAATGGTATACGGACGGTTCAAAAACCTATGATCAGGCGCTGGAGTATATGGGGCAGGCACCAAATTAATGCTCACTATTGATAGGCTGCTGTCTGAGCGTATTTCAGGCAGAAATACTTGAAATAGAAAGGACCGTGGAAATGAACCTAGAAAGAAACAATTAGAGGTGTGATATAGTAATCCATTCTGACAGTCAAGTTGTTACTAAAGCTCTGTGCTCCCATGATGTCGAGTCTGAGATAATATGGGAGTGCCTAAGAAAACTTTATGAAGTAGGCAAAAGCAACAGGGTCTCCTTGGTCTAAGATCCTTGTCATTCTGGAATTGAAGGAAATGAGAAGGCCAACAAACTTGCCAAGAAAGGAGCACGAAATACTGTCGGGTAGGTAGATACACCTACAAAAGCGAATTCCGGAAAGAAGAAACTGAAAGAGATATACTTTGAAGATCTCTCCCAGGAATGTATCACTCCAAACAGTTGCACCTCCTCACTGGTTTCCTCACAGGGCACTGCTGTCTTAGGAAGCATATGATGAGATTAGGGCTAGCAGAAACTGACGAGTGCAGATTCAGTGGGGAGGAGGATAGAACTCCTGATCACCTGATTACGAACCTCCTCGCCATTTCAAACCAACACAAGGAATGCTTTGGGCAAGATATCTGGAGGAGCTAAGACGTAGCCTCCATCAACACCGAAAACAGATCATTCAGACAATATTATCTTGGAATTTTTAAAAGCACCAAAATTCGCAAGGGGGTGAAGATAGGGTCACCTTTAGGAGTCAATTGGTCAACGTATTTCGACAAATTATATGTCTAATACACCGGAACTAGAAAAATAATTATTCTAATTTAACATATCGCCATTTTGGATATATGAAACAATTTAACTCGGGAAATAAATTACCAAATAATAAATTTCAACCAGAAGTATATTTGGAATCCTCAAACCGGAAACTGTACGGAGTACGTATCCTCGCTGGATTCCTCCCCGGATTATCTTACACTCGTCCAACCAGCTTATTTATGATGTCTGATCACGTCGATGAATCTAGAAATTACTAAATATCATAGATGCTGAAGCCTGATTCGCGCGTTAAACTGACTCTACACATAAAACTGAATCTAAATACGTTTTGAAGCAAATATTAATACAGTGTGAAAAAGTCGAATAGAATAAATTCATTATCTTGGTTACTGTACAGATTTATGGAAAATCCCGAAACACGTCAAATTCAAATTTTAAATTGTAATCCTGCATCGTAAAAATGCAACGGTTGAAACGATATCATTTTGAAGTAGTGCTGAATATTTATCGCCATTCAAATTGCCTCAATGAAAAAGGGGCCTATCATATGGTTTCGAGCATTTCCTGCCCAAACATTAACCTTTTGAAGGAATTGCGTGTGTTCCTCTCCCATCCAGTGAGGATTTCGGTTAACCAGTAGCGGCCATTTTGACGATTAGCATGGCCGTTGAGAGAAAAACTGCACTCATCAGAAAACAAAGCATCTACTAATTGGATAATATTGTTATCCAACATGTGCATCATTTGTTCACAAAATTAAGTTCTATCAAAATCGTCTTCCAAGAGCTCCTGGGTAGGTATCATTTTATTTTCCTTCGATACGTTTAAAATCGATGTATGGCAGACATTGAATGTTGTGGAGACATCTCTACTCGATTTATGTGGATTTTCTTCATCACATCTGATTTCACATCCTCATAGTGTATTAGCAGCTGTTTTTTTAATCTGCCTTACATGCCCAAACTCGCGAAAATGTTTCTCTATTTTACTTATTCTACCTTGAGATCTCACGAAACAAGCTCAATTCAATTCAATTCAATTTATTGAGAAAAATCACATTAAAAAAAAAAAAAAAAAAAAAAAAACTTACATGTTTTTGTGTTCAGGCGTTATCTCCATAACCAATCATTTGTAAAATTGTTATTGTGTGCATTTCCGTTAATCGAACCATTATTCAAAATTGAAGTTAATGAATTTCAAACACAAGTTAGAAAATTCATAAACGACAAAACAATTTGCGATGGCGTTCAAACTAACATTGCAACAGAAAGTGTTTTACGTAGTTTTCATAGACCATCTGGAAAACACAATGTTATGGTTTTTTTGCATGCGTGTTCCGCAAGGAACAGCGTGCTATCATTTTGCCACAATATCTGTATTTTTCGAATGTTAAATTGCGAACTAAAATTGACAAGGATAAATTTTTTTCGGCTGTTGAAGCGAAGCGAATGGAACAGAGAGGTTAGCCAGGATTAAGAGTTGAAAATGTAGCTGCAGGGCTGTATATAAATGAACACTTGACTACTAGAAATAAAATAATTTTCAAGCAAGCAAGATCTGCGGCACGGGAAAATGGCTACAAGTATGTGTGGACTCAAAATGGCAACATTTTAGTTCGCAAAAGCGATACTGCCAAAATTTTGAATATACAATCGGAAACTGATCTGAGACTCATAAAATAGCTGCTGGTCTCATACCAATTAACAATAATTTCTCTATGGAAACCATGGATTCTACGGGACTTCACATAGCTTATCAAAATGTTCGTGGCCTCCGCTCCAAACTATCCAGTCTTAAGCTGAGTTTTCAGTGCGGTTCACATGATTTGATTTTCATAACTGAATCATGGCTGAATGATTCAGTACTCGATAGTGAATATATTGACAATAATGTTTATACGGTCTTCAGAAGAGATCTTTCGTCTAGTGCGTCAACTAAAAAGGAGGGTGGTGGAGTTTTTATAGCCACAAAAAACAATTTAAATGCTAGAATGTTACCGGACTTTCATAGTGATGCTGAGGACTTGTGGATTGAGGTGTGTTTGGGCAATATCAAACACTTTTTGTGCTGTGTTTATATTCCTCCGGGAGAAGAATACGCTTCGCTTTCTGCCTCTTTCGCTTCAAAGCTAGAGATTAATAAATTAAAAATTGGTGATAATGTTACACTAATATGTGGGGATTTCAACTGCTCCACCGTCAGATGGGTGAGTAACGGTAACTTTTTAGAACCTATGAACGTTGAAAACAAGTTTTCAAATATTGTTGATTCACTGTGTTTTGCTGAAATGATGCAATTTAATAGCATTTTTAATGAAAGCCATAAGCTATTAGATCTTGTTCTTTGTAACAGAAATAAAATATTGCATTTTAAACGCAATGACTCCCCATTTGTGGTGGAGGATGTTCACCATCCCTGCATTGAATTTTTATTGTGTATGGATGTAAAGCAGTACTTAAAGAAGGACGGTGATACCTTTCGATTTAATTTCAAATCAGCTAATTATCAAATTATTAACGAAAGACTTGCGGAAGTCGACTGGCTGTCTTTATTTGGTAATAGTTGTGTGGACTCAATGCTTGGGTCATTTTATGAGGTGGTAGATAAGATCATTGCAGAGAATACCCCTAAGTCTAAGATAAACAAAAGATTTCCAGCATATTTTTCGAAAAACACTATAAAACTAGTTAGAAAAAAAAATGAACTTCATAAAAAATGGAAACTTTTTCTTAATCCGCACGACTTTCAAATGTTCAGGGAATTTAGATCGGAATCGAAGAGACTTGTTGCCTTGGATCTGAGGCGACATCTTTGTAAGATTGAGCAGGATTTGGTGCATGACTCAAGAGGTTTTCTTAGGTTTGTGTCACGTAAGAGAAAATCTAGCGTATTTCCTCAACAAATGCACTTCCGAGAGGAGAAGGGCACTACTGCTCAATAGTTGTCAGATTTATTCGCTAGATTTTTCCAAAGTGTATATGAGCCGACAAATAGCAACAGTACATATTGTGATGACATCAGCAATATATATAACAGTAATTATTTATCCAGTCTAGTATTAACTGAGCAGGAAATTAAAACCAGTTTAAATGCAATCGATGTCACAAAAGGCTCTGGGCCAGACGGCATCCCTCCTCTCTTTCTGAGGAATTGTGCTGCAAATCTATGTTTTCCTTTTTACCTCATTTTCAATAAGTCCCTTGAGACTTCAATCTTTCCTGACAAATGGAAGCTCTCATCAGTAATTCCTATATTTAAAGGCGGTGATAAAAATTGTATTGAAAATTATAGGCCTACTTGTATAATGTCCGCAGTCCCCAAATTGTTCGAGAGTCTTGTTTACAAATATATTGCAAATCACGTAAAGTCAATCGTTAATGCCGGGCAGCACGGGTTTTATAGAGGACGAACCTTGGACACTAATCTTCTCTATTTTACGGAATACCTGCAGAATAGTCTTGATTGCCGTTCGCAGGTCGATGTGATATTCACGGACTTCAAAAAGGCGTTCGACAAGGTGAGTCATATGATTCTACCTCGTAAACTTGCCCAGGCAGGTATAAGCGGTGACTTGCTTAGATGGCTCTTCTCATATGTGGTGAATAGGTCCCAGTACGTAACTGTCAATGGTCAAACATCGATCCCTTTTTATAGTACTTCTGGTGTGCCACAGGGCTCACACCTGGGACCCTTATTATTCATTCTGTATGTTAATGATGTCTGGAAATGTTTTCAGCACACTGACTTTCTTATGTACGCCGATGACCTCAAATTTTTTCGCAGGGTAGGAAACTTGGATGACTGTGGGCTGATTCAGGATGATCTCAATCGGTTGAATGAGTATTGTGGAGAGAATTCCCTCTTTTTAAATCTTGGTAAATGTTGTAAGATGAGTTTCACTAGGAATAGAGGAATTTTTCGAGGTGTTTATAGTGTTCAGGAGCAGCCTCTGACTGAGGTTGATCAAATCAAGGATCTGGGCGTCATTTATGATTCTAAACTTTTATTCGACAAACACATTGAGAATGTAATCAACGGTTGTAACAGAATGCTTGGGTTCATATTTCGCCATAGCCGATCTTTTGAGTGCAATAGAACCTTTCTCTCCCTGTACTATTCATTTGTTTTCAGTAAGTTTAATTTCGCCTCTGTGATATGGAGTCCTCAATATAATTGCTATGTGAAGAGGCTTGAAAGCATCCAAAACAAATTCCTCAGATTTCTTGCTTATAAAAACAACATGACTGTTGAGAATCATGATTATTCTGCTATTCGAGAGGCATTTGGAATAATAACACTAGCGGACCGTCGTAAAATTGCTGATGTTATATTTTTGTACAAGGTGTTACGCGGAATTTTTGATGTGCCTGACATTCTGTGGGGAATTAATTTTAGAGTGGCGGATTTGAGGCTTAGAAACAATGATCTATTTCATATTCCTTTCAGGAAAACAAATGCTGCTCAGAATTCTCCTCTCTGCAGAGTGTTGGAGACTTTTAATTCTTCCTGTAGTGACATTGATTTATTCAATTCTTCCTTGTTTACATTAAAACGTAGTCTAAAAAGAAAATTCTTGCATTGATTCAATTATTTGTTTTATAATTTGGTAAATTTATAATTAACTTCTTAATTTTATAATTGACTGTATATGTTCTATAATTAGTTGTTTCTCCTTTTTCTTGATTTTTTGTTGGATATATTTGTTTTTTTTTTTGTTAATTAAGTGAATACTGTTTCTGGGCATAGACCTGTTTGTATTCCTATTTGTTCAAATAAATAAATAAATAAATAAATGTTTTGCCGGCAATAGTCTCAAACGATTGAGTTCAACTCACTGATGGATAATCCGAGGTCAAAATCAATTATGTCCGTCCGTCCGGCCGGTCGTTAGCAAGATAACTCTCGAACGAAAGGAGTTAGATGATTAAAAATTACAGGGTAGTTTTGGAGCGTAAATATCTCGGACAAGTTCGTTAACAAGCGAAATCCACCTAGCGGTTTCAGAGTTCGGCTATGTTTGCTTAATAATTTTTTATGAATATTTCCGGAACCGATTACTCGATCTATCTCATTCACTGTCGGGTCAAAAATTAACAGTGCTATGTCTTAGCTGGCGTAAGGACAGAGTAACAAAGTTGACAAAGAACACATCTGACTCTCCTTAGTCACACAAGCTCCTAGAAGTTTCTGAGGGTTCTACTTGGGGAAGACTTAGGAGGGTCAGTATAATCATAATCATTTGTATAGCACGCGCGCAAATGCAGATTGACTTTAGTATGATAGGAAAGGGCTAAAAAAGCATTGACGGGGGGTCAATCTGCTTTTACACGCGTGCTATAAACATGATTATGATTATACTGACCCTCCTAAGTCTTCCCCAAGTAGGCCCCTCAGAAGCTTCTAGGAGCTTGTGTGACTAAGGAGAGTCAGGTGTGTTCGTTATCAACTTTGTTACTCTATCCTTACGCCAGCTGAGACACAACACTGTTAATTTTTGACCCGACAGTGAATGGTGTCCACAACCCACTACTTTCATCGATCAATTCAAATTAGCCAACGTGAACACGCGCGCCAAAGAGTACTGATTTCAGTCAGTGCTTTTTTTTTAATTTTTCATTTTCTTTATATTTCATCTTGAAGGCAAATAAGTTTGGTATGACTGTAAGAAGATTTGGGGATATTCGAGGGAATATTTTAAAGAATTTCGGTAATCACACGATTTTATTTTTTTCTATATTGATTTTGCAATGAACATGAAAGTGATCACGTTCCTGAATAGAGAATGACTCGACTTTTCACGATGTATCACAAGCCTATACTTCCTATTTGGAAAATTGGGGATTGTACCTGTGTTTCGATGGGGTTGAAGGTAGGGTTCGCATATTTACGAAGAA
The DNA here is from genome assembly GCA_937662695.2 of Halyzia sedecimguttata. Lineage (NCBI taxonomy): Eukaryota > Metazoa > Arthropoda > Insecta > Coleoptera > Coccinellidae > Halyzia > Halyzia sedecimguttata. The sequence goes on from OW569415.2 coordinate 41,830,216, forward strand.
GGACAATTTGAATTTGACGTGTGATTTTTTATGAATATGTACAGTAACCAAGGTAAGAAATATATTCCATTTGGCTTTTCAACACTGTATACTGTATAATAGGTAATGATATAGTCAACACTATGAACGGGAAATTGTCCCGTTACAATCTTCACCAAATAAATATCCTGAATTATAATATCCTTCAATTCAGTTCAAGATATGGATAATAATCCTTCATTTTTTTTTCAGAAAACTGCCGGAGACCCGGTTTCGAATTCAGAAAATGTGGTTCAATATGTTCTACCACATGCAGGGGTATTACAACTGACATAGTTTGTCTAGCCGTTTGTGTACCAGGTTGTTATTGTGCAGGAGACAAAGTTTTAGATGAAAATACAGATAGATGTGTTGACAAAACCAAATGCAAGAAATGAAATAATGATTGCGGGAAGTGTGAACGCATTCAACAGTTTAAACTTTTATAGCGAATAATTAAGACTATGAATACTTAAAACCTCTAATTATTTAATTTATCGTCCCTTCTTAAATTTATCCTATAGAAAGGGTTTTCCAATAAGAGGTATTATTTTGATATTCAAAGAAAAATGCCATTTTTCAATATAAATGATCGGATGTTTATTTCATTATAAAGAAGAAGCTATGCCGTTAATAGTGGAAAATAACATCAGGGAAATGACCACCACGACCACGTTTACAGGACCATATCCTTTTAATGAAATTTTCCATAACCAAATCGCGAAGTGGCTGCCCTATGTCCTCGATAGCCTCACGAATTCCATCTTTGATGTCTTGAATCGACGCTGAGCTATTGGCGTAGACCTTCTCTTTCACGTGGCCCCAAAGGAAGACGTCGCAAGGTGTTAAATCACAAGATCTCGGTGACCAATTGTGATCACCTCTTCGAGAGATAACACGGTCCGGAAACTTTTCCCGCAAAAGATCAATGGTTTCGTTGCTTGTATGGCACGTAGCGCCGTCTTGTTGAAAGTAAACGTTGTCCAGATCAATACCATCCGATTCCGGCCATAAAAAATCATTAATCATCTCTCGATAGCGCAATCCATTCACCGTAACTGTTGCTCCAGCCTCATTTTCGAAAAAGTAAGGTCAAATGACTCCGCCGGACCATTAACCGCACCAAACAGTCAGACGTTGAGGATAGAGAGACTTTTCAACAATAACTCTTGGGTTTTCCAAGCCCCAGATGAGACCATTTTGCTTGTTGAGGAAACCACCGAGGTGGAAATGGGCCTCATCACTCAGTATGATTTTTCGATGGAATTCCGGATCATTTTCATGCATTTCAACGACCCAATCAGCAAAGACACGACGTTGTTGATGATCGGGCGCCTTGAGTTCTTGTGTTAACTGAACTTAATGAGCCTTAAGACCCAAATCTTTATGCAAAATACGGTGTAATGACGTTTGTGGAATGCCTAATTACAAAGAACGACGAGGAATGGACAACCTGGGTTTTCTTCAACACTTTCGGCTACAGCAGCAATATTCTCGGCTGTTCTTGAGCGACGTGCACGGGTTTTATTCTTCACATAACTAACTTGTTCCAACAGCTCTAATTTTTCCACCAATTTCTTTATTGCGGTCCGACAAGGTGCTTCACGACGACCCAAACATGTTCGAGTTTTACGAACCGTCTCTGCCAAATTTTCACCATTTTTATAGTGAATATTAATAATTTCAATGCGTTCTTGAAGCGTGTATCGTTCCATTTTTATTAATGACGTAGTTTCTTCTTGTCAAATGTTTAAAAATTACTGCTTCAAAAGTGACATCTACCGTAATAGCGGGCTATTCAAAAAACACCTCTTATTGGAAAACCCTTTATTAGCCTTAAAATGAAAGAGATTAGGTTCAATGAATGAGCTAATATAAACACCAGGAATGAAGTTCAATATAAACAAATTGGAAAACCACTGTGGCCAGGAGCTTGGGAGCGCTTGTTTAAATTCATAGCCAGAGCTATCAGCTCAAAAAAACATAATAATCCCAATATATTCATGAATATCCGACAGTCCGACTGTGAACACAAGAGTCAAAAAAAAACTGGTGCAGTTTTTGGCTGAGAATAGTCTCAAACGATTAATTTCGACTCAAATACATACATTCACTTGTTGGGTCGAAAATAAACAGTGCTGTGTCCTTGGTAGCGTACCATTCGACTACATACATTTACCTACCGTTGGTCGTAAATAAATAGTGCTTCGTTTGTGCCGGCTTAAGGACACAAAACAGTTCAAACAGACCATTGTGCCGTAGCAGTGGTTTATTTTCAATATTGTATTCCAAAAGTAATTTCTATGAAAAACATTAGTTCCATAGTACGAATGTGCTATGAGAAACTATAATAATATACGAAAATATTCACATTTCAAGTAATTTCAAGGAAAAATCGAACCTAAATTCGTTCTATAACGTTTATATCTCGTTATTATTCCAATAGAAATTCAAAAAAGTGGGAAAGCCCTGTGGATAGTAGCTTTGGAGCACTGTTCAAATTTATAGTCAGAGCGGTCACCCATCCAGGTATTGAACTCACCGAAAGCTGCATAGCTCTAGGAAAAAAAATAATATTTCCAATATTTCTAATAATTTGAATCCAATGTAAAAACAAGCGTCAAAAAAAAACTGGTCAAACTATTAGTTACAACTCACGTAGATACATTCAATGATGGTTCGGTTGTGTATTCTTCGAGTTATTGAGAAAATAACAACCAAATCTCAGATGGTTATAACTCCGAAACCGTTCAGCCGATTATGCCTATAAATAAACTCCAATGTTTCAGATTCAGATGCACAAACTCACCCGAATATTTCAAGTCGCTATCTCTTTCCGTTCTCAGGTTATCGTGACATAAATAATATTTTTTGATAATTTTTTTTTTCTGGTGATACGATTCTCAGAAAATTTCACAGGCGTCCTTAGGTTTGTATTCTACAACTACTCACCACCCGTATAACAATTCGTTATCGATTCGTTAGAGGTAGAATATCTGAATGTCCGGTACGCTAACGAAAAATCGCTATCTGAACCAGCAACAAAACGTTATCAAAAACCTCTACTCCTTTGATACAGATCAAATAACGAAAAACTATAATCCAAACGGTAAAGTTTTAATACAGAAATTCTTTATCGAACAGATACCTATTTTGGGAGCAAGAATTAATAAGAATTACGGTGGAAAAACATAATTTTAAATGTTTTTCTTATATTTCTGCGTTTCATCGTTCGGATATCTCAATCATTCCTCTCATTTTACCCCTATTATACCACATATTGTATTAACGTATTAAATTAAATTTTCGTTCCTCATTTGGATTCGAACCTGCATACCTTAGCTCCAATTTTTGATCTGACCACCACCTTACCAATCCATCTATCCACTAACCTTGTTGTAGGGTATCACAAGTGCGTGCATTTTAACGACGCATTGGTGCAATGGATACACATAAATAAAATCATGCGATATAACTGTCGATCGGAGACTGAATATTCACCATTAAATCTTAAATTAAAAAAAAAGAAAATGGAAGCCCCGCATAATAAAATTCGTACTTAACCGTAATATTAATGATACGATGAAGGAATGCTGTGGAAGGAATATCAGTGTAAGAACTTCATCACTTTATTTTAAATTTTTTACTCAAACGCTATAATCAATACTACGTATCATAATTTATTTTGATTTGTTACCACAGTTATTGAAGGGATAAACATCAACAATAACATTCCCTCCAGTGATGATCGTACTAAGCTGTGATACATAAGAGTTCACACATGACCTGTAAGTGATTAGTTGATTACTGATGATACAATACCTATATTGCTAGTGATCTATATTTATATTATCATGAGCTTTATTCGAATAAACTTGCCAGTCCATTTTCGATCCAATGGACGGAAAGACAACAAAATATGTCCTTGTTGTGGAATTTAAAATGAACTTACTGTAATGAATGCCATCATAACACTACATATATAGGAAACCTATGAACAGTAGGACAATCCCGATTTTAACAATGATCTGTTCCTGTGTAGTGTGCATTAAATTAAAAAAAAAATTGGTTCAAGCCCTGTGGACAGGAGCTATTGGGCGCATGTTCATCTTCCTTGTGGCCCGTACTGACCAGTAAAGAAAAAAAGCAGTATCATGTTGAATACCTTAATATTATTGATTATTATATAATAATCGATGAAAATACTGAGAGAGACCCAGGAAATTTGACACATTTTGTCTTATATCTCCAGAAATTGAAATCGTATAGAGCCAAAATTTTGCACAATGTTGCAAAATACTACAATTGACGTTAGTACAAGTTTTTGTTGCAATCTGATGAATAGTTCACGAAAAAAAAAAATATTTAAAAGAAATATTTTTTTAAAAATTACCAACATTTCGATCATAACAGAATTTTGCCAAAAGTTGCGCGTTTATATCCTCGAACTGACTACCAAGTTTCGATTCAACATCTTCTTTAGTTCCTGAAATATCAGGGAAATAACCTCAAAATTTTAAATGTCTATAACTCCTAAACCGTCCGGCCGATTTTGCCCGTTAACGAACTTAACCGTCGCATTTTTATCAGAAACCTACCCTGAAAGTTTGAAGTCGATAGGACCTTCGGTGCTCCTGTTATCGTGCCTACGGCCGGAAAACCGGCCGGCCGGCCGGCCGGCCGGACGGCACCCAAAAATCTGACACCAGATTCGTGATCAGGGAGTCCGAATTAGTCTATTAGCCAATTTTCAGCTCGAAATTCGAAAATTACAGACATTTGGACGAAATGATAGGACGATGTTCCCCTAGAACATGCGCCCAAAAAGTATTAAATATTGTAATATCATTGAATTTCAACGCGACAACGCGTTGTATGCGTTTGGCATGTGATATTTACATTTCATTATTGAAAGGAAAGCAGAGAGTACAGTAGAGTAGAAGCAGAGTATATATCTAGAAGTAGTAGAAGTATATTATTTTTCTCTGAAAACTTTATCTATTGTCTATCGATTCATCGTGAATTTTCGATAAAGAATTTAATCACGGAATAGTATAGAACCTACAAAGTTTTTTGATATAGGAATATCTCCGAATATCGTTATATATTCTTTACAGAGGGATTAAAGATAACCGTTAGCGATTTTCTTACTGAATGCGTAGCGAATAGAAATCGATTATCGATACAGATATTGTTTGTAAGATCTTTACCTAGTCTTTGTCGAATTTATATATTAGGGATGGCTATGATGTATACAGATTATCTTTAAAGTTTGGATATAGATTCGATAGAGTTTTGCTTTAACTTTAAGAAAGTTATTCAGTCGTTACGATCGGATAACGAAATATTCGGACGATAACGAATTGTTATACGGGCAAGTTTCAATTCGATTGGACTTGTATTGGTTGAAAACAAAATTATTACTGGTAAACCATTGGACCGATTATGCCCATTAACGAAATTGTCCGTCGTATTAGGATGCGCCACCTACCCTGAAAATTTCAAGTCGCTATCTTTTTCCGTTCTCAAGATATCGTGGCAACGGACGGCCGGCCGGGCAGAATGAAATTTGACATCGAATTCTTCATCAGGGAGTCCAACCCAATCGTTTGAGACCATTTTCGGCAAAAAAATCGAAAATTACAGACGTTTGGGCAAAATTATATTGCGATGTTCCTCAGAACATACGCGCAAAAATAGAAATTACATCATTTGTTGGTACTTAATATGAATATTTACAGTAATCTAATTTCCTACGTACCAACTGAAAGAAAAATGTGAGGACAAAGTACGAATAATAAATTCGGAATTCATGAAATTTCTTCATCCCACATTCTTCGAAAAACTATCATTCGTATTAATATGTATGTATTTGTATCACCACTTTTATCGAGTATTTTCAATTCGTTGACGACGACATGGTAACCATGATTATCATTCTTGGGTTTATAGCAAGTCTGATTCCTTTCAGCTTTTGTTCAGGTAAGTGAGCAAAATATCTTTAATATTTCCATATAAACTGGTGGACAGTTTCTTTGCAACACGGAAAATTTTACCCAAATTCAAATCTCGATACTTTCGTTACAGAACAGTCCGGTGTTTATCAATTAAATTGCGGGAGGTGTGACAAACCATATATACGAAAAACTGGTAGAAATTTTGGCATAAGAATGAAGGAATATCATCTCAGCTACAAAAACAACAGAATTAATTCAAATTTATCATTTATTATTTAGTATGATGTATTCTGATGAAGTCGCTGTGGCTGTGTCGAAGAAACGCGTCACAATATTAAATAAATTAGTGTAAATCGTATATAATTTTTCATTGAGTTTGAGGATTTGCATCAAGTGAAAGCCACTAGCAATAAATCTGAAAGAACAAACAAATTGTTGTACCTTTTGCACAAAGGTTCATTGATATCCTTGTGGGAAGTATGCCACAAAGATGCCGGGCTGTGATCGAAGTGCGGGGTGGCCCTACAAGATATTATCAATATTGTTTTTCAATGTTGCTGTTTTTTTAAAAGTTCGTTTGCGTCATTGTTATTTAGGTATTCAACTGGTTGTTAATGTCAATCAATAATTTCTTTGATGATGTTTAGAAATTTCATGGTTATTACCTACCTATTGAAAAATATCTTATCTCCCCCAATAAATACGCTTACTCCAATGCTCAATGAGAAATATAAAATATTCCAGATAAAAGAAATGTAGTATTGGCCAGCATTAAAGCATTTTAAAAAATATGAATTTTAAGTTATTAGCACTTCTTACCAAACCAAAAAGTCTTTTGGTGTTACGCCACTGGACTACACCCCTATATTTAGAGTAGTAACATGGATTTGTCTATAACGCTGATTAGTTGTATAGTATAATTTATAAATTCGGTTCAAATTACATAAGATGTGAGTATCAAATTTTTACTGCATGCCAGCGGAGGCAATAACTTTCAATGAGTGCTTCAATATTTTTTCGGAATCAAGAAATTTCACGCAACATTATGAGGAAAAATACACATTCTCAAAAGAAAACCCGAAAAAGTCTCTTTTTCGGGATAAATGTAACACTTTTTCAAAAATTCGATAATTTGAGTTGAGACCAACTCTCAAAAAATTTAAGCAATAATTTTTGTAGAATAGACCAAAGGTCAAGAATATACATAGAAAAATTTCCAAGTTCAAAAATTCTGAATCTGATATATCCCCAAACTTTGCTAAGAACACATGAATTCCCTTGCTCGCCCTGTATAAGTGGAAACATACAATAAATATACTGCTGGAACTCTGTATGTGTTTTATAGAATTGGTCAAGAACCGCCCAAAGACCGCAACTCGATATCTATTTTCGTTCCCAAAATATCAAGATTTGAATTTGGGTAAAATTTTCCATGGTGCGCAGCAATGGTCCACCAGTTTATTATACTTCACTAGAGTGAATAGGAAATGTTGATGCTATATTTATGGATCGTAGTATGAAAGTTAGTTGCTTGGGCATTTCGCGGATGACATTTGTATCGAAATTTTGGAAAAATGTCATGAGCAATTGCCGGAAACGGATAAATTTGAATATTAAAAGAGAGAAATTTTACCGGATTAAAATTCTCGAGTGGTATTCGACATGACAATTTCACGAGAAAATTATTCAAAAAGAAGCTTAATTATGTGTGAGAAAAACAACACTTGTGGTGATAAAATCAAGTTTTGTATTATTGAATTGGAACGGTGCACCTCACTCCATCGAAGACTCATTGCATCGGAATTTCACTGCATCGAAGGTTCACTCCATCGAAAATGACGCTCACTCACTCCTGATTCGCCGAACGTGATATCTCCTATATCGACCGTCGTCTTCTGTAGTTTGGCTGGATGAGAGATAAGTTGTTTCATTCAGCGTACATCAACAAAGCGGACTCTGTCTAATCCAGGGGACGGCGCGGCGGCTGTTTGGATATGAAGCTGCGGCTCTTTAGTTCCATTCGCAAATATTATTTATTCTTATGAATAAATAGATTAGTTTTTTATCAAAAAAACTTTATTTATGAAAGCACTATATATTGTTGGCAAGAATAATTTTTCTGGCTCTTTAAAAACTTTGAATTTTTGTAAATTGTAATTTTTTACTCTTCTGACCCAAAAGGTTGCCTATCCCTGATCTAACCTGAAATTTCAAATAATTGAAGGATGAATGTGTTCGACAATTTTAAATTAGTGAACCATTATATTTGATTGTTCCACTTTCATAAACCACCGCGTTTATTAAATGTTTTGAGGTTATATTTATTTTATTTTGTACTTGAAGAATAGGAATGAAATATTCTGAGAGAAATTATAGAAAATCTTAGTACCTATGCGTTATAAGTTGAGTTATGTAACGTGCAGAAATTTGTCAAGAAGAAAACATCCTCCAGTGATATTGGTAATGAAAATATCACGATCCATACTTACTAGTCGAGCAGGACTACGGAATTTTCGCTGAATTGGAAAGCTGTTAGCACGGTATAACATTGGGAAAAGAGGGACATCTCATTTAAAAAATTTACTGTACAGCGATTGTTCATGATTTTTGGCGCTCTAGTTCCTCGGAACAGAGTGCTTATCAATTTGCCCAAATGTCTGTAATTTTCGAATTTTTGGCTGAAAATGGTCTCAAACGATTTGGTTCGACTCACTGATCAAGAATCCGAGGTCGAAATCGATTCTGTTTGGCCGGTCCAGCCAGTCCGGCCGGACGTAGGCACGATAACTCTCGAACGAAAGGAATTAGAGGATTGAAATTTGCAAGGTGGGTTTGGAGCATAAATATCTCGGACAAGTTCGTGAATGGGCGAAATCCATATAGCGGTTTCGGAGTTATGGCCGATTTTAGTAAAAATATTTTTGGCTGAAAATGGTCTCAAACGATTTGGTTCGACTCACTGATCAAGAATCCGAGGTCGAAATCGATTCTGTCCGGCCGGTCCAGCCAGTCCGGCCGGACGTAGGCACGATAACTCTCGAACGAAAGGAATTAGAGGATTGAAATTTGCAAGGTGGGTTTGGAGCATAAATATCTCGGACAAGTACGTGAATGGGCGAAATCCATATAGCGGTTTCGGAGTTATGGCCGATTTTAGTAAAAATATTTTTTATGAATATTTCCGAAACCGATCACTCGATCTATCTGAAATTTAGCATCAAATTGTAGAATCATGACCTTTATACGCTTGTAAGGTTTTGTATTGACCAGGTTACCGCAAAGTGTCAAAAAGAAAATTTGAAAATTAAAAAAAAAATGTCTACAATAACTATCGAACGGAATGAGCTAGGCAGTTGAAATTTTCAGAGTAGGTTAGGGAGATGAATATCTCGGTTAAGCTTGTTATTGGGCAAAATAGGCCAGATGGTTTCGTAGTAACGAAAAAAAAAATTTTTTTTCAAGTAACAAATTTCAAATTCAATTTTTATTTAAGATGCAGTTTCACCATAAAAATCCCTTGATATCATTTTCAATTCCAACAAGCTAATACTTTCGGAGATATGATTTTTCGAAATTTCAATAATGAATCGCTCTTCTATGTTTTCACAGAATGTTATAATTATTCTATCTAAGCTTTATTATATGATCTGTGCTCATACTCGTACATGTCATCCTGTTTTATAAGAGAGAGTCAAATTCATTTCAGCTATTTTAATTTTATTTCTTCCATGGTGCAGTTCTCATTCTCAGATTGCTCATTTAATCTTGATAAAAAAAATATTATTTGAATTTAATTTCCTTTATGATGCAGTTCTATCATAAGAATACATTGCTATAATTCCCAACTCTGAGAAACCAATACTTTCGGAGATATAATTTGTCTGTTTGAACTAGAGCGCCAGAAAGCTCCTGTACACAGGACTTGAACACATTTTTTATTCAACTGACTGCATTTTCTGTTAACATCAGAGGCAGTTAATATAGTACGTCCATCCTCCAGAGGAAAATTACTGGAGGACTTGGAACTGAAAAAACTATTTCAGTGATTCACACAATATTATCCATTACCTATAGAACTTGTTATATGTAATAATCAATTTTACTCGAGTATCATATCCTGATTGGAAATAAAATTGAAATCAAAATATGAAATTTGTCAAGAAGAAAACAGCATCGAGATAAATTGGCTCGGTGCGAAACACGTTCAACTCCAATCTTCTTCGAATTTTAGTTATTGATTTTTAAAACACATAAAAACATTATTGATTTAAGAATTTAAGTATCCTTTTCATTGTGCACCTTAGGAATGTTCTCTTTGCCAAAATTGAAACACTGAACAGGAATTGAGAACTTTTGAATTAATTTATACTTATATTTAAGAATTTTTCCAAAAGAACTGAATTTAAAATAAAAATATATCAATATACCTATCTTTTTCCTTCATTTCAAGTATTCTGCCATCGTTCTCGTAATATATTTCTAACTCAGTATAAAAATGTTATATCTATATACAAATTTCTTAATTACGAATGAGACCCTTTTAATTGGCGAACATTTCAACTTCCTTCGATAGATCTAATGAAATTATATTTATATGTAGTCAGATTGAAAGTGTTATAAAATACAGCATATTATTTAGTTTTCAATTTTATTTCGAATCAGGATATGATACTTGAGTAAATATTATATATTCTTATTTACGAAACTCAACTCATAACGCATAGGTACAAAGATTTTCCATTATGGTTCACTAATTGAAAGTTGTCGAACACATTCACATTCATCCTTCAATTATTTATTATTTTAGGTTAGACCAGTGGTCAGCAACCTTTTCTGGCAGAAGAGCCAAAAATTAAAATTTACGTAATTTCAAAGTTTCTAAAAAGCCAAAAAAATTATTCTTTCCAGCAATAAATAGTACTTTCATAAATAAAGTTTTCTGATGAAAAAAACGGATCTATTTATTCATAAGAATAAATAATATTGCGTATGGAAATAAAGAGCCCCAGCTTCACATCGAAAGAGCTGCATGTGGCCGACCCCTGGGTCAGACAGATCAGATTGCGCTTTGACTACGTACACTCAATGAAACAAATTACCTCTCATCCAGCCAAACTACGGAAGAAGTCGGTCGATATAGGAGATTTCACGTTTGTCGAATCAGCAGTAAGTGGGCGTCATTTTCGATGAAGTGATCCTTCGATGCAGTGAACTTTCGATTCAGTGAAACTTCTATGCAATGATCTAATGATTCTTCGATGGAGTGATCCCTACCCAATTGGAACATCCTTATTTTTTCAGGAAAGTAAAAATTGTTATAGTTAATGATTCCGATCCACAAAATTTGGATTGGCTGTGGATATATTATCCTCTCTAAGATTTTCAACAATTTTCAAGGTTCGGAATCAAGTTGTAGGTACAGTTTCAAGGAGCGTGCACTGGAATATCCAGTAATTTTAATCAATTCTTGTCCATTTACTCCTTTAACCAATGCTGAGATGGCAGATACTCCATGGTAATGGTTTGTTATTTTAATAATATTTTGTTGTACATTATGATATTGTATTCACCCCAGTGTAATGTTTTCGTACTAAATTCCTCTTTTCCAATAAGAATGTGTAGTCAAATTAATCTCTCAGTTGTTACATTTGGATTAATTTTCAGCGCATGTTCTGGGGAACAGCGTGCTATCATTTTGGCAAAATGTCTGTAATTTTCGAATTTTTTGCCGAATATGGTCAACTCATGATGAAGATTTCAGCTCAAATTTGATTGTATCCGTGCGACTGGCCGTTGGCATATTTTCAGAGTAGGTGGCTCGTCCAAATAAATCGGACAAGTTCGTTAATGGGCATAATTGGTCCAACGGTTTTCGAGTAGTAATTTTGTTGCATGAATACAGATCCAACTGAATCGAAACTGGGTAACTAGTTGTAGAATGTATGTGAACGTATGTGGAATTTATTTTGCCTATTAACAAACTTAAATGTTGCATTCTGATGCGCAACCTACCCTGAAAATTGCAAATCCCTTTCTCTTGCCGTTAGAAAGTTATCGTCGAAATGGTCACCCATACAACTACTGAACTTACGCAAGGCTGCTCGGATCTCCCACAATATAGATCCGTTCGTGTTCAAACTAGGAACTTGGTAGAGTTAGGTTCTGAATGCTCTCACAAGATTTCGTCGATGTCAGGCGAATACTTTCTGATATATCGACTTGTTTTAAATGATTTTCAATATATTTTTTTTAATTTTCTAGTAACACGATCCTCTTGAAACTTTGCAAGAATTTTCGCGTCGGCATTTCACAACTAATTGCCATGTTTGAATTGGATCTGATTCGTATGTTTTAAGATATAGAGGAAATAATAACAAAGTTTCAGATGTGTATAACTCCAAAACCGTTTGGCAGATCATGCCTATGAACAAACTCGAACGTTACAGTTGGATGCGCAACCTACTCAAAAAATTGCAAGTCGCTATCTCTTTCCGGTCTCAAGTTATCGTGAGATAACGCGCGTAAAAATAAATGGGTCATTGAATATAATAGTATCATATATCTATATACTATACTATATATCTATATCATCTTTTACATACTTGTAAGTAGTGTGCTGTGTTGCAAACAGTGAAATAGATTTTACAATTCAAATGCAAGATAGAAGTAATGGAAAAATTCTGTAGAAAGAGAAAAGATGCAATTTTCGGATGGTTAAATTTTTTCTCGTGGTAGTGTGCGAAGTCTATTTTTGGAATGTTTTGTTCATTTCCCGGATAACATCTATTACACAGAAAAGCGGAACGGTAAGTGAAAATTTTCTCTACGATCTATGAGACAAAATTTCGAAATAGAATTGTCCGTCAAGCTCTTTTCGAATCAGAATATATATTCCTTTATTAGAAAAGTATCAATAAAACTTACATATTTGTTGGAATTTAAAAATGAATCACAGAGTTTTTTTGACATTTCACGAAGTTCTTCGTCCGTTATAATATGTTTCTTCTTAAAATAGAACTAATGTTTGTGAACTGAAACAAGAATCTATAGATTTTCAGATATGAATTTTCATTGAAGATTCGATGGCAATTTTGAAATTTTGCGTTTTTTTAATTTAACCGATCTGTGATCAAAAATATATAATTTAAAACTTCCATTAATATCATTAGAAACACAATAATATGATTACCATACCTCAATTAACAACCTGCTATACACAGCCCAGATATGAATAGTCAAACAAGTGGATGTGAATTAGTAACGTAATATCTATTGATGATGGATACATTGATTCCGAAACGTGCGTTAGTCGCCAAAATAATTAGTGGACGAGAATGTAGATACCCGCTGATTAATATTGAATCTTGTCAATCAAAATCTAATTTGATTTATACAAAATTATGGACTTATCAGGAATTTGATTCAATTATAAAGTATTGATTAAATTAATGTTTCAGAATTCAAGCAAGTTTGCCCCTCAAATGAGCACTTCTCTAATTGTATAAAGGACTGTCGAGTATGCGGGGATCCAAAACCGGTCACTTGTAATGATTCGGTTTGCGATTGGGGATGCGAATGTGATGATGGGTTCGTCAGGATTAGCCAACCCAAAGGGATGTGTATTCCTTTAGAAGAGTGCAGTGAGTATTGCCTTATTATTTTTGTATCGATCATTTTCCACTAACCTTCATATCACACATTTTTTAAAACATATCGATAGTTCCACTCTGTTTATACATAAGCTCCCTGTGACCAAATACTTGCATTTATCAAATCTTTGAAGTTTTCTTCGGATATTTTCACTTTGAAATAAATATTTGTTCGGGAATTCGACAAAATGAGAAAGTAAAGAATTTGTTTGCATATGTAACTATTTTCCAATCATTGGAACTTTACATGGGCACAATCAGGTGTAGTTAACTATTAGATTAAGTTTTTCTATGCTGTAATTGGGCTTATGCCTGTTGTATACAATAATAATAAATAATATAAAAATTAAAACTTGCGGGACTGGTTCCAGAATCCTATTAACCAAGTTTTGTTATATCTCATCATTTTTCTCATTTTCAAACTAGTTTGTCTATCAGTGCCTGTCATGTACGACATGAACTCGAACATAGAAAGATATGAAATATGAATTATATCACGGAACACTAAGAATAATGATCTATGCAAACACGTCATGATTACTTGAATTCTTTCAAAAATCTAAAACTGTTGACAATTTGTTTGGTCAAATGTAGAAATAGTGGACCAGTACACCCCAATCGTTGGAATATTTCGGCAATATCTTCACCAATATAGATCCGATCGATCTCAAATCTAGGACTTTACACTAAAATAACGTTTTGAAGGCTCTCTAATTTCAAAGATATCTGACGGAAAGTATCTGAGATACAGTATTCTTTTAAATATGTTTTTTTAATTTTCCAGTCATGCGACCTTCACAAAATTTCGTATTAGTCTTCGCGTTGGTATTTTTCGAGTTATTCGGAAAACAAAATTTCGAATGGCTATAACTCCGAAACCACTCGGTGGATTTTGCCAATTAATGAACTTAGCCTACGGCCGGTTTCTGACGCATATGAATGGAGTTTATCTTCAGTTTATCTACTGAATTCTATTGAATTGGACAGATAAAAGGAAGATAAACCACATGTTATATTGCTCAGAAACTGGCCTCTAATGTACCCTGAAAATTTCAACTCTCTATCTCGTTGCGTTCGACCGTAATCGTGCTGACGGCCGGACAGAATCAATTTTGACCTCGGTTTCTTGATCAGTGGGTCGAAACTAATCCTTTAAGACCATTCTCGGCCAAATATTCAAAAATTACAGATATTTGGACGAACTGATAGGCACTCTGTTCACAGAATATCGAGCCAAAAATCATAATTGCATTTATATCATTATTTCAATCGCATAAATCGCTCTTTTTCCAATATTTCTTGTATTCTGAAACGATTATTTGCACTCAAGGTGTGTTGGACATAGGACCCCCAGAATGAGCACATGCGACGTTACGTTTCTCTGTGCATGGCTTTTATTTAGGAAATCTGTGATATCCATTATAGTATTGAATAAAATTCGAAAAACGAAGCAAGGATTGATGATTTAAACTTAAAATTCCATTTCAGTTAAATCATCTTTTGGAAAGCTACATAAGTAAAAAATTTAATCCAGCAAAGTAATATGAAGAATAATATTTTTTCAGAGAACTGCAAGAATCCAGAATTTGAGTTCAAAGAATGCGGTTCAAGCTGTAGATCAACCTGCAAGGATATTAATCTCATGAGGAATATTTGTCCAAGAATATGCGAACCAGGATGTTATTGCAAAGGAGGCAAAGTCTTGGATGAAGTCACCAACAAGTGTATAAATCCTGATGAGTGCAAGAAGACGAAATAGAAAAGAAAAACCCCGAAGCACAAATATATAAAAAGTATATAAAATATGACTTCAAGACGAGTAAACTATTTATTTTTATTCGAATGCCGTTTTAGTGGAAATTCCTAGATTTTCCAATATTTTTCGCTTCCTTCTTGGAAAAATAAAAATAATAATAAACATTTAATTATCGTGATATTGAATGAAATATCAAGGATAAGTTGACAATAAGTTATTACTCAGACAATCATTAATTGTTTTATTTTTCCTTATTTTTGTGCGTAGATATATTCTGGGGAAAATCGCGTTACCATTCTGCCCAAATGTCTGTAAATTTCGAGTTTTTTGACGGAAATGCTCTCTAACGATTGGGTTCGACTCCTTGATGAGGAATTCGAGGTCAAATTTGATTCTGCCCGGCCAGCTGTTACCACGATAACTTGAGAACGGAAAGAGATAGCGACGTTAAATTTTCAAAGCAGGTGGCGTGTCCCAATACGACGGACAAGTTTGTTAATGGGCATAATTGGCCCAATGGTTTACTAGTAATAATTTGTTTTGAGCCAATACAAATCCAATCGAAGCTCAATGAGTGGTTGTAGAATAAACACTCAAAGACGTATGCGATGCAATTTTGTGAGAATCGTATCACTAGAAAATTTTAAAAAATTATTAAATAGTATATTCTAAAACAAGTTGCAGAATGGGCTCCTATTAAAACACGAATGCGAAATTCGAAAACGAGCGACGAAGAAGAGTTTCGAACGCATGAGCGTTGGAATTGCCTTCTGCAACGAATATTAGACGATATTTTCTCTATTTCAATCAAACAAATTAAAATGCTATTGAAATTTAATGAAAAATTCGGATTATACATACTAGTGACTTTTGTATTGTATCTTGGCAGTTCGTGTGACTGTAACGAAAGTTGACAAATTACGGAATTTGAATTTGGATCGTACATAGGGCATGGAGATCAGATTTAAAACAGTTTCCTAATAGCGTGAATGTTTCAAAATTAACAAGAAGGAAATCTCTAGTACCTTATTTTTGAGTGAAAATAAAACTTCTCCTCTCAACAATCATTTCACTATATCCAGATTATATCACATTGACAATTGACGTGCGTTGAAATCTGATAGGATCGAATCAGTGCTGACTACGACAAAACGAACAATATAACTAGAAACAATGCGGGAATAGGTTACGATACTCAAATAGAGAATAGTATATTCTAAAACAAATTGCAGAATGGGCTCCTATTAAAACACGAATGCGAAATTCGAAAACGAGCGACGAAGGAGCGAGTTTTCGAAAGCATGAGTGTTGGAATTGCCTTCTGCAACGAGTATTAGGCGATATTTTCTCTATTTCAGGCAAGTTTTATAAAATACTGTTGAAATTTAATGAAAAATTCGGATTATACATCCTAGTGACTTTTGTATTGAATCTTGGTAGTTGGTGTGACTGTTACGAAAGTTGACAGATTACGGAATTTGAATTTGAAACGTACGTAGGGCATGGAGATCAGATTTAGTTTCCTATATAATAGCATGAATTTTTCAAAATTAGCAAGAAGGAAATCTCTAGTACCATATTTTTTAATGAAAATAAAGCTTTTCCTCTACAATTATTTCACTATATCCAGATTATATTGTATTGCCAATTGACGTGTGTTGAAATTTGATAGGATCGAATGTCAGTGCTGACTACCACAAAACGAAAAATATAACTGGAAACAATGCGGGAATGAGTTCATTCCAGCACTGTTTTTAGTGCTGGAATGAACCCATTATGATACTGAAATAGAGAATAGTATATTCTAACACAAGTTGCAGAATGGGCTCCTATTCAAACACGAATGCAAAATTCGAAAACGAGCGACGAAGGAGCGAGTTTTCGAACGCATGAGTGTTGGAATTGCCTTCTGCAACGAGTATTAGACAATATTTTCTCTATTTCATGCAAGTTTTGTAAAATACTGTTGACATTTAATGAAAAATTCGGATTATACATCCTAGTGACTTTTGTATTGTATCTTGGCAGTTGGTGTGACTGTTACGCAAGTTGACAGATTACGGAATTTGAATCGTACGTAGGGGATGGAGATCAGATTTAAAACAGTTTCCTAACAACAGGAATGATTAAAAATTAGCAAGCAGGAAATATATGGTAGGTACCTTATTTTTTAATGAAAATAAAACTTTTCCTCTCAACAATTATTTCACTACATCCAGATTATATTATATTGAGATTTTAAGTGTGTTAAAATTTGATAGGATCGAATGTCAGTGCTGACTTACCACAAAATGAAAAATATAACTAGAAACAATGCTGGAATGGACTCATTACGATACTGAAATAGAGAAAAATAATATTTATGTCACAAAAACCTGAGAATGAAAAGAGCGACTTGCGATTTTTACGGTAAGTTGTGCATATGAATGCGACATTTGATTTTACCTGCAATTCTAATAACTTGAATTGCAGCTGAATTTTTACAATTCACAAACAAGAAATTCGAAAGTAATCATTTATCAAGAAATTACAATTTGATTATAAGGTAATGTTGAGTATCAACTTATTAACTTATCCCATTTTAATATGATTATATGACCAATTTGGAAACAAGCGAGATTCAAGTGCACAACAATCATTTGGGAGATAAGAAGGTCACTAGCTCTACCTCTTTCTATTATATGGCTGACCAAAAAGTGGTAAACTTTAAGATCATTACGCAGTCAACCGTTATTCGAGGATTCTAGCATAGACCATCTGTGATTCTAGTTCAGGGCCGGTTTCATAAAAGCAGTTAAATTTCTGGAATTTGATTAACACTTTATAACATTCAATGAAGAATATCTGCTTTCTTTAGGTTGATTTTTCATAGATTTATGAATTCGCCAGTCTATAACTAGGAAACCAGTAGAAGTAGGAAAGAACTGTTGAATGGCGATTATGTGTTGGTTACTTTTCATTCATTTCACTCATTCTGAATAACCATGTCACAGCTATAAAAGGAAAGCCATTTTTTTACAATGTCAACAGCCTGTAACTTTCTACCTGAGCAGAAGAATTTGGAGAAATCGTAACTGAAATAAGTGTTTAGTCCAAAGAATAACGATATAAATAACAATCACAACAACAATAAGAAATAAAGGACATATGAAAATATCTCAACAAAGTATAGAGCACAAATAGAGCATTATTTTACTATATACGCAAAACATATGAATATATTTAATGGTTCCTTTCTGGGTTTTCTCTCCCCAAAAATAACTCAGAAAGGAACCATGAATATACCTCCCGCAGGATCCATTAATGATTATGTGAAATTAATTAATAAAAATATATCTAATATTTTCTATGACTAGTTTGTTTCCATTGATCAGTTAAATGAGTGACAGCCAATTCATATTTGGAAAAATTCATTTCCTACGGTCGGTAATATCGAAGATATCTTTTGATGGCCTACCCCCAGAGGGAGAGTGCGAGCTCTGTTATATCGGGTAAAAAAAAGCAATTTACCGAAATTTAACTCTGGAATGAGTATACACTAATTTCGCTCAAGTGAGTGGGGAAGTAAATTGGTATGTAGGCTTCAAGCATCCCCTTTCCTTCGTTTCAGCTCGGATATAACATCCACCCATCATTTCAACTGAAATGAAAGACATTGTACGGGAGCTGTTAAAACGCATAGGAAAAGTTGAACTGGCCCATCCACATGTGAAGTGAATCCGCATTTAGGGTAAAATCTCATTCTGTAAAAACAATAAATAGCCTGTTAACATTACGTGAGAATCAAAAAGCAATTAAGGAGTTAAATACGGGCTTTGTTTAATTCGGGTAGTTATGATAAATTATAGGAAAAACAGGTAGAAATTCATTCGAATTATTATCAGGACATAAGTTTAACCCGGATTCCAAAATTCCAAACAATTTAAATGTGGGTGTGCATTTAAATCATTTGGAAATGGTGGAAATGAATAGAATAAAACTTACTGGTAATTTAGATGATGGACAAATAGATCTGAATTCTTCTTTGCCACTAAATCTATTTAAAAAATTGGTTCAAGCCCTGTTCAAACTTTGACCCATCATATCTCCGAAAGTATTGGTTTCTCAGAGTTGGGAATGATATCCATGTATTCTTATGATAAAACTGCATCATAAAGGAAATTCAATTCAAATAATAGTTTATTTATCAAAATTAAATAACCAATCAAGAATGAGGACTGCACCATGGAAGAAATCAAATCATAATAGCTGAAATTAATTTGACTCTCTTTTATAGAACATGATGACATGTACGAGTATGAACATAGATCATATAATAATTCATAGATTATAGCATTCTGTGAAAACATAGAAGTACGATTCATTATTGAAATTTCGAAAAATAGCATGTTAGAGTTGAAAATGATATCAATGGATTTTTATGTTGAAACTGCATCTTAAAAAGAATTGAGTTTGAAATATGTAAGTTAAAAAAAAATCTTTTTTTAGTTACTCCGAAACCATCTGGCCTATTTTACCCACTAACGAACTCAACCGAAATATTCATCTCTCAAATCTACTCTCAAAATTTCAACTGCCTAGCTCATTCTGTTCGAGAGTTATTGTAGAAACAAAATTTATAAATGGGCTCAAGCCCTGTGGACAGGAGCTTTCTGGCGCTCTAGTTCAAACAGACAAATTATATCTCCAAAAGTATTGGTTTCTCAGAGTTGGGAATTATATCAATGTATTCATATGATAGAACTGCATCATAAAGGAAATTCAATTTAAATAATAGTTTATTTATCAAGATTAAATGAGCAATCATGAAAATGAGAACTGCACCATGGAAGAAATCAAATTAAATCTGGCCAATTTTGCCCAATAACGAACTTAACCGAGATATTCATCTCCCTAAACTACTCTGAAAATTTCAACTACCTACCTCATTCCGTTCGGGAGTTATATCTATGTCTATGGATGAAAAGCTGTCTCACTACTCTCAGATCTCTTACTTCATGTTCCGTTCCGAAATCCGTAAGAATTTTCTGAGAAAACCTAATTTCGGAGCAAACAACTGAGATTTTTCTCACTTCCCTCACAATTCTTCGATTGATTATCTAATGTCATGTCTCAGGAACATCATTTGACATTATGACAATTCATACATAGAATAATATGATTCTGTGACAACGTTGAAATACGATTTATTATTGAAATTTTGAAAAATCATATCTCCGAAAGTATTAGCTTGTTAGAGTTAAAAATGATATCATTGGATTCTTATGGTAAAACAGCTTATTGAAAAAAACTTAATTTGGAATTTGCCTTGTAAAAAAAATTTTTTTTTTGTTACTCCGAAACCGTCTGTCCGATTTTGCCCAATAACGAACTTAGCCGAGATATTTATCTCCCAAACCTACTCTGAAAATTTCAACTGTCTAGCTCATTCCGTTCGAGAGTTATCGTGCCTACGGCCGGCCGGCCGGCCGGACAGAATGAATTTCGACCACGGATTCTTGATCAGTGAGTCGAACCAAATCGTTTAAGACCATTTTCATCGAAAAATTCGAAAATTACAGACATTTGGGCAAATTGATGAGCACTCAGTTCCGAGGAACTAGAGCGCCAAAAATTAAAAAAAATTTTTTTTGCCACTTTACGGCTACCCGATCAATACATCGCATGCGTATAAAGGTCATTATTCTACGATCTGATGATAAATTTCAGATAGTGATCGGTTTCGGAAATATCCATAAAAAATGTTTTTACCAAAAACGGCCCTAACTCCGAAACCGCTTGATGGATTTTGCCCGTTGACAAACTGGTCCGAGATATTTACGCTACAAACCTACCCTGAAAATTTCAATCTTCTAACTCCTTTCGGTCGAGAGTAATCGTGTTAACGGACGGCCGGACGGCCTGACGGCCAGCCGGACTGAATCGATTTCAACCACGGATTCATGATCAGTGAGTCGAACCCAATCGTTTAAGACCATTTTCAGCCAAAAATTCGAAAATTACAGACATTTGGGCAAATTGATAAGCACTCTGTTCCGAGGACCAAGAGTGCCAAAAATTGGCTCAAGCCCTGTGGACAGGAGCTTTGGCACTCTTGTTCGAACTTTGACAAATTATATTTCCGAAATGATTGGTCTCTGGAAATGATATAAATGGATTCTTACTATAAAATTACATCATGAAAGAAATGAAATTCAAACAGACCGATTCTCCCCAATAACGGACTTATCCGAGATATTCATTCCTCAAATCTACTCTGAAAATTATATTATATTAATTAAAACTCAGACAATATTGCAGTTTTGTTTTTACTGGAGATATTCTGAACCCAATTTGATTATGTATCTTACCAAAGAATATATTTCCATCATCATATGGATTATCAACGGGCATTATATTATCACCTCAAAAGTAGTGCGGTTGGCTCAGTGGGAGAGTAATTGACTTGGGAGCGGAAGCCCCAAGTTCAATTCCGAGGCTAGGAAAGAAATTTTCTAGTCACGGTAATCGCCACCATTCACTGTTGGGTCAAAAAATTAACAGTGTTGTGCCTAAGGTGGCGTAAGGACACAGTAACAAAGCCTACACAGAACACAACTGGTTCTCCTCACTCGCTCAAGCTCTTCGAGAGCTTATGAGTAGTTTCCTCAGGGAAGACCTAGGAGGATCAGTATAATAATATACAATAAAACCTCAAAAGTATTCATATCATCCTCATAATTCAACGATAGCTGAAGTTATTTCATTGGTAATTTTGCATTCAATCATACTTTGTTTTCTAGAACAGGAGGTGCATTATATATCAACAATTACGAGCCAGAAATAATTTTGACATTTATCTCTCATAGGACAATAAGATGACATGTAAAAACACAGATCATATAATAATTCATAGATAGAATAATTAAGTACAGCATTCTGTGAAAACACAGAAGTACGATTCATTATTGAAATTTCGAAAAATCATATGACCGTAGTAATGGTCAGAGCTTGTCAGAGTTGAAAATAATATCAATGTATTGGCCCTACACAGGAGAACCGACAATAGAATTCACCATGGTAAATTCGATTAAGGGTGTCCAATACAGGAGATTGGACAAGAGAACATACGCGCAAAAGATTCTGACTTCACGTCAGTGCTTGAACCAATTTATTTTCAATGATTTTTTTTCACAGAATTTTGCAAGATTTTTCGCGTTGGCCTTCTACGACTAATAAACATGTTTGAATTGGATCGGGTTGGTATTTTTTGAGTTATTGAGGAAATAACAACCAAATTTCAGATTGATATAACTCCAAAACCATCTCGCCGATTATGCTAGTTAACGAACTTAGATATTAAAAGGTTTTTTACTGGGTTTTCTCTCCCAATGTGACAATTCTTGAATTTCACAATAACTATCAACAAAATAATTCTAAAGATTTTCATCAAGCGTCTGACGAAGGAGTCTGATATAGACTCTGAAACGTTACGATATAGTTGTTTCTTCGTTGATGTTGTTTCGTTGTTGTTTGTTAGGCAACATTGTTCAATTGATTGCTTCTGACAAATATCTTGTGTTTCTTACGCAGAAGCAAATCACAAAATACTTAATTTTTATTTTATAGATACTTTTCAGAGTTTGGGAGAGAAAACCCAAAAAAAACCTTTTTTCTACAAACGTCAAAAAATGACAAGGTTCGCGCATTGAAAACAATATGCGAAGTGACCCTTTTTTTCATTTTCCTTCGTTACCATGACACCGTGCGCGAAGTAGTGTGCGAAGTACTTACTTCGCACACTGCATGTAAACTATATGGAGTTTTTATATTTTAACCTTTATGTTAATTTCATTTCATTTTATTTTCATAGTTACAGTATTTACTTGATTTGGAAAAACATTTTAAGCCAGTTCAATACTATTTTTCATATTAATCTATGCATGTTACTTATTTTAGAACAATATTTTTGGCGTTTGTAGAAAAAATTTTGTTTGCATCTCATGCGCGAAATACTTTGGTGATCTCGACTATTTTTTTAACTCGGCTGCGCCTCGTTAAAAAAATCAGTTCTCGATCACCAAAGTAGCATTTCGCGCACTAGATACAAAAATAACTATTTAATAATGAGTATACCTCCCACAGTATCCTTTAATGATTACTTAACGAACTTAGATGTTAACGAACTCAGATGTGCAATCTACCTTGAAAACTGCAAGTCGCTATTTCTTTCCGTTCTCAAGGAATCATGAGATACATAATATTTTTTCGTAATTTTTAAAGAATTTTCTAGTGGTACGGTCGTCACTAAATTTTACACAAATCTTCATGTCGATATTCTACAACTAGTTACCAAGCTTCAATTCATTCGAGTCGATATTTTTTGAGTTATCGATGAAATAATATTCCAGATGGGTATATCTCCGAAACCGTTGGTCCGATTGTGGCCAACAGCGAACTTATCTCTCCCATTCAGATGTGAAACCTATCCTGAAAATTGCAAGTCCCTATCTCCTTTCGTTCGAGAGTTATCGAGGCAATCACCCATCCAGCTACTGAACTCACACAAGGCTGCTCGGATCTCCATCAATATAGATCCGATTATGTTCAAACTTGGCACTTGGTAATAGAGTTAGGGCCGGCCAGACAGAATCAAATTTGACCTCGAATTCTTCATCAGGGAGTCGAACCCAATCGTTTGAGACCATTTTCGGCGAAAAATTCGGAAATTCCAGACATTTGGGCAAAATGATAACGCGATGTTCCCTAGAACATACGCGCAAAAATAACACCAAGATATATTTCATGGAGGACTTATGAATCATCAGTTATCAGTAAGGAATTAGCGGGAAATAGCTCTTGTTTGAATACCCAAGTTCAACTGAATAGATCCTACATTCCTCTCCATAGACGTCTGCAGTAGGTTTCTCTCTCTCAATTTGTTTTGTCTGTGATTGTCAATTTCCGAAGTCTTACGATACTTTACACTCGAACTCTGAACTTTAAATTAATGAAGCACCACCTATGTTCATCTTGAGGTTGGATTCTTGAATTCTAATTCTCCATGTCACTCGTCACTTTAGTCGGTGTCAAATAAGTAATCAATGAAGGATACTGTGGGAGGTATACTCATTATTGAAAGGTTTTTTTCTGGGTTTTCTCTCCCAAACTCTGAAAAATATCTATAAAATAAAAATTAATTATTTTTTATCGGTGTCAAATGTCTGTTTCCATAACCTCATTTCCTTTCCTAAGTAAACAAAGAAATCTTAATATATTTTATCATGTTCTTGATGTTGTTGTTGTTGTTATTTTAAGTCTAATTTTTTGATTCCACTATGGATGTCATGGACTTTTTGTAAAACCTGACGAGTAAGTAATCTCGAAATCTTAGTAGTAATACTACAGGGTTTCCCGACCAAACAATAGAAATCATGACGTCACATTTTGGGTGACCGCTTTGTAGGAATTAATGAAAAAATTCTCGGCGACGTAGAGATTCGAACCGGCACCCTTCAGATTGTGAGCCCGACGGGTTACCCGACCCGGCCACTCAGGCTCAACGTTATGTAACCATCTTTGGAACTACATCTAGAGATCGCGCAGGTAGCGCCTTTTCAGGGGAACATTCTAGAACTAATTAGCATGTTTGAATAGACATTGTGGGTGGGGTCGAGTATTTTCATTGTGAAATGCCTGTTATCGGAATCATTCAATAACATATTCCTATATACTAGTTATGATTGAATGCAAAATGACCAATGAAATAGCGTAATCAGCTATGATTATATAATTTTCAGAGTATATTATCGTGAATAAGTTCGACATTATTGGGTAAAATCAAAAACAATTTTAAAGGCATTAAGTATTTTTGGGCGCATGTTCTAGGGGAACATCGTCCTATCATTTCGTCCAAATGTCTGTAATTTTCGAATTTCGAGCTGAAAATTGGCTAATAGACTAATTCGGACTCCCTGATCACGAATCCGATGTCAGATTTTTGGGTGCCGTCCGGCCGGCCGGCCGGCCTTCCGGCCGTAGGCACGATAACAGGAGCACCGAAGGTCCTATCGACTTCAAACTTTCAGGGTAGGTTTCTGATCAAAATGCGACGGTTAAGTTCGTTAACGGGCAAAATCGGCCGGACGGTTTAGAAGTTATAGACATTTCAAATTTAGAGGTTATTTCCCTGATATTTCAGGAACTAAAGAAGATGTTGAATCCAAACTTGGTAGTCAGTTCGAGGATATAAACGCGCAACTTTTGGCAAAATTCTGTTATGATCGAAATGTTGGTAATTTTTAAAAAAATATTTCTTTTAATTTTTTCGAAAAAAAAAAATTTTTTTCGTGAACTATTCATCAGATTGCAACAAAAACTTGTACTAACGTCAATTGTAGTATTTTGCAACATTGTGCAAAATTTTGGCTCTATACGATTTCAATTTCTGGAGATATTAGACAAAATGTGTCAAATTTCCTGGGTCTCTCTCAGTATTTTCATCGATTATTATATAATAATCAATAATATTAAGGTATTCAACATGATACTGCTTTTTTTTCTTTATTTTCTTTACTGGTCAGTACGGACCACAAGGAAGATGAACATGCGCCCAATAGCTCCTGTCCACAGGGCTTGAACCAATTTTTATTGACATAACGTGAAATGTCTATTATCCACATCATTCAATACCTTATTCTTATAGTAGTACATACATTCTAAGATTACATAACTTTCAACAGAGGGATTAATTCTACAAAAGGAATTTATTAAATCTTCAATCGAATTTTGATTATTCTTCTGAGATAGATCTTTCATGATATCTAAGAACTTGTAATAGTAAAACGATATTTTTAAATTTTTCAACATCTGTAGGCGATGGGAAATTATAGCAGCATTTAATTGGATCAATTTATTCAAGTCGGCATCGCTGAAATACATGCAGTTTTCCCATTTAGTAGCGCGGGTCATCACACCTTTGGATTTTTCAACTTCAACGCCACAAGATATTATACATTCGTCAAAAGATATTATACATTCATTAGATATGA
Organism: Halyzia sedecimguttata; assembly: GCA_937662695.2. NCBI lineage: Eukaryota > Metazoa > Arthropoda > Insecta > Coleoptera > Coccinellidae > Halyzia > Halyzia sedecimguttata. The sequence goes on from OW569415.2 coordinate 41,856,626, forward strand.
GCATGACTGCAGGTTCAAAATTTCTTGCGGGACTTATACGACAATCAATAGAAGCAGACCCACATTCCATTTCCAGATGATTTTTATGTGTAAATTCCTATGAGGATTTCTAAGCTCGATTTTAGCAAAAATGGTTCTTTTCACATGAATATATGTAGATTTCTCAGCATCTCGAGATGATTGGAAAATTATTACTGCTCTCCACGCAATACTTTTTCAACCAAATAAACATCATGCTGCCATGTTTTTTGCAATTCTTCTTGATAGAAAGCACCACTTATTGGTCTACCGGTAAAGTAGGTAACTCACTGGGTAGGTAAGTTGGACTTTTGTGATTTTAAATAGTTTAGTAGTCCATCGATACCCTTTTGTGAAAACGTGTCTAAATTTACGTACAATTCTTCTGAAATTTATGAGGTCGTGCTATTTTTATGTGACTGAAGGCTAATTTATCTATGTCGTTCTTTGTATTAACGTCACGGGGTTTCATGCCAATAGTTCACTGTTTTTGGGTGCATGTTCTAGGGGAACATCGTCCTATCATTTCGTCCAAATGTCTGTAATTTTCGAATTTCGAGCTGAAAATTGGCTAATAGACTAATTCGGACTCCCTGATCACGAATCCGGTGTCAGATTGGGAGCTAGTTTGGAAGAATTAGCGTCGACATTAATTCTGGACAATTTTCAAAATTTAAAAAAAGAATTTGCAAGTTTTTGTGATGACGACTTTGAACTCCTAACAAGGAAGGGTATTTTTTGTTATGATTACATGACGGACTGGGACAAGTTGAATGAAACAACACTACCATCAATAGACAAATTTTATAATAAATTGAACGATGCGCACATTGACGTGAAAAGATATCGTCATGCTCAAAACGTTTGGCAAAAATTCGGTATAAAATCATTGGGTGAATACAGTGACCTATACATGAAAACAGATAGACTTTTGCTCGCTGACGTGATGGAAAATTTTAGGCAAACAGCATTAATGACATACAAACTTGACCCAGCATGGCATTATACTATGCCTGGGTACAGCTGGGACTGTATGTTAAATTATACTAAATGTAGGTAAACTGCAATTACTTAAAGATATCGATATGATCATGTTCGTGGAAAAGGGTATACGAGGGGGTATGAGCTGCTGCATGCACAGATTGTCTGAAGCCAATAATCCCCAGATGCCTAATTATGACGTCTCAAAGCCCGAGTCATATCTGCTTTATCTTGATGTTAATAATTTGTATGGCTGGGCAATGAGTCAATATTTACCATTTGGGGGTTTTGAATGAGTAGACATATCTGTAGATGTGAGCATCGTGCCTGACGATTCTCCTGAAGGATATATTCTTCAAGTAGACCTGGAATATCCTCACCACCTACATGATCTGCATAAAGACCTCCCGCTGTGTCCGGAGCACAGCATCCCCCCCCGGGCTCAAAGTTTTCCAAATTACTCTGCACACTCTCTGATAAGAAAGACTATATAATTCATTATCGGAATTTGAAAACTGTTTTAGAATTAGGTTTGAAAGTAACACAGATTAAAAAAGTTTTGAAATTTAAGCAGTCTCCATGGCTAAAACCCTATATTGACCTTAACACGGAATTGCGAGCAAAAGCAACAACAACATTCGGAAAAAATCAATTTAAATTTGCAAATAATTCAATTTTTGGTAAAACGATGGAAAATATTAGATTGCACAGAGTTGTACGCCTGGTATCCAAATATGAAACCAGGTACGGGGGCAAAGCATTTGGATTAGTTCGCCAAGATTCCATAGTCGCACAATTTTCGGTGAAGATTTGATGGCAATCGAACTTAATAAGAATGAGCTCTTATTTAACAAACCACTTTACATAGGTCAGGCATAGTATGCATTACCACTACTTTTTAGCAATCGACAAATGAGAGTATTGTTGAAACATATCTGGGGCGGTTTTAAGATCGAAACACCCAATAATTGTTAATATTTCCCCTTTTTTACCCAGATGAAGGAACCTCCTATATTTCCTTCTATCTGGGCTTTGATATACATTTTGAGACTGAAACAACTCACTACTACAAATACCATTGTAACTATTACATCTCTTAGTGCAAGAGACATAACTATTCTTGATCTGTCGCGAAACAATAACATTGTCTTGTCTTCGTTGGCAACTTATTAGTCACTTCTGCCCTTTTCCTATAGAAGGGAGATTTTATATTGTATCAATAGTGCATTGTACAATAATTCGTGCTTGTTATCGAAGTAACGGTAACAACAAAATACAGTTAATTGTTTATTAAAAGTGCGTTCGAATATTTCACCACTTCCTATCCTCGTAATTGTTACTTTATTACAAGTAACAACTTACGCAGTAATCAATGAGATTACTACTGGGTGCTTAATGTTAAGTATACCCCCTTCAAGCATCACCCTGATAAAACAATCAGGGTGTATAATTCTGGTCCTTCGAAAATAATTATATCCTGATAAAAGCATCAGGACTCACATATTGTCCTTCGAAACCATAACAGTCCTGATAAACTAATCAGGATACAACAAGAGTATTTTTAGCAATTCTTGAAAATTGTATGTACAGGATGTTTTACAAGATGTGGAATACAGAAAATAATTTTCTCAGTCTAGACCAGCGCTATCAACAAGTCATTATGAGTAAATATTAGGCATAGGCCTATACTCATTCCCTGAAATTGTCATCAAGATCCATGCAGGCTTTCAAGGATTATGCCGAATGAAAATTTTTGATGAAATACATCCTGTATCTCTTAAACGAATATAGTTAGGACACATTGCGAACACTGATTTAGACTCACCAAAATGTCCTGCACCTGTACTGAAAGCCTGCACAATCATTCGTGAAACACCCTGTATATATCGAATACCACACCTATAATGGACGATTACGTTGGAGGACTGATAGTTAATTTAACGACAAATTTGATAATGTCCATCCGTGGGACCGTTTGTACGCACTGTAACTTTAGAAATTACTTAGTTACTAACTGCATAGCTGGGCATGATGCACCCAGTAGGTCTCAAAATAAAATCCTTCAAATTTTAATTATATAATAGAATATTTTACGAAAAACGAATTGAACCAAGTTTGAAGCCGCTTTAACTTTATGCCGAATTTCCTCCATATCAACCGAAGAAGCATAGATAAGCTTATTTTAACAAATTTTTTTAAAGGGTTCTGTTAAAGTGCGTTACGCTGCCATAGCTGCCAGACCAGACTTTTTAGAAATTTCCTTTGAAAGCATTTAAAAAATCACTCATTTGTTGAATAATTTTATTTGGGAATACCCTGTATATTAGAAAATAATTTCCTGAGATACAGAATTGAATCTACAAAGGGCGTGCTTTCAAACGAAATTTCTAAAAGGTCGGGTTTGGCAGCTATGGAAGCGTAACGCACTATTGCAGGACCCTGTATACCTCGAGAACAACTCTCCATGTGCATCTTGGAATTTGTATACAAGGTGTTAAAAACAACTGTAAAAGAGCTCAAATACGTCTAGTTTGTTATATAAAACTTTTTCGAATTCACACCCCTAGCTGAGTTATAAACCCTTGAAAGGATGAATTGATTTTTCAGTTTTCAATTTTAATGTACCGACCCAAAATATTCAGACACATTCATTTTAAAAAGTATTAATATACGATACGTGGTATTAGTACCACTAATTTTTAAACCCGCTACTATATTTACTTGGGGTTGAAACAAACAAGCCCTTCTATAAATTATTCCATAACTTCTCAGACATTCGTGAAATTAGAAAAGTGAATATATTTTCCGAAAGAAAATGCAATTATGGAAATGTTTTGTCTCTCGTATTTAATTCGTAACTTCAGTAGTTTCGGAGGCAATTATTGAAATGTAAGATCAATTTTTCTACGGTTGATACCAGGACCCCGAGATATCTGTAACTTTTAACAACTTACCCCCTTAACGGGGGGTGCAAGTCGGAATATTAAACTCATGAAACTGGGGAAGTTTCCGAAGATCCAGAAACATTTAATCTGGTAGGTAAAGTAAAATTAGCGAACAAACAAGATAAAAATTATTAAAACTTTGTGTGGGTCTGTGTAGGAAACTAGGATAGAATCCTAGAAAGCTGAGATTTGGTACCTAGGCTAGAACAAGCATACAAACAACAACAAAAAATGAGAAATTTATAATTTTCTCCCTCTATTCCCTTATTACGGGGAGTGCAGTTTTGTATATAATTTTTATTAAATTCAATTACATTTGATGTAAATCCGGATGCAAAGATTCACAAGAAGCTTTTACAGTTAAAAAGTTATCAGATCACATAAATATGGAAGCCTCTAGCTATACAAGCAGTTTTTCTAGAAGGTCGAAAAGTATGGCTAGGCTAATTCATAGAACTATTGCATGACACAACTTTCTAACAGTGAAAGCTTCTTGTGAGACTTGGCAACCATCAGTTTTACATAAAATATTTTTGGTGCTAAAAGTATATCTGTAAGATAGTAAGTTTTTGAAAATATAATTTTTTGATGTACAATCATTTTCATTGAAATTCAATTGATACTTAAGGACTCAAAATAAGATAGCAGTTCACAAATGACTTATTAATTTTTTCACAGGAAGGATAATGAAAAAATATACTAATAGATGTATAAACATATTTCAACTGTATCCGCTTTGTATCCGCTTTGTATCCGCTTTGTGTGAGCTTTGTATCCGCTTTGAATCCGCTTTGTGTGAACTTTGTATCCGCTTTGAATCCGCTTTGAATCCGCTTTGTATCAGCTTTGTATGAGCTTTGTATGAGCTTTGTATGAGCTTTGTATGAGCTTTGTATGAGCTTTGTATGCGCTTTGTATGAGCTTTGTATCCGCTTTGTATGCGCTTTGTATGAGCTTTGAATCCGCTTTGTATCAGTTTTGTATGAGCTTTGTATGAGCTTTGTATCCGCTTTGTATGAGCTTTGTATGCGCTTTGTATGAGCTTTGTATCCGCTTTGTATGCGCTTTGTATGAGCTTTGTATCCGCTTTGTATGAGCTTTGTATCCTCTCATCCGTTGTAAGTTTACTTTTGTAAGGCGAATTCTCCGTTTGGGCGGCAGACGAGCGTTACATGCAATGCTCGTAGACCGTCCACACGGACATTTCGCCTTACATTACGCGTTACATTACACTCGTCTGGACCCAGCATTAGAATGAGTTATCGGACAAGCTTGAGCCCAATTCAGAATCACGTTCCTCTTCATCTTAAAACATAATAATGTCACACCTGGAAATAAACTTGCCATCCCTAATATATTTTTGTGTGTAGTGCTAAGAATGCCTGCTTGATCTGAGATGTTGGTTTGACATGCGTTGTCAAATTTTGGATATTCGAAGTTCGAAATTGCTTCAATTAATTCAGTTGCTTTATTTATAGAAATTAAGAAAGAATTTACAAAATATTTGATGTGAGAGACTGGTTGAATCAGGATAACTCACAATATTCTGTTATTGGAATTGGTCATGGTCGCCAATTTTCATTACAGAAATTAAGGTGTAGGTTTTCCCGACAATATTTTGACTCTTTTGAAAATAACTTCAATATTGTAAATCCACTTCCAAAATTATTTTGAATGTTTATTGATATAATTAATATTGATTCATGTCTCAAGTTGTACTGCCTTTATTTTCTAGTCATTTCCTGTGCAATAGTTGTTATATATTGTGATATATTTTAATTCGGAAAGATTTATGTTGAGATATTTATTTTCATATTGTTAAAAATTCAAAGAAAAATATTGAACCAAGTGAATGTACCAGAAAGTTTGCTTAGTAGGTATATAGTTATTTTTGTCATGACTACAATTAACAGTGCTGTGCCTAAGCTTCCTGAAGGATACAGCAACTATTTTGGCGCGCCAAAACAGTTGCTGTATCCTTCAGGAAGCTTAGGCACAGCACTGTTAATTGTAGTCATGACAAAAATAACTATATACCTACTAAGCAAACTTTCTGGTACATTCACTTGGTTCAATATTTTTCTTTGAATTTTTAACAATATGAAAATAAATATCTCAACATAAATCTTTCCGAATTAAAATATATCACAATATATAACAACTATTGCACAGGAAATGACTAGAAAATAAAGGCAGTACAACTTGAGACATGAATCAATATTAATTATATCAATAAACATTCAAAATAATTTTGGAAGTGGATTTACAATATTGAAGTTATTTTCAAAAGAGTCAAAATATTGTCGGGAAAACCTACACCTTAATTTCTGTAATGAAAATTGGCGACCATGACCAATTCCAATAACAGAATATTGTGAGTTATCCTGATTCAACCAGTCTCTCACATCAAATATTTTGTAAATTCTTTCTTAATTTCTATAAATAAAGCAACTGAATTAATTGAAGCAATTTCGAACTTCGAATATCCAAAATTTGACAACGCATGTCAAACCAACATCTCAGATCAAGCAGGCATTCTTAGCACTACACACAAAAATATATTAGGGATGGCAAGTTTATTTCCAGGTGTGACATTATTATGTTTTAAGATGAAGAGGAACGTGATTCTGAATTGGGCTCAAGCTTGTCCGATAACTCATTCTAATGCTGGGTCCAGACGAGTGTAATGTAACGCGTAATGTAAGGCGAAATGTCCGTGTGGACGGTCTACGAGCATTGCATGTAACGCTCGTCTGCCGCCCAAACGGAGAATTCGCCTTACAAAAGTAAACTTACAACGGATGAGAGGATACAAAGCTCATACAAAGCGGATACAAAGCTCATACAAAGCGCATACAAAGCGGATACAAAGCTCATACAAAGCGCATTCAAAGCTCATACAAAGCGGATACAAAGCTCATACAAAGCTCATACAAAACTGATACAAAGCGGATTCAAAGCTCATACAAAGCGCATACAAAGCGGATACAAAGCTCATACAAAGCGCATACAAAGCTCATACAAAGCTCATACAAAGCTCATACAAAGCTCATACAAAGCTCATACAAAGCTGATACAAAGCGGATTCAAAGCGGATTCAAAGCGGATACAAAGCTCACACAAAGCGGATTCAAAGCGGATACAAAGCTCACACAAAGCGGATACAAAGCGGATACAAAGCGGATACAGTTGAAATATGTTTATACATCTATTAGTATATTTTTTCATTATCCTTCCTGTGAAAAAATTAATAAGTCATTTGTGAACTGCTATCTTATTTTGAGTCCTTAAGTATCAATTGAATTTCAATGAAAATGATTGTACATCAAAAAATTATATTTTCAAAAACTTACTATCTTACAGATATACTTTTAGCACCAAAAATATTTTATGTAAAACTGATGGTTGCCAAGTCTCACAAGAAGCTTTCACTGTTAGAAAGTTGTGTCATGCAATAGTTCTATGAATTAGCCTAGCCATACTTTTCGACCTTCTAGAAAAACTGCTTGTATAGCTAGAGGCTTCCATATTTATGTGATCTGATAACTTTTTAACTGTAAAAGCTTCTTGTGAATCTTTGCATCCGGATTTACATCAAATGTAATTGAATTTAATAAAAATTATATACAAAACTGCACTCCCCGTAATAAGGGAATAGAGGGAGAAAATTATAAATTTCTCATTTTTTGTTGTTGTTTGTATGCTTGTTCTAGCCTAGGTACCAAATCTCAGCTTTCTAGGATTCTATCCTAGTTTCCTACACAGACCCACACAAAGTTTTAATAATTTTTATCTTGTTTGTTCGCTAATTTTACTTTACCTACCAGATTAAATGTTTCTGGATCTTCGGAAACTTCCCCAGTTTCATGAGTTTAATATTCCGACTTGCACCCCCCGTTAAGGGGGTAAGTTGTTAAAAGTTACAGATATCTCGGGGTCCTGGTATCAACCGTAGAAAAATTGATCTTACATTTCAATAATTGCCTCCGAAACTACTGAAGTTACGAATTAAATACGAGAGACAAAACATTTCCATAATTGCATTTTCTTTCGGAAAATATATTCACTTTTCTAATTTCACGAATGTCTGAGAAGTTATGGAATAATTTATAGAAGGGCTTGTTTGTTTCAACCCCAAGTAAATATAGTAGCGGGTTTAAAAATTAGTGGTACTAATACCACGTATCGTATATTAATACTTTTTAAAATGAATGTGTCTGAATATTTTGGGTCGGTACATTAAAATTGAAAACTGAAAAATCAATTCATCCTTTCAAGGGTTTATAACTCAGCTAGGGGTGTGAATTCGAAAAAGTTTTATATAACAAACTAGACGTATTTGAGCTCTTTTACAGTTGTTTTTAACACCTTGTATACAAATTCCAAGATGCACATGGAGAGTTGTTCTCGAGGTATACAGGGTCCTGCAATAGTGCGTTACGCTTCCATAGCTGCCAAACCCGACCTTTTAGAAATTTCGTTTGAAAGCACGCCCTTTGTAGATTCAATTCTGTATCTCAGGAAATTATTTTCTAATATACAGGGTATTCCCAAATAAAATTATTCAACAAATGAGTGATTTTTTAAATGCTTTCAAAGGAAATTTCTAAAAAGTCTGGTCTGGCAGCTATGGCAGCGTAACGCACTTTAACAGAACCCTTTAAAAAAATTTGTTAAAATAAGCTTATCTATGCTTCTTCGGTTGATATGGAGGAAATTCGGCATAAAGTTAAAGCGGCTTCAAACTTGGTTCAATTCGTTTTTCGTAAAATATTCTATTATATAATTAAAATTTGAAGGATTTTATTTTGAGACCTACTGGGTGCATCATGCCCAGCTATGCAGTTAGTAACTAAGTAATTTCTAAAGTTACAGTGCGTACAAACGGTCCCACGGATGGACATTATCAAATTTGTCGTTAAATTAACTATCAGTCCTCCAACGTAATCGTCCATTATAGGTGTGGTATTCGATATATACAGGGTGTTTCACGAATGATTGTGCAGGCTTTCAGTACAGGTGCAGGACATTTTGGTGAGTCTAAATCAGTGTTCGCAATGTGTCCTAACTATATTCGTTTAAGAGATACAGGATGTATTTCATCAAAAATTTTCATTCGGCATAATCCTTGAAAGCCTGCATGGATCTTGATGACAATTTCAGGGAATGAGTATAGGCCTATGCCTAATATTTACTCATAATGACTTGTTGATAGCGCTGGTCTAGACTGAGAAAATTATTTTCTGTATTCCACATCTTGTAAAACATCCTGTACATACAATTTTCAAGAATTGCTAAAAATACTCTTGTTGTATCCTGATTAGTTTATCAGGACTGTTATGGTTTCGAAGGACAATATGTGAGTCCTGATGCTTTTATCAGGATATAATTATTTTCGAAGGACCAGAATTATACACCCTGATTGTTTTATCAGGGTGATGCTTGAAGGGGGTATACTTAACATTAAGCACCCAGTAGTAATCTCATTGATTACTGCGTAAGTTGTTACTTGTAATAAAGTAACAATTACGAGGATAGGAAGTGGTGAAATATTCGAACGCACTTTTAATAAACAATTAACTGTATTTTGTTGTTACCGTTACTTCGATAACAAGCACGAATTATTGTACAATGCACTATTGATACAATATAAAATCTCCCTTCTATAGGAAAAGGGCAGAAGTGACTAATAAGTTGCCAACGAAGACAAGACAATGTTATTGTTTCGCGACAGATCAAGAATAGTTATGTCTCTTGCACTAAGAGATGTAATAGTTACAATGGTATTTGTAGTAGTGAGTTGTTTCAGTCTCAAAATGTATATCAAAGCCCAGATAGAAGGAAATATAGGAGGTTCCTTCATCTGGGTAAAAAAGGGGAAATATTAACAATTATTGGGTGTTTCGATCTTAAAACCGCCCCAGATATGTTTCAACAATACTCTCATTTGTCGATTGCTAAAAAGTAGTGGTAATGCATACTATGCCTGACCTATGTAAAGTGGTTTGTTAAATAAGAGCTCATTCTTATTAAGTTCGATTGCCATCAAATCTTCACCGAAAATTGTGCGACTATGGAATCTTGGCGAACTAATCCAAATGCTTTGCCCCCGTACCTGGTTTCATATTTGGATACCAGGCGTACAACTCTGTGCAATCTAATATTTTCCATCGTTTTACCAAAAATTGAATTATTTGCAAATTTAAATTGATTTTTTCCGAATGTTGTTGTTGCTTTTGCTCGCAATTCCGTGTTAAGGTCAATATAGGGTTTTAGCCATGGAGACTGCTTAAATTTCAAAACTTTTTTAATCTGTGTTACTTTCAAACCTAATTCTAAAACAGTTTTCAAATTCCGATAATGAATTATATAGTCTTTCTTATCAGAGAGTGTGCAGAGTAATTTGGAAAACTTTGAGCCCGGGGGGGGATGCTGTGCTCCGGACACAGCGGGAGGTCTTTATGCAGATCATGTAGGTGGTGAGGATATTCCAGGTCTACTTGAAGAATATATCCTTCAGGAGAATCGTCAGGCACGATGCTCACATCTACAGATATGTCTACTCATTCAAAACCCCCAAATGGTAAATATTGACTCATTGCCCAGCCATACAAATTATTAACATCAAGATAAAGCAGATATGACTCGGGCTTTGAGACGTCATAATTAGGCATCTGGGGATTATTGGCTTCAGACAATCTGTGCATGCAGCAGCTCATACCCCCTCGTATACCCTTTTCCACGAACATGATCATATCGATATCTTTAAGTAATTGCAGTTTACCTACATTTAGTATAATTTAACATACAGTCCCAGCTGTACCCAGGCATAGTATAATGCCATGCTGGGTCAAGTTTGTATGTCATTAATGCTGTTTGCCTAAAATTTTCCATCACGTCAGCGAGCAAAAGTCTATCTGTTTTCATGTATAGGTCACTGTATTCACCCAATGATTTTATACCGAATTTTTGCCAAACGTTTTGAGCATGACGATATCTTTTCACGTCAATGTGCGCATCGTTCAATTTATTATAAAATTTGTCTATTGATGGTAGTGTTGTTTCATTCAACTTGTCCCAGTCCGTCATGTAATCATAACAAAAAATACCCTTCCTTGTTAGGAGTTCAAAGTCGTCATCACAAAAACTTGCAAATTCTTTTTTTAAATTTTGAAAATTGTCCAGAATTAATGTCGACGCTAATTCTTCCAAACTAGCTCCCAATCTGACACCGGATTCGTGATCAGGGAGTCCGAATTAGTCTATTAGCCAATTTTCAGCTCGAAATTCGAAAATTACAGACATTTGGACGAAATGATAGGACGATGTTCCCCTAGAACATGCACCCAAAAACAGTGAACTATTGGCATGAAACCCCGTGACGTTAATACAAAGAACGACATAGATAAATTAGCCTTCAGTCACATAAAAATAGCACGACCTCATAAATTTCAGAAGAATTGTACGTAAATTTAGACACGTTTTCACAAAAGGGTATCGATGGACTACTAAACTATTTAAAATCACAAAAGTCCAACTTACCTACCCAGTGAGTTACCTACTTTACCGGTAGACCAATAAGTGGTGCTTTCTATCAAGAAGAATTGCAAAAAACATGGCAGCATGATGTTTATTTGGTTGAAAAAGTATTGCGTGGAGAGCAGTAATAATTTTCCAATCATCTCGAGATGCTGAGAAATCTACATATATTCATGTGAAAAGAACCATTTTTGCTAAAATCGAGCTTAGAAATCCTCATAGGAATTTACACATAAAAATCATCTGGAAATGGAATGTGGGTCTGCTTCTATTGATTGTCGTATAAGTCCCGCAAGAAATTTTGAACCTGCAGTCATGCTCATATCTAATGAATGTATAATATCTTTTGACGAATGTATAATATCTTGTGGCGTTGAAGTTGAAAAATCCAAAGGTGTGATGACCCGCGCTACTAAATGGGAAAACTGCATGTATTTCAGCGATGCCGACTTGAATAAATTGATCCAATTAAATGCTGCTATAATTTCCCATCGCCTACAGATGTTGAAAAATTTAAAAATATCGTTTTACTATTACAAGTTCTTAGATATCATGAAAGATCTATCTCAGAAGAATAATCAAAATTCGATTGAAGATTTAATAAATTCCTTTTGTAGAATTAATCCCTCTGTTGAAAGTTATGTAATCTTAGAATGTATGTACTACTATAAGAATAAGGTATTGAATGATGTGGATAATAGACATTTCACGTTATGTCAATAAAAATTGGTTCAAGCCCTGTGGACAGGAGCTATTGGGCGCATGTTCATCTTCCTTGTGGTCCGTACTGACCAGTAAAGAAAATAAAGAAAAAAAAGCAGTATCATGTTGAATACCTTAATATTATTGATTATTATATAATAATCGATGAAAATACTGAGAGAGACCCAGGAAATTTGACACATTTTGTCTAATATCTCCAGAAATTGAAATCGTATAGAGCCAAAATTTTGCACAATGTTGCAAAATACTACAATTGACGTTAGTACAAGTTTTTGTTGCAATCTGATGAATAGTTCACGAAAAAAATTTTTTTTTTTCGAAAAAATTAAAAGAAATATTTTTTTAAAAATTACCAACATTTCGATCATAACAGAATTTTGCCAAAAGTTGCGCGTTTATATCCTCGAACTGACTACCAAGTTTGGATTCAACATCTTCTTTAGTTCCTGAAATATCAGGGAAATAACCTCTAAATTTGAAATGTCTATAACTTCTAAACCGTCCGGCCGATTTTGCCCGTTAACGAACTTAACCGTCGCATTTTGATCAGAAACCTACCCTGAAAGTTTGAAGTCGATAGGACCTTCGGTGCTCCTGTTATCGTGCCTACGGCCGGAAGGCCGGCCGGCCGGCCGGACGGCACCCAAAAATCTGACATCGGATTCGTGATCAGGGAGTCCGAATTAGTCTATTAGCCAATTTTCAGCTCGAAATTCGAAAATTACAGACATTTGGACGAAATGATAGGACGATGTTCCCCTAGAACATGCGCCCAAAAATACTTAATGCCTTTAAAATTGTTTTTGATTTTACCCAATAATGTCGAACTTATTCACGATAATATACTCTGAAAATTATATAATCATAGCTGATTACGCTATTTCATTGGTCATTTTGCATTCAATCATAACTAGTATATAGGAATATGTTATTGAATGATTCCGATAACAGGCATTTCACAATGAAAATACTCGACCCCACCCACAATGTCTATTCAAACATGCTAATTAGTTCTAGAATGTTCCCCTGAAAAGGCGCTACCTGCGCGATCTCTAGATGTAGTTCCAAAGATGGTTACATAACGTTGAGCCTGAGTGGCCGGGTCGGGTAACCCGTCGGGCTCACAATCTGAAGGGTGCCGGTTCGAATCTCTACGTCGCCGAGAATTTTTTCATTAATTCCTACAAAGCGGTCACCCAAAATGTGACGTCATGATTTCTATTGTTTGGTCGGGAAACCCTGTAGTATTACTACTAATCTTTTTGGTTATTTTAGTTTTCGCAAAACTCAATTTTGATTACCTTTTGCTGAATTTAACAGTCTAATTACTTACTTACAGGTAAGCACCAATGATGACCGCAATAGTCGAAAGCGCACATTATGTAAATAAATATTCTGCACGGTATACAAAGAAATTTTTCTACACTGTATATATTTTTATCCAAGGAATCACCTGCTCAAATCTTTTGCATTTGATATTTAATACCCTGTATACATATACATACATATATTGAGCTAATATTCTTGAAGAATTCATCAGTTTTGATACCTTGAAGTCTACATAATTTTTGCGCGTATGTTCTGGGGAACATCGCGTTATAGTTTTGCCCAAATGTCTGTAACTTTCCAATTTTTTGACGAAAATGGTCTCAAACGATTTAGTTCGACTCCCCAATGAAGAATTCGAGGTCAAATTTGATTCTGTCCGTCCGGCCGTCCGGCCGTCCGGCCGTTGCCACGATAACTTGAGAACGAAATGAGCTAGCGACTTGAAATTTTCAGGGTGGGTGCCGCATCCCAATATGACGGACAAGTTCGTTAATGCGCATAATCGGCCCAGTGGTTTCCGAGTAATAATTTTGTTTTCAACCAACATGAATCCGATCGAATTGAAACTTGGTGAGTAGTTGTAGAATATGAACTTAAGCACGTTCCTGAAATTTTATGCGAATAGTATGGCTAGAAATTTTAAAAAAAATTATTAAAAAATATTTTTGTTGTCACGATAACTTGAGAACGGAAAGCGATAGCGGCTTGAAGTTTTCAGGTTAGGATGTGCACCAGAACGCGACATTTCAGTTTGTTTATGAGCATAATCGGCCAAACGGTAATAGAGTTATAGCCATCTGAAAATTACTGAAATTTGGTGGTTTTTTGTTCCTCATTAACTCGAAAAATACTGAACCGATTGAATTCAAACATGGTTATTAGTTGTAGAATGCCAACGCAAAAATGTTTGCAAAATTTGGTGAGGATAGCATTCGTAGAAAATTTTAAAAAAATCATTGAAAATAAAAAAAAAATTCTATATATCAGTTACTATTCGTTTGAAATTGCTGAAATTTTGCAAGAGCCTTCATAACCTAACTTTACTGCCAAGTTTCAAGTTTTAATACGATCGGTTAAATATTGTTGGAGATTCGAGCATTCTTGTGTGAGTTCAGTAGATGGGTGACCGTTGCCTCGATACCTTTCGAACGAAAGCAGATATGGACTTGCAATTTTCAGGGTAGGTTACGTATCCGAAAGGGACAGTTGAGTTCGTTATTGGGCATAATCGGTCTAAAGGTTTCCGAGTTATACCCACCTGGAATATTATTTCCTTGATAACTCAAAAAATAAATATTCGATGAATTGAAGCTTGGTAACTAGTAGTAGAAAATCAACATAAAGACGTGTTTAAAATTTTGTAAGAACCGTACCCCTAGAAAATTTTAAAAAATTACGAAAAAAAAAATTTTAAGTACCGTACCCCTAGAAAATTTAAAAAATATCACGAAAAAAAAAATTGGTTCAAGCACTGACGTGAAGTCAGAAGCTTTTGCGCGTATGTTCTATTGTCCATCCTTCTGTATTGGACACCCTTAATCGAATTTACCATGGTAAATTATGTTGTCCATTCTCCTGTATTGGACACTCTTAATTCGAATTTACCATGGTAAATTCGAATTAACTGTCCAATACAGGAGAATGGACAACATAATTTACCATGGTAAATTCGATTAAGGGTGTCCAATACAGAAGGATGGACAATAGAACATACGCGCAAAAGCTTCTGACTTCACGTCAGTGCTTCAACCAATTTTTTATTATGAAGGCCTCCTTCTAGTTCTTGCCTTCAGAAAAATGTTCTTAATTTCGGCTTGATTCTCCGACTACGGTAATGAGAAAATAGGACCAAATTATATGAAAATCAAACTGTTTCTAATGAATGTTGAAATTACTGAATTTAGTGCTGTAGAGTTATCTGAGATTTTTGCTTGCACTTGACAACCAGAATAATCTCATGGTCGCAATGAATTATACAAAGGCAATAAAAAAGGTATTTCCGATCTAATGCAAACTCCAATTAATTCGACACAATGGATGTTTCGAAGAAACTGTGTCATACGTAATATTTGAAATATGTCACGCTTACTTGAGGTATAAATACATTAAAGAGCTATAAATCTCATAGTTCTTCCTTAGCATCTTTGTTGAACCGAGGATTCCGAGACTTACGAAACATCAAATAATAAATAATATGAATATCTCTATGAAAGTGGCTTTTCTGATGGTGGTAGTGATTGCTGTCGTGAAAGCGGATGGTAGGTAACTTCTTTTCGTTTCTATATATAGTGATATTGAATATTGTGACTCGTGTCGTCGACACAGTGACTTCTTCAAACTACACCAACGATATCTATATATTGCAATCGATGAACTGGACATAAAGTTCTTCTGTTCTTCATTTTCTTTCTTTCTTGTTCTTTTTCAAACTAGTCACACATTCTTATACGCATGGTTTTCTGTCAAAAATGGATATAGTTCATTCCCTCGTCCTTAATAATTCATTCTCTATTTGAATAGATTAAGTAACGGAAACAAATTTAGATCTCATTGTTCTTTAACTTTATTACCCAAATGTTTTTCTCTATTTATTTCCACCATTTCCTTCATAGGAAAAGTTAGAAAGAGTAATAAAAAAAATTGGTTCAAGCACTGACGTGAAGTCAGAAGCTTTTGCGCGTATGTTCTATTGTCCATTCTTCTGTATTGGACACCCTTAATCGAATTTACCATGGTAAATTATGTTGTCCATTCTCCTGTATTGGATACTCTTAATTCGAATTTACCATGGTAAATGTGCTCCATAAAATAGCCTCCGCTCCACAACGTGTTGAGTTAGTAGGGCCCCGAACGTTTTGGTAACGGTTGCGCAACTGTTTCGTCCGCTGAATGCGACCAATGTGTCTTAAAAGAATATTTATGGCAATTCAGTGCACGGACAAGTCAGTTTGTGGGAAATAGCGTTGTTTCCGAGTTGGAGGGTCCGTATCCTTGCCGAGTGGCTAATTTGGAAATTCATGTTACTCCTAACGGGCATTTAAGTCATGCGGATGAGCAAACGAGAAGTTATTCAACTGCTGGAGTTTTTGTCTGAGAGGATTGGGGTTTGGAGGTGCAGAATGCTATTAATCCATAGAATCTCCCCTTGGAGTGTCCGCGGATGCGCGGATTGATGCAGGGATCTCTCTTGAACCACTGGTTTTGAAGAATCAGAGTTTCGTGTCAGGTGTGTGATTTTTAGAAAACTTTAAGCCGTGAGCAGATTGCGCATGCGCAAAGGAGAAGTGACTGTTTTTGTGTTGTATGGGTTATGTTGGGTGTGTTTTACGTCTAGCGGTCATGGATTTTGTGCTGAGCCGATATTGTGAGGTTTTAAAAGAAAATTCAAAGCAATTCTGTGAACGGACAAATCAGTTTCGAGGAAATAGCGTTGTTTCCGAGTTGAAATGTCTGTATCGTAGCCCTGGGGCCAATTTGAAAATAACTATATTTAGAAGATCTATTTTAAATTACTTTTGGATTTGGAGAATAGGCGAAGAAATTGCGTTCCTATTTCGAAATTCATGTAATCTCTTTCGGAGATTTTTCGAAGTGAAGAAGTGATTTAACTGCTGGAGTTTTCATCCGAGAGGATTGGGGTTTTGAGGTGCTGGATGCTATTCCTCCATAGAATTCCCTTGGAAGTGTCTGCGCATGCATGGATTGGAGCTGTGATATCTCCTGAACCAATGGGGTTGAAGAATCAGAATTGTTGGGAGTGGGTTGCGTCTAGCGGTGATGGATCTGGTACTGAGTCGTTATTGTGAGGTTTTAAGAGAAATTTCATGGCAATTCTGTGCACGGACAAGTAAGTTTCGATGAAATAGCGTTGTTGAATTGTATGTATCGTGGCCCTGGGGCCAATTTATAAATAACTATATTTGGTAGATCTATATTGAATTACGTTCGGATTTGGAGAATAGGCAATTGCGTTCCTAACGGGGGTCCCATAACCGCAATTTTCTGTTATTTCGATCAACGATAAAGACAACAGCCAAACTGTATTGATAGCCAGATTTGTAAAAGGAACTTGAAAAAAAATAAAAAAGCACTGACATGATGTCAGTACTCTTTGGCACGCGTGCTCACGTTGGCTAATTTGAATTGATAGATGAATACTTCCAGCTCAGTGGATAGAGTGAGCTGGAGATCTACTCAGAGGGTAGTGGACACCATTCAATGTCGGGTCAAAAATTAACAATGCTGTATCTAAGCTGACATAAGGATTGAGTAACAAAGTTGAAAAGAACAAAACTGACTCTCTTTAGTCGCACAAGCTCCTAGAAGCCTCTGAGGGATCTCCTTGGGGCAGACTTGGGAGGATCAGTATAATCATAATCATGTTTATAGCACGCGCGCCAAATGCAGCTTTAGAGCTCATGCTAAGACATGATTATGATTATACTGATCCTCCCAAGTCTTCCCCAAGAAGATCCGTCAGAAGCTCCTAGGAGCTTGTGCAACTAAGGAGAGTCAATTGTGTTTTTTTCAACTTTGTTATTCTATCCTTATGCCAGCTTAGATACAGTACTGTTAATTTTTGACCCGACAGTGAATGGGGTCCACTACCCTATGAGTAGATATCCAGCTCGCTCTATCCACTGAGCTTGAAGTATTCATTATTTAATTCAAATTGGCCAACGTGAACACGCGCGCCAAAGAGTACTGAGTTCACGTCAGTGCTTTTTTATAATTAATTACATTCAATATTGAATATTATGCTAATTTCATTTAGTTTTATGAATTCTCGAGTCTATAGCTAGGAAACCAACGGAAGAAGGAAAACTATTAATCAATCGGAGAATATGAGTCTTAGTTATAGAAAATTCCACACCAAAACTCATTTCATTCTGAATATCCATATCAAAGCTACACAAGAAAAACTCATTTATTTCTGCAATATCAACAACCGGTATCTCTTCATCTAACCCGAATCTGGAAAAATGTTAGATGAAAAAATGGGTTCAAGCCCTGTGGACAGGAGCTTTCTGGCGCTCTAGTTCAAACAGACAAATTATATCTCCGAAAGTATTGGTTTCTCAGAGTTGGGAATTATATCAATGTATTCATATAATAGAACTGCATCCTAAAGGAAATTCAATTCAAATAATAGTTTATTTATCAAGATTAAATGAGCAATCATGAGAATGAGAAAAGCACCATGGAAGAAATCAAATTAAATCTGGCCAATTTTGCCCAATAACGAACTTAACCGAGATATTCATCTCCCTAAACACTCTGAAAATTTCAACTACCTACCTCATTATCCGTTCGAGAGTTATATCTATGTCTATGGATGAAAAGCAGTCTCACTACTCTCAGATCTCTTACTTCATGTTCAGTTCCGAAATGTAAGAATTTTCTGAGAAAAACTAATATCGGAGCAAACAACTGAGATTTAACTCACTTCGCTCACAATTCTTCGATTGATTAGGCTCAGGAACATGGAACATCATTTGACATTATGACAATTCATATTCATACATAGAATAATATCATTCTGTGACAACGTTGAAATACGATTTATTATTGAAATTTTGAAAAATCATATCTGAGATTTTTCTCACTTCGCTCACAATTCTTCGATTGATTAGCATAGACAAGATATACTATGATTTATTAGTCTCAGGAACATAATTTGACATTATGACAATTCATATTCATACATAGAATAATATTATTCTGTGACAACGTTGAAATACGATTTATTATTGAAATTTTGAAAAATCATATCTCCGAAAGTGTTAGCTTGTTAGAGTTAAAAATGATATGATTGGATTCTCATGAAAAAACTTTTTATTAAAAAAAATTTAATCTGGAATTTGTTTCGTAAAAAAAAAATTTTTTTTTTGTTACTCCGAAACCATTTGTCCGATTTTGCCCAATAACGAACTTAGCCGAGATATTCATCCCCCAAACCTACTCTGAAAATTTCAACTCTCTAGCTCATTCCGTTCGAGAGTTATCGTGCCTACGGCCGGCCGGCCGGCCGGACAGAATGAATTTCGACCACGGATTCTTGATCAGTGAGTCGAACCAAATCGTTTAAGACCATTTTCATCGAAATATTCGAAAATTACAGACATTTGGGCAAATTGATAAGCACTCAGTTCCGAGGAACTAGAGCGCCAAAAAGTGTTTTATTTGTGGAGAGTATTATAGGATTAAAATCAATGTACATCTCAATGACTCACCCTGTACTTATTTCAAACTTCAATAAATTGTTGGCCAGTGTAAAATTTACCCTGGATTACAAATGCTGAGTGTTCAACGAAAATGTAATCAGACTACCAAACAGACAAGCCTAATTTTTCATCATGTTACGAGATTAAAGCCCAAGTGTTTCCTATTAGGTACATCCCAACTTCTTCAGGTTTAATTTTCTGTCCCACGCACATGGGAGGATAACAATAAAAACCATTCCGGAGCGTGCTGTTTCTTCAAGAGACGTGCCCTTTAGAAGAGCGCGTGTCCCATTGAATTTCTTGGAATTCGCGGAAATTGAAATCCCTTCTCCCGCATTTGAAATTCTTCCCATTCGAGAGTTCCATTGTCTTAGAAATACGATACACCTGTACAGAAACAGAAGTGGATGAAAATATTCAGATTTCAAAGATGAGGAGAATCCATCGAACATGTTTTCTTACAACAAAGGTGCCACTCCTCTTGATGTGCTATCAAATTGCAGTATCCAATTCCTAGACAACCAGAGCAGAAACTTCCAATTATTGGCTGAATACTGAACCGGTGTTGGAGCAAAAATGTCTATCCTGTTTCTTTAACGCGTTTTAAGGGAAATATTGGGGTAGGATCGACAAGGACAATAGGTGGGAAAGAATTTACGTGTGAAGTCAGTCAGCTTTGGCACGCTCGTTCAAATTAATTGCCAGAGCAGTCACCAATCCAGGTACCGAACTCACTAAATGCTTCTTGGCTTCCAGAAAAAAAAATTATATTTTCAGAATATTTCCAACAATAAACATTGAATAGAGTTTATATCTAGAAGAAAAAAATGTGGGAGCTTTTGCGCTCTTGTTCACACTTTGAAGTGTATTCTTATTCAATTTATTTTATTTTATGATGCAGTTCTATCATAAAATAAAAAAAAAATTTATTTTTTCTTAAAAAATTTTATATTTCAGAAACTATGTTTCAGATTCCGCTGAAATTCCACACAAACATTCAAGCCACTAATTTTATTTTCCCAATATTTTCAAAACTAAAGATCGAATTGAAATCTAGTACCTACTGAAGCTTCATGCAGTATTTCGTGAGGCGTAAATAGACAGCAGAAAATACAGGCAGGAGGTCCTAACGTCACGACAGTGCTTTTTTAAGAATTTATTATATGACTCAAATCAAACAAATTTTAACACAATGGGTGTTTTGGGAAAAACCACGGGAAATTATTCTGTTCCACTTTCTAAATGTATGTATGTATGTAATGTATTCTCAAAATTTTGTATGCTTAGCGGAGATTCGATGCAATGATTAGGGGTTACCGATATTGAACGGGTAGGTTTCAGAACTCATTTCTTGATCTGTCAAGTTTGAGTTTGATACACAACCCTGCAATTATAGACAGGTTCCTTCGAAGAATAAAGAGTATTCTAGTCTTATTTTCATAATTGAAGTGTTTTCAGATTAGAACGGAATATTATCAGTAAAATGTCACATGATTAAGATATTGTGACATCCTTGGACTTTAGGTTGTGGGGTTCTATGACGTAATAGTTTAAGGCCAACAAGGCTGCAAGTATACGCTCTGTCAACTAAATACCGCTTCATGTCTGCAAAAATATTATAGTAAATTGTGTTGAAGATTCACCATGTGTCAGCAATGCCCTGGTGGTTTAGTAGATGCAATATCTAAGTCTCATAGTTTTCTGAGCAATGTCTCCTGCAGTCACAAGCATTTGAATGGCCTTCTGGAAAGTTTCATAAGAACCTGGGAGAAAATTATTGAATTGGAATCATTTTTTACAGAAAAATGTAAAAGACCTGACTTCGTCTACATCCCGTGTGGATCAGCATGCGATAACTTCTGCAAACATATTCATGAAGATATAATTTGTGCTACCGTTTGTGTACCAGGTTGTTTCTGTGCAAAAGGGGTATACGATGAGGCTACAGACCAATGCGTACCTCGTGAAGAATGTTAACCCTACATCATGATATGAAGAATACAGATTATAATAATAATAGTGACTTTATTCTCCATGAAATAGGAACACTGTAATTCATTCAAAATAATAATACGATAAATAAACTCCAATTAGGGAAATGGCAAAGGCCAGATTGGTAAGGAGAAGATTGGCAGAGTTCTGATCTTGACCAAAAACAAACTTGTACATAATATATAAAAATTCTTGGCGATGTAGGAACAGGAACTCGACAGAAACAAGCACACGAATTAGAAGAGCATAGTAGATGGTGATTTGGTAAATCGAGTATTCTGAGTAAGAAACAAGATGGCTGTCGCATTTTCATAAGTATGCAAAAATTTCGTGAAGGGATAAGTCTTCTTCATAGTTGCCTAAGGCTAGTCGGCGACGATTAGTAGAAATCTTCAAAAATTCATGCTAACGGTGTTTTTACTATATTATACTAATTAAAATTGATGATATATACTCCATTCACTTTTATAAAGTCTCCCGGTTGGCCATGAAATTTTGACACATTTCACTATGTATATTTTGAAAATGTTAGGTTATAGTCATTTTCCTGTCAGATAACTACGCAACGTTGTCCTCTCTACATAGAAGTCGTAGTAATTACGTATTTTCACGATGTGAATTTACTACGGAAAAATATTGAATTTGAGAAGAAAATATTATGTGAATTCAATAATTCCACAGTCCTGCAGGCTATAGAAGAAAATGTTTCCTTTCTTGTCACTGGAAATATGTCACGTATATAAACTGGTTGGAAGATTCAATTATGCTATTGTCTTGTATGGAAATCAAGAATCAAGTGTTGCAATTTTATTGAAAAATAATGGATACAGTAGTCCCTTACTTTGTGATAGTTCATTTGAAAAAGGAATAAAAGTGCCTGAATAACCCGGTAGGAAAACTTCTAAACGAACATACGTACCTATATGGAATTCACTTTTCGAAATTCTCAAGAAATAAGCCTACAGAAGACATTTAAATACCTTGTTGCACAACTTAAAATACACCAGTTTCAAAATGTGGTAGAACTACGAAGCTCTAGTCATTCTTATACCATTTAATAAAATATAATTATAGGAAACTAAGTAATTTCATTCGAGAGTTCAACATGTCAGAATGAAGTTTTCCTATTGCAGATTTCGGTTCTGTATCTGTATCTTCTTCAAAATAACTTTCGGCGTTTTCAATTTCAAAGCGAAGAGTTCTTAATTATATTCAAAGATAATGATCTGTTTTAATATTTTTTTCTAAGATGGAAGATTATATTATGATTATTTTGAGAGCAGAAATCGGCAACATCTCTGCGAATTATTTTGACCTTGACGATATTCCAGCAGTGCCAACCTGCCTCTGTGTTAGTTACAAAAACATGATAGACCTAAATCATGGCCAACCGGGAGACTTTATAAAAGTGAATGGAGTATACCTATCTATAACTCTCCTGAATTGTGGGAATTGATGTCAATCACGGAAATTATATCGAAATAAATATTCAACATTCGTATCGTATTTTTTTTCTACCCAGTTCCATAATTGTCGTCTTGACTTATAATTAGTCTATTCAACAAGTGCTTTTTTGGTCCAAATTTTTGTGTATTCTCCGAAAATTATGATTGAGGTGTCATTCGATTCGGAATGGCAGTAATTGCAGTAGTTATAAACAATTAAGTGAAAAAAAAGAAGAAGCTTTGATTTTTCGTCTATATCTCAAAAACTATTTGAGATCAGTCAAATTTGTAAAAAGATTCACGAAGACGAGGAAATTTTCTAAAGGATTTTCAACTTCCGGAACTAGGACCATTATTCATAATTTTCCGAGAGGGTTGAAAATACTACCGAAAACGGGTACTCTGGCTTGCGTTATCCTCGCCCCCTTCGGACCTTTCATGAATGAATATTATTTAAACTTATTAAATATGAAAATGAAGATTTGAAAAAAATCAGGCGTCTGTAGGCTAGATCAATGAAGAATAAACCGTGGTCCAAAAATGCTTATCGCGACTTTTCACTTAGTTATCCATTAGTTGATTAACAATTTTTTGTAGCATAAACATTAACATTGCAAGTGCGATAATTGTTGAACTATGAATCTGAGAATCTAACTGTCAGTGGAACATGCGCGCAAAAAAATTCTACTAATTTGGTGAATTACTCCCTCGACACGAATAGGTTTCAATCAGGTCTGGATTCGTGTGTAGGAAACCCAAATCAACCGGAGCGTTAAAACAAACACTGTTTAGTTTCGGTTTTAACCATGAAGGAATAAACATTTAATAATATGTTTTCTGTCACGTTCAGTGGTTTTAAGAGAAACCAAGATGCATAGAATAACAAGGTGTCGACGCTCCCTGCTAATTCCTGTTAAAATTTTCTGCCGAAAAACGGACCTAGAATTGTCAAATCACGTACTTTGGTGTACTACTTCATTCTGTAAATGATGGTGGCGCTAGTGTCGATTCCGCAGATTCTGACAAGCGAGTAAATCAAAACTGACTAGCGACAAAGTTCATTTTCCACCGTTGCTATTTCGAAAATCGAAATTAAAAGAATACTTGAAGCAGTTTATTGAAAAATCAATCGACTTTTTAATTAATCAGACATCTGTTCAGACATTATATGTAAAACCCATTTGTTTGGAATAGAAAACTCATCTTGCCAAGACCTAATGAGGTCAAATAAGGGATATATCAGTGAAGTAGTTTCATTAGAATATTTTGAATGGAACGATGAATGAATTCATTATTTTTCTATTATAAAAGATCACATCCAATGTCATTAGAATATAAGCATTTAATTTATGCATTTTGAAATACATTGAATAATACAGAATTTTCTGTAATACCTCTACATAATATCTTTCGATATCATATTACATATTACTCAAATGCATTAATATGGTACCTTTATCATGATTAAATTGAGCATTTTATTAATTATTATTTTCGATGTATAATTTGAAACTTCATCAAAACAATCTTATGTAAACAGCATTTTTTTCAGTCACCCAATACCGGTTGACAACTTTTATGTTCTCAGCAATTGGGTATGATGATTAGACTTCAAAATATATTTGATTTAATAGCTATTATGCAGAAGTATATTGATGAAATATCGAAAAATGATTCTTTAAATTGATAAACTTACCAAATAGAGGGTAGTATACTACGTTTCAATATTTTATTCAATATATATTGGGTAGAAAAATGTTTTGGACAAACAAATGTTCCAATTTCCAATACCCCACCACAAGCCAGTTGCCATTCTTCTCATATTATAGAAAAAGAAAGACTCTTTAGGAAAGCTATTCAACTTTGATGAAATCACACTATGTGGATGACTCTGAACTTTGTTCTATGCTAGTCCTTTTATCGTTGACAAATAATAATGTTAGTTTACATATTATCATATCTTTTCATTCCTTGTCAATATATAATTGTAATTGTATGCTGAATATAATTATTAATTAATAGAGTTATAACTTAATGTTCCAACTGTTTAAACGGTTTATGTTCATCAACATCCAATACCGGCATGTATGAACTATTAAACAACAAGCAAGATTATAATAAATCAGCAAGTCTGAGCGTTCTCCCATGTTGTTTTATCAAAAACGGTATTATTAATTATTATATTATAAATATTATAATTAAAGCCTATCTTGGTACAAGAAATCTGCCCCTGATCCGGTACAAATAAACAATTTTTAAAAAAACTATATTCGTATAAAACCGAAGGATTTTCGAAATGAAAATAGTATTTGATGAGAATGCTTCTGGATGCTCGTACAGAGTTCGCACAGCAAACATTCGGCCTACTTTCGCGGTGGAAAACGAGGACGTTGAACAAAATAATAAATTTTAGCAAACTGTACGACTTTCCACAAGAAACTAGAATAAACAAATATTCGAATTTAATTTAACATGTCGATAACTTTGTCCATAAAATTTCTACTGACGGCATTTATCGGCGAAAACAGAAGTAGAACAATATCCTTGTATTTTGACAGTATTGGGAACGCAATTCGGCAGAAAATATCTCGAACCAAGTACTTTCGATCTGTCCTAAATGGTTTATATATATAGGAATATAAACATATTTCCGGGAGTTGCTCCTATCTCATGAGAAAATTATGGTTTACCAAATTTGGATCGACTGATTTCTGCAGTGCTGTGGGACAAAACTTCCGAAAAATATAAAGATAAATCTGGCGTCGCGGAAAAATTAGAATTTTGATTCAGCTTGTGTTTTCAATCATATCTCCGAAAGTTTTAGTTTGTTAGAGTTCTTAGGTGAAACTGCATCTTAGAAGAATTGAATTTGAAGTTTGTTAAATAAAAAAAAATATTTTTGTCGTTACTCCAAACCTCCGATTTTCCCCAATAAAGAACATAACTGAGGTTTTTATCTCCCAAACCTACTCTGAAAATTCCAACTGTCTAGCTCATCACGTTCGAGAGTTATCATGTTAACGGCCAGACAGAATCGATTTTGACCATGGATTCTTGATCAGTGAGTCGAACCAAAACGTTTGAGATCATTTTCAGCCAAAAATTCGAAAATTACAGACATTTGAGCACTCTGTTCCGAGGAACAAGAGTACCAAAAATATATCTTCGATGAAATTCAGAAGCTTTCATTTATTTTAACACTAAATGTTTCAATTTGCCAATTTCCCAGAGTTGGCTAAGATAAAAAGATACAAGCTATTGAAATTGCAGAAAAAAATCATTTTTTGTAGCTTCGACATGGATATTCAGAAAGAAATGAACTTTGGTTTTCTACAACTATGACACAAATTCTCCGATTAACAGTTTTTTCCTACTTCCACTAGTTTCCTAGTTTGGATAAATGAAACTAAATGAAATTAGCAGTAAAATATGAGTATTTTGAGTCATTATGAGAATTTTCAGGAAGAAGACTCACCCTGTATATGGAATGTGTGGTCAAAAGAAGAAAATATAATTTGACATCGGGAATCGTATGAATTGTTGTTTCGACTTCGATTCAAACTTTGTTGGATCTACTATTTTTCAAAAAGGCATATTTCTAGAACCAATAGATAAACTTAGCCCATTCACAAAGTTAATTATGCAGTTCTAGATTCAAATATGCCCTGCTCATGTCAATTCTCTAAGTTGCTTATTTTGAAAGTTATTGTGCTTACAACTTCTTCACGAGGATAATTTTCTCATCGTTATTCAAGAGAAAATGATATGAAATCTCAATTGTTTTTTTTTTTCAGACAACTGTGATGATCCGGACCAGATTTATAACGAATGCGGTCCATCATGTCATACTTCATGCAGTGATATTCGACAAAAAAACTTACAATGTCTTGATGTATGTGTACCAGGTTGTTTCTGTAAAAAGGGAGTTTTCGATGGAAAAAGCGGAAGATGTGTACCACCCAATAGGTGCTCCAGAGGAAAATGAATCAGAAATAATTTAATTATTCATTTGAACTGACTGTACCATGATGTTCTATGATAATAGTAAATAAAACACTGAAATAAATCGAATTAAAATTTTTTAAATCCTTTAAACTATCGCTCATGTGTTGATGTAAAATAAAGATCATTTCTAATAAGAAAAATAATTTTTGTTTTCTTATTGTCTCAAATTATAGGGGCTATTATGCTAAACTTTCACTTTAACTATAAAACTGAACATAACTGAGCCACACAAATAATACCTAGATATGAATTTTAAGCTATATTATTTTAAGTACCGTATGGGGGATAATAAGAAAAAAATAAAAAATTTTTCATTAGCCTGGCCCATGGGGTTGTTTCTTCTTGTTTCATGTTGAAATGTTGGAGAGTGTAAATGAGTTCGATTAGAATTGACATATTGACATAGGATTTTTATCGTAGTCTAGGGGATAATGATTCTACATATACACTTTGGATTGAATATAACACTGTATTGTAACATGCACAGGTTTATTTACACAACTTTGCAATTTTCAACTTCACCGTCGTAATAAAATCTACACCAAATATCGTCGATTATTGAGACTCCTAACATTCTCAATACTAACGGGTGATGTTTTAAGAGCTTTTGGATTTGATTTTGATAAAAATACATAAAATTGAAAACAAATTTATGAAATCTTCTATTTGAGTCGATAGAACGATCGATATCATTTAATGTTTAAATATTATTTCATGTAAATGTTGGCTACTCAAATGGTCCATACGCCGGATCCAATTTTGGCATACTCTCCCCAACATATCAGCCGGTATCTCACGAATAAATTCTTCAATATTGGCTTCCAGTGCGTCATTCGTTGGTGGCTTCTCGCCCCCTACGATAGCACATAGCACATAGCCCCACAAAAAATAGTCTAGAGGCGTTATATCACACACTCTAGACGGTCAATTGACCGGCCCCAAACTTGAAATAAACTGCTCATCGAACTCTCCTCTCAATTTTGGCCATTGTTTCGTGTACTGTGAGGCATTTGGCACTGTCTTGTTGAAACCACATGTCAGCCAAGTCCAACTCTTACATTTTGGGCAAAAAAAAAAATAATTGCTCGGTAACGCTCACCATTCACAGTAACGTTCCGACCTTTGTCGTATTTGAAAAAGTATGGCCCAATGATACCGCCGGCCCATAATCCACACCAAACAGTGACTTTTTCGGGATGCATGGGTAGTTCTTGGGATGCTTTTGGTTGCTCCTCACTCCAAATACTGCAATTTTGCTTGTTCACGTATCCATTCAACCAGAAATGAGCTTCATTGCTGAACACAATTTTGCGATAAAAAAAATTGGTTCAAGCACTGACGTGAAGTCAGAAGCTTTTGCGCGTATGTTCTATTGTCCAATCTTCTGTATTGGACACCCTTAATCGAATTTACCATGGTAAATTATGTTGTCCATTCTCCTGTATTGGACACTTAATTCGAATTTACCATGGTAAATTCGAATTAAGAGTGTCCAATACAGGAGAATGGACAACATAATTTACCATGGTAAATTCGATTAAGGGTGTCCAATACAGAAGAATGGACAATAGAACATACGCGCAAAAGCTTCTGACTTCACGTCAGTGCTTGAACCAATTTTTTTTTCGTGATTTTTTTTAAATTTTCTAGGGGTACGGTTCTTAAAATTTTTTTTTTCGTCATTTTTTTCAAATTTTCCAGGGGTACGGTTCTTACAAAATTTTAAACACGTCTTTATGTTGATTTTCTACTACTAGTTACCAAGCTTCAATTCGATCGAATATTTATTTTTTGAGTTATCAAGGAAATAATATTCCAGGTGGGTATAACTCGGAAACAGTTAGACCAATTATGCCCAAAAACGAACTCAACTCTCCCTTTCGGATACGCAACCTACCCCGAAAATTGCAAGTCCCTATCTCCTTTCGTTCGAAAGTTATCGAGGCAACGGTCACCCATCTACTGAACTCACACAAGAATGCTCGAATCTTCAACAATATTAAACCGATCGTATTAAAACTTGAAACTTGGCATTAGAGTTAGGTTATGAAGGCTCTTGCAAAATTTCAGCAATTTCAAACGATTAGCTACTGATATATAGAATTATTTTTTTTTATTTTCAATGATTTATTAAAAATTTTCTACAAATGCTATCCTCACGAAATTTTGCAAACATTTTTTCGTTGGCATTCTACAACTAATAACCATGTTTGAATTCAATCGGTTCAGTATTTTTCGAGTTAATGAGGAACAAAAAACCACCAAATTTCAGAAAATTTCAGATGGCTATAACTCTAAAACCGTTCGGCCGATTATGCTCATAAACGAACTAAAATGTCGCGTTCTGGTGCACATCCTAACCTGAAAATTTCAAGCCGCTATCTCATTTCGTTCTCAAGTTATCGTGACAACAAAAATATTTTTTAATAATTTTTTTAAAATTTTCTAGCCATACGATTCGCAAAAAATTTCACAAACGTGCTTAGGTTCATATTCTACAACCACCCACCAAGTTTCAGTTCGATCCGATTCATATTGGTTGAAAACAAAATTATTACTCGGAAACCACTAGGCCGATTATGCCCATTAACGAACTTGTCCGTCGTATTGGGATGCGCCACCTACCCTGAAAATTTCAAGTCGCTAGCTCTTTTAGTTCTCAAGTTATCGTGGCAACGGCCGGCCGGACGGCCGGACGGACAGAATCAAATTTGACCTCGAATTCTTCATTGGGGAGTCGAACTTAATCGTTTGAGACCATTTTCGTCGAAAAATTCGAAAGTTACAGACATTTGGGCAAAACTATAACGCGATGTTCCCCAGAACATACGCGCAAAAAGTGGATATTCATCCAACTTTGCCAGCGTCCATTCACTAAAAGTTAGCCGTTGTGGTAGGTCGTGCGAGATTTAGTTACAAGATTCCGAACAGCCACCTCAGAAGGTCGAGCTAACTGACCATAAAATGGAAGAAGTTCACGATACACTTTCTTAACCGAGCATGAATTTTGATAATATAATTCAATAATTTGCAAGCGTTGTTCCTTTGTAAGTCGTTTCATGGTTAAATTATAGACCAAACTGAACATGTTTGACAGTCACGCAAGGTACGAAACCCGAGTCAGCTGTCAAAAAAGTGTTTCCAAAAAGAAAGTGCTAAAAAATCACTCGTTATATACTTGTACGTTGCACGTCTTTACCGTCTAACAGTCTTTTTTCACACGTCTAATAAGGTTTTACCACACTCACACGTCTAAGAAGGAATCAACTCCCTTAACGATTCTACCGTCAAACTCACTCGGCTGCACCTTCTGCCTCAATTCGACCTCCGGTCGACCCTTAGTACGTTCTTACCTCTCTCCATGAGCTAGAGCTGTACTACAAAGGTAGTTTCTGCTGATTGATAGATATGCCTTGCTATACTCGCTGGAACCAATAGGTTTCCATGAGAACGATGTCTGGAGCGGATGCCTTAACAGCTAGCTACAAAAAGAAGCTCCAAGATATATGAAAATCACAGCTGTCCGGGAAAAATTAAGTGTCTGCTACTTGGCAGTCCCGATAGTCACCTACTCTTTCGGGGTAGTTAACTGCACAGTGAATGGAATTCCCCTGCTAGACAGAACCACTCGTAAAGTGATGAACATGAATCGTAGTCTGCATCCCAGCTGCTCATTTCAAAGAATATACCTCCCACGAGCGCAAGGAGGCAGAGGTTTGCTAAGTTTGGAATACCAACACTATCAACAAACGTTGGAAATAGCAATAAGTATATTGCCAGTGCAGACACGCTTCTGAAAATGGTGGCTCATCATAAAATTAGGATCCAAGGAGCTATCTTCTTTAGGGTTGGTCAGAGAGCTTAGACATTAGAAGGTTATATTTTGGGCGGTTAAAATTATGTCTTCATAATACAGAATATTTAAATTCAACCGCCAAAAATATGATAGTTCACATCACATCAACCTTTCCATATCCGTTTCCTCAATAAGTCCTCATCCATACCACATTGTAATAATAGGACATGGTACCCTGGACTTTCACGGAGAAGGGGAATTACGATATTATAGAAAATTTGGTATCTTGGCTAGGAACTACGGCTCTATCGATCTAGAATATTTGCAGCGCTGCGGTGTTGCCGCTTATATCAAAAACTACTGCGATATTTCGAATGGAACACCCTATATATTATTGGTTTCTTGGATTCGACGTAGCCTCCTAATTAATTCTGTATCAACTTCCTCATCCCCATCTCTAGTGTTTTTTGAATAATTAATTGATTTACTTAAATTTTTGTGCAAAACATAGCTTCAATTCAACATTTATCACTTCGTTACTTGGAATCCTAGGAAGCCGAAATTTTGGGTATGTTATTCAAAATCTGTGGTGTTTCCAAGACATACTTAAAGGATAAAAAGTGCGTTTTTCTGAATGGAATGACCTGTATTATATCATAAGATGTATTGGAAGATAATTGAATTTCCGATCAAACGATATAACATATTCCTATACCAAAATTGTGAGATTTTCGAATTAATTGCAAATATTCATGCCAATGGGAATATTGAGGTACATTTTGTATTAGGTATTCATGAAATGTCAAGAAAATGTATTAAAATTATGATAATTTGAAAATCGGCATCGATTGTAAAGTATTATTGAATTTATAGTCGAGTCAACAAGTGCTTTTTATGTCAAAATTTTTGCGTATTCTCCGAAAATTATGATTGAGGTGTCATTCGATTTAGAATGGCATGTAGATAGTTTTTGAGAAAGTGCTAAGGCCGCAAAAATTGCAATAGTTATAAACAATTAAGTGGAAAAATACAAAGGGGTTTGCTTTTTCACCAATATCCTAAAAACTATTTCATATAATTCAAATTTGAAAGAATGTTCAGAAAACGGAGAAAATTTCCTAAAAGAAAGTTCCAACTCCCGCAACTGGAGGACCAATATTTATAATTTTCCCAGAGTGTTGAAAATACGCCCGAAAACGGGTACTCCGGCTGGCGCAAGCCTCGGCCCCGACCTTTAATGAATAAGAAACTATACATTTTCAGATATAAATTTTCATTGAAGATACAATGGCATTGTTGAAATTGTGCTTCCATAATATATCGCAATACACAGCCCGGATATGAATAGTCAATAAGTAGATGTGAATTAGTTACATAATATCTATTGATGATGGATACATTGATTCCGAAACGTGCGTTGGACGCCAACATAATTAGTGGACCAGAGTGTAGTTACTCGCTGATTAATATTGAATCTCATCAAACAAAATCTAATTTGATATATACAAAATTATGGACTTATCAGGACTTTGATTCAATGATAAAGTATTGATTAAATTAATGTTTCAGAATTCAGTCAAGTTTGTCCATCAAACGAGCACTCCACTAATTGTATAAAGGACTGTCGAGTATCCGGGGATCCAAAACCGGTCACATGTAATGATTCGGTTTGCGATTGGGGATGCGAATGTGATGATGGGTACGTCAGGATTAGCCAACCCAGAGGGATGTGTATTCCTTTAGAAGAGTGCAGTGAGTATTGCCTAATTATTTGTATATCGATCATCTTCCACTAACCTTCTTATCGCACGTTTTTGGCGCTCTAGTTCCTCGGAACTGAGTGCTTATCAATTTGCCAAAATGTCTGTAATTTTCGAATGTTTGGCTGAAAATGGTCTCAAACGATTTGGTTCGACTCACTGATCAAGAATCCGAGGTCGAAATCGATTCTGTCCGGCCGGCCGGCCGTAGGCACGATAACTCTCGAACGAAAGGAGTTAGCGGATTTAAATTTGCAAGGTGGGTTTGGAGCGTAAATATCTCGGACGAGCTCGTTAATGGGAGAAATCCATCAAGCGGTTTCGGAGTTATGGCCGATTTTAGTAAAAATATTTTTTATGAATATTTCCGAAACCGATCACTCGATCTATCTAAAATTTAGCATCAAATTGTAGAATCATGACCTTTATACGCATGTGAAGTTTTGTATTGACCAGATTACCGCAAAGTGTCAAAAAAAAAATTCCAAAATTTAAAAAAAGTTTTTCTACAATAACTCTCGAACGGAATCAGCTAGGTAGTTGAAATTTTCAGAGTAGGTTGGGGAGATGAATATCTCGGTTAAGTTCGTTATTGGGCAAATTTGGCCAGATTTAATTCGATTTCTTCCATGGTGCAGTTCTCATTCTCAGATTGCTCATTTAATCTTGATAAATAAACTATTATTTGAATTGAATTTCCTTTATGATGCAGTTCTATCATAAGAATACATTGATATAATTCCCAACTCTGAAAAACCAATACTTTCGGAGATATAAATTGTCTGTTTGAACTAGAGCGCCAGAAAGCTCCTGTCCACAGGACTTGAACCCATTTTTTATCTCTCCTATTGTAAGGAATTGTAGGTCTATTTTATTTTTGGCGCTCTTGTTCCTCGGAACAATTTTCGAATTTTTGGCTGAAAATGAGCTCAAACGCTTTGGTTCGACTTCATCGAGAATCCATAGTCAAAATCGATTCTGTCCGGCCGTCCGTTAACACGATAACTCTCAAACGGAATGAGCTATAAAGTTTTTCAGAGTAGGTTGGGGTGATAAATATCTCGGTTAAGTCCGTTATTGGGCAAAATCTGTGTTGGTTTCGGAGTAGGTAACGAAGTTAAAAAAAAATTATATTACAAATTTCAAATGAAATTTCTATAATGTATCGTTATTTTATGATTTCATGGAATGCTCTAATTATAATTTGCTGATGTATGTAAATCCATGAGGGGAAAACCTACATTTTGAATTTAATTTTGTATATTGAATAAATTTTAATACGATTAGAAATTTCAGCCCGTGGTATACAAAAAATTATTCAGTTTGGCCCTCTCCAAAAAAGAGTTGCCCATGCCTGTGCTACACATTTATGCAAAGAAAAATCAGACGGACACAAGAAGGTTGAACCAACAATGCTGTTTTCATTGCTCAATATCACATCAATAAGACATTCCGAAGTTGGGAAAATGAGTTGGTCCCCGAATGAGTCGTTGCATACCAGTAGAGGAAAGCATAGAACTGAAATATTTTACTGCAGGAAGATTGCCATCCAGGAAATTAACATCAACGTCGCCAACACAAATGACATCCTCACAATAAGATAGTGCATGAGTCTAACTGGTTTCCAGAGCATCAATAAAAAGTTTATATGACATGTGAGGTGGTTTATAAACAACGTCAGTTACAAAGGAAATTCCATTATATTAAATTTTGTCATCTCTATGATCATGTAACTTATATAAGGTACAAGCAATTTGTTTAAAAGATTGTTTTTAATCGATATTCAATAACTATCGCGAGATAAATATGGTACATATGGAATTATTTTAAGGAAGTGTTTGAAAGAATAATGATATAATTATCCAGATATAATAGGGTAGGTACCCAATAATCCAAGAATCGTGGTTTTGCCGAAATCGGGAATATTCTATGTAATATAGAATAAGAAACAACGAAAAAGCGTAAGTAACTTATATATAATCTTCAAGAATTTTCCAGATTATCAGAATATTCTGCCGATTTACTACGAAAAACTTCATTATGAAAATTTATTTCTTAAAAAAATACAAATCCGATCCAATTTAAACTTACTAAATACTTGTAGAATGTCGATTCACTCATTTCTGAGGAATTTCGTGAGGATCGTATCACTAGAAAATTTTTATATAATTTTTTAAAAATAAAAAAATGTTTTTATATTAGTATTGAATTCTACTTGTCAGGCAAATGATATTCCAACGTAAAGCAAAAACGTCATTCAACCTCTGGGAATTGCCCTCATACACTATCCAATAATCGATATTACTAACACAAAAACTTCAAAATTTCATGATTCGGTGATTGATGTAAAAGAATTCTCATTATACATCAATATTCAATCATTTATATCAGGATACAACCAGGAAAATGATAGTCATTGAACAAATTGATTTAATCAGGGAAGTCACGAACGAAAGAAAAGTATTGACAAACAAAGTGAACTTTGTGTTTGCGGTATCAACAAATTCAATAACTGGTTGCTAGAAATTGAGTTCTCTCTAAGCACTGGGTGAAACATTCGGAAATTTCATACACATAAAGAAAACAACTTGTTTCACAATAAATAATAACGAGTTGTTGACATAATTATATGTTTCACGTTTTACAGATTTTTGAAACTGCGTAGAATAAACTTAACATTTCAATATACACACAGATGAGAGGAGTGGAAATTCTATACCTTTTCAAGTTCAATTTCGGAAAAAGTAAAACCAATTTCGGAAAAAGTAAATCCAATTTCGGACAAAATATACAGATTTACTCAGTACAATTTCCGAAATTGGATTTACTTTTTCCGAAATTGAACTTGAAAAGTTATAGTTGTTCATTAGTGACATTAGTGCTTTTATTATCTGAATATGATATTTGGGGTTTAGTGAAATTTATTATTGTTATTACATATTATGAAATGTTCTGCGAAACCGTTTGATAATTCATTTCGAAGTATAGATTTTTGGCGCTGTTGTTTCTAGGAACAGAGTACTTATCAATTTGTCCAAATGTCAGTAATTTTCGAATTTTTGAATGAAAATGGTCTCGAGCGATTTGGTTCGACTCACTGATCAAGAGTAGGTTTGGGAGATAAATATCTTGGTTAAGTTCGTTATTGGGCAAAATCGGTCAGATGGTTTCGAAGTCACAAAAACAAATTTTTCTTTTATTCTACAAATTTCAAATTCAATTTGTATTATTTAAGATGCAGTTTCATGATAAGAATCCATTGATATCATTTTCATCTCCAACAAGCTGATACTTCGGGAGATAGGTTTTTCAAAATTTCTATAATAAATCGTACTTCTATGTTTTCACAGAATACCGTAATTATTCTATCTATGAATTATTATATGATCTGTGTTCATACATGTCATCTTATTTTCCATCAAGAGACATGTCAAATTTATTTCTGGTTCATACCCATGATATAAAGTATCCCTCATGTTCTAGAAAACGAAATATAATTGAATGCAAAATGACCAATGAAATAACCTCAGCTATCGTAGAATTAGGAGGAATATATGATATGATACTTTTGGGTGATAATATAATGCCCGTGAATAATCCATATGATATCCATATGATATGATGATGGAAATATATACTTTGGTAAGTTAAAGCCATAACAAGCTTATCTTCATGGGATTCCTTAATTTGTTTCCGGTATGCTTGTCATTGTTGTCTATAGATACATGTGGATTTTGGAAATAAATTATTATTTTGGAAAATAATCAAATTGACTTCAGAATATCTCCAGTACAAACAAAACTGGAATCTTGGCTAAGTTTCAATTGGTATAATATAATTTTCAGAGTAGATTTGAGGAATGAATATCTCGGATAAGTTAGTTATTGCGTAGAATCGGTCTGGTGGTTTCGGATTAATAATTTTTTGAATTAAATTTTTTTTATGCTGCAATGCTATCATAATGCCCCTGATCTACGGGCGAGTAAAACCGCGGTTTTTGGCTCGTCGCCTTAAAGCTCGCCGGTGGATCATTGCAAAACCGGCGACGGTATTGCATTGATACGCCGGCAAGCTTTACCGCGACAAGCCATTAAACCGCGGCTTTACTCGCCCGTCGATCAGGGGCTTAAGAATCCATTGATATCATTTCCAACTCTGAGAAACCAATAGTAGTCCGGTCAATCTTGACCAAAAAATGAGAGTGAAAGTACATAAAATCCCAACAAGCTGAAAATCAGTAAAATTGTTCAAAACATAATTATAAAAAAAATGAGTTTTTCGCGATTTTCAGCAAAACGGTAAGTTTTATCATGAAAGTACTTCAGACAAAAATTGTAGATCATAAAATTATCTATAAAAAATGTCTCATACTTTTTTCCTACGAGCCACCGTTTCTGAGATATAACGATTCAAAAAGTTATAAAAATTGTTATCGTCATAATATGCATGAGTAAGCCACGTATAAACATCTCTAGAGTTGTTATATATTATATATAACATTATACAGTATGGTGCAAATGAAATGAATTAATTCGTTATTTCGTAAACCGGCGACTTTAAGGAAAAATCCTGAAACCCGTCGATTTTTATTCTTAAACGGGCTATTCATAAGGATACCTTTTCATTTCTGACGTCATCTATGTGAGCGTGATGACGTCATCGCTAAAATTTTCAGATGGAAAGGTGGGTGTTGTAATACATTATTTGAAAGGTCTTTTAAATACCTAATCAGCCATATCAATAATGTACAAAGATTGATTTTTTTATTTTTTTCAACAATTAATAAAATTTTATTATTATTATTTAATATGACGTCAAAAATAAAATGACGTCAAAAATAAAATGGTTTCCTTACGAATAGCCTGTTTAAGAATAAAAATCGACGGGTTTCGGGATTTTTCCTTAAAGTCGCCGGTTTACGAAATAACGAATTTATTCCTTTCAATTGCACCATACTGTATATTATGTTATATATACTTAAAATATAAAATATACATAAGCTATAACTATAAGAATATCAGGAAAAATGGAACCCAGTCCCTTAATTTTACAGGAGGGGTAAAACAGCAGTTTTCAAAATGTTTGAAAAACAAGATTTAGTTCAATGTGCAGAAGTTTTTAAAAATAGTAATTCAACTCAACAAGAAGTTATCACCAACGGCATCCGGTTTTTTCTTTCTATGTACGGAGCTCCTAAAAAAACTACCTGTTAAGATAAACATCGATATGCATGATTCGTTAAAAAATACTAAGGGCCTGTTTCACCACTTGCTGATAAAGTCCCGGATGAATCCAGCGGATAAAGTATCTGCTGGATAAATCTGTCGGATAAATATTTTATGTTTCACCACGCGGGTCTCGGATAAAATATCTACTGGATAGCTATCTGACAATGTAATGGGAGGTGTGTTTGGCAACGTCGCATTTATGCTTGCTGCTGGCAAAAGAAACGAAAGGTGTGGCCTTGTAAAGTTGTGTATTTATGTCTCTGCGATGATTATTGCATATAATCAGAATGTTTTGTAAATAATTTAGGAGGTTAGGTTAGACAATTATATATATATTATTAGACAATTGTTAGGTTGTTGTTTTTATGTCGTCTTCTATAATATATAGTCATAGTCAACTGCTCATTTCGATAGTCGAAACCTGGACCTAAACGCTTCCTCGTCGTATTCAGCAAAATTGTCATATCGGGTTCCAATTTCACCACGGTTTCTTGGACGTGAGATACGTGCAAGGAAATCGTCAAACTAGTCCTATAAAAACTCGAAAAGATCCATGTTCACACAAATAAGCTTCTGCTGCTCCAAAAACAGTTCAAGAAAACATGACATCTTCGCCTGTCAAAATACACTTGATAACATGTCATTGCGCATATGAATGACGCCTGTTATGATAAAAGTTGGGTTATCCAACGAATAAAAATATAATGGACGCTTCATCTAGGTGTTAAATTATCCGGGAGTTTATCATCTAGTTTAACCTATCCGACACCCGTGAAACACAATTTTCAGGGTTATCTGTTGGATAAGTTATGAATAGCTTACCCTGGACTTTATGAGCAAGTGGTGAAACAGGCCCTAAAAATAAAAAACAAGTTCAATTAGCTTGTCTTCCTCCAACCTCAGTTGCTGAACATCAACATCTTTTTCGGGTATATTACCAATTTCAAGTGTGGCTTGTTTATCAGCTAGACCCTACAGACTGGGGTTGGAAGTTGGTCAACAATGTATTAGAGCCAGTTCAAACTTTACTCCCACCTGCGCCGGAAAAACTGCAACTGCAAAAAGGGTAGCAGTGCTAAATGTGGTTGCAAAAAAGTCGTACTGTTTTGTTCTCTGGCATGCACAAATTCTCAAGGCCGGTCGTGCTCTAATGTTGAATCACAAATAATGGAGCATTCGTTTGATTCCGACGAAGTGTCAAGCGATACATCGCTATTGACGCAATTTACTTGCATCCAGAGTGGAGATGAAGAAGAAGCAGGAGAAGAAGAAAAAGAAGAAGAACAAGAAGAAGATCAAGAAGAAGAACAAGAAGAATTTGAAACTTACGAATCAGGCGAATGAACTTCACCACTTTTTTTTTAAATTTACTTTGCTTTTATGTTTTCCAATCTTTGAAAATTTCCGTTATTTTGCAATAGTTTCACATTAAAAAGGATAACAACTGACCCGTGGAATAGGCCTACTGAGGAAACCACTTTAAAAAAACGCGCTAAGTACACTAGTCATAGGTGGCGCAAAAAACTAATTTACTTGACCTTTGACCGTATGTTTTGAACAATTTAACTGATTTTCAGCTTGTTGGGATTTTATGCACCTTCAAATGTCTAAAGTGACCGGACTATAGGTACTTTCGGAGATATGATTTGTCAAAGTTTGAACAAGAGCACCAACGCTCCTATCTACAGGGCTTTCCTACCTGTTTTCTTCAACATAATAATATCCTGTTTCTAGTTGAAGAACTTATCATCAAGTTCTGAATTATGGCATCCCAAATTGCTGGTAATGCATTAGTCTATGGTTCTTAAGGTTGATCACTGATGAAATTGCCTGAACATCGCAGCCCATACATCTTCAACGCAATTCATGTGCGGTGAACAGGGTGTCCATTCCTGTAATCACTTGAAGGTCCATCTAATCATTCTTTCCCGATGGAGTGGCGTTACTATCGATACGGGAAACAAATTTCCCTGAGCAATAAAAAGTATCCATCAACCTGTCTCGGTATCTTACGTCATTCAATATCTAAGGAATCAGGACCACTATCGCTGTGCGGCCATTAGAACATATTCCTCCCTACACGCAAATTGATCCGCCGCCAAAAAGGGTAGATGGGGCCATTAAGTTTTCATGGTATCGGTCTCCTCTTACGCGCCACACCAATTTTCGCAAGGAAACTGTAACGGACTGACTTTCATCGTTTGAAGACCGTGAATGCCTATAACAATTTCGTTATTTTAGTTTATTTACCACAATAATTACCTCTTAATAACACGATTTACCTAATAAAAAGTTTTCCAATTAGAGGTTTCAATTTGATATATAGGGTGAGTCAGTTGTTTATAGAAGGATTTCACCTTCAGATTGAAAGCTGTTTTTCATCACTGACGCCCGGTTTCTGAAAGGCTGGTCGAAGTTAACAGAACTGTTAATATCAAATCAGTCCGAGTTTTGGCGCTTTGCGCAACTCAGATGAGGGTTGACAAGGGATGGATGTCTGATTAGTTAACATTTGTGTTGATCAGCCTTTCAGAAGCCCGGGGGTCAATCCTATAAATAAATATCCTCCCGATACAGGATCTTGAATTTTGGCAAAATAGTTCGTTTTTGGCACCCTTGTTCCTCGGAACAGAGTGCTCATAAATTTGACCAAATGTCTGTAATTTTCGAATTTTTGGCTGAAAATGGTCCTAAGCGATTTGATTCGACACA
The DNA here is from genome assembly GCA_937662695.2 of Halyzia sedecimguttata. NCBI lineage: Eukaryota > Metazoa > Arthropoda > Insecta > Coleoptera > Coccinellidae > Halyzia > Halyzia sedecimguttata. Next base: position 41,897,323 of record OW569415.2, read on the forward strand.
CTGATCAAGAATCCGTGGTCAAAATCGATTCATTCCGTCCGTCCGATAACTCTCGAACGGAATGAGGTAGACAGTGGAAATTTGCAGAGTAGGTTTGGGGGATAAATAACTCAGTTAAGTTCGTTATCAGGCAAAATCGGCCAGGTGGTTTCGGAGGAACAAAAAAAAACTTTTACATTATAAGTTTTAAATTTATTTTTTTTTAAGAAGCAGTTTCATGATAAGAATCCATTGATATCACTCTCAACTCTAACAAACTAATAATTGCGGGGATATGATTTTTCAAAATTTCAATAATTATTCTTAATTCTATATGATTTCACAGAATCCAACTTTAGGCGAGTCATAGACATACGTTCTCAAATTAATTACGAAAATTCTTCAAAATTGACGCACAGAAGCCAAATTGGAAAAAGATTACTGCACGCGGTGTTCCCAAGAGGTCGCCCATCCAAGCGTTAACCGCGCCCGATGCTGCTTAGTTTCAGGTTCTTCCTTTAAGTCTGCAATTATATTTATGGTGTAGTTCTATCATAAGAATCCATTGTTATCATTCCCAACTCTGAGAAACCAACACTTTCGGAGATATGATTTGTCAAAGTTTGAATAAGAGCGCCAAAGCTCTTGTCCACAGGGCTTTCCCACTTTTTTGCAATAACTTTGATACGGATGCAGATATTTTGATGCAATTAAAATCAACCACAGTGCTGGTTGACAGTTAACTTTTAATGTCCCTTGCATGTTTCAAACCTTTTTTAGAAACGAAGATTACAAGTCATCCAACTTGAACGCCACAGACATTTACCCAAATTTTTTGATGGTGTTGAAGTTCTTGATCATTTTTCTTAAAAAATTCAACTCTTCGTTGAAGTTAACATCAGCGTTTTCGAAAAAAGCAGCCCCAAAAATTCTAAGATCAGTTTTTTTTGGAAGAATAATAGCCCAATTTTTCCCATAGAACTATAGCGCAAAAACGGAAATGATTTTTTTTTATTTTTTCGACTATGCTGCGTTAGTTACCTCATAATCCTCTGACAGAAACTGTTTATGTGCTCTGAGTACGTTACTTCTTTATAAAAATTCTTGTTTTTGGCGCTCTAGTTCCTCGGAACTGAGTGCTTATCAATTTGCCCAAATGTCTGTAATTTTCGAATATTTCGATGAAAATGGTCTTAAACGATTTGGTTCGACTCACTGATCAAGAATCCGTGGTCGAAATTCATTCTGTCCGGCCGGTCCGGGCGTCCGGCCGGCCGTAGGCACGATAACTCTCGAACGGAATGAGCTAGACAGTTGAAATTTTCAGAGTAGGTTTGGGGGATAAATATCTCGGCTAAGTTTGTTACTGGGTAAAATCGGACAGATGGTTTCGGAGTAACAAAAAAAAATTTTTTTTTACAGAACAAATTCCAAATTAAATTTTTTTCAATAAGCAGTTTTACGATAAGAATCCAATGATATCGTTTTTAACTCTAACAAGCTAATACTTTCGGAGATATTATTTTTCAAAATTTCAATGATAAATCGTATTTCACAGATATAATTATTCTATGTATGAATTGTCATAATGTCAACTCATTTTCCTGAGACATGTCATTATCTAATCAATCGAAGAATTGTGAGCGAAGTGAGAAAAATCTCAGTTGTTTGCTCCGAAATTAGTATTTCTCAGAAAAGTCTTACATTTCGGAACAGAACATGAAGTAAGAGATCTGAGAGTAGTGAGACTGCTTTTCATCCATAGACATAGAATGTAAATATTGAAAGCATAATTCTGCAGGTCGAGAGAGGAGAAAATTTGGTGAACGTAGATCAGGAAATTTTTGATCGATTACAAGGTAATTTTTCATTATTACTCTTGTTTGATACATGTTTTATGAAATATCTACTATTTGTAGGTACTTTAAACCTGTTTTGGGCAATTGTCATACGAAACTTGTTGGCGCTCTAGTTCCTCGGAAGAGTGCTCATCAATTTGCCCAAATGTCTGTAATTTTCGAATTTTTCGATGAAAATGGTCTTAAACGATTTGGTTCGACTCACTGATCAAGAATCCGAGGTCGAAATCGATTCTGTCCGGCCGGCCGGCCGGCCGGCCGTAGGCAAATTTTGAAAATTTAAAAAAGTTTTTCTACAATAACTCTCGAACGGAATGAGCTAGGTAGTTGAAATTGTCAGAGTAGGTTGGGGAGATGAATATCTCGGTTGAGTTCGTTGGGCAAAATTGGCCAGATTTTATTCGATTTCTTCCATTGTGCAGTTCTCATTCTCAGATTGCTCATTTAATCTTGATAAATAAACTATTATTCGAATTGAATTTCCTTTATGATGCAGTTCTATCATAAGAATACATTGATATAATTCCTTACTCTGAGAAACCAATACTTTCGGAGATATAATTTGTCTGTTTGAACTAGAGCACCAGAAAGCTCCTGTCCACAGGGCTTGAACGCATTTTTTTGAAACAAGAGCAGGCATACACTTTATTTACGGATTTACTAACGGAAATTGTGCAAAGGCAACGAAATTATATAGGAGAAGGTTTTCAAATGGACGACATGCATATCCGTCGGTTTTTGTAAGATTTCGAGTTATTGAGGAAATCAAATTTCTGATGTTCATTACACTGGAATCAAAGGACCGATTTGGCCTGCTGTTGTTTCGAAAAAACAATGGCATTTCAAAGAACATGAAAGAGGTTGTAACTGTATTTGATGATTTCAAAAGTTCTTACAAATAACGAAACGTACTCAGAACACAGAAACTATTATTGTCAGAAGTTAATAACGAAGTAAGGCAACATAGTCAAACAAACCTTTAATAGTAGATACCTGCATTCTAAAACATGTTGCAGAATGGGTTCATATTCAGACACGAATGCGAAACTCGCATTCAAACGCATACCTAAGAGTTGAATTGCCGTCTGCAACGAGTATTAGAAGATATTTTCTCTATTTCAGGCAAGTTTTGTAAAATACTGTTGAAATTCAATGAAAAATTCAGATGATAAATCCTAGTGACTTTTGTATTGTATCTTGTCAGTTGGTGTGGCTGTTACGAAAGTTGAAAGATTACGGAATTTTAATTTGAATCGTACGTAGGGCATGGAGATCAGATTCAAAACAGTTTCCTAATAGCATGAATGATTCAAAATTAGCAAGAGTTAAATCAGGGTATTAGGAAACTGATTTATGTCTTATCTCCATGCCCTATGTACGATACAAATTCAAATTCCGTAATGTGTCAACTTTCGTAACAGTCACACCAACTACCAAGAAACAATACAAAAGTCACTAGGATGTATAATCCGAATTTTTCATTAAATTTCAACAGTATTTTACAAAACTTGACTGAAATAGAGCAAATATCGTCTAATACTCGTTGCAGAAGGCAATTCCAACACTCATTTCGCATTCGTGTTTGAATAGAAGCCCATTCTGCAACTTGTTCTAGAATATACTAATAACTTGATTTTTTGCATGATTGAAGATTCTTATGATGACTCAAGATAAACTTTATATGCTTCCTTGTGCTTATTTCATTCAGTTTTATGAAATATCGAGTCTATAACTAGGAAACCAGCGGAAGTAAGAAAAAACTTTTAAGCAATCGGAGAATATGCGTCATAGCAAGGAAAACTCCACACCAAAATTCATTCAATTCTGAATATCCGCGTCAAAGCTACATGAGAAGAACTGATGAATTTGTGCATTTTTAACAGCCAGTATTTTTTTATCGTGTAACTGGAAAAATGGCAGATTATACTAATGCTGAATGTTCAACCAAAATGTAATCAGACTATACCTAACAGACAAGCCTAATTTTTCATCATGTTGCGAGATTAAAGCCCTAATTTTCCCTGTGATCTATTAGGTACATCCCAACTTCTTCAGGATTAATTTTTCGTCCCACGCACGTGGAAGGATAACAATAAAAATCATTCCGGAGCGTGCTGTTTCTTCAAGAGACGTGCCCTTTAGAAGAGCGCGTGTCCCATTAAATTTCTTGGAATTCGCGGAAATTGAAATCCCTTCCCCCGCGTTTGAAATTCTTCTCACTTGGGAGTTTCATTATCTTGGAAATACGATACACCTGTACAGAAATAGAAGTGGATGAAAATATTTCAAAGATGAGAAGAATCCATCGAACATGTTTTCTTATAACAAAGGTGCCACTCCTCTTGATGTGGTATCAAATTGCAGTATCCAATAGGTCTCTTGCATTAATTTTTTTTATTATTGAAACCGATTATTATATCCATAAGAATACTGAAAAAGTTCAACCGCCATAAAAAATTTCATTTTTTAACGAAAAAACGATTATTCAAATTTGGTTTCACTCTTTATTCCTGTGTAACACAGCTCCCTATAGAGGGCTCGTAGTCAGCATTGGCTGTAACAAGCAAATAGTAAATTTTGATTACGTCCTCCGTCATAGCAACGATTCAGAAGTGTTTCACCTCATTTGAAATTGCTTCTTGATTTACCGATTTTCAATACCAAAATATTCAAATTTTATAAATTATGAAAGTGTATGTGGGCATACATGATGATCTGGTATTGAAGTAGATTCAGGAAAACATAAACATATGGTATTTCGTGATACATGCAAGAGACCTATTCCTAGACAACCAGAGCAGAAACTTCAAATTATTGGCTCAATATTGAACCGGCGTTGGAGCAAAAATATCTATGCGTATTAAGGGAAATTTCCGGAATTCTGGAATCCTGCAAGAATGGAGAATTGGATCTCGGTCAAATCAGCTTAAATTTCAGAGTATCGTAGCGGGATGGATCCTCAGAAAAATGTGTGAGTTGAAATAGTTTTATATGCTTAGTTTCTGAAAAACACGTATTTACTTAAAGTCGGCTTGAACTACGGCTGGCCGGCCGTAGGCAAGATAACTCTCGAACGGAATGAGCTAGACAGTTGAAATTTTCAGAGTAGGTTTGGGAGATAAATATCTCGCCTAAGTTCGTTATAGAGCAAAATCGGACAGATGGTTTCGGAGTAACAAAAAAAAAATTTTTTTTTACATAACAAATGCAGTTTTACCATAAGAATCCAACGATATCATTTTTAACTCTCACAAGATTTTTCAAAATTTCAATAATAAATTGTATTTCTACGTTTTCACAGAATTATATAATTATTCTATGTATGAATTGTCATAATGTCAACTTATTTTCCTGAGACATGATATTGTCTGATTCCATGCTAATAGTTGGTTCGATTAACGTCAAAATCGACTAAGAGAGACGGGGTCTGAAAACGGCCGTTCTAGGCAGTTTTCGGGCCTGAAAGTTGACGAAAAGCGAAGCTAAGGGTAAAAAACCGTCAAATAAACCCCCATGTGGCGATTTTATGTCGAAAAGTGAAAATTAAGAATATATATCCCAGGTAAGTACCGACGTTTTATTCTCATACCGGAGATCGACAAGATCGTACGTAGAGCCCGATAGCCCGGGGGTCTAATCCGTCGAGTTTTCGGTTTCGGAACGAGAGAAGGCGGGCTCAAATCCCGGAAAGGGAATTACACTTTTTGGCACTCTAGTTCCTCGGAACTGAGTGCTTATTTATTTGCCCAAATGTATGTAACTTTCGAATTTTTGGCTGAAAATGCCCTCAAACGATTTGGTTCGACTCACTGATCAAGAATCCGAGGTCGAAATCGATTCTGTCCGGCCGGTCCGGCCGGCCGGCCGTAGGCACGATAACTCTCGAACGAAAGGAGTTAGAGGATTGAAATTTGCAAGGTGGGCTTGGAGCGTAAATATCTCGGAGAAGTTCGTTAATGTTCGAAATCCATCAAGCGGTTTCGGAGTTATGGCCGATTTTAGTAAAACACATTTCTTATGAATATTTCCGAAACCGATTACTCGATCTATCTGAAATTTAGCATCAAATTGTAGAATCATGACCTTTATGCATGTTTCTAAATTTCAATAATTAATCGTACTTCTATGTTTTCCCAGAATGCTATAATTATTCTATGTAAGCTTTATTATATGATATGTGTTCATACTCGTACATTTCATCCTGTTCTATGAGAGAGAGTCAAATTCAGTTCAGCTATTTTAATTTGATTTCTTCCATGGTGCAGTTCTCATTCTCAGATTGCTCATTTCATCTTGATAAATGAACTATTATTTGAATTGAATTTCCTTTATGATGCAGTTCTATCATAAGAATACATTGATATAATTCCCAACTCTGAGAAACCAATGCTTTCAGAGATATAATTTGTCTGTTTGAACTAGAGCGCAGAAAGCTCCTGCCCACAGGGCTTGAACCCATTTTTTTTTTTCAAATTTAACTTTTCAATTTAAACTTTGTTTTCAGGAATCAATAGATAAACTTGGCACATTCACAAAGTTAGTTATGCAGTTATAGCTTCAAATGTGCCCTGCATATGCCAATTCTCTAAATAGCTTCTTTCGAAAGTTATTGTGCTTACAACTTCTTCACGAGTATAATCTTTTCATCATTATTCAAAATAAATGTCATTTGATATTTTTTTATTCAAACAAATGTAACTATCCGGACCTTTTTGGCGCTCTTTATCTTCGGAGTAGAGTGCTTATCAATTTGCCCAATGTCTGTAATTTTCGAATTTTTGGCTGAAAATGATCTTAAGCGATTTGATTCGACTCACTGATCAAGAATCCATAGTCAAAATCGATTCTGTTCGACCGTCCGGCCGGCCGTTAAAACGATAACTCTCGAACTGAATGAGCTAGACAGTTGAATTTTTCAGAGTAGGTTGTTATGTCTATTATAAAAAAGATTATTTTCAAATAACTTTTTCGACTCAACTCAAACGAGGCATCCGGTTGGCTCAAGAAATTAATATGAATCTTTATAATTGGGGCGCCAGATGGTTTAGCCAAAATGTTTAGGACACCTAAGATTTTAAATAAATTTACTCAAACCATCAAATCAGTCGAAGATTCGCTTCGAGCAGGTTCGTAAGTTCTTTCTTTATCTCGACTACACTACTTTGGGAAATGGACAAGAAATTATAATATAACTATTCTTCTTCTTCTTCAGGTGCCCTCTCCATTTAATGAAGGTTGGCGACCTAACTATAACAATTTTCAATTTAATAGGTAATGTCGAATAGAAATAAGCAGGTAACTTTTCACAGTGGTAACCTAATATGGTACTTATCTGTTCTACGTTGTCTAGTTAAAGGGGAGTTAGTTCTTCCTCAGCTAGGTAGAATGTCTTACGTCGATCTGAGTCTTTTAACAGGGTGGTGTTTTCCGAGTTCCAATATTATTCGAAGTTCCTATCCAAACTTGGAGTGGAACTAACGGTTATAGCTTTTCGTACGATTTTCTGATTCCCACCGAATAGCCAACTCTAAAAAGTCCTTAAAAGAGAACGTAGATACATCAAAACAAAACCCAATGAACAACGTTCGGTATGCTATTTTACCCTAGTCTTCAGGGACAAAACCTGGTTTTCCAGAAAGTGGCGTGCCTTTATATCCCCAGTATTTGGGTAGCCGGTAACCTCGTTCAACAAACAATTCTCTTATTCCAGAACAATCGAAGGTTATCCCGCTTTGAGTGGAATTCGCAAGTTGTTAATTCCCTCAACTATGAGGATTCCAAAATTGGATTAATCGAAATGGCGTCTCCTAGCACAATTCTTTCTCGAAAAATATATTCGAATGTTAAAGACGGCACGCGAATACGTTCACTATCCGGGCTCTTTATCGACAAAAAAACATCGCGATTTAATCAGTGCTTCTCAAACAAAACCATAACAAGGTTTGGGAGATGAATATCTCGGTTAAGTTCGTTATTGGGCAAAATCGGCCAGATGGTTTCGGAGTAACAAAAAAAAATTTTAAACATTAAAAATTTTAAATTCAATTTTTTCAAGATGCTGTTTCATCATAAGAATCCATTGATATCATTCTCAACTCTAACAAGCTAATTCTTTCGGAGATATGATTTTTCAAAATTTCAATAATTATTACTCTCAATTCTATATGATTTCATAGAATACTCTAATTATAATTTCCTGATGGATGTAAATCCAACATCAGATGGGTCATAGACCTACGTTTTGAATTTAATTACGAAAATTCTTGAAAATTGACGCATAAAAGCCAAATTGAAAAAGTGGGGAAGCCTTGTGGACAGGAGATTTGGCGCTCTTGTTCAAACCTTGACAAATCATAACTCCAAAAATATTGGTTTCTCCGAGTCGGGAATTATTTGAATGAAGTCCTATTTAATTTAACTCATTTCATGATGCAGTTCTATCATCAGAATCCATTGATATCATTCTCAACTCTGAGAAACCAATACTTTCTCAGATATGATTTGTCAACGTTTGAACAAGAGCGCCAAAGCTCCTGTCCACAGGGCTTGAAACAATTTTGTATACCGAATGCGGTGCATCATGTTCCACTTCATGCAGTGATATTCCACATAAAACTGGTTGTTTCTTTAGAAATATGCCGAATCAGGTATTTTTTATCCTTATAAACTATCGCCCAGGTGTTGATGTAAATTAGAGATCATTTCTGATAAAAAAATTTAATTTTAGGTTTCTTCTTGTAAATTTTCGACTAAACTCTTGACTTTAACTCTAAAACTAACCATAACTGAGCCACACAGATAATAATTGATACATGTATGGGGCTGAACTGTTACAATGTTATACCTGAGTACTATTTGCAATAAAGAATTATTATAATAACAACACTTTTTAATAACGAGCTTTTATGATAATAGGGTGTAGTGCAGGTGTCACCAAATGGCGAACTATTTTGTGCGGACTCAGAAGAATTTGAAGGGAAAAATTTGTGGTAATTGAACTTAATCTGTGCTTTGTTTTATCTCTCCCGATCATCGGATAGCCATGCTGCAATGTCATTTTTCGGATTAATTATTACTTTGTTATTTTTTTGGCTCTCCTGCTCCACAGAACAGAGTGTCTATCAATTTGCCGAAATGTCTATAATTTTCGAATTTTTGGCTGATAATGTTCTCAAACGTTTTGGTTCGACTCACTGATCAAGAATCCGTGGTCAAAGTCGATTCTGCCCAACACATAACTCTCGAACGGAATAAGAAAGACAGTTGAAATCAGAATGAGTTTGGAAGATGAAGGTCTCAATTAAGTTCGTTATTGTGCAAATCGGCCTGGTAGATTCGGAGTACCGAAATAATTTTTTTTTACATTACATATTTCGAATTAAATTTTTTCAAGATGCAGTTTCATCATAAGAATCCACTGATATCATTCTGAACTCTAACAAACTAATAGTTTCGGAGATATGATTTTTCAAGATTTAATAATCCATGGTAATTATTTGATTTCATAGCATGCTCTATAATTTGCTGATATATGTAAATCCAACATATGAGGTGAGTCATAGATCTAAGTTTTGTAATTATTTTTTTTATGATGCAGTTTTATCCATTGATATCATTCCCAACTCTGAAAAACCAATACTTTCGGAGATATGATTTGTCGAAGTTTGAATATTTACTGGCTAGTAGTTTGACAAAAGTGCCAAAACCTCTACAGACAGGGCCTTTCCACATTTTTTAATTAGATTTATCCTTAATAAAAAATATTCAGAATTCCTTTCACCTTAATTTTGAACGCATGTTCTGAGGAACAGCATGCTATCATTTTCCCCAAATGCCTGTAATGTTCGACTTTTTTGCCGAAAATGGTCTCACTCACTGATGAAGAATTCGAGGTCAAATCTGATTCTGTCCGGCCATTTGCCGCGATAACTTTCGAACGGAAAGAGATAGCCACTTGCAATTTTCAGGGTAGGTTGTTCATCCGAATGGTACAGTTAAGTTCGTTGTCCCATTCAGCTACTGAACAAGAATATAGATACGATTGTGTTCAAATTTTGAATTTGGCCGTAAAGTTAGCCTTTTGCAAAATTTCAGCGATATCAGACGGAAAGTTTCAGTGATTTTCGTATAACCGGATTATGAGTAAAAAAAAAGACTATTTCAAGGAGCAAAATTCAGGGGGTTGTGACTCCAAAAGAGGGGGCCTCATGACAAAATCAAACATTAGGGGTCTCCTAATTTAATCTCGAGAATCAGTGATCAAATTTTGTTGAATTAATTTCCGGACACCCTTTATATACTTACGAATTTCCAAATGAATTGGGGAAATTTCGAAAATTGGTTAAAATTGGATTATCTATGCTATTAGTTGCTACTGTATAATCAATTAGATTGTGCTTAAAATTCGGAAGATACAAATATTTTGATGTAAAAAAGGATCAGATTTGATTACCAGATGCTGCATTCACGAATAGTGTAATAATATCTTGATATCAAAACCAAAATCAGCATACCTACTACATTGATACTTCCAAGTTTGCGAGACATAGGGACACGTAGCGCCGTTCTGTTGAAACCAAAATTCCTCCAGTTGGTTTTTAATGACAGTAAGAAAAAACTGTTTCTTCTGTATTGGACACCCTCAATCGAATTTACCATGGTAAATTATGTTGTACATTCTCCTGTATTGAACACTCTTAATTCGAATTTACCATGGTAAATTCGATTTAAGTGTCCAATACAGGAGAATGGACAACATAATTTACCATGGTAAATTCGATTGAGGGTGTCCAATACAGAAGAATGGACAATAGAACATACGCGCAAAAGCTCCTGACTTCACGTCAGTGCTTGAACCCTTTTTTTTTCGTGAATTTTTTGAAATATTCTAGGGGTACGGCTCTTACAAAATTCTTTTTTTCGTCATTTTTTTCAAAATTTCTAGGGGTACGGTTCTTACAAAATTTTAAACACTTCTTTATGTTGATTTTCTACTACTAGTTACCAAGCTTCAATTCGATCGAATCTTTATTTTTCGAGTTATCAAGGAAATAATATTCCAGGTGGGTCAAACTCGGAAACCGTTTGACCGATTATGCCCAAAAATGATCTTAACTCTCCCATTCGGATACGCAACCTACCCTGCAAATTGCAACGGTCACCCAACTACTGAACTCACACAAGGCTGCTCGAATCTTCAACAATATTTAACCGATCGTGTTAAAACTTGAAACTTGGCAGTAGAGCTAGGTTCTAAAGGCTCTTGCAAAATTTCAGCAGTTTCAGACGAATAGTTACTGATATATAAATTTTTTTTTTTAATTTTCAATGATTTTTTAAAAATTTTCTACAAATACTATCCTCACGAAATTTTGCAAGAATTTTTGCGTTGGCATTCTACAACTAATAAGCATGTTTGAATTCAATCGGTTTTATATTTTTCGAGGTAATGAGGAACAAAAAACAACCAAATTTCAGATGGATATAACTTTTAAACCGTTTGGCCGATTATAATCAAACTCAAATGTCGCATTCAGATGCACAACCTAACCTGAAATCTTCAAGCCCCTATCTCTTTCCGTTCTCAGGTTATCGTGAAAACAAAAATATTTTTTTATAATTTTTTAATAATTTTCTAGCAATACGATTCTCACAAAATTTCACAAACGTGCTTTGGTTTATATTCTACAACTATTCACCAAGTTTCAATTCGATCGGATCTATATTGGTTGAAAACAAAATCATTACTCGGAAACCATTGGGCCGATTATGCCCATTAACGAACTTGTCCGTCGTATTGAGATGCGCCACCTACCCTGGAAATTTCAAGTCGCTAGCTCTTTCCGTTCTCAAGTTATCGTGGCAACGGCCGGACAGAATCAAATTTGACAACCTCGAATTCTTCATTGGGGAGTCGAACCGAATCGTTTGAGACCATTTTCGTAAAAAAAATCGAATGTTACAGACATTTGGGCAAAATGATAACGCGATGTTCCCCAGAACATACGCGCAAAAACCATTCATTTCGCATTTCTCCATAACGAATTGCGATTGCGGTGACGCGCCCTTCTTGATCATTTTCATATTACTTTGTGCGTTCACAATCTCAATAAGTACTTACTTTAAGAACATTGTTACGCCGGTTGATTCCATGGCTCGACTTATGCCTCTCCACGAAGCCAACATATTATATTTCTGTTTCGCTGTCAGGGGAAGTCTGGAATCCACTTGAGCAGGTGGGGCGCACGCTTCATCAGTCTTTTGGTTTTTTCCAGAACTACCACTTTTCGCTAACTTTCCCAGTTCGCATCCCATCTTGAGTATGTTCAAAATGTGATTTTTATCATAAACACGAATTCACCAGTTATACATGTACACGCACTTTCTTGGGTTAATGTTGTGGTCACAACAGAAGTTTAGCCTGAAAATAAAAAGACAGATTATAGCGAAGCGAAAATTGTTTATAGATTGTTCGAGTTGTCAGTAATAACAAAATATGTTAGTAGGTTACAATTTAACGTTTCTTTGAAACCGGAATCAAATGGAATGGGAATGAGCTGCATACGACGATCAGGCATCATGCCTCTCCAAAACATTACTGATCCTCCTCAGTATTAAACATATTTAATAATAATAATAATAATAAAGGACTATCTACAGCGAGATTCGGTTCGTTCTGATTGTCTAATCAGCTAACCTAACTAAAAAAAAAAACAATTTAACTTAGAGAACTTAGAAAAAAATAAAGACAGTATATAGTCTAAACAAGAAGTGCTTTTTAGGTCAAAATTTGTGCGTATTCTCGGAAAATTATGATTGAGGCGTCATTCGATTTGGAATGGCATGTAGATAGTTTTTGAGAAAATGCTATGGCCGTTCGCAAACATTGCAATAGTTATAAGCAATTAAGTGAAAAAAATTGATTCAAGCACTGACGTGAAGTCAGAAGCTTTTGCGGGTATGTTCTATTGTCCATTCTTCTGTATTGGACACCCTTAATCGAATTTACCATGGTAAATTATGTTGTCCATACTCCTGTATTGGACACTTAATTCGAATTTACCATGGTAAATTCGAATAAAGAGTGTCCAATACAGAAGAATGGACAATAGAACATACGCGCAAAAGCTTCTGACTTCACGTCAGTGCTTGAACCAATTTTTTTTTTCGCGATTTTTTTGAAATTTTCTAGGGGTGTGGTTCTTGAAATTTTTTTTTTCGTCATTTTTTTCAAATTTTCTAGGGGTACGGCTCTTACAAAATTTTAAACACGTCTTTATCATGATTTTCTACTACTAGTTACCAAGCTTCAATTCGATCGAATATTTATTTTTGAGTTATCAAGGAAATAATATTCCAGGTGGGTATAACTCGGAAACCGTTTGACCGATTATGCCCAAAAACGAACTCAACTCTCCCTTTCGGATACGCAACCTACCCTGAAAATTACAAGTCCCTATCCCTTTCGTTCGAAAGTTATCGAGGCAACGTTCACCCATCTACTGAACTCACACAAGAATACTCGAATCTCCAACAATATTCAACCGATCGTGTTAATACTTGAAACTTGGCAGTAGAGTTAGGTTATGAAGGCTCTTGCAAAATTTCAGCAATTTCAAACAAATAGTTACTGATATATAGACTTTTTTTTTCAATTTTCAATGATTTTTTTAAAATTTGTTACAAATACTATCCTCACGAAATTTTGCAAGAATTTTTGCGTTGGCATTCTACAATTAATTACCATGTTTGAATTCAATCGGTTCAGTATTTTTCGAGTTAATGAGGAACAAAAAACAACCAAATTTCAGATGGCTATAACTCTAAAATCGTTTGGCCGATTATGGTCATAAACAAACTGAAATGTCGCATTCTGGTGCACATCCTAACCTGAAAACTTCAAGCCGCTATCTCTTTCCGTCCTCAAGTTATCGTGACAACAAAAATATTTTTAAAAGATTTTTTTTTAATTTTCTAGCAATACGATTCGCACAAAATTTCACAAACGTGCTTAGGTTCATATTCTACAACTACTCACCAAGTTTCAATTCGATCGGATTTATATTGGTTGAAAACAAAATTATTACTCGGACACCACTGGGCTGATTATGCCCATTAACGAACTTGTCCGTCGTATTGGGTACGCCACCCACCCTTGAAATTTCAAGTCAAAGTATCTGAGATAATTCAAATTTGAAAAAAAGATTCCTAAACAAAGTCCCAACTCCCCGAACTAAGACAAATATTTATAATTTTCCCAGAGGATTGAAAATACTCCCGAAAACGGGTACTCCGGCTTGCGTAAGCCTCGTCCTCTTCGGACCTTTAATGAATGAATATTATTTAAACTTATTAAATATGAAAATAGAAAAATGAAAAAAATTCAGGCTTCTACAGAATAAATCATCGAACAATAATCCGTGGTCCAAAAATGTTTATCGCGACTTTTCAATTAGTCATCCATTAGTCAATTAACAATTCTTTTGGCACGAACATTAACTTTGCAAGTGCGATAATTGTTAAACTATTAATCTGAGAATTTTTTCCTTTCGTGGAGCTATTTTTTAAAGATCTTGGAATAGATTCCCGTTGGAAAATTTGAAAAATTGTTAATTTTCATTTCGTTATCAACAATTCAATTAATTGAAAAATTATAAAGCTTCAATTATGTATTCAAAAGAAAATTTTAAATTATCTCATAAACAACGCATTGGTATAAATAATTTTTTAAGCAAGAGCAGATAATAATTATTAAAAATCATTTTTTAGTATATTCTGGTCATAAGAAAAAGGATCAATAGTAATATTATAAATGGAAGCTTTATAATTTTTCCCTAAATTAAATTGTTCATAACAAATCGAAAATTAACAATTTTTAAAATTGTCCAATAGGAATCTATTCAAAGACCTTTGAAAAATAGCTCCACCAAAGGAAAAAAATGATCAGAGTAATAGTTTAATAATTATCGTACTTGCAATGTTAATGTTCGTCCTAAAAAAAATTGTTAATTAACTAATAGATAATTAATCGAAAAATCGCGTTATACATTTTTGAACCAAGGATTAAAGTTCATTGATCTATCCTGCAGGCGCCTGAATTTTTTTATTTTCATATTTAATAAGTTTAAATAATATTTATTCATCAAAGGTACGAAGGAGGCGAGGATTGCCCCAGACGGAGTACCCGTTTTCGGGCGCATTTTCAACCCTCTGGGAAAATTATAGACATTGGTCCTACAGTTCCGACAATGGACCTATTTTTCAATTTTTTTTCCTCCTCTATTCGAATGTTTTTTCAAATTTGAATTATCTCGAATAGTTTTTGAGATATTGGCGAAAACCTAAACCTCCTTCTTTTTTTTTCACTATATTGTTTATAACTATTGCAGTTTTTGCGAGCGGCCTTAGCATTTTCTCAAAAACTATTTACATGCCATTCCGAATCGAATGACACCTGAATCATAAGTTTCGAAGAATACGCAAACATTTAGACCTAAAAAGCACTTGTTGACTAGACTATACAGGGTGAGTCTTTGACCACTACATTAATTTTAACCAAATATCCCTCTCATCAAATGGAACACTTATTTCATTTACCATTTTTCCAGATTAGGCTCAGGTAAAAAGTTACAAGCGTTTAAAGATTTCACAATGTGCTAATACACTCCCGCATATAAATTATCTATGACATTGTTGGCGGATGAGAATAAGGCATGGTAACGTGGTTTACAGCTTGATTCGGGATTCCAACGCTCAGGGACGGATCCATGAATGTAGTGAAATTTCTGGAGTTTTCCATTTTAAATCATTCAATGAAGAATATCTCGAAAACGGTGCATTTAAGTAGGAATGATGAAGAATAATATAATGTTCTAAAACGATGGAATATTCTTGAAATGACTCAAGAAAAACTTTATATGCTTTCTTTATGCTAATTTCGTTTAGTTTTATGAATCCACGAGTCCATAACTAGAAAACCAGTAGAAGTAGAAAATAACTAATATTTGGAAAATATGTATCATAGTTATAGGAAACTTCACGCCAACATTCATTTTATTCGAAAAAAGAATGTCAAAGCTACAAAATAAAAACTGATTTTTTTCAAAATTTCCACAGCTTGTATCTTTTTACCTGAGCTTAATTTGGAAAAATGTTAAATGAAAAAAGTGTTTCATTTGATGAGAGGAATATTTGGTTAAAATTAATGCAGTGGTCAAAGACTCACCCTGTATACCCGTATTATAAAAGTATATGATTACCTAGGTACCTATACTCCATTCACTTTTATAAAGTCTCCCGGTTGGCCATGAAATTTTGACACATTTCACCGTGTATATTATGAAAATTTTAGGTTAGGTTACTTTTCCTGTCAGATAACTACGCAACGATGTCGTCTCTACATAGAAGTCATAGTAATTACCTACCTATTTTTCACAATGAATTTTCATGGGAAAAATAATGAATCTGAGATGATATTATGTGAATTCAATAATTCCAAAGACCTGGCGACTGTTCGAAATTTTTCATCTGTTGTTACTATGGAAAATATTTTACGTACATAAACTGGTTGGAAGATTCAGTTATGCTATTTTCTTGCACGAAAATCAAGAATCAAGTGTTGAAATTTTAAAGAAAAATAATGGATACAGAAGTCCGTTACTTTGTGATAGTTCATTTGAAAAAAGAATAAAAGCACCTGATTATCCCTGCAGAACTTCTAAACGAACAGACGTACCTATGGAATTCCTTACTTTTCGAAATTCTCAAGAAATAATAAGCCTACAGAAGACATCTAAATACCTTGTTGCACAACTTGAAATACACCAGTTTAAAAATTTAATAGTCACTGTTAAACCTTCATAAAATATAGTGATAGGATAGAAAACTATATAAGTAATTTCATTCGAGAGTTTTCCTATTGCAGATTTTAGTTTGTTATAGCACTTCCTGATGTGTATTTTGTCTCTGCTCCTCCAAAACTGCTCTCGGCATTTTCAATTTTAAAGCGAAGAGTTCTTTATTATTCGAAAATAATGATATGTGATAATATCTTGTCTAATATGGAACATTATGTTGATTGTTGAGAGTAGAAATTGGCAACGTCTCAGAGAATTGTTTTGACATTGACGATATTTCAGAAGTGCCAACCTACCTTTGCTTTAGTTACAAAAACGTGAAAGACCTAAATCATGGCCAACCGGGAGACTTTATAAAAGTGAATGGAGTATATATATTCATTCAATTCCACAGGCATTTAATGATGTAAGTACTCGTACTTCCAGAATGTTCAGAACTGAAGGCCATCTTAATTCCTGAACTTCTTCGTCGAATATGTAGGATTAATGATCAATAACAGGAAATCCATTCAAGTATTTCCCAGCATTATATTAAAATGACTACTTAAAGAGCACCCTTGAAGGTGATGGTATTGTGAGCCTTCCCCTAAAGTGAACATTAATGTGCACGGCAAATCGAAACCGAATTCTATTACACAGGTATGGGGGCGATTTCTTAACCACCACAGAGAAGAACTGACAAGCAGAATTTAGTTGGCGTCTCTGCTGTATGTTCTTGTTCAACCATGAAATCTGCGTAAGTTTGCGGCTTATATGGTAGAATTTTCAAATTCCGTAGATCAACCTCAAATACGAATTATGTAGTTTCTGAACTCTATAAGCATCTGATATGGGGCTTGAACCAATCTTTTCTATTACAAAATTAACAATTTGTGATTGGTGTCAGTTTCTTATTCTTGAAATAATAAATATTGAGAAATATCCTCCTACCCGCCGATTTCAATTTTCGAAGTTTGAGAAATGCATGCAGTTTTGCAGTTGGGGGTTTATACCCTTAACCTTCAACAATTGTTTTCTATTGGAAAAGATTGCTTGTGATATATCGCATCAAAAGTCATTCGATGACCAATTCAGTTATGTGAACGAAAATCAAATTTTACCTTGAAATTCTTGCAATAAAAAAAGTTACGATGAAAAGAAAATTTTATATACAAGTTGAAAACAGCTGCGAATTAATGTATTAGATCGCAAATGAAACAATAAACAGATAAGGTTGGTGGTGTCACTTCCACACACATGTTCTCGAAACAAAGTGAGGAGGACAAGAAAATCTTTAGTTTTTGTTGAAAAAATATTCTTTCGTGAATCTAGCAGATCAACTAAAGATGACAAAATGTATTGTATCGTTTTAGTTGCTAACTGATTTCTCTAAGGCGAATAATATCATATTTCCCGAGAATTTTCCTTTCAATGCGAATTAATTGAGTGAAAAGCGGCGAATAGAAATCTTGATATTTCTGGGACATGGCGATCGCAAGCGGACCTATTAACAAGTGTTGGAAATTTATAATGGGCGTTATCAAGACAGAAATCCTATAAGTAAAACTATTGTTTGTCAGGTGGTTAAACATTTCGAACAAACTGGAAATGTTAAAAACTCTCCAAAATCTGATAGACCTTCAACTACGACATGTGGAGATAAGGCCCTCGATATATTACTTTCCATAGAAGAAAATCCGAAACAATCTACACGAAAACTGGCCGATGAATTCGATGTGAGTAAGCAGTCAGTTGGTAATCTTCTTAGAAAAACTAAGTTTCACCCACACAGGATTCAAAGCACACAAGAATTATCTGATGACTATTTCGACCGACGAGCGCAGTTTTGTGAAGTAATTCAGGAGAGATGCAATGAGGATGATACCTTTTCATCGAGAATTCTTTTAACGGATGAAGCTACGTTTTACTAGAATGGGTCTGTCCATCGACATAATTGTCGCTTCTGGTCCACAGCAAATCTTCATTGGGTGCAGACAGTTCACACCCAACATCCCGAAAAATTTAATTTGTGGTTGGGCACAATTGGTCATCATATTATTGGACCTTCTTTTAGGAAATTTGAGTAGTGACTCTTATCTAGAGTTACTGAGCAATCAAATATTACCTGCAGTCATTGATCTCTTTCCCGGTGTGAATGGTCGACAAGTAGCTGACAATATTTGGTTACACCAAGATGGTGCGCCTCCGCATTATGGAATTGAAGTGAGGAGGTATCTTGATGACAAATTTCCTGAGAAATGGATTGGTAGGAGAGGATCAGTTGAATGGCCACCCCGATCTCCAGATTTGAACCCTCTCGACTATTTTCTGTGGGGCCATTTGAAGAGTACTGTTCACCAAAATCGGCCAGTTAATTTGGAAGACGTGCGGTTTAAAATTCAGAGAAAAGTAGGAAGAATACCTGTTGCTGCGTTGAATAATTCATTGAGGAGTTCCGAAGAACAGCTTGCACATTGCCAAGCAGTCAACGGTGCTCAATTAGAACATTTATTACATTGAAATTATTTTCCATCCTTGAATAGGAAACTCGTCGATTTCAAAAAGCGAGTAACCATACCCAATTGATTATTTTCTAATGTTTTAATAAAAAATGGGTTCAAGCACTGTGGAAAGGAGCTTTCTGGCGCTCTAGTTCAAACAGACAAATTATATCTCCGAAAGTATTGGTTTCTCAGAGTTGAGAATTAAATCAATGTATTCTTGTGATAGAACTGCATCATAAAGGAAATTTTATTCAAATAATAGTTTATTTATCAAGATTAAATGAGCAATCTGAGAATGAGAACTGCACCATGGAAGAAACCAAATTAAAATAGCTTAAATGAATTTGACTCTCTCTTATAGAACAGGATGAAATGTACGAGTATGAACATAGATCATATAATAAAGCTTAGATAGAATATTTATACCATAGAAGTACGATTCATTATTGAAATTAAGAACTTCATCTTAGCAGAAATTGAATTCAAACATCATAGAAGAATTTAAATTCAACAAGAGTGCCAAAAATTGTCAATCCAAAACCAATAGACGAATTCTACCCAACAACGAACTGATCCGAGGTATTCATTCCTCAATTCTATGACTATGATGAACGATAATATACATCTTTCGTCAAATCTACTCCAATATACCAATATTCCAGTTTTGTTTTTGGTGGACTTATTCTGAACTCAATATTATTAACTTACCATTACCATTCCCATCATCATATGGATTGACCATCGGCATGAAAATATCAACCAACAAAAAGTATGATATTATATTATAATTCTCATATTTATAGGATTGCTGGAATGAATGACACTGAGACAACGTCACGTCTCAGGAAAATAGGTTGACATTATAACAATTCATAGAATACCCAAAGAATAAATTCTATCATTCTGTGAAAACGAAGAAATACGATTTACATTGAAATTTTGAAAAATCATATCTCCGAAAGTATTAGCTTTTTAGAGTTAAAAATAATATGAATGGATTCATATGGTAAAACTGCTTATTGAAAAAAATTTAATTTGGAATTTGTTTTGTAAAAAAAAATTTTTTTTTGTTACTCCGAAACCATCTGTCCGAGATATTTATCCCCCAAACCTACTCTGAAAATTTCAACTGTCTAGCTCATTCCGTTCGAGAGTTATCGTGCCTACGGCCGGCCGGACCAGCCGGAATGAATGAATTTCGACCACGGATTCTTGATCAGTGAGTCGAACCAAATCGTTTAAGACCATTTTCATCGAAAAATTCGAAAATTACAGACATTTGGGCAAATTGATAAGCACTCAGTTCCGAGGAACTAGAGCGCCAAAAAACGGCACAACGAATTCTACATTTAGCCACATCGCTGAATAGGTAATCAAATTACCTTTCATTCGATTTATCACAATCCTCATATTCCCATTTGAAAAAATAAAGTAGAGGGGTGTGGGGCGTAGGGGGTAAGAAATATCAAATTCAATTAAGCGTACGATAAATTGCTTTTGAAATTGAAAATCGACCTGTGCGAGGATTTTCTTCGTATACAAGAATTATTAGTTAAGATGTGAAAGGACCAAACTGTCGCAAAGTAATGCCTTTACTGAACATTGCGAAAAATTCTATTTTGAAATATCAATTTCAGATTCACATAATTATGATTTTCTGAGAGTCTGAGTGACATGATCGGAAAATTTCAAGTTCCTGTCAATGAAGAGACCAAGACTTTTTATGATGTTTTGAAAGATAATATTGCAGTTGCCTATTTTCAACTGTTGACTAAATTTCTGAACGATATAATCTCTCTCTTTACGCCCTCCAAAGATTATTGCTGCTGTTTTAGGCGGATTCAACTTCAAGGAGTGGCTTGAAGAGAACCTTTTCAAATTTTCTAGGTCAACATTCAAGATAGAGATAACCTATGGGTACTCCTCCAGATAGAATGACAAGTAAAGTTGAGTAGTAGCATAGTAGTGTTTCTTACACGATTGGAAGTCAGCTGGAAACCTTGCTGTATAAATACTGAAGAGCAGTGGAGAAAGTACAGGTTCTTGAAGTATACATCAGTGGACAAATTCAAAAACGCTAATTGTTTTCACCCATAGACCACAGCTTGAGTTCTACCCGTTAAAATGCCATCATATTCCGTATTGAGTCTGATAAACCTATATAGGATGATACTGACGTGAAGTCAGGAGCTTTTGCGTGCATGTTTTATTGTCTACTCACCTCTATTAGATACTATACTACGAATTTAGCATGGATATATACAATTTTCTCAGCTTTTATAGTATATGAATACATTTCATACCATTTGAGAAGATCATCTATGATCGCAGAATTTTAAATGCTGACATATGTATTCCATTGTAATTGAAATGCGAAAACATGTACGCCTTAAGTAAGTCCAGGATACAATATTCACAAAATTTCGAGCAAATTAGTGGGTCGACATTCTAAAAGCAATCACCGAGTTTTAATTGGAGCAGATTTGAATATTTTTGACTTATAGAGGAAATAACAACAACATTTCAGATGAGTATAACTCCAGAACAATTTGGCCCATTATGCCAATAAACGAACTTAAATGTCGCATTTGGATGCTCAAACTACCCTGAAAATTGCAAATCGCAATCTTTTTCCGTTATCAAGTTATCGTGAGATACATAATATTTTTTCATAATTTTTATGAAATTTTTTCTAGTGGTACCGTCCTCACAAAATTTCACACACGTCTTTACATTGATATTCTACAACTAGATACCAAGCTTCAATTCGATCTGTATTTTTTAGTTATCGAGGAAATAATATCCCAGATGGCTATAACTCCGATACCGTTGGGCCGATTATGTCCAACAACGAACTTAACTCTCCCGTTCGGATGCGTTAAAACTGAAAATTGCAAGTCCCTATCTCTTTTCTTTCGAAAGTTATCGAGGCAACGGTCACCCATCCAGCTACTGAACTCACACAAGGCTGCTATAGATCCGATCGTATTCAAACTTGGAACTTGGCAGTATAGTTAGGTTTTAAAGACTCTCGCAAAATTTCATCGGTGTCGGACGAATAGTTTCGGATATTTAGAATTTGTTTCAATGATTTTTTAAAATTTTTGTAGGGACACAACCCTCACCAAATTCCTTGAGAATTTTTGCGTCGGCATTCTAGAACTAATAAATTTGTTTGAATTGGATCGGTTTCGCATTTTTCGAGTTATCGAGGAAATAACAAACAAATTTCATATGGGTAAAACACCAAAACTGTTTGGCTGATTATGCATATTAACAAACTCAAATGTCGCACTCAGATGCACAACCTAACCTAAAAATTCAAAGTCGCTGTCTCTTTCTGTTCTCAGGTTATCGTGACATAAATAATATTTTTTAATATTTTTTTCAAAATTTTCTTGGGATACGATTCTCATAATATTTCACAAACGTCATTAAGTTTGTATTCTACAACTACTCACTAAGTTTCAATTCGATGGGATTTGTATTGGTTGAAAAAAAATGTTTACTCG
The DNA here is from genome assembly GCA_937662695.2 of Halyzia sedecimguttata. Classification (NCBI taxonomy): domain Eukaryota; kingdom Metazoa; phylum Arthropoda; class Insecta; order Coleoptera; family Coccinellidae; genus Halyzia; species Halyzia sedecimguttata. The sequence continues at coordinate 41,920,011 of OW569415.2, forward strand.
GAAACCGTTGGGCCGATTATTCCCATTAACGAATTGTCCGTCGTATTGGGTCGCGCCACCTACCCTGAAAATTTCAAGTCGCTATCTCTTTCCGTTCTCAAGTTATCGAGACAACTACTGGTCCGCTGGACTTAATCAAATTTGACCTCAAATTCTTCATCAGGCAGTCGAACCCAATCGTTTGAGACCATTCTCAGCAAAAAGTTCGAAAATTACAGACATTTGGGCAAAGTAATAACGCCATGTTCCCCATAACATGTGCGCAAAAACTGAATTCATGTTATTCCTTGGATGAAAAAATTTCAAATTGAAATGCGAAATGATATACTCGTTTATCGTGACTATAAAATATTGAAACTTAGGGAATATGTTCCATTCTATGACTTGTTGCTATGGACTGATCCCTCTTGCGCAATCTAGGAAAACATCAATATCCCACTAAGCCGTTTCAACCTCTTTCATAGTGATTTATATTTTCATCTCATCTTCAGGTAATTTTCCATCTCCTTCAGGTTTCAATTTTCGAAACATAATACGAATTTTCTGTGCAAGTATTACTGAACTTGAGCTCGGAACCCCTAATATTGTTATCTAGTATTACATCTTGTACATAATAAGCGAAATCTTGTTAGAGATCCATTATGAAGCAGTTTAGTCCAACTGGAATTCAATTTATGTACTATTAGAGGGTAGGCATTGAAACAATCATGGACCGTTTGTTCCTTGAATGTCCTATCAAACAGACAAATTTGGTGAGCCAAATCAGGTTCCATTATGGGGTCCACAGGTCTTGGAGAGGCTAAGTTCAGTTCAGTTTTATAAATCATTGTATAAAATTGAATAAGTTAAAACTCGCCATTAGTATTCGGAAACTTTAAGAGATACAGCATCAGTTAAATTATCGCAAAGTTGTAGTTGTAAGGACTTCCGGAAATATCCGGAAATATATCATGAAATATCTGTCATATTTTTGCGCGTATGTTCTGGGGAATATTGCGTTATCATTTTGCCCAAATGTCTGTAATTTTCGATTTTTTTGCCGGAAATGGTCTCAAACGATTGGGTTCGACCCCCTGATGAAGAATTCGAGGTCAAATTTGATTCTGTCCGTCCGGCCGTTACCACGATAACTTGAGAGCGGAGAAATATAGCAACTTGAAATTTTCAGGATAGGTGGCGCATCCTAATACGACAGACAAGTTCGTTAATGGGCATAATCGACCCAACGGTTTCCGAGTAATAATTTTGTTTTCAACCAATACAAATCCGATCGAATTGAAACTCGGTGACTAGTTTTGGAATACAAACCTTAGGATTTTCGTGAAATGTTGTGGGAATCGTATCACTAGAAAATTTTCAAAAAATTATTATGAAATATTATTATGTCACGATAACCTGAGAACGGAAAGAGATAGCAACTTGAAATATTTAGGTTACGTTGCGCATCAGAATGCGACATTTTAGTTTATTTATAGGCATAATCGGCCAAACGATTTAGGAGTTATACCCATCTGAAATTCGGTTCTTATGTCCTCAACAACTCGAAAAATACAAAACCGAACTAATTCAAGCATGGATATTAGTTGTAGAATGCCAACTCAAAAATTCCTGCGAAATTTCGTGAGGATCATATCACTAGAAAATTTTAAAAAAATCATTGAAAAAAATTCTATAGGTACATCAGAAACTAACCATCCGACATCGCTCTTTTTGCATGAGCCTTCAGAACCTAACTCTACTGCTAAGTTCCAAGTTTGAACACGATCAGATCCATATTATTGGAGATCCGAGCAGCCTTATGTGAGTTCAGTAGCTGAATGGGTGATCGTTGTCTCGATAACTTTCGAACAAAAGGATACAGGGACTTGCAATTTCCAGGGTAGATTGAGCATCCGAATGGCAGTGTTAAGTTCGTTTTTGGGCATAATCGGTCCAACGGTTTCGAAGTTACCATGGTAAATTCGATTAAGAGTGTGCAATACAGGCGAACGGATAATAGAATTCACCATGGTGTATTCGATTAAGACTGTCCAATACAGGAGAATGAACAATAGAACATACGCGCAAAAGCTCCTGAATTCACGTCAGTGCTTGAAGCAATTTTTTTTGCGTAATTTCGAAAAATTTTCTACGTTTACACACGCATTTATGTCGATATTCTACAATGTAGTTAGCAAACTTCAATTCGATTGAGTCTATATTTTTTGAGTTATCGACGAAATAATATTCTAGGTGGGTATAACTCCGGAACTGATTGACCGATTATGCACAAAAACGAACTTATCTCTCCCATTGGGATGTGCAACCTACCCTGAAAATTGCAATTCCCTATCTCCTTTGGTTGAAAAGTTATCGAGGCAACGGTCACCCATCCAGCTACTGAACTCACACAAGGCTGCTCGGATCTCCAACAATATAGATCTGATCGTGTTTAAACTTGGAACTTGGCAGTAGAGTTAGGTTTTGAAGGCTCTCGCGAAATTTCAGCGATGTCGGATGATTAGTTTCTGATGTATAGAATTGTTTTCAATAATTTTCAATGATTTTTTTTTTATTTTCGAGTTATACGATCTTCACGAAATGATGCAAGAATTTTCGCGGTGGCATTCTACAACTGACAACCATGTAATTGAGGATATGAAAACCAAATTTCAGATGGGTATAACTCCAAAACCGTTTGGCCTATTATACCTATAAAAAAACTCGAATATCCCATTCAGATGCACAACCTTTCCCGAAAATTTCAAGTAACTATCTATTTCCGTTCTCAGGTTATGGTGGCATAAATAATATTTTTTGATAATTTTTTTTTAATTTTCTAGCAATACGATTCGCACAAAATTTCACAAACGTGCTTAGGTTCATATTCTACAACTACACACCAAGTTTCAATTCGATCGGATTTATATTGGTTGAAAACAAAATTATTACTCGGAAACAGTTGGACCGATTATGCCCATTAACGAATTTGTCCGTCGTATTGGGATGCGCCACCTACCCTGAAAATTTGAAGGCGCTATCTCTTTCCGTTCTAATGTTATCGTGGCAACGGACGGCTGGCTGGACAGAATGAAATTTGACCTCGAAATCTTGATCAGTGAGTCGAACACAATTGTTTGAGACAATTTTCGGTGAAAAATTCGAAAATTACAGACATTTGGGCAAATGATAACGCGATGTTCCTCAGAACAAACGTGCAAAAACAAACAATTTTCACAAAAACAACTCACGCAAGGTAGATTTGCTATGAGGCCTTCCAGACTGGCCCACCCCGTACTTACACTCATCCGATCGCCCCTACATAAGCATATTCCATCCGTCCGAACGATGTAGTCACACAACCAAATATTGACGATAATATCAGAACTAGGCCGAACAGATCGGACCGTTTAAAAAAACTTCCGCTGATGGAATTGAACCCGGTATCGTCTGAGCGTGAAGCAGAATATTACATTGGAATTTTTGTAGAGGCTCCTAGTGGTCTGTTTTCCATGAAATTTTGTACGCCCAAAGAGGTCATTATTCGCCACTTAAATGCCATAATAAGACTCGCGATATGTGGTTTCGGAATTTCAAGCTAAATACTCTGCAAGATCATTGACCATGGTCATTAGATCCTCAAGAAATTTTGTACAATTCTTCGTTTAGGTATTCTTCAACTTATTACCTACTGAGTTTCGATTCGGTCAGGCCAGTATTAATCAAGTTATTGTAAAAACAAAATTTAGTAAAATTAAACAAAAATATTTCTCTTCCTAGAGATCCTATCAATACAAAACTTTGCATACATATTCAGGTCGTAAATCTACATGCTGAATTTCGATTATATCGAATGTTAGTTTCAGAAATATCGACCCCGGTATATTATTCAAAAGCCAGTCAAACCCAATCGTTTTAGAGCATTTTCGGCCAAAAGTTTCATAGACATTTGGGCAAAACCATAGCATGCTGTTCCTGGTGGAACAAGCCCGTAAAACCCGTTTTTGACCAATTTTGACGGCCTAGGCCGTGCATATATTTTTCTTAGCAATAGACCAGAATACTAGCGTATTTTGGGGTTGAAAAGTTGCGCCGAGAAAGTAGGCCTTTTTGAGTTATTTCAGAAAAATATCTTTCACAATATTATTCTTCTATTATTCTGAATACTTGTAACACTATAAAACCCCGTCACTCTTTTTCAAGAATACCTTTTTAGTTTGTTTCAATCATAGATATATAATATATTCGGCATTCAAAACTTATATCTAGGTTCATGGTTCCTCGTACCCCTTGTTACTGGTACGCAACCCATGAATCACGAGTGTGCTGTATTTGTCACCTGATTGTCTGTTCAGTTTATTAATGTTAATTTGTTTTCAATATAAATAAGAAATGTTTTGTCTTATGCATCCGTAGTGATTTTCCACATTTAATATTCCAATGTATTATAGAAATCATATCAATATAATTTTTTTCGTTACCGTGAATTTATCGTTTCAATTCTGTGCGACCAGAATTTGCCTGGTGTAGGAGATTTATTACTTCTTTACGATCGAAGCACTCGAATGAGGTACTTCTTCTAATGTTTCTCGTAAGATTCCTTTGTTCTCAATAGTTTTTTTTTGAGTAGGCTTTTATTGAGGTTTACAATCTTCTTCTAAAAAAATTGGTTCAAGCCCTGTGGACAGGAGCTTTGGCTCTCTTGTTCAAACTTTGACAAATCACATCTCCGATTATTGGTCTCTAGGAATGATATAAATGGATTCCTACGATAAAACTGCATCATGAAAGAAATTAAATTCTAACAGACCGAGTCTCCCCAACTACGAACTTATTCGAGATATTCATTCCTCAAATCTACTCTGAAAATTATATTATATCAATTAAAACTTAGACAATATTGCAGTTTTGTTTTTACTTGAGATATTCTGAACCCAATTTGATTATTTGTCTTACCAAAGAATATATTTTCATCATCATATGGATTATCCACAGGCAATATATTATCACATTGAAAGTATAATATCATATCATCCTCATAATTCTACGATAGCTGAGGTTATTTCATTGGTCATTTTGCATTCAATCATACTTTGTTTTCTAGAACAGAATGTGTATTTCATATCAAGAATAACGAACCAGAAATACTTTTGACATTTATCTCTCATAGGGAAATAAGATGACATGTAAGAACACAGATCATATAATAATTCATAGATAGAATACTTAAGTACAGCATTCTGTGAAAAAACTTTTTTTTTCGTTACTCCGAAACCGTCAGGCCGATTTTGCCCAATAACGAACTCAACTAAGATATTTATCTCCCAAACCTACTCTAAAAATTTCAACTGCCTAGCTCATTCTGTTCGAGAGTTATTGAGAAAACAAAATTTGAAAATTAAAAAAAATTTTTTTTACACTTTACGGCAACCCGATCAATACAAAACTACACTATGAAGGTCCTTAATGTTTTAACTAAAAACGGAGATAACTCCGAAACCGCTTGGTGGATTTTGCCCGTTAACGAACTTGTCCGAGATATTTACGCTCCAAACCAACCCTGCAAATTTCAATCCTCTAACTCCTTTCGTTCGAGAGTTATCGAGTTAACGGCCGGCCGGACAAAATCGATTTAGACCTCGGATTCCTGATCAGTGAGTGAACCAAATCGTTTGAGACCATTTTCAGCCAAAAATTCGAAAATTACAGATATTTGGGCAAATTGATAAGCACTCTGTTCCGAGGAACAAGAGCGCCAAAAAGTGTTTATTTGATAAAGACTCAATGTAAAATTACTTTCACCTATCAAACCATTTTTCGCTAAGTATTCCTGAATGGGGAGGAAATAAATCCATTATTCCATACTTTTGACGATGTACCAAATTCAAATTGCGGGTAACATTGAAGGCTTCAAAGTTACCTTATATTCATACGTTTCCCAAGTAGTTGAAATTAAGAATTTTAACAAATATTAAATGTTTACGATTGAATATTTTAAAATGAAACTGGAGATGACCATATAAAAGGTCAAGGAAAATCAATAACTCACCTGCTCAAAACTACCCTTGTATATTTAATTTTGAATTATTAGGAACCAGCCACCAACCCGCTGAAAAACGCACTAAGAAATGCCGCGTAAAACGTAACAGAATATTTGACAGATGAGATTAATGTGGCAAACTTCATATAGGTCTTCTATGTTGCGTTCAGTATCTTGAAGTTGCGTTCAACTCATACGTAAAAGTTGGACGCAATCCAAGATAACATATGTGAACACAGATCATACGATAATTCATAGATAAAATAATCAGAGCATTTTGTGAAAACATAGAAGTACGATGTATTATTGAAATTTTGAAAAATCATATCTCCGAAACTATCAGCTTGTTAGAGTTGAAAATGCTATCAATGAATTCTTATGGTAAAACTGCATCTGGAAAAAAAATTAATTCAAAATTTGTTATGTAAAAAAAATTTTTTTTGTTACTCCGAAACCACCTGACCGATTTCGCCCAATAATGAACTCAACCGAGATATTTATCTCCTAAACCTACTCTGAAAATTTCAACTGTCTAGCTCATTCCGATCGAGAGTTATCGTGTTAACAGTCGGACGGACGGCCGGACAGAATCAATTTTGACCCATTCAAATTCTTGATCAGTGAGTCGAACCAAATCGCTTAAGACAATTTTCAGACAAAAATTCGAAAGTTGCAGACATTTGGGCAAATTGATAAGCACTCTGTTCCGAGGAACAAGAGCGCCAAAAAAAGTATTAAGCAAACATGATGAATGTTACAGACACGATGAAGATATTAACATGTTAATATTCTTCTTCATTGTATTCAATTCAAGTCCACTGGCCAGGTTCTCTTCAGTCTTCTTATATTGAATGTATTTTCGGTTAGTTGGTGTATGAGGTTGTTTTCGTGGCCTTGCAGACTCTGCTGATATCGGTTGAAGCGGTTTCTGACCTCATCTCTGACGAATGGTATTCCTAGAATGGTAAGATTGCAGACATACCAAGGAGCATCTGTTACAGAGCGGAGTATTTTGAATAATTTTCGTATTTGATGGTTTTGCGCATCCCCAAAATTGAATGCCATAGGTCCATTTGGGTTTGATTATTGCCTTATATATCAGTTCCTTATTTTTAAGGAATAATTTTGACTTCCTACCTATGAGCTTATACATGCTGCGAATTGAGAGATTGATCTGTTGATTCTTTGCTTGAATTTGCTTTTTCCAGGTGAGATGTTTGGTCTAGATGCATGCCCAGATATTTTGCATCAAGATTGTCTGGTATTTGTTCGTTGTTTATTTTGACCGGAGGACATAGGCTTCTTTTGTTGGTGAACTGATTTAGTATCATTTATTTTCAGACGCCATTTTCTATACCACTCTTCTAAGTCGTTCAGGTGTTGTTGAATATATTCCGATGCTGTTTCAGCATTCTCGTGTGTAGACAAAGCTGCTGTATCATCTGCATAAGTAGCTATTGTAGTGTTTGGATGTGTTGGTAAGTCAGATATATATATATATATATATATATATATATATATCGAATGGAAAGTATTTACCCTGTGTGATTTATGAAAGAATAATAGTATTTGATATTCAGGGTTTAATATTATTCAAAATACAATTGTAATTGGCGACGTTTCGGGCAGTGCCCTTTTTCTAGCCTTCAAAATGATTTAATTTAAGTTATTTCCCAACTTATTTGTTGGATGTCATTGCCCGAAACGTCGCCAATTACAATTGTATTTTGAATAATATTAAACCCTGAATATCAAATACTATTATTCTTTTATATATATATATATATATATATATTCTTTTGACTGAGAGCTGTATATGTGTTAGCAGAGGTTGGTGTAACGGGGTGCCATACAATTCGACGTATGATACAAGAGCTTAGGGAAAAACCTCAGCAAAAAACCCTTTCTCCCCGTGAGTGTTGTGATTTGTAACTATTGTTTACAGAATTTGCTGAAATTTAAAAATATTGATGGGGATATATTTCTTCAAAGTGGATTCCCTCGTCAAAAAACGGATAGGTTTCTCCAAGGTACCCGAAACTCAACCTGAAAAATGAAGAGACAAGAGGAGGAAACGAACAAATTAAAAATAATACATAACCTTTCAAAAGTCTCCTCTCACAAAAATACTTCTCTGTAGGCGAATGGGATCTCGTGGACAAGAATCGCCTCCGCTAGATTACGAAGATATTCACTCCTGAAATCCCTTCAATATTTGAATTCAAAAATGAAAATGTTGCTCGTAAGGCCAGGAGGGGCTCTTTCAAAACCAGGTCTGACCGGTCCAAGTCCAAGCGATGATTATTCAGAACTTCAGATGTTCAAAGCTCGCTACAGGGCCCTTAAGAAGGGCTATCATCTCCCATAGATATATATTTTACTTTATATTGTATAAAAGAATGAAAAAATGCGCCGGACAAATTACGACTTTTGTCATGATGACATATTATAATTAAATAATGAGGTATAGGACTGGACCAAGTATGCTCCCTTGTGGAACTCTTGATCTAATGGGGATTTGATGTCACTTCATCGATTTTGACCGCAAAATGTCGATTTGCTAAATAGGATTTCAGCATAAGGAAGTACGGTTGTGGAAGTAGTTTATTCAACTTATACAGGAGACCTTTATGCCATACTTTATCAAAGGCCTGAGACGAGTCCAGAAAGACAGTTGAACATAATTTGTTTCCTTCAATACTAGTGGACATGGTGTTAACTATGCGATGAATTTGGTGAGCTGTTGATTGGTTTAGTCTAAATCCTACTTGGTGGTCTGGTATTAAGTCATGCAAGTGTATGTTGTTTTCCAGTCGTTTCAGGAGTAGTTGTTCAAAAAGTTTTCCAATGACAGGTAAGAGACTAATAGGTCTATAAGATTTCACATCTCTTTCGGGCTTATTCACCTTATGTATCATTATTATTTCAGCATATTTCCATATGGTGGGAAAATATGATAGGCTCATCATTCGGTTGAAAATTTTAACAAGGAGGGATATTACTTTTTTTTGGCAGTTGTTTCAATATTTCTGAAGTAATGAGGTCATATCCTGGAGCTTTTTTGGTTTCGATCATTTCGATTCCTATTAATTTTTCTGGTAGGTATATGTGAATTCAATATTGATGTTGCTCTGAACGAATCAGGGGACAGTTTCTTCAATTTTCGAGGGATTGTGGTCCTTGTGTTTTTCTGGGCTTTAATGAATAAATGAATAATGAATAAAATTTGTGTGCTGTTAATTTATATGCCCAGATTCGAACAGAGAAATAATGTATTTTGCTAAGTAGTATGTGTGTAGCACTGGTTTCATTGTTCGTAGTTTTTGGATGACGCAAGAAATTCGCTGCTACCCTTAACATATATTAAGTTGTAGGTATTGATTGAAAATCAACCCAACTGAACCCTTTTAATATTTTGATGTTTGATATTGGACTCGGACTAATCCTTACATAAACTATACAGTGTGTTCTTTGTGATGAAAGGAATTGTTTTTATTAAACCTTTAAAAACCAGTTTTATCAGTTATCACCCTATATCACAGGAAGCATAAGTGTATCGTTGACCTTGCAGCTAGTCGGGCTGACATCTAAAGGGAGGTTCAGCGTAACATTGTAATCATTGGAAAAGTTGGACATAATAATTATGAAATTCAATTTCTTTTCATCAATACTCATGAAATATCGATCAACTCTCCGTTTTCCCGAAGGAAATTATTTACAAATTCCACAGCAGCGCAACATTTTAGGTAATTATATACTAAAATGTGGATATTAGGTAAAGTAATGAAATATGTAAATGAACACGGAATATCTTCGTTATTAAATTTTCTCGTAGCTTCCCAACATCTTGCTCACTTCCCACTTAATGCAAACTAAAGTTTAATCTATCATGAATTCAAATTAAGCCGATCATGATATAATTTCATAAACATAAAATATGGAACGAAGATTTAAGCTCTATATCTCCATCAGTTTTTCTTTACACACTATGCGGATATTAAAAAATATCCCATCATAAATACGAGAATTTTGCGCTGCAGAACTTAACGGCTAGTCGTAAAATACTGTGGAAATATGAATTTTCTTATTATAGGTATCTAATATTGCTGTTTAATTAATGATAAAACATGGAACAGCTCAATATTGAACCGAATATTCTCACTGGAAGTGGAACAATAGAAGCAAATATCGACGAGTGAAAGTCTTTCCACAGTACATTTTATAGGCAAAATCAGAACAATTAAGCTGAAGAACATGACAGGTTGAAAAAAATGTGGGAAAGCCCTGTGGACAGGAGTTTTGGCGCTATTGTCCAAACTTTGACAAATGATATCTGCGAATGTATTGTTTTCTCAGAGTTGCGAATATATATCTATATATATATATATACATTTTGGTTCAGAGCCAGTATATTTGATTAAGAATTAAGGTTTAAGGATTTTTTGACCCGTTTGGAGTGGAGAAAAGTGTACTCTTTTTTTCTTCGTCGAGCTTTCGCAATTTCTTTATTGCTTCATCAGGACTACTACAAACATATCAAAAAACACAGAATTAACATTGACATATTCAAAAAATATAAATTTGTTCCGCTTACCCAATTTGAGGTTATATAATAAAAACTGGCATACAATAACGTATAGACTTAGAATAACCATTCTCAATCATTTGATTATATTCTGACAGTATGCTGCATACATTAATTAACGTTTATTCAACAATTTTTTAACTTTTTTAATAACATAAAATTTTTGCGAATTCTCACCAGTCAGAGTCATGTGTCATGTTCAATTTTCACTGTAATGACGTATCTTTTCGGCCTTCTCCTTCATTTCAATCTTGTTGTCCTTGATGGCCTCAGTTTTATGTTATTCGTCTAAAGGACCATCATAAAAACCATTGTTAGAATTGTCAAGCGCCAACAAATTACTGTATATACTACTCAATTTCTGGGTGTCTGCCGTCTTATTCATCGAATGTGTTTGATTATTTATATGTACCATCTCCAATACCAGTCTGTTTGTGTAATTGCCTTCAGCATCCAGTATTCTAGCATTTTGGATGTCAATTTCATGACTATATCTATTTGTATGTATAGCTAGTGCACATCTATCTTTGTATTTTTGAATGTCGCTTTTATGTATCGCCATTCGGTTTTTTAAGCACTGAGAAGTCTGTCCTACATATGAGCGTTCACACTGTTTGCAGTCCAGTTTGTAGTAGTCCTGATGAAGCAATAAAGAAATTGCGAAAGCTCGATGAAGAAGAAAAGAAGAGTACACTTTTCTCCACTCCAAACGGGTCAAAAAATCCTTAAACCTTAATTCTTAATTATATATATATATATGTATATAATATATATATACAAATATAAATTCAAAAAATCATAAAATTATGATCTTTATTGAAATTTTTGAAAAATCATATCTCTCAAAGTATTAGTTTGTGACAGTTGAGAATGTTGTCAATGGATTATTACGGTGAAAGTGCAACTTAGGAAAAAAAAATTATTTGAAATTTGTAGTTTAAAAAAAATTTCTTTTTTCGTTACTCCGAAACAAGGCCAATTTTGCCCAGTAACGAACTTAACCGAAATATTTATCTCCCCAACTTACTCATAAATTTCACCTGACTACCTCATTCAGTTCGAGAGTTATCTTGTTAACGGACGGCCGAAAAGAATCGATTTTTGACCACGGATTCTTGATCAGTGAGTCCAACCAAAATGTTTAAGACCATTTTCAGCCAAAAATTTCGAGGAGCAACAACGCCAAAACTTTCATTTTTACCCGGTAGCTATGAAACTAGGAGATATATAAAATTTCTCGTTTCATACAATATTAGCACAGAACTGTCAAAACCACATCATCATATCTCTTAAGAATCTCAAGATGGCATGTACATGCCCTAGAAATTAATTTCAAATTGTGGGATACTAATTTCGGAAATTATTACGATATTCTTTTGAATTCTCGAATCATTTTGTTTGACATATTCGGATGTAATAGGAACATTTCACAATCTTGCATAAATATTATTGCAGAGTTAGAGGAAGAAATATTGTTCGCGGCTATACCACACTGAATATGCTAGATACTGTTCGAACACTGAAGCCAAGCAGCGTCGGGCACGGTTAGTATTTGGATGGGTAACCGCTCGGGAAAACCACGTGCCGTAAAGTTTTTTTCAATTTGGCTTCAGTTCGTCAATTTGCAAGAATTTCTAAATTCAAAACGTAGCTCTATGACTCACCTAATGTTGTATTTACATACCTACATCAGAAAATTATAATTAGACTATTCTATGAATTCATAAAATCAAGAATAATTATTGAAATTTTGAAAAATCATATCTCCGAAAGTAGGTATAAGTTTAATAGAGTTGAGAATGCTAACAATGATGCTAACATATGATGCAATTTTCAAGAATTTCTAAATTCAAAACGTAGCTCTATGACTCACCTAATGTTGTATTTACATACACCAGAAAATTATAATTACAGTATTCTATGAATTCATAAAATCAAGAATAATTATTGAAATTTTGAAAAATCATATCTCCGAAAGTAGGTATCAGTTTAATAGAGTTGAGAATGATAACAATGAATTCTTATGATGTAATTTTCAAGAATTTCTAAATTCAAAACGTAGCTCTATGACTCACCTAATGTTGTATTTACATACATCAGAAAATTATAATTACAGTATTCTATGAATTCATAAAATCAAGAATAATTATTGAAATTTTGAAAAATCATATCTCCGAAAGTAGGTATCAGTTTAATAGAGTTGAGAATGATAACAATGAATTCTTATGATGCATCTTAAAAAAAGGGCGAAAGCCTTGTGGCAGAAGCTTTGGCACTCTTGTTCAAACTGTGACAAATAATATAATATCTTGGTTTCTCAGTATTGGTATTGGTATTGGTTTCTCAGAGTTGGGGATTATATCAATGGATTCGTATGATAGAACTGCATTATAAAATATAATAAATTAAACAAGAATCCATTGATATCATTCCCAACTCTGAGAAACCGATACTTTCCTATCGGAAATCGATATCTATTCCGAAAATGTCGAGAGTTATCGTGGTTACGGGCGGAGGGCCGGACAGAATCAATTTTGACTACGGATGCTTGATCAGTGGGTCGAACCAAAACGTTCATGACCATTTTCAGCCAAAAATTCGAAATTTACAGACATTTGGGCAAATTGATAAGCACTCTGTTCCAAGGAACAAGAGCGTCAAAAATTCTTGCGAATTCTTTGAAAATGTTTGTTTCCTCATGAAAATGCATCACTTTTCTCTATTCGTTATCCACATCTACCAATATGTTCACTTTTTCACTACTTCTTGGCACGCTTGTTCCTCTGAATGGAATGCCTATCGTCTGGCCCAAATGCATTTTTGGAAGTTTTTACCGAAAATAGTAGTTGAATTGAAACTCGGCACTAAGTAGAAAAATATCGAGACGAAGACTAATACAAAATTTCGTAAGAGTCGTATGAATATAAAATGATTTAAACAAAATCTCTATCTCAGACATCAGTCAGATGAAGATCTTGGATCATCAATAATTTGTTCGAGTAGAATTTGATCCCAAGATGCTTAAATCAGTTCGGTTGCGCTATAATTAAAACAGTCTGCTTCGCGCTGTTAGCGGGTTCGATTCCCGAAAAGTGCCTTTCGTTTATTTTGTTTCATTTCGTCTGTCGGAAAAACTAAGAGGTATAGACCAGAATCTCGTAATTAACACAAGTATCAAAACTAATAATGAAAAATGGCGATACCGTTGTTAATAAATCAACAAGTCCAGAGCGTTCCTGCCAATATAGGGTCCTTCATAAATGACTTTGTATAATTAATATACTTATGCATATATTTCACAAGTAAAATAGATCCCAGGGGGTTCATTGATTTGCCGAGAAAGCAAGAGCAGACGCGTTTCTGGCTTCTTGGCCTTCATCAGTACTCTGTAATATTTTTTGCCCAAAATGGTCTTAAACGATTAGCTTAGACCCTCTGATGAAGGTCTAATTTGATTCTGTCTGGCCGGCCGTTACCACGACAACTTGAGAACGGAAAGGGATAGCGACATGAAATTTTCGGGGTAGATGGGCTACTTAAGTATACTCCATTCACTTTTATAAAGTCTCCCGGTTGGCCATGAAATTTTGACACATTTCACCGTGTATATTTCGAAAATGTTAGGTTATGCCCATTTTCCTATCAGATAACTAAGCAACGTTGTCCTCTCTACATAGAAGTCGTAGTAATCACGTATTTTCCACAATGTTAATTTTCTTGGTAATTTAAGAAGATATTATGTGAATTCAACAATTCCAAAGACCTGGCGACTATTCGAGAAAATGTTTCATCTGTTGTTACTATGGAAAATATTTCACGTATATAAACTGGTTGGAAGATTCAGTTATGCTATTTTCTTGTATGGAAATCAGAACCAAGTGTTGAAATTTTAATGAAAAATAATGGATACAGTAGTCCATTATTTTTTTATACTTTATTTTATAATAGAATAAGGGTCCTGAATATCCCGGCAGAAATTCTGAACGAACAGACGTACCTATGGAATTCCTCACTTTTCTAAAAACTCAAGAAATAAGCCTACAGAAAACATTTAAATATCTTGTTGCACAACTTGAAATACACCAGTTTCAAAATGTTGTAGTCACTGTTAAACCTTCATAGAATATAGTGATAGGATAGGGAACTAAGTAATTTCATTCGAGAGTACAACATGTCCTAAGACAGAATGAAGTTTTCCTATTGCAGATTTCAGTTCTGTATAGTACTTCCTGATGTGTACTTTGTCACTGCTTCTTCAAAAATATGCTTACGGCATTTTCAATTTCAAAGCGAAGAGTTCTTTATTATTCGAAGATAATGATATGTGATAATTTAAGGTGGAACATTATGTTGATTGTTGAGAGTAGATATTGGCATCGTCTCAGAGAATTGTTTTTACAATGACGATATTTCAGAAGTGCCAACCTGCCTTTGTTTTAGTTACACAAACGTGATAGATCTAAATCATGACCAACCGGGAGACTTAATAAAAGTGAATGGAGTATAGCTGATTAAATCGTTATATTGCAACATCAATATATATGCGATTTTTGTGTGGGTACGTTTTGATGAGCTCTTCCTCTTGTTGAACGTGGCTCATATTTCAATCATCCTGTACACAATCATAGAAATAAAAGCTGGTTGTTACTATCTATTGTTATTATGTGAAACAGCACATCTGTTCTTTCGATCATAATTATTTTCTTTCTTGATTCCAAACATCATCGATGAAAACAATTAATCGGTATCAATAAAATAAATTTCAACAATTTTCAACGGAAATAAATCAACCTCAATTGAAACGTATAACATTAGTCTATCTGGTTTTTCGCAAATCTGGATTAAAATATAACTCAGTTTATTCTTTCAATCATTGAAGTGCTTGAACATTCATGAGTGTAAATAAGAGTTAATGTAAATCAAATAATATCAACAAAAGGTACTGCGAAAAGTTTAAATGGATTCTATTTATAACCCTGAATTGATCTACATGCTAATAGATAGAGTGGATTGATTCGATGTAGAAAACAACATGAAATTGTTCGTACATACACGTTAATGGCAATCCCATTGCGAGGGTTCATGATTTTAGTTGACTTTATTTCATTTGGTGTTATCTAGGTTTGATTTTTAAGCAAGGAATCAGAATCATTTTGCATCATGCGATTCAACGGAACCGAACATTTTCTGAATGGTAACAGAGACTACTTCAATTCTCTCAGCTTGATGATTAGATACCCAGGCAACACAGATCTTCTAGGTGGTCTCTGAGAGGTGACACTTGGGGATTTATGGGAACTATTGTGAGCTCCCAGCGAGCGCCATGCCACGCAACTATTAGATATTCTCAATAAAGTCTCAAAGTATGATCTATAAGATAACTCCGTAAGATAGCCTATTGAATCCTTGAAGCAATCTCCTAGATATATCGCGGATGTAACTAAAATGGGATATTCACAATGTGATCTCCCATAAAGACAGCGCGCCAAATAGATAAATTTTAAGAAAGGTAGAACATAACGATGGCCCGAATATCTTATTAAGGTCATTATCTGTGAAAATAATAAAATAAATAATAAATGAACTTATCCGAGATATTCATTCCTCAAATCTCCTCTGAAAATATTATATTATATCAATTGAAACTCAGCCAATATTCCGGTTTTGTTTTGTTATTCTGAATATATTTTCATCATCATATATGGATTATCCAAGGGCATATATGGTAGGGGTAGTTATAATATCCTATAATTGTTCATTTTGCATTCCATCATGCTTTGTTAGAACAGAAATCAATATATTTGACATATATATGTCATGGGTAGATAAGATTATATGGATGAACAGTGAACACAGAAAGAACACAGACACATAGTTCGTGTTCGCATTCTGTGATAGCATAACGGGTCCGCCAAATAACTTATTTTTTTAAATGCAATAAAAAAAAGCTACCTACTGAATGTTTTCTCAAATTTCTTTTTTCATTCGAAAGTACAATCCTTCCGGTTAATAATGGAAAATGATTTAATTCAAATGGCTGCCTCGGCTGGCCATGCAGTAGCCTACACGATCGGTCCAATTTTTAAGCACATTATCGATTGTGTGCAGCTGTATTTCACCAATGGCTTCACGAATATTGTCCTTTAAAGCGTCAATTGTCTCTGGCTTGCTGGCGTAACACTTATCTTTGACGGCACCCCACAAATAATAGTCCAACGGTGTCAAATCGCAGCTCCGAGGTGGCCAAACGACATCAGCTCTGCGGCTGATAATGCGATCTTCAAAAACAGGGCAACTCCTGAATCAATTGGACTTTGTATGGCGTCATACCAAGGTCTTTATGCAAAATTCGTCTCAATGATGTCTCCGAAATGTTCAATTCTTGAGAACGACGGTGAATTGATGTTGATGGCGCTTCACGCACACTTCCTGCCACAGCAGCAATATTCTCGGGTGTACGCACGTTTTTGGCTTTTCACGCTTTGGTTTATCGATGAGGATGCCAGTTTCTTTCACTTTTTTCACAAGATAACGAACATACGGAGCTGACGGTACTTCTCTTCTTCCAAAATCCGTACGCAATTTTCACACACATTCTGCAACATTACCATGATTTTCAAAGTAATGTCGCAATATTTCCCAGCGTTGTTCAAGCGTATACACAACCATATTCGTTCAGCGGAAGGATAAAACTAATTATCTGTCAAATCGGACATGAGCTAAGTGTTACCATTCACGAAATAAGCACTAGTTGAAAAAAAAAACGTTAGATGGCGGACCCTTTAGAAGTACGATGTATTATTGAAATTTTGAAAAATCATATCTCCGAAAGTATTTGCTTGTTACAGTTTAAAATGATATCAATGGATTCTTATGATGAAACTGCATCTTGAACAAAATTGAATTTGAAATTAGTAAAGTAAAGAAATTTTTTTTTTCGTTACTCCGAAACCATCCGATGATGGTTACATACATTATACGAATTTCAAACAATTTCATTAAATTTCAAGCATGAGATGATTAAGTTTTTTGTTGATCTACAATAAATATTCCAGTATCAGTTTTCGATGTAGAACAAAGTGCAGGAGTATATTAGAACATTGTGAAATCTTTAAGCTCTTGTCACTTTTTACCTAAGCTGAATATGGAAAAATGGTAAATGAAAAACAGGCTGTCCCATCTTGAACAAGTTAGGTGAACATTTCGAAAACTATCGAATTCAAATTCAGGGAATTCTTCTTTTAGGGTGCAAAGGCCATTATAATTATCAACCCCATGAGAGTGGTGGCTACCCTTCTCAAATTATGAATAGGACATAATGTAGGTCAAGTTGAACCTCGTTCGTTAGCTTATCCGGAGATCTATTCAACTGTATATTTTATTGAATTATCAGATAATATTTGGTGGATATTTGGTGAAGTTCATCGAACTTTGTGGTTAGTGGTCATGATTCGATTTTCGATTCGAATAGGCATCACTTCAAGTGGAAATTTACCTTCAACTAGGTTTCAACCTTCTAAGAGATTCAAGTACTCTGTTTCTGTTTCGAAGAATTTTCAATGGAAGGTGTAGGTTGTAGCATATTAACCGCGTTTTTTTTCGACGAAGGCCAGAAGAAATCTAACCCTGTCAGGGGGTTGATACCTAGTTAAAAGTAGAAAAGATGCTCTTCGAATCTAAAATCGAATCAATTCCAATAGCCCTGACAGATCGATGAACGGCCTCCATATTCGCCAAATTTGATCAAATTATATCACAAAATATATGTTTGAACTGACTCGGGAACGAGGTACAACCTAAATTAAATATTCATCATTTGGTAAGGGTAGCAACCACTCTCATGGGGTTGATATATTGATGAATATTCGCACCCTGAAAGATGGCCTGAAATTATTGAAAGAAAAATAAAAAATTATTGTAGTGAAGTCAGCAGCTTTTGCGCGTACGTTCTCCTATCCATTCATGCCTCACACCCTCACGAAATACTGCATGAACCGTCTTTTTTCAACTGAGTACGAGATTTCAACTCGATCGGATCTGTATATTTGAAAATTTTCTGAGATATAATTTTTTTTTAGTTTTTGGACCACGGATAATTGTTCCTTGATCTATCTTGCAGGCGCCTGAATATTTTCAATATTTTATTTTCATATTCAATAACTTTAAACAATATTTATTCATTAAAGGTCCGAAGGGAGCGAGGCTTACGCAAGCCGGAATACCCGTTTTCGGGCGTATTTTCAACCCTCTGAGAAAATTATAAATATTGGTCCTACAGTTCCGGGAGTTGGGATATTTCCTCCTCTTTTTGAATCGTTTTCCAAATTTGAATTATCTCAAATAGTTTTTGAGATATTGGTGAAAAAACCAAACCCGCTTTTTTTCACATAATTTCACTTAATGAAAATCTTTAATAATTCTGAAGATTTTCATTAAGCATCTGACGAAGGAATCTGATGACTCCGAAACGTTACGATATAGCTGTTTCTTCGTTGATGTTGTTTCGTTGTTGTTTGTTAGGCAACATTGTTCAATTGATTGCTTCTGACAAATATCTTGTGTTTCTTACACAGAAGCAAATCACAAAATACTTAATTTTTATTTTATTATAGATATTTTTCAGAGTTTGGGAGAGAAAACCCAGAAAAAAACCTTTTAATAATGAGTATACCTCCCACAGTATCCTTTAATGATTACATATAATTATCTTATACCTACTATTAAGTAGGTATAAGATAGTGTGGAACAACTTGACACCCGTGAACTCACTGGCCGAACACAGAAAACAATATATTTCTCGATGTCTTGTGGTAACAATGATCCGAACCACTTGCTTCAAAGCCGGATGTAATACACGAGTCAAGTTCATAAGCAAATGGTGTTTGAATGATCTTCTGCTGTTGATTACTAAATGTTTGCATAGGGATGAAATAATGATCTGTAGGCTTCAAATTACACGTCTGACAACATTGATTAGACTTCGTAATTTGGTTTCAATGTGAAACTCGGACAAATCGCATAGCTGAGAATGGAACATCTTATAAAACTGATTGGTGTCGTCATTTCATTATATGTGATGATATTCCTCCATTTGTTACAAGTCAACAGAAGTAAATTCTAATTTTCTCAACATTTGATTGGAACTTCATCCAGTCCAATCTAAGATTTTTACCTAATTGAAAAAAATTGGGTCAAGCTTTTGCACGCATGTTCTATTGTCCATTCACCAATTTTGGGCACTCTTAATTGAATTTACCATCGATATAGACCCTTTTCTCAGCTTCTATAAGAGATGAATACCATTTTAAGGACTTGAGTAATTAGAGAATCGTCAAAGATCAAAAAAAATGTAATTCATATGTATTCTATCGGAATTGAAAGTCATAAAATATCTTATAATATACGAAAAAAAAAATACTGCGTAAAACCACTTGCCGTATTTATTCAGAGTATTAGATTTATATTACTTTCAAAATATCGGAAGTCACCCAAGTCTGCTCGAATCTCCAACAATAGAGATCCGATCGTGTTCAAACGTGCAACTTGGTAGTAGAGTTAGCTTTCGAAGGTTCTCGCAAAATTTCATTGGTGTCGGACGAACACTTTCTGATATATAGATTTTTGCGTCGGCTTTCTGGAACTAATTACCATGTTCGAATTGGATCAGCATTGTATTTTTTGAGTTATTGAGGAAATAACAACCAAATTTCAGATTGATATAACTCCAAAACCGTTCGGCCGACAAGCCTTTCAACGATCTCAAATGTCACATTAGGTTGCACAACCTACCGTAAAGATTGCAAGTTGCTATGTCAGTGTTTCCGATGAACAATATTTTTTAATTAAAGAAAATAGGATAATGCGGATAAGTATATTTAAATGGAAAAGTATAACGGGTGATTCCGCAAAAGAAGCAGAGAAAATAATTCTGCTGGTACCTGCCGACACCCGTTATACTTTTCCATTTAAATATTTTTTAATATTCTTTTTTTTATTTTCTAGAGATACGATTCTTACAAAATTGCACATACGTCTCTAAGTCTGTATTCTACAACTACTCCCCAAGTTTCAATTCGATCAGATCTGTATTGGTTGAAAA
Source organism: Halyzia sedecimguttata (assembly GCA_937662695.2). Lineage (NCBI taxonomy): Eukaryota > Metazoa > Arthropoda > Insecta > Coleoptera > Coccinellidae > Halyzia > Halyzia sedecimguttata. Next base: position 41,940,714 of record OW569415.2, read on the forward strand.
CAAAATTATTACTCGGAAACCATTGGGTATAGCTCAATATTGGTTCGATCAGAAAAAAATATTTTTTTTTCTGATCGAACCAATATTGAGCTATATCGCCTTAGTTATCATGTGTCATAACACACTCATATTTCCCAAGGGAAATATGAAACGTCAGTTCATATTTCCCTAGGGAAATATGAAACGTCAAATCATATTTCTTTCAAAACGTCAAATCATATTTTATTTCTTTATTTAGTAACAAAATGGAAACTGCAATTGCTGAAATTTCCACTAAAAGTATTTCCACCAGATACAAAGGAAGAAGAAATATCTTGTTCATAGTTATTCGTCGACGAGACTACAGTTTTCTTGAAACATTCCGTGCAGCAGCAGTCTCGGACGATTCTCCCAAAACGGTCTTCAAAGATTGTGATGCTGCAGATGGCTCTCCCTCCACACCTGCTATCATCTTCGCTACCTTATTTTTGTGCAGCATACTGTCAGCCAGATAGCCTTCTGCAACAGACGAACTTTTCCAACCACCATGTCTCTTGAGTGTTGTCATTGAGGCTCCCGCATCGGCAACCAATGTCGCGGATGTTCGTCTTCCACAATGGCCTGTATACGTTTTCGGATTATCTAAACCCAACCATTCAGCAACCTTACTCGGAATTTTTCCGAAGGTATTTTTGCCGACAGGTTGAAGAGTACACTTCTTATTCCTATAAGCTACGAAGAACCTAAGAACGCCTTGCGGACGCAACGCCGAATACTCCCTCGCCAAACGAGCAGCACCCAGATCTTCTTCATCAATTATAGTGAATATTCTGTTTATATCATTCTTAGTGTTTGATACTTTGATTATGATTACCGACCCACGATCTTTGATATCTGTAGATAGCATATTCACCAACTCTTGTGTTCTGCAGGCGCCAAAGATTTCCATTATTAAAACAACCTTCAAAATTATGAAAGTAAAAATCTTATCAACAGAGGAAATCAAAATGAAACTTTTACCTTATACATCAAAAAAACGTCATTAGGAGCTTCACTCAAGAATGTCTTGAGCTGCTCCCGGGACAACACTGCTGATTTTTTAGGAACGTATCCTTTATTTTTGTTCTTAACAAATGCTTCGAATTCGTCGAATAATTTGACATCAGTTTTTTCCTTCAAATGTAGCATAGATCTTAACATCGATAGTTTCGGCCATAACGTGTTTGGAGAATATTTCTGCGACTGGGGATCGAATGAATTAATCATACATCAAGAATAGCAAGAATCAGAGCAACATACCAAATCTTGGAAATATGCTAACAAATTATTATCGCTCACACCGTCCACCAAATTTTTTCTTTTCCACTCCTGAAAGCATTCGTACTCTTTACTGTAGGCAGCTTGAGATTTGGCCGGAACCAAAGATTCACGGGCTTTACCGCTTGAGTTTTGACGTAGTTCGACATTTTTTCAATAATTTTATTTTTGACAAGACGTCAAAATGAAACCAGTCAACCAAGATTCTCAGAAATATGGCCCATAGCAACGTTAAAAATTTAATTATTACAAAAATATACAATCTAATAATAATTTTTCCATATCAGATTGTTTCAATCAGAAAAAAAACTATTGATTACACCACGGGAAATATGAATATCGTCGGCGACACCGCAAAACCAAGTAACTGATAAAAATTCAAAAATGTGATTTCGGCGGTAATTATTTAATTGTATTTGTAAGGACAGGTGTGCAAATTCTTTTCAAATAGTAAACAGACCCTGAGACAATCAATATCAAGTGGTTTGTAACTATTTTGAATTTAAAATAATTCATCAATCCAAAATTATGAAGTTTTTAGTGCCTCCTGAAAATGTTGGTTTTTGCAGTTACTTGGTTTTGCGGTGTCGCCGACGATATATTTCCCTCGGTTGTCTATACATCCCTCGGGCTCCGCCCTCGGGATGTAACTTTGACAACCTCGGGAAATATACTATTCATATTTCCCTAGTTGTAATAATAGCTGTATTACTATTGGGTTGCCTTCCCCTGTTCTCTAGTGAGGTGTTATTTTACCTGCGTTAATTTACCTGTGTATGGAAATATTGATGGCGCTAATAGTGTACATTGGAATGTTGTTCCATTCTTCTTGGACTACGAGTGTGAATTCCTGGTAGGTGGATTCATTCTATTTGAGAAAACTCTTCCAACAAAATACCTTTGACATCCTCAACCTCCAGGGATTTTGTACCCTTGTATGCGTGTGTGTGTGTGCAATTGCGAAATGGCGAAGGTGCTGTCATATTGTTAGTACATATGGTTTTTATAAATTATTGTAACATCGTAGTTGGTTCTGAAACCCTTTCATTTCGCCGCTTCATGTGCATGCTGTTCACATTTGCAATTCCAGCAACAGTATTCATAATATACGCATTACCTCACTTTCTCTTTTGTTTACATGATACTGGAATTTTTTAACGTTTGTGGGGCAATATTTTGGCTGCACATTGTTATTTATGTTCTCAACTGTATTTCTTCGCCATACATCAACTTTTTGCGAATATATAATGGAATCTCAATAAAACTGTGGAAATTCTCAGATGTCCAAAATCTGTAGTTTTGAGCATTCACATAACCTGACAAGTGAAACCCAGCTACATCACTAAAAAAAAGTTATGCATGAATATCTGTCAACGTTAAGATTATTTAGAAACTAATATAGCAGTACACTAGGAGAAGTGTATCTATTGGTAGAAGTAGCTGTACCATCGTTATTTCATAAAGTACAAATTTTGCTTTTTTTTACAATTCTTTATGCATGGCAATTACTCAAGGGGACATCAGACTCTAAATTCATGTTCTGAGTTCTTCAACAACTTCTTGAGAAATATGAGGTCTTCCTGTCGATTTTTCGTTGTTAACGTTTCCAGTCTGCATGTATCTGTTTATTACACCTCTGTTGTGGGCTTTCAGAAAAGATTCTAGAATGTGAACATCAGGATATTTCGCCAGTATTCATTTTTACAGGCCTCTACAGAGTAAATCCATTCACCATTGATTAATCTACCATTGCGGTAATAGGAGATCACAATAAATTTGTTTTGTTCTAAATCATAAGTCATTGCAGATTTAAATAATTTGGAAACTGAATTTTCACGAATTATAAAAAAAATCTTAAGAATTGACAATAATTCAATATTGGCTGTCAGTTCAGAAATTATATGCTATAAGCAGAACACAAGAAGTGAAAAGTGTTATAATCATTTATAAAGACCCTGTATAACTATAACATATACAAAGTCACTTGGGGGAACTTGGAGTTCCCGATAATAAACTCTTCCTGATGTTTGTTCAATCTTGAACCACCAAACATGGAGGCACGCTTTGAGGTACCTACTAGAGCTGAAAATAATATTTAGGTGAATGTATTGGTTTCTTATGTCGATTATTTCAGATAATTCGCCAAGTGAATAGCTTTTGTTGTCACATCACTGAAAATATGCACATGCTGATTAATGTTAGAGTGTCCACACACGGGCCTACTGAATCGAAGCGATTCCAATCTCCTGACTCCCTGTCCTACACGAATCATGCATGCACGTCGATTACTACAATTGGAGTTCCAGCATTGCCAGTCTCCATGCATGATACTCGCGAGTGGTTCGAATGTCGCTTAAGTCATGTAGGTTTAGCATCTATTCCGATTTTAACCACGCTGGAATTTGAATTGTAGTAATCGTCCGTCCATGGTTCCCATGGAAACGGAGTATAGAAAAGAACCCTGTATTCAAGGCATAAAGTTATGATGGTCGTACTCATCATAGGATGTCTAGGCGGAATGACAGCGAACTACGTAACAGAATTGCAGATTATTCCGACCTGTAAATCCCTGACGGATGTTTTGGCGCACAGAATGCAGAAAGCAGTGCACCTCGGATCACTTCGAATCATCAGGTCCCATCAACTGTGAAGGCCGCTTGCAGCTCATCTCTTTTGTCGAGGAATGCAAGGCAAGACGAGGAGCTACTCCAAGGAAAGTTTGAGAGGTTTTGTGAGTATCCAAACAACAACTGGAGTTTCACAACCCTGAGACAGCGGACCCTTTCAGGAAAAGCCTATAAACGGTTTTTCCCCCCACGCGAAAAAAAAATTATCATAATAAATTAATAATTAATAGATACTTTCCTACTCAATGTTTATAAAAAAAAAATTTTGTTTTTATTATTCAAAGTCGGAATATCAAATTAAATTCAATTTGTATAAAGCTGAAAATATTTTAACCTCTAAGTATCTACATTAATACACAAAATATCATTAAACGAATCTTTCGAATCTAATACAAACTAGCGAGTAATTATTCAAACTTTGACAAATCATATCCGCGAAAGTATTGGTTCCTCAGAGTTGGGAATGATATCAATGGGTTCTTATGATATAACTGCATTATAAAAAAACTGATTTCAAAGAGTACATCTATGAGTCAAATATGTTAGATTTACATATATCAGCAAATTATAATTAGGTGGAGGTTACTTCGTCAATCTGGTATCAGTCTGGCACCAATCTGACATCAATCTTGCCATCAGTCCCGACCATCAGTCCATCAGTCTACGCGTATACAATCAGTTTCCCGTCAATCTGACATCTATCCATGATTAATGTCAAACTGAACCAGATTGACCGTGTAATCTCCGTCATAGAGTATTATATGAAATCATAAAATTACGATTAATTATTGAAATTTTTAAAAATCGTATCTCTGAAAGTATTAATTTATTAGAGTTGAGAATGACACCTATGAACACTTATGATGAAACTGCATCTTTAAAAAAATGAGTTCAAGCCCTGTGGACAGGAGCTTTCTGGCGCTCTAGTTCAAACAGACAAATTATATCTCCGAAAGTATTGGTTTCTCAGAGTTCGGAATTAAAACAATTTATTCTTATGAAAGAACTGCATCATAAAGGAAATTCAATTCAAATAATAGTTTATTTATCAAGATTAAATGAGCAATCTGAGAATGACAACTGCACCATGGAAGAAATCAAATTAAAATAGCTGAAATGAATTTGACTCTTTCTTATAAAACAGGATGAAATGTACGAGTATGAACACAGATCATATAATAAAGCTTAGATAGAATAATTATAGCATTCTGTGAAAACATAGAAGTACGTACGATTCATTATTGAAATTAAGAAAAATCATATCTCCGAAAGTATCAGCTTGTTGGAGTTGAAAATGATATCGATGGATTTTAATGGTGAAACTGCATCTTAAATAAAAATTACAGACATTTGGGCAAATTGATAAGCACTCAGTTTCGAGGAACTAGAGCGCCAAAAAGTGTAATTCCCTTTCCGGGATTTGAGCCCGCCTTCTCTCGTTCCGAAACCGAAAACCCGACGGCCTAGACCAACCGGCTATCGGGCTCCTCGTACGATCTTGTCGATCTTCGGTATTAGAATAAAACGTCGGTACATGCCTGGGATATATATTCTTAATTTTCACTTTTCGACATAAAATTGCCTCATGGGGGTTTATTTGACGTTTTTTTTCCCTTGTCTCTCTAAGTCGATTTTGACGTTTCTCGAACCAACCATTAGCAAGGAATTAGACAATGTCATGTCTCAGGAAAATAAGTTGACATTATGACAATTCATACATAGAATAATTATATAATTCTGTGAAAATGCAGAAATACGATTTATTATTGAAATTTTGAAAAATCATATCTCCGAAAGTATTAGCTTCTTAGAGTTAAAAATGATATCATTGGATTCTTATGATAAAACTACTTATTGAAAAAAATTTAATTTGGAATTTGTTATGTAAAAAAAAATTTTTTTTTTGTTACTCCGAAACCATCTGTCCGATTTTGCCCAATAACGATCTTAGCCGAGATATTTATCTCCCAAACCTACTCTGAAAATTTCAACTGTCTAGCTCATTCCGTTCGAGAGTTATCGTGCCGACCGGACCGGCCGGACAGAATGAATTTCGACACCGGATTCTTGATCAGTGAGTCAAACCAAATCGTTTAAGACCATTTTCATCGAAAAATTCGAAAATTACAGACATTTGGGCAAATTGATAAGCACTCCGTTCCGAGGAACTAGAGCGCCAAAAATTCAAATTAAAATTTGTAATGTAAAAAAAATGTTTTCGTTACTCTGAAACTACAAAGCTGATTTTGCCCAATAAAGAACTTAACCGAGATATTATTTCTCAAACCTACTCTGAAAATTTCAAGTGTCTAGCTCATTCCATTCGAGAGTTATCGTGTTTACGGCCGGACGGCCAGCTGGACGGACCAAAACGTTTAAGAACATTTTGAGCCAAAAATTCGAAATTTGGGCAGATTGATAAGCAGTCAGTTCCAAGGAACAAGAGCGCCAAGAATGTTCCCACTCCTGTCCTGATTTGTTCAATTCCAGAAATGGGAAACGAAAGCCGTGATATAACTGCAAACTTCAAGACTGATTCAACTCCATATCCGAAAATCACCACGTTTATCCAAAACCATGCAAGGACCTCTGACGATTAAAATCCCTGGATATGTGTCCACCTAGATGACCTCAGTTTATGGTTTCCGTTCGTGGCGGGACACCCTGTGTTTATGAGATAATTACGGGACGCAATATATTATTTCCCCCATTTCCAGTGGATAATTGTTCGTGAAACAAAAATCGACTAAAGCGAAATTAATTTTCATGATGACTATGGAAATTCCCATTTTTCATGTGCTATATCATGGGTTTTCATCATTGATTTTTTTCATCATCCGTTTTCCGTTCCCATTCGTCGTCGAGTTTTGAAATACTGGAATTGGAGTTGATGGAAGCTTATTTATAACAAAAGTGGTGAGACTGCAATATGACTTTTTGCTCATCTCAGAGATACCAAGGACTTCGTTAGCAATGAAATGAGATAGCATTCGTGCTTTATGATGCACTCCATTATCTTCCTGTGATTATGAGTTTTTCAGATTCAGTAGACCCATCGACAAAATTATTGAGTTAAATTATGGAAACCATTGAACAAACATTTGAGTTATGTCACTAATACGAAGAAATATGATTCAGAATTGTCATTAGGAGCATTTTCAAAATTTTTGTTTATTTGAAGGCTTTTTACAATTAGATTTCGATTTGATTTATTGCAAACACGGTTTTCTCGGAGAAAATAATGTATTTTCTGTTTTATTCAATAGAGGACGGAGTGTAAATAATAATGAAAATTGGTTCAAGCACGGGCGTTAAGTCAGGATCTTCTGCGCGCATGTTATATTGTCTACTCATCTCTAGTGGACACTCTTAATCAAATTTAGCATCGATATATACAGTTTCCTCAGCTTTTATAATATATGAATAGATTTCATACCAAATCAAATTATTTTTGATATTCCCTTTCGTCGCAGAAATTATACACAAAATTCACCTCTTTGCCGAATTATGAAAGATTTTAACCAATGTTGCTCCTCACTTGAAATTGATGTATTTTCTTCTTCTTTTGTATGTTTTAGAAATAAGATTAGACGAATTATGTCATAGTATAGCTGTATTAGCTTATTATGTTGGCTTATTGTATTTTCTTCATTGTTTTTTCTTTTTTTTCATATGATGTATAATTTTTTATTGTTTATCTGAGAGTACTAGTCTGGGGAAACCAGTCTGTACTCCATAATTAATGAAAAATAAAAAAAAAAATTTAATGGCACACTTCAATAAAGAGAGAATCGTCTATGATTACAGAATTTTCAATTCTGAAATATTTATTGTATTGGGATTGAGATACGAAAAAACCTACGCTTCAAGTAATTCCAGGATACGATATTCACGAAATTCCGCGAACATTAGTGGGTCGGCATTCTACAAGTAATCAGCGAGTTTTGATTGGATCAGATATGTATATTTTGTGGTATACAGGAAATAATAACGAAATTTCAGATGAGTTTAACTCCGACACCTTTTGGCCGTTTATGCCAATTAAGGAACCTAAATATCGCATTCGGATGCGCAACATACCCTGAAAATTGCATCAGTGTGAACTTATCCACATCCACACATACACTCAAAGACCAAACAATGTTCAAAATGAAATATTAATGATTCGATAAGTACTTCGTGAATAATGATGAAATTTGATAGTGTTGTTCATGAATGCATAAAGAATCGAAATATAATGTCGAATAGTTTGTGTTGCCCCCAGGGGGCGGTGACTGGGGGCAGTAAAACGAAAAATGCCATAATTCGGTAAATACGAAGTGTTCCAAGGTGAACTTTGGAATAGTTCTTCAGGAGGGTGTTAAGAATGAGATGTAGTATGTCCCATAGTTTGTACGACCCTAGAGAGGCGACAATCGGGGGCGGTATATCGAAAAATACCATAACTCGGAAAATATTGAGTGTTCCGCCTCCCCAGGTCAGCACAAACTAAGGGACATACTACATCTTTGTATTTATGCCATTCTAGTCAATATATTCAAAGCTCATCGTGGAACACTCAATATTTTCCGAGTTATGGCATTTTTCGACATGCCGCCCCCGTTTTCCGCCTCCCTAGGGCCGCACAAACTATGGGACATACTACATCTCATTCTTAACGCCATTCTGAAGAACTATTCTAAAGATCATCTAAGAACACTTCGTATTTACCGAATTATGGCATTTTTCGAACTGAGGTCACTACACTCTTGTTCACTACAGTTTTTGTCGTCTCACATATGTTTCGGAAACAAAGTTTCCATCTTCAAAGACGAAGCGTTACTGTGCGCTTCGACTTTGAGAATGAAATTTTTGTTTCCAAAACTGGGCAAGAGTGTAGTTACTAGTGTTCATAATAATTGAACTCAAACTAGAATATGAACTTAACTCTCACATTCGGATGCGCAACCAACCCTGAAAATTGCAAGTCCCTATCTCTTTTCGCTCAAAAGTTATCGAGGCAACGTACACCCATCAAGCCTGAACTGACCCAGGACTACTCGAATCTCCAACAATATAGATCCGACAGTGTTTACACTTGGCAATTTGGTAGTAGAGTTAGGTTTTGAAGGCTCTCGCAAAATTTCGGCGATGTCGGACGAGTAGTTTCGGATATATAGAATCATCATTTTCGATGGAACGTGAATTTACCGTGGTAAATTAAGCGCAAAAGCTCCAGACTTCACGTCATTGCTTGAATCAATTTTTTTTTAATCTTTCTAATATTTTCTAGGGGTAGGTACTGTTCTCACAAAATTTCACACACGTCTTGATGTCGATATTCTACAACTATTCACCAAGCTTCAATTCGATCGAGTCCATATTTTTGGAGTTATCGAGGAAATAATAATCCAGGAGGGTATAACTCCGAAACCGTTGGACCGATTATGCTCACAAACGAACTTAGCCAGTCGGATGCGCAACCTACTCTGAAAATTGTAAGCCCCTATCTACTTTCTTTTGAAAGTTATCGAGGTAACGGTCACCCATCCAGCTACTGAAATCACACAAGGCTGCTTGGATATCCAAAAATGTAGATCTGATCGTTTTCAAACTTGGATTTTGGCAGTAAAGTTAGGTTCTGAAGGCTGTCGCAAAATTTCAGTGAGATCGGACAAATAGTTCCTGATATATAGAATGTTTTTCAATTATGTTTCAAACATTTTGTAGTTATATTATACTCACGAAATTTCGCAAAAATTTTCGCGTTAGCATTCTACAACCAATAACTATGTTTGAATTGGATCGGTCCTGTTTCTTTCGAGTTATTGAGGAAATAACAACAAAATTTCAGATGGGAATAACTCCAAAACCGTTTGGCCGATTATGCCTATAAACAAATTCAAATGAAATTTCAAGTTGCTATCTCTTTCCATATTTCTATAAATAATATTTTTTAATATTATTTATTTAAATATGCTAGTGATACGATTCTCACAAAATTTCACACACGTCCTTAAGTTTGTATTGTATAACTACTCACCAAGTTTCAATTCGATCGGATTTGTATTGGTCGTGTCACCAACCTTGAAAATTTCATGTCGCTATCTCTTTCCGTTACAAATTATCGTGTCAACGGCCAATCGGACGGAATCAAATTTGACCTCAATTCTTCATCGGTGAGTCGAACCCAATCGTTTGAGACCATTTTCGTCAAAAAATTCGAAAGTTACAGACATTTGGGCAAAATGATAACGCAATGTTCCCCAGTACATACGCGCAAAAATGAAATGACAGAAAATTATATTTCTGATCATTCTGAGTAGCTGGTTCATTATGAGGCCTGTCCATACGCTAAGTTTTGCACAACCTTTTACCTGCGCAGTTCAACACGTTGCAGGTAAAACGTTGCGTGTAGACAGCAAAATTGCGTGGTTTCGAAAACGTCGCGGAGACGTTGCAGTTGCAGTGAAAACTAAGCTAGACAGTAGACAGCATAGATATCCGGGATCTGCGCGGATTGTCGCTGCATGTAGACGGTAACTGTGGTAACAGCATCTCAAAATTGACAAGAGTAGTACCTCCTCCATGACGATATCACTAAAACTGTGCGAAATATACAGATATCTCTGCATCGTGTGGACGCACTAAAAATTGCTACGTTTTAATTCCGTCTTAAGACTGCGCAGGTAAAAGGTTGTGCAAAACGTAGCGTATGGACCGGCCCTAAGGTTTCAGGACTATGCAAATATTACCATCAATTCCAGGCAGTCGATGTGTCGATCGAGTGTATTACCAGCACACTATAGTCGTTGTAATATTTCGATATTTTGCCAATATCTCCAACCATTTAGATCAATTCGAGTTTAAATTCAGAAATTTGTTGTAAAATGAAGTTTTGTAGAATCTCGCAAAATTTCAACGGTAACTGATGGATAGTTTCAGAGATAAGTACCTACAGAATTTTTCAGAATATTTTTCTTTAACCATCCTCACGAACCTCACTAAATTTTGCATAATTCTTCGTATCTCTAATTTTGCGCGTATGTTCTGGGGAACATCGCGTTATCATTTTGCCCAAATGTCTGTAATTTTCGAATTTTTCGCCGAAAGTGGTCTCAAACGATTGGGTTCGACTCCCTGATCAAGAATTCGAGGTCAAATTTGATTCTGTCCGGCCGGCCGTCCGGCGGCCGATGCCACGATAACTTTAGAACCAAAAGAGCTAGCGACTTGAAATTTTCAGGGTACGCGGCGCGTCCCAATACGACGGACAAGTTCGTTAACGGGCATAATCGGCCAAACGGTTTCCGAGTAATAATTTTGTTTTCAACCATTACTAATCTAATCAAATTGAAACTTGGTGAGTATTTGTAGAATACAAACTTGAGTATGTTTGTGAAAATTTGTGAGAATCGTATCGCTAGAAAAATAAAAAAAAATTATTAAAACATATTATTTATGTCACGATAACCTTAGAACGGAAAGAGATATCGACTTGAAATTTTCAGGTTAGGTTGCGCATCTGAATGCGACATCTGAATTTGTTTAAAGGCATAATCGGTCAAACTGTTCTGGAGATATACCCATCTGAAATTTGGTTGTTATTTCCTCAATTACTCGAAAAAATCAGAATCGATTCAATTCAAACATGGTTATTAGTTTTTAAATGAAATTCTTGCAAAATTTCTTGAGGATCGTATCACTATAAGTTTAAAAAAAAAAGCACTGACGTGAAGTCAGTACTCTTTGGCGCGCGTGTTCACGGTGGCTAATTTGAATTGAATGATGAGTACTTCAAGCTCAGTGGATAGAGCGAGCCAGAGATCTACCCAAAGGATAGTGGACACCATTCACTATCGGTTCAAAAATTAACAGTGCTGTATCTAAGCTGCCATAAGGATAGAGTAACAAAATTGAAAAAGAACACAACTGACTCTCCTTAGTCGCACAAGCTCCTAGAAGATTCTGAGAGATCTCCTTGGGAAAGACTTGGGAGGGTCAGTATAATCATAATCATGTTTATAGCACGCGCGCCAAATCAGATTGACCCCACGTCAATGCTTTTTTACACTTTTTCTTTCATTGTTAAGTCAATCTGCATTTGGCGCGCGTGCTATAAACATTATTATGATTATACTGACCCTCCCAAGTCTTTCCCAAGGAGATCTCTCAGAATCTTCTAGGAGCTTGTGCGACTAAGGAGAGTAAGTTGTGTTCTTTTTCAACTTTGTTACCAATTTTTGAACCGACAGTGAATGGTGTCCACTATTCTTTGGGTAGATCTCTGGCTCGCTCTATCCACTGAGCTTGAAGTACTCATCATTCAATTCAAATTATCCACCGTGAACACGCGCGCCAAAGAGTACTGACTTCACGTCAGTGCTTTTTTTTTTCAAGTTCCTTTAACAAATATGGCTATCAATACAGTTTTGCTGATAGTTTTACCGTAGATCGAAAAAAAATGCTGTTATGGGACCACCGTTAGGAACGCAATTGCCTCTTCTCCAAATCTGAACGTAATTTGATATAGATCTACCGAATATAGTTATTTATAAATTCGCCCCAGAGCTACGATACAGACATTTCAACTCGGAAACAACGCTATTTCCCCGAAACTGACTTGTCCCTACACAGAATAGCCATGGAATTTCTCTTAAAACCTTAAATGGTGGCTTAGCACCAAATCCATCACCGCTAGACTCAAACCACTCCCAACATGAGCCATACAGTCCAAACGTCTCCTCTGCGCATACTCAATCTACTCGTGGCTTAAAGTCCCCTGAAAATAACACTTCACATAAAATTATGATTCTTCAACACCATTGGTTCAAGAGATATCACTGCTCCAAACCTCGCATACGCAGACACTTCCAAGGGGATTCTATGGAGGAATAGCATCCAGCACCTGAAAACTCCAATCATCTCAGACGAAAACTCCAGCAGTTAAATCACTTCTTGTCTGCTCATGAGTGAAACGAAATATCTCCGAAAGGGGCTACATGAATTTCTAAATAGGAACGCAATGTCTTCGCCTATTCTCCAAATCCGAAAGTAATTTAAAATTGATCTTCCAAATATAGTTATTTATAAATTGGCCCCAGGGCCACAACGCAGACACATCAACTCGAGAACAACGCTATATTTCCTCGAAACTGACTGGTTCGTTCATAGAATTGTCTTGAATTTTCTTTTAAAACCTCACAATATTGGCTCAGCACAAAATCCAATACCGCTAGACGTAAACCGAACCCAACATAAGCCCTACAACCCAAAAAGAGCCACGTCACATCTGCGCATGCGCAATCTACTCGTGTCTGAAAGTCCTCTCAAAATCACACACCGCACACAAAACTCTGATTCTTCAAAACCATTGGTTCAGGAGAGATCGCACCTTCCATCCACGCATGCGCGGATACTCCCAAGGGGATTCTGTTAAATAATAGCATCCTGCACCTCAAATTCCCAATCCTCTCAGATGAATACTCCAGCAGTTAATTCACTTATCGTCTGCTCATGCGCATAACGAAAATGCCCGTAAGGGGTAACATCAATTTCAAAATTAGCCCCAGGGCCACGGTCGCACACTTCAACTCTGAAACAACGCTATTTCCCCCAAACTGACTTGTGTCCGTGCACTGAATTAACATGAATATTCTTTTAAAACCTCACAATATCGGCTTAGTACTCCCAACATAACCCATACAACCCAAAAACAGTCACTTCTCTTCAGAGCATGCGCAACCTACTCGCGGCTGACAGTCCTCCCAAAATCACACACCTTACTAAAAACTCCGATTCACCAACACTAGTGGTTCAGGAAATATCGGATCTTTAATCCACGCATGCGCAGACCCTCACCAGGGGATTCTATGGAGGAATAGCATCCACCACTCCAAAACACCAATCCTCTCTGACGAAAACACCAGCAGTTGAATCACTGATGGTCTGCTCATGCGTATAACGAAAAATGCCCGTAAGGGGTAACAACAATTTCAAAATTAGCCCCAGGGCCATGGTACGGACACTTCAACTCGGAAACAACGATACATCCCCCAAACTGACTTGTCCTTGCACTGAATTGCCATAAATATTATTTGAAAACCGCACAATTTCGCTCAGCACTCCCAACTTAACCCATACAACCCTAAAACAGTCACTTCTCTTCTGCGCATGCGCAATCTACTCGTGGCTGAAAGTCCTCTCAAAATCGCACATCTTAAAAAAAACTCCGATTCTCCAACACTAGTGGTTCAGGACATATTGCATCTTTAATCCACGCATGCGCAGACCCTCACCAGGGGATTCTATGGAGTAATAGCATCCGCCACCCCAAAACCCCAATCCTCTCTGACGAAAACTACAGCAGTTAAATGACTTCTCATCTGCACAAATTTTGAAAAACCAATTTAAAATTCCACACATCGTTTACGCATTAATTCATTTGCCATGCTAGTAAGTGGTCCATATTTTAATCAGTTGCCCTCGTACATATCGACTTGACTCAGAGAAACGCGCAAAAAATACTTCGGAACGAAATCTGATCACCAGATGCTACGGATATTCCATGTAGGAATTCGAAATGAAATAATTTCTCGAGTTTGGGAGTTAAAAATTATTAATTTTTTTTTAGGCTCCTAGTGGTCTGTTTTCACTGAAATTTTGCACACTCCAAGAGGTCATAATTCGTCACCGAAGTGCCAAAACTGAACTCAATCCGATATTTTGTTTCGGAATTTTAAGCAGAATATTCCGCTAAAAGTTAAAATTTTTTTAAATTTTTTCTACTCATGCTATCTTCACGAAATTTTGTACAAGTGTTTCCATTGGTACTTCGCCTCTAACTACTCAGCTTCAATTCAATCGGATCAGTATTTTTCGAGTTATACTGAAAACAACATTTCAATTTAATTTTCAAATATTTGACATTTTTTTTTCTAGTTTATAGCCATCCGATCAATACAAAACTTCGCAGGCATATAAAGGTCATGATTCTACAAAATGATGCTGAATTTCAGGTAGATCGAGTGATCGGTTTCGGAAATATTCTTGAAAAACGTGTTAACTAAAAATGGCCGTAACTCCGAAACGGCTGGATGGATTTTGCCCGTTAACTAACTTGTCCGAGATATTTACGTTCCAACCATGCCCTGCAAATTTCAACGCTCTAACTCGTTATCGAGAGTTATCGAGAGTTATCGTGCTAACGGCCGGACCGGCCGGCCGGACGGACAGAATTGAATTTGACCTCGAATTCTTCATCAGGCAGTCGAACCCAATCGTTTGAGACCATTTTCGTAAGAAAATTCGAAAAATACAGACATTGTGACGAAATTATAGCACGCTGTTCCTCGCGGAACACGCGCGCAAAAATCATTGAAAAAAATTATATATATCAGAAACTATTCATCCGACATGGCTGAAATTTTGCGAGAGCCTTCATAATCTAGCTCTACTACCAAGTTCTAAATTTGAACACGATCGGATCTATATTGTTGGAGATCCGAGCAGCCTTATGTGAGAAGCTGGATGGATAACTGTTGCCTCAATAACTCTCGAACGAAAGGAGATAGGGACTCGCAATTTTAAGGGTAAGTTGCGCATCTGAATGGGAGAGTTAGTTTCGCTGTTGGCCATAATCGGCACAACGGTTACAGAGTTATACCCATCTGGAATATTATTTCCTCGATAACTCAAAAAATTAGACTCGATCGAATTGAAGCTTTTAACTTGTTGTAGAATATCGACCTGAAGATGTGTGTAAAATTTTGTGAAGACCATACCAGCAGAAAATTTTTAAAAAATTACGAAAAAAAAATTCGTTCAAGCACTGACGTGAAGTCAGAAGCTTTTGCGCGTATGTTTCATTGTCCATTCTCATTTATTGGACACACTTAATGGAATTTACCATGGGTAATTCTATTGTCTGTTCTCCTAAATCCTTAATCGATTTTACCTTGGTAAATTCGATTTAGAGTGTCCAATATAGGAGAACAGACAATAGAATTCACCATGGTAAATTCCATTAAGTGTTTCCAATACAGGAGAATGGACAATAGAACATACGCGCAAAAGCTTCTGACTTCACGTCAGTGCTTGAACCAATTTTTCAACTAACTACCGGGCTTTAATTGTGTCAGATCAGTATTTCTCAAGTTAGTCAGAAACCAAAATTTTAGATAGCGATAAGTACGATACTGCTAGATACATTTTGTCCATTAACGAACCTATACTCCATTCACTTTTATAAAGTCTCCCGGTTGGCCATGATTTAGGTCTATCAGGTTTTTGTAACTAACACAGAGGCAGGTTGGCACTGCTGAAATATCGTCAAGGTCAAAACAATTCGCTGTGACGTTGCCGATTTCTACTGTCAACATAATCTTCAATCTTAGACAAGATCATAGATTATAGATACTATCACAGACCATTATCTTCGAATAATAAAGAACTCTTCGCTTATTTGAAATTGAATATGCCAAAAGTAGTTTTGAAGAAGCAGAACTAGCAGAAGTGCTGTACAGAACCGAAATCTGCAATAGGAAAACTTCATTCTGACATGTTGAACTCTCGAATGGAATTACTTAGTTTCCTATCATTATATTTTATTGAGGTATAAGAATAACTCGGCTTTCGTAGTACTACTACATTTTGAAACTGGTATATTTCAAGTTCTGCAACAAGATATTTAAATGTCTTCTTGAGAAAAGTGGGGAATTCCATAGGTACGTCTGTTCGTTTAGAAGTTTTCCTGCCGGGCTATTCAGGTACTTTTATTCTTTTTTCAAATGAACTATCAAAAAGTAACGAAGTACTGTATCCATTATTTTTCAATAAAATTTCAACGCTTGGTTCTTGATTTCCATACAACAAAATAGCTTAATTGAATCTTTCAACCAGTTTATATAGGTGAAATATTTCCATCAGTAACAGAGGAAAAATTGTCTTCTCTACAGTCACCAGGACTTTGGAATTATTGGATTCACATAATATCTTCTCAAATTAATTATTTTTCCGAAGTAAATTCACATTGTGAAAATACGTAATTACTACGACTTCTATGTAGAGAGGACAACGTTGCGTAGTTATCTGACAGGAAAATTACTATAACCTAACATTTTCAAAATATACACTGTGAAATGTGTCAAAATTTCATGGCCAACCGGGAGACTTTATAAAAGTGAATGGAGTATACGCGGGGCATTTAGACTCCAAACATAGCCTGCAAATTTCAACTGTCTAACTCATTGTGTACTCAGAGTACGAGAGTAATCGTGCGGACGGATAGAATTAAGTTTATCCTCGGATCCTTCATCAGTGAGTCGAAACTAATGGAACATTCTTGGCCGAAAATCCGAAAATTGCAGATATTTGCAAAATTAATAGGCACTCTCTTCAAGTGAACAAATATCAGGCATTTGTTAAAAATTATAGTGATAAAGTCGTGTCTACTTTGCAACGCCATGGAATATATTGCACACATTTGCCTCCCCTATTATATACACGACAAGCCGCCACTGAGGAGCTATTCAATTGCCAGAATACTTGAATAATTTAATGCAAATTCGGGGGAAGGAGGTGATGAATGTTTAACTTTGGCCATTCCACTGTTTCAGATAATGGATTAGACTATTCCCGCATGGAATAATTCTGTCCGTTTCCCTTTCGTCAAAGGGCCGCTACCTCTCGAATAATACATTTTTTTGGAGATCTGGGAAGGTACAGTTCGGACTAACCCTCCAAAATGAACTGGTCATATCATCAGAACAATGGATTTCGATAAACAAACCTTCGAATTTATTCGAGAATTCATTTTAACGTAAACAATTGTTTCAAGCCCAGTGGACAGGAGCTTTGGCTCTCTTGTTCAAACTTTGAGGAATCATATCTCCGACATTATTGGTCTCTGGGAATGATATACATGGATTCTTACGATAGAACTGCATCATGAAAGAAATTAAATTCAAACAGAGCGATTATCCTCAATAACGAACTCATCCGAGATATTCTCAAATCTACTCTGAAAATTATATTATTATATACAGTATGGTGCAATGGTGTAATGGTGAGAACAGCTCTGATGGGGGGCACAATAGATCTCAAGGTCGCGGTGCAACGTAACCCCTTATGAATAATAATAATAAAAAATAAATGGTGCAAATGAAAGGAATTAATTCGTTATTTCATAAACCGGCGACATTAAGGAAAAATCCTGAAACCCGTCGATTTTTATTCTTAAACGGGCTATTCATAAGGATACCTTTTCATTTTTGACGTCATCTATGTGAGCGTGATGACGTCATCGCTTAAATTTTCAGATGGAAAGGTGGGTGTTGTAATACATTATTTGAAAGGTCTTTTAAATACCTATTCAGCCATATCAATAATGTACAAAAATTGATTTTTTTATTTTTTTCAACAATTAATAAAATTTTATTATTATTATTTAATATGACGTCAAATATAAAATGGTTTCCTTACGAATAGCCTGTTTAAGAATAAAAATCGACGGGTTTCGGGATTTTTCCTTAAAGTCGCCGGTTTACGAAATAACGAATTGCACCAATTGCACCATACTGTATATTATTATATTATATCAATTAATAATTGCACAATATTGCAGTTTTGTTTTTACTGTAGATATTCTTAACCCAATTTGATTATGTATCTTACCAAAGAATATATTTCCATCATCATATGGATTATCCACGTGCATTATATTATCACCTCAAAAGTAACGGGTCCGCCAAATAACTTTTTTTTTTGAAAATGCAATAAAAAAAAGCTACAGAATATTTTCTCAATTTTTTATTTGAAAGTACAATCCTTCCGGTTAATAATGGAGAATAATTTCATTCAAATGGTTGCCTCGGCTGGCCATGCAGTAGCCTACACGATCGGTCCAATGTTTAAGCACATTATCGATTGTGTGCAGCTGTATTTCACCAATGGCTTCACGAATATTGTCCTTTAAAGCGTCAATTGTCTCTGTCTTGTTGGTGTAACACTTATCTTTGACGGCACCCCACAAATAATAGTCCAACGGTGTCAAATCGCAGCTCCGAGGTGGCCAAACGACATCAGCTCTGCGGCTGATAATGCGATATTCAAAAACAGGGCAACTCCTGAACCAATTGGACTTTGTATGGCCTCATCATAGACATAAAATAACATGGACTGGTTGTGAGAAAGAGACCATTGAAATCAGCATTGAAAAAATAGTTAAAGGCAAACCACGGTATATTAATATTTTCTTATAATTTGGCGTTTGGCAAAACCACAGAATACAAAACATTGGTTTCCTTTATTCTCTGACCTTTCTTGTTACTGTATTGTTTGGTTTCGTGTATTGTGTATGTGTTTTGGTGATTTGTAGACAGAATATTTAAAGGCAAAACATTTTTATTTAAATCCGACACTCGTTTCTGAATATTCTGATACTTATAAAAAAAACATCATTATTTTTATACCATTATTTGCCTTTAAGTATTCTATCCTTCATAACATCTCTCTCTCTAATGTATTCCGCAACGAACTGTGTGATAAAGTAACGTGAGGGCCAGTCCATGTTAATCTATGTCTATGGGCCTCATACCAAGGTCTTTATGCAAAATTCGTCTCAATGATGTCTCCGAAATGTTCAATTCTTGAGAACGACGGTGGATTGATGTTGATGGCGCTTCACGCACACTTTCTGCCACAGCAGCAATATTCTCGGGTGTACGCACTGTCTTTGGCTTTTCACCCTTTGGTTTATCGATGAGGAGGCCAGTTTCTTTAACTTTTTTCACAAGATAACGAACATACGGAGCTGACGGTGCTTCTCTTCTTCCAAAATCCGTACGCAATTTTCGCACACATTCTGCAACATTACCATGATTTTCAAAGTAATGTCGCAATATTTCCCAGCGTTGTTCAAGCGTATACCTACACAACCATATTCGTTAAGCGGAAGGAAAAAACTAATTATCTGTCAAATCAGACATGAGCTAAGTGTTACCATTCACGAAATAAGCACTAGTTGAAAAAAAAACGTTAGATGGCGGACCCTTTATAATACCTTTCATATCATGCTCATAATTCTACGATAGGTGAGGTTATTTCATTGGTCATTTTGCATTCAATCATGCTTTGTTTTCTAGAACACGAGGTGTATTTTATATCAAGAATAACGAACGAGAAGTACACAGGCCATAGGTCTCAGACAAGTGTAATGTCAAAATCATAGAGGAACATGACATTCTTGAAAGACAGATATGTTAATGAAGTTACTAACTTAATGGAATAATGTAGAGTCGAAAATCAGAAAATGCTGACAACTTGTTTGGTTGAATCTAAATACAGTGGACCAGTTCACCCCGATCGTTGGAATATTTGGATAATTCAGCATTATCTTCACCAATACAAATCCGATCGAGTTCAAATCTAGAAATTTACTGTAAAATAAGGCTCTCGTAGAATTTCAACCATATCTGACGGATAGTTCCTGAGATACAGAATTTTTTAAATGTTTTTTTTTATTTTCCAGTCATGCGATCCTCACAAAATTTTGCGCAATTCTTCGTGTCGGTATTTTTCAACTAATTACTATGCTTTTATTCGATCAGATTTATATTTTTCAAGCTATTGGGAAAACAAAATTTCAAATTGCTATAACTCTGAAACCACTAGGTAGATTTTTCCCATTAACGAACTTAGCCGGCGCATTTGGACTCCAAACCTACGCTGAAATTTTCATTTTTCTGGCCCATTGCGTTCGAGCGTAATCGTGCCGGATTCGTGATCTCGGATTCTTGATCAGTAAGTCGAAAATAATCATAAGACCATTCACGGCCAAATATTCGAAAATCTATGACGATCATCACTGGAATTATTAGATCTACACCTGCTCATTAGTTACCAGATCTTTCAAACATTGTCCTGTCTCACATTCGTAGGCAGTCTGCTGTTTTAAATTCTTGGAATAATAGTATATTCTAATACAAGTTGCAGAGTGGGCTCCTATTCAAACACGAATGCGAAATTTGAAAACGAGCGACAAAGGAGCGAGTTTTTGAACGAATGAGTGTTGGAATGGCCATCTGCAACGAGTATTAGACGATATTTTCTCTATTTCAGGAAAGTTTTATAAAATACTGTTGAAATTTAATGAAAAATCCGGATTATACATCCTAGTGACTTTTGTATTGTATCTTGGCAGTTGGTGTGACTGTTACCAAAGATGACAGATTACGGAATTTGAATTTGAATCATACTTATGGCATGGAGATCAGATTTAAAACAGTTTCCTAATAGCATGAATTATTCAAAATTAGCAAGAAGGAAATCTCTAGTACCTTATTTTTCAATAAAAATAAATCTTTTCCCTCCCAATTATTTCACTATATCCAGATTATAATATATTGATAATTGACGTGTGTTGAAATTTGATAGGATCAAATGTCAGTGCTGACTACCACAAAACGAAAAATATAACTGAAACAATGCTGGAATGAGTTCATTCCAGCACTGTTTTTAGTGCTGGAATGGACTCATTGCGATACTGAAATAGAGAAAGTACATTCCTTTCCTAATTCATTTCCGATTCTCTCCTATATTCCAGACAACAAGATTGCCAGATTGCAATCGCGTAAACTATTATGGTCCGCCTGTTTCCTGAATTGGATTGAAAGCGACAGGGAATTTTGGCAGTCTGAATAGATTTTTTGCGACATTTTCAACAAAGATCTAATTACTGAACCTCCGAATAGAGTTCCGGGGTTTTAACTCCCCAGAAAAATATGGTCTGTTCTGAGAGCCCTAGTTATGAATGCGGGGCAGCAGAGGAAACAACATATCATTTGGTTAATAATTGTCTCATATATAAATTTCAGGATAGTTTTAGTGCTATTCACAAAGTTTCTGAAGCTTTGTTGGAATGGGTAGTGAATTATAAATCTATTTGATAAACCATGGAATACTCCATTTTTATCGCGCTGTTCACCTGAACAGAGTGCCTATCAATTGGTCCAAATGTCTGTAATTGTCGAATATTTGGCAGCGATTAGTTTCGACTCACGGCTAAGTCCGTTAATGGGTAAAATGCACCGAGTGGTTTCAGAGTTATAACCATTTGAAATTTTGTTTTCCCAAGAATTCAATAAAATACTAATCTGATCGAATCAAAGCACGGTAATTAGTTGAAACATACCGAAATGAAGTCCTATGCGAAACAAAAAAAAAATATATTAAAAAAAAATTCTGTATTTCAGAAAATATCTGTCAGATATCGTTGAAATTCTACGAGAGCCTTCAAAACCTTATTTCACAGTAAAGTTCTATATTTGAACTTAATTGGATCTATATTGGTGAATATATTGCCAAAATATCGAAATATTGCAACGATCGAGATTAAATTATCTTGTCGTGTATAATACAGTTGACCAACAACTCTATTACACCCGACAAGATAATTTTTGAACAGCTTTTGATTTTTGACGTAGCCGTAAATTATTTCATTATTTTGTGCTTTCCATAGAATTAGTATTGTCATTCACGTATCTGTCTTTTATGAGTTTCATGATCTATGATCTCTACCTAAACAGTAGACATGTGTATAACATGTGTCACAATCTGTCATGTTAATCTGGGAAATCCAATATTAATATGTTTAAAAAATTTTTTTCGATTTACATAGAAATTTAATGCATATCGCGGGTCAAGACGAGTTAAATATAGTACATATTTCAAAGAATAGGGATTTACTTTCGCTGTATTCCAGTAAAATAATTAAGTTCATAAATATGGAAGAAAAAAGTAAGTTTTCCTCAGATTTTTCAGTTGATAGAAGGGGTTAAAAATATATTCACTATTTACCTATTCACTTTTCAGCAATAACAAATAAACTTACTTATCAAGGAAAATTAGTGCCTTAGTAGAGCAATTCAGGAAAATGTGTATCCCTTTCGTGTCAGACATTTGTCGTCCGAACATTTTTAAACATCCAACCCAGTTGGACTAACTGATCAAGGATCCGTGGTCGGATCAATTATGTCCGGCCGTCCGTTAACACGATAAATCTCGAACGAAAGGAGTTAGAGGATTGAAATTTACAGGGTAGGTTTGGAACGTAAATATCTCGGACGAGTTTGTTAACGGTTGAAATCCACCAAGCGAATTCGGAGTTATGGCCATTTTTAGTAAAACATTTTTTATGAATATTTTCGAAACTGATCACTCGATCTATCTGAAATTTAGCACCAAACCTTTATACACATGCGAAGTTTTGTATTGATCGGGTTGCCGTAATGAGTAAAAAAAATTCTTGAATTTTGTTTCTTCAATTACTCTCCAACATAATAAGCTACGCAGTTGAAATTTACAGAGTAGGTTTGGGAGATAAATATCTCGGTTAATTTCGTTATTGGGCTAAATAGACCGGATGGTTTCGGAGTAACGAAAAAAAAAATTTTTAAATTACAAATTTCAAATTCAATTTTTTTATCATGCAGTTTCACCATAAAAATCCATTGGTATAATTTTCAACTCTAACAAGCTAATACTTGCGGAGATATGATTTTTCGAAATTTCAATAATGAATCGTACTTCTATGTTTTTTTTTAAAT
This sequence comes from Halyzia sedecimguttata, assembly GCA_937662695.2. Lineage (NCBI taxonomy): Eukaryota > Metazoa > Arthropoda > Insecta > Coleoptera > Coccinellidae > Halyzia > Halyzia sedecimguttata. Next base: position 41,964,220 of record OW569415.2, read on the forward strand.
GATAATTTTTCAAACTTTTTTTTTAAACGACACTTTTTTTAAATTTAATTCCTTTCATGATGTAGTTCAATCATAAGAATCCATTGATATAATTCCCAACTCTGAGAAATCAATGCTTTCGGAGAAATAATTTGTCTGTTCGAACAAGAGCGCCAAAAAGCTCCTGTCCACAGGGCTTGAACCAATTTTTTATTTGGTCGTTTTCTGCTATTGTCTTTTCCTTTTTCGGGTGGACTTTCGGGTACCTTGGAGAAATGTCTCTGCTTTCTGAAGAAAAAATAGATATTGAAGAAACAGATGCCCTTCAATATTTAATATTTCAGCTTATTTTGTTCACAATTTCAATTTTCACAAATGGAAACACTAACGGGAGACACGGTTTTTGGGCGCATGTTATGGGGAACAGCGTGCTATCATTTTGCCCAAATGTCCTTTACCTTCGAATTTTTTGCCGAAAATGGTCTCAAACGATTAGTTTCGATTCACTGATGAAGAATTCGAAGTCAAATTCGATTCTGTCCGGCCGGCCGGCCGGCCGTTGCCGAGATAACTTGAGAGCGGTCTTGCCATTTTTAGGGTAGGTTACGCATCCGAATGCGACATTTGAGTCAATAGGCATAATGTGCCAAACGGTTTTGGAGTTATTTCCTCCATATCTCGGAAAATACGAATCCAATCCAATTCAAACATTGTCATTAGATATAGAATGCCAACGCGAAAATTTTCTCAAAATTTCGTGGGCATCGTATTGCTAGAAAATTGAAAAAAATATCATTAAAAATTCTACACATCAGAAACTGTTCATCCAAACTTCCGAAATTTTTCGAGAGCCTTCAAAACCTAACTCTACAGCCAATTTTCAAGTTCGAACACGATCGCATCTAATTGTTGGAGATGCCTTGGGTGAGTTCATTAGCTGGATGGATGACCGTTGCCTCGATGACTTTCGAACGGAAAGAGAGAGGGTTATGGATTTTCAGGGTTGGTAGTGCATCCGAATGGGAGAGTTGAGTTTGTTGTTGGGCATAATCGCTCGAACGGTTTCTCGATAACTAAGCAAATAAAGACCCGTTCGAATTGGTAACTAGTTGTAGAATATCGACATAAAGACGTATGTAAAATTTTGTGAGAACCGTACCACTAGAAAAGTTTAAGAATTCTATGAAAAAATATTATGTATCTTACGATAACTTGAGAATGGAAAGAGTTAACGACTTGCAATTTTCAGAGTAGGTGGCGCATCCGAATGCGACATTTAAGCTCGTTAATTTGGCATAATCGGTCAAACGGTTTTGGAGTTATACTCATTTTTGTTCTTATCTCGGTTATTACTTGTAGAATGCCGATCCCCCGTAAGTTACTTGAGACGTAAGTTTTTTCGTATATTATTAGATATTCAACGAATATCAATTCCAATAGAATACATGTAAGAATTTAAATGTATGTGATCATAGACGATTCTCTCATTACCCTTTCAAAATGGTATGAAATATCTGATAAAAGCTGATAAAACGATATATATCGAGACTAAATTCTTCTGTTGTTACTTATCCCCTGAAATTTATACTCGCTGCCTTTTGATTACACATTCACAATTTTTTATGCCAGACATTCAAAAGTTTCCTTGTAAAAAATCTTTTGAATCGAAACTAGTGAATGCAGTCTAACGAATCTTTTTTTGGAGAATAGAGAGGATCATATCTTTTTCTGATAAAAATAACCCAAAATTATAATCAAATTTGGTCAACGCAGAAAAAATGGACGAAAAAAACCAAGGTGAAAAATCTTTAAACTATCACGAGAACTCAAATATCTTGGAAACTGTTGATTTTCGGTTATCAATAAATATGACTCAAACAACAGCAAATGAGTAATAATAACACTTTCCCCAAGGTTCAAGTCTAATTTGGACTCACCCGGTATACTTCTGTATTTTTACGCACATGTTCCCGGGAACATCGCGTTATCATTTTGCCCAAATGTCTTAACTGTTTGACTTTTTTGCAAAAATTGCTCTCAAACGATTAGGTTCGACCCACTGATGAAGAATTCGAGGTCATTTCTACCCAGCCGGCCGTTGCCACGATAACTTGAGAACAGATGAACATAGCGAATTGAAGTTTTCAGGGTAGGTGGCGCGTCCAAATACGACGGACAAGTTCGATAATGGGCATAATCGGCCCAACGGTTTCCGAGTAATAATTTTATCGTGAACCAACACAGATCCGATTTAAGTTTGTATTCTATAACAACCCTCCAACTTTAAATTCGATCGGATTTGTATTGGTTCAAAACAAAATAACTACTCGGAAACCATTAGTCCGATTATGCCCATTAACGAACTTGTCCATCCTATTAGGACGCGCCACCTACTTGAAAATTTCAAGTCGTTATCTCTTTCCCTTCTCAAGTTATAACATAAGACATAATCAAATTTGACCTCGAATTCTTCATCAGGGAGTCGAACCCAATCATTTGAGACCACTTTCGGCGAAAAGATCGAAAATTACAGACATTTGGCCTAAATTCGCGATGTTCCTTAGAACATGCGCACAAAAAAATCCGCACCGGAGTAGGAAAATTTCAGACATTTGCTATCTTTACTAATGTCCACCCTGTTCTTGAAGAATGAAAATTTCTTCCACCTTCATTAACATAAAAGAGTCTTAAAACAACGATATTCCCAATACATTACTTGCACTATCATACAGGGTGATCAATAAATTTTATTTGCTATAACACAGCAACTTTTATAGCTATGGCAAAAAATAAATGTAATCAGTCCAGTCTGTTCCATAAAGGTTTGAAGCAGTACAATGAATACATTTTTTATTGAAGTCGGTCACTCTTTTCCGGTAATTATGACTCCGCCACTTTCAATCCCAATCGAGGGCAAGAATCACCCGAAAATATGTGAATGGAATTGGGATCGCAAAAGATTTCTTTTAAAAGAAAACTCACTGTAATTTTATTATTTTATTCTTTTATTATTTTATTCTATTTTATAACACAATTGCAGTGTGTTATTATCACTTTATTGAAGAAATAAGCACACTATGGAAAATTGCAGAGCGATATCTCTTTCCGTTCTCAAGTTATCGTGAGATAGATAATATTTTTTTATCATGTTTTTAAAATTTTCTAATGATACGATCCTTACAAAATTTTACATGCTTCTTTATGTCGATATTTTACAACTAGTTGCAAAGTTTCAATTCGATAGCTGTATTTTTTGAGTAAACAAAATATATAGTAATAATAAAATAATATTTCAAATGGATATAACTCCTTAACTGTTGGGCCGATTATGCCCAACAACGAACTTACCTTAACCATTCAGATACGCAACCTACCCTGAAAATTACAAGTCCCTATCTTTTTCCATTCGAAAGTTATCGTGACAACGGTCACCCATCCAGCTACTAACGCATCCAAGGCTGTTCGGATCTCCAACAATATAGATTCGATCGTGTTCAAACTTGGATCTTGGCTGTAGAGTTAGGTTTTGAGGGCTCTCGCAAAATTTCTACGATGCTGGATGGATATTTTCTGACAGATAACATTTTTTTCGATGATTTTTTTTTCAATTTTCTAGAGTAGAAAATTGGCAAAAATTTTAGTGTCAGCATTCTGCAACTAATTGCCATGTTTGAATTGGATCTGATTAGTATTTTTTGAGTTATTGAGGAAATAAAACCCAAATTTCAGTTGACTATAACTCCAAAACGGTTTGGCCGATTATGCCTAACAAACTCAAATGTTGCATTTGGATGAGCAATCCATCCAAAAAATTTCAAGCCGACATCTCTTTCCGCTCGAAAGTTATCGTGGCAATGGCCAGCCGGCCGGACAGAATCAAATTTGACCTCGAATTCTTCTCAGTGAGTCGGACTCGGACCTAATAGTTTGGAACCATTTTCCGCAAAAAAATCGAATGTTGCAGACATTTGTGCTCAAAAACCAATGGGTCTGGGCGTTTTTCAAAAATGTTGACGTAGTTCTTGATAATGGCTGTTTTATTTTAAGTTTGCTATTCTGAAATTTTGTCAAGGATATCACAGAATAGTACCTATATTCTAAAGCATGTTGCAGAATGGGCTGCTATTCTGCCTTCTACCTTCTGCAACGTGTAAGGAATTGCCTTCTGCAACGAGTATTAGACGATATTTTCTCTATTTCAAGCAAGTTTTATAAAATACTGTTGAAATTTAATGAAAAATTCGGATTATACATCCTAGTGACTTTTGTATTGTATCTTGGCAGTTGGTGTGACTGTTACGAAAGTTGACAGATTACGGAATTTGAATTTGTATCGTACGTAGGGCATGGAGATCAGAATTAAAATAGTTTCCTACACTAATAGCATGAATGATTCAAAATTAGCACGAAGGAAATCTCTAGTACCTACCTTATTTTCTGATGAAAATAAAACTTTTCCTCTCAACAATTATTTCACTATATCCAGATTATATTATATTGACAATAATTGACGTGTATTGAAATTTGATAGGATCGAATATTCGAATGTCAGTGCTGACTACCACAAAACGAAAAATATAACTAGAAACAACGCGGGAATGAGTTCATTACAGTACTGTTTTTTTAATGCTGTAATGAACTCATTACGATACTAAAATAGAGAAAGTTCTTTTCCTTAATTGTTCTGCATGGGAAATGTTGACACAAATCTTTCCGAAACCGAAGATAATAAACCAATTATTTAATGGTTTTTTTCTGGGTGTAATCTCCCAAACTCTGCAAAATATCTATGAATTAAAAATTTTAATTCTTTTGAAAATTGCATCTGCCTTTAAATACACTCGTTATTGGTCAAAAGTAATATATAGAACAATAGACAATAACGAAATAACACCACCGATAAAACAACGTAACGTTTCAGGTCCTTCATCAGAAACATGGAAATCTTCAGAATTATTTGTTGTTGAACACTTATTCTGAAATTTGTCACACTCGTTGGTGTTGTTCCGTTACTATTTATTAGGCAACATTGATATCTATATATTGCTTCTACAATTTTTTTTTTATTTGGGAGAGATCAGGGAATCCAATCCGGCATATGCTGCATCCCGCAAATGCGGGATCCCGCTGAAATTCTGCGGGATCAACATTGCGGGATTTTCCGTGCGGGATTTGCGGGACTCAATATTAAAATTCCGTATTCGGCAATGAAAGCGAAAACGTCCCAGAAAAAGAAAAAGTACTTTTTCGTCCGCTGTGGTCACTATGAATACGGCATGATACGATTCAATACAAACATAAGTGCCTGTAAGAATAAGTGTCAGTCGCTGTGGTCACTATCAATATAGCATGATACTGTTCAATACAAACACAAGTGTATATGAGAATAACTGTCATTTGCTATTGTGAAATTATTTAGGAGACACGAAATTCATAAAAGTATGTAGAGGTCGACGAAAAAATGAAATATGCACCTTGGCGAAAAAATGTCTATTGCCTCGCCTGCTTGCTATCCTCGGCTTCTCCTCGGATAGCAATTTGCAGGCCCGACAATAATAGACAGTTTTTGGATATTGGTACATAAAAATATGCTACTCATATGCTACTACTAAAGTAAGTTTTTAATTGCATAAGACCTTTTTGCGCGTATGTTCTGGGAAACATCGCGTTATCATTTTGCCCAAATGTCCGTAATTTTCGATTTTTTTGCCGAAAATGGACTCAAACGATTGGGTTCGACTCCCCGATGAAGAATTCGAGGTCAAATTTGATTCTGTCCGGCCGGCCTTTGCCACGATAACTTGAGAACGGAATGAGCTAGCGAATTTTAAATTTTAGGGTATGTGGCGCATCCCAATAAGACGGACAAGTTCGTTAAAGGGCATTATCGGCCCAATGGTTTCCGAGCAATAACTTTGTTTTCAACCAATACAAATCCAATCGAATTGAAAATTGGTGAATATTTGTAGAATATAAACCTAAGCACGTTTCTGAAATTTCGTGAGAATCGTATTAGGTACTAGAAAATTTAAACCAAATTATTAAGAAGTATTTTTTATGTCACGATAAACTGAGAATTGAAAGAGATCGGCCAAACGATTTTGTAGTTATACCCATCTGAAATTGGGTAGTTATTTCCTCAATAACTCGAAAAATACAAAACCGATTAAATTCAAACATGGTTATCTGTTGTAGAATGCCAACGCAAAATTCTTGCAAAATTTCGTGAGGATCGTATCACTAGAATAATTTTAAGAATTCTTTGAAAATTATTGAAAACAATTATATATATATATATATATATATCAGTAACTATTCGTCCGACATCGCTGGAATTTTGCGAGAGCCTTCAGAATCTAACTATACTGTCAAGTTCCAAGTTTGAACACGATCGGATACATATTGTTGGAGATTCAAGCAGCCTTGTGTGAGTTCAGTAGATGGATGGATTACCGTTGACTTTCGAACAAAAGGAGATAAGGACTTGCAATTTTCAGGGTATGTTGCGTATCTGAATGGGAGAGTTAAGTTCGTTAACAGGCATAATCGGTCCAACTGTTTCGGAGTTATCCTGGAATATTATTTCCTCGATAACTCAAAAAATATAGACTCGATCGAATTGAAGCTTGGTAACTAGTTGTAGAATACCTGTATTATACAGTTATTATACGATACAGGAGAATGGACGATAGAACATACGCGCAAAAGCTCCTGACTTCACGTCAGTGCTTGAATGTCTAATAGTTTGAGTACAAATAGTATATATATAGATATTGTTAACAATCCCGCATTTTTGCGGATCCGCGGGATGGATAACTTTGATCCCGCGCGTTTGCGGGATTGAGATTTTGGTGCGGGATTGGATTCCCTAGGAGAGATAACCCAGAAAAAGACCATTGAAAGATGAATGCTCCTCCCAAAGCATTCTTTAATGATAACACGTGTAACAAATTAACGAATCTATTATCTTCAAAATTCATGATGTGAGTTGACATAAAAGATCCTCAATAGTATCTATGTACCTATTATGATTGAGCGAGGTGTGAGAAAACTCTACAATCGAGGATTGCAACAAATATCTACATTTTTTCTATCTGAATGGCTTCGAATATATTTATATGGTCAATAACTAAAGCGTCAAATGTTGGGCATGAAACTCCTGTTTTTATTTGACAACGACAACATGCATAATATTTGTTATCATTTTATTCATTACACCATTTAGCATTAATTATATTTCATAATACATCATTTTTGTAATATTTGTATTCAATCAGAAATACTAAGCATACCTACATCTAAACATATTATAACGAAGAAGCAACAGGAATTCCTGACGAACGATGAAGAGATATTGAGTAGGTAACTACCCAATTCAATTTTTAGTATCATTTATTCAATACATCGCATGCCAAATAGCAATCAAGAGGATGTAGCTTGAAATTTAATAACGTTAATTTAGTGGGCAATTAATCACCCCATACTTTGACAAACTAATTCCTTCAATTAAGGATCGATAAGACTTGAAATATCATTCACCTACCTCCACAGACCATCGCATGATTAATATCCGAATTCACCGTTTCAACAGTTACGAGTACCTTCAGGGATTCACTGATGTCCTAAATTGTAGGCAACCCGCAAGGACGACCTACGTCCGGGTGGCCTAAGCGCGTTGAGGATATCTTTTGACTGAAGATCGGAGTGCGTCTCGCTGCAGGGGAGCTTGCGCGCTACAACATCGGACCTGGCGTTCGTAGGGACCATTTTATGTAAGGACTCCTCTTCGGAAAAGCACCTAAAATATTGATTTCGTTATACATATTTGCTACTCCGATGGAGATTCCTCTTTTCAGTCATCTCTCAGCCTGAGTGTTGACCCCGACCAAACAATTTATCACTCCTAGCTTCGACCTTCTCAACTTCTTGATACTTGATGATTCGGATCATGGCCTGGTGAACTCATATTTCAATATGAGTTGTCAGTGGAAGTGCTGCGACAGTTACTTTTCAGCCGGAAATCGTTTGATTGTCACAAGCTTATATTTAACTTTATTGTGTGTTATTTTACAGTTTTTAGTCTTAGGTAGTTGTATGCAAATCTTGCCACTGAATTTTTATTTATTTATTTCATATTTGGCGAGCAAACGGGAAACGAAAATTGCACAATATACAAAGCAATAGTTAATATGATTAAATATTAATAGAAGGTAACCTGAAAGCCAACCTGAACTTTAGTAACTTGAACAGAAACACATATTATCAGCTACTCGTATCCTAAAGTACAGGTCAGCAATGCCAAACATGATTCCTACCTGTACAAACTAATCCACGTACATATAATCCGCTCTAGAAGACGCAGTAACCTGCCATATAATAGCATTCCTATCACAAAAGTAAAACGGAGTCCATACGCATGAACTGTATTCAAATAGTGGCCCTACTAGGCTCAAACTTTATTTTTACAAACAGCTTGATACTAACTAAACTTAAAATTAATAACGTCCAAGTCAATGTAAAGAGACGATGTTCTAATAACTGGGTCAGCGCATCCGCCATTTATTGCTAATAACAAATGAAATATCCTATAACCTGATTGCGGGTTCTTCTGGGTTCGATTGTGACTCTAAACCATCCAGGAACCCACTCAGAAACACACGCAAAATTTCATCAAAATCGGTCACGTCGTTTAGGAGGAGTTCAACGACATACACACAGTAGAATTATATACATGGTGTTCGGAAATGATGAGCAAAAAATTCAAAGGCGATTTCTAGACCAAAAATAAATTCTACCTCTTCCTATAAATTTTTTTCGAAAATTAATTATTAACGAAGTTACAGGGTGTTAAAGTTAAATTTTATTCACAGTTTTTTTGCTCTACTTTTCGCCACGTTGATATTATTTCGACAAAATTTCGTATTTGTGGCTTTTACGGTATGAGCAAAACGAATTTGCAAACCATTTTTTCTCATTTTGTAGAGGGCGCTACATACGAGCCTATACTTTTGTTTGAATGGTCCCAACATTTTTGTGCTACACTGTATGCTAATTTTGACCAATTATTTTCATTTTCTAGACTTTTTTACACAAAAAAGGTATAACTCTTTTGTTGCGATAAATCTAACCGTTTTCGAGAAAAACGCAAAATAGCATTACTTGCATGCGATGAATACGAAACCTCTTCATTTATTTTCAACCTTAAACATATCAATAGACACATAATAATAATAATACATAACCATAAAGTTCCAACGGACTCTATGGAATATTTCTTCCATAAAACGTAGAGCAAACAAACTGTGAATACAATTTAACTTGAACACCCTGTAACTTCGTTAATAATCAATTTTCGAAAAAATTTTATAGGAAGAAGTGCCATTTATTTTTGGTTTAGATATCACCCCTGAATTATATATAAATTTTATTAATTATATTAATTGCAGAGTTAGAGGAGGAAATATAGTTTGCGGCCATACCACACTGGATATGCTAGATCCCATCTAAACTCTGAAGCCAAGCAGCGTCGTGCGCGGTTAGTACTTGGATGGGTGACCGCTTGGGAACACCGCATCCTGCAGCGTTTTTGGCGCTCTAGTTCCTCGGAACTGAGTGCTTATCAATTTGCCCAAATGTCTGTAATTTTCGAATTTTTCGATGAAAATGGTCTTAAACGATTTGGTTTGACTCACTGATCAAGAATCCGTGGTCGAAAATCATTCTGTCCAGCCGGTCCGGCCGTCCGGCCGTAGGCACGATAACTCTCGAACGGAATGAGCTAGACAGTTGAAATTTTCAGAGTAGGTTTGGGAGATAAATATCTCGGCTAAGTTCGTTATTGGGCAAAATCGGACAGATGGTTTCGGAGTAACACAAAAAAAATTTTTTTTTTACAAAACAAATTCAAAATTAAATTTTTTTCAATAAGCAGTTTTACCATAAGAATCCAATGATATCATTTTTAACTGTAACAAGCTAATACTTTCGGAAATATGATTTTTCAAAATTTCAATAATAAATCGCATTTCAACGTTGTCACACAATGATATAATTATTCTATGTATGAATTGTCATAATGTCAGTTTATTTTCCTGAGACATGTCATTATCTAATCAATCGAAGAATTGTGAGCGAAGTGAGAAAAATCTCAGTTGTTTGCTCCGAAATTAGTTTTTCTCAGAAAAGTCTTACATTTCGGAACGGAACATGAAGTAAGAGATCTGAGAGTAGTGAGACTGCTTTTCATCCATAGACATAGATATAACTCTCGAACGGAATGAGCTAGGTAGTTGAAATTTTCAGAGTAGGTTAGGGAGATGAATATCTCGGTTAAGTTCGTTATAGGGCAAAATTGGCCAGATTTAATTTGATTTCTTCCATGGTGCAGTTCTCATTCTCACGATTGCTCATTTAATCTTGATAAATAAACTATCATTTGAATTGAACTTCCTTTATGATGCAGTTCTATCATATGAATACATTGATATAATTCCCAACTCTGAGAAACCAATACTTTCGGAGATATAATTTGTCTGTTTGAACTAGAGCGCCAGAAAGCTCCTGTCCACAGGGCTTGAACCCATTTTTTTCAATTTAGCTTCGGTGCGTCAATTTTCAAGAATTTCTGGAATTAAATTCAAAACGTAGGTCTATGACTTACCTCATATTGGATTTACATCACCAAATTATGATTAGAGTATTCTATGAAATCAGTGAATTAAGAATAATTATTGAAATTTTGAAAAATAATATCTCCGAAAGTATTAGTTTGTTAGAGTTCAGAATGATATCAATGGATTCTTATGATGAAACTGCATCTTAGAAAAAAATTTTTAATGTGAAAAAAATATTTTTTCGATATTCCGAAACAACCCAGCCGAGATTTTTACCTCCCAAACCTACTCTGAAAATTTCAACTGTCTAGCTAATTCCGTTCGAGAGTTATCGTGGATACGGCCGGCCGGATAGAATCGATTGTGACAACGGATTCTTGATCAGTGGACCAAACGTTTAAGACCATTTTCAGCGAAAAATTGTATCAGGTATCAATTGAAGCTAGAAAGGTGAAAATTAATAAGCTGTTGATATATTTGGTGCCTACCCCTAAGTTGTTGGGGTTCCTACCCCCTTGATGAATAAGCATTACTGGTACGCATATCATTTATCTGTATATTTTTGCGCGTATGTTCTGGGGAACATCGAGTTATCATTTTGCCCAAATGTGTGCAATTTTCTAAAATGGTCTCAAACGATTAGGCCCTACTCACTGATGAAGAATTCGAATTTAAACACGATTGGGTCTATATTGTTGGAGATCTGAGCAGCAGTGAGTGAGTTCACTACTGGATGGGTGACCATTGCTACGATCACTTTCGAACGGAATGAGATAGTGACTTGCACTTTTCAGGATAGGTTGCGCATCCGAATGGGACAGTTATGTTCATTGTTAGGTATAATCGGCCAAACGGTTTCAGAGTTATACCCATCTGGAATATTATTTTCTCTATAACTCAAAAAATATGAATCCGGTCGAATTGAAACTTCGTGATTAGTTGTAGAATACTGACGCAATGAAGTTTGTGAAAATTTGTAAGGATCGTATCACTAGAAAATGTTGAAAAAATTTTTAAATAATATTATTTATCTCACTATTACTTGAGAACGGAAAGACATAGCGACTCGCAATTTTCAGAGTAGGTTGTGCATCCTAATGCGACATCTGAATTCGTTAAAAGGTATAATCGTCTTAATGGTTTTGGAGTTATAATAATCTAAAATTCTGTTGTTAGTTGCTCCATAACTCAAAAAATAAGACGCCGATTAAATTCGAACATGGTAATTTTTTCTAGAATGTCAACGCAAAAATGTTAGCAAAATTTCGTGAAGATCGTATAACTAGAATTCTGAATATCAGAAAGTATTCGTTCGACATCGTTGAAATTTCTCGAAAACCTTCAAAACCTAACTCTAAAACCAAGTTGCAAGTTTGAACACGATCGGATTTCTATTGTTGGAGATCCGAGCAGACTTGGGTGAGTTCCGGTATTTTAAAAGGAATTTAAATCTAATAATACTCAGTTGAATAAGATGGCAAGAGAATTTATGCAGTAGTTTTTTCCTATATTATTAGATATTTTATGAATTTCAATTTCAAACATGCGCGCAAAAGCTCCTGATGTCAGTGCTTGAAGCAATTTTTTTGTATAATTATTTTTATTGGCGCTCTTGTTACTGGTAACAGAGTGCTTATCAATTTGCCCAAATTTCTGTAATTTTCGAATTTTTGGCTGAAAATGGTCTCAAACGATATGGTTCGACTCACTGATCAAGAATCCGTGGTCGATTCTGTCCGTGCGTCCATCCTTTAACACGATAACTCTCGAACGGAATGAGCTAGATAGTTGAAATTTTCAGAGTAGGTTTGGGAGATACATATCTCGGCTAAGTTCGTTATTGGGCAAAATCGATCTGATGGTTTCGGAGTAACGAAAAAATTTTAATTTTTTTTACATTACAAATTTCAAATTCAATTTTTCCTAAGATGGAGTTTCATCATAAGAATCCATTGATATCTCTTTTAACTCCAACAAGCTAATACTTTCGGATATATGATTTTTCGAAATTTCAATAATACATGTAGGTACTTCTAATTATCACAGCATGCGAATTCTATCTGTCTGTGTTCTATCTGTGTTCACTGTCCATACATATAATCTTATCTACATGTGACAAATATGTCAAATATATTGATTTCTCTTCTAGCAAAGTATTATATTTTATGTCTATGAGTATTATATTTTATGTCTATGAGTATGATTGAATGGAAAATGAACAATTATAGGATATTATAATTACTACTACCCTATATGCCCTTGGAGAATCCATTTGATGATGAGAATATATTTAGAATATCTTCAGTGAAAACAAAACCGGAATATTGGCTAAGTGCTAAGTTTCAATTGATATAATATAATTTTCAGAGGAGATTTGAGGAATGAATATCTCGGATAATTTCGTTATTTAATTTTAATTTAGTTTCGTTCATGATGCAGTTCTATTATAAGAATCCATTGATATCATTCCCAACTCTGAGAAACCAATAATTTCGGAGATGAATTGTCAAAGTTTGTACAAGAGCGCCAAAGCTCCTGTCCACGGGGCTTTCCCACATTTTTGTATATTTACAATCAACTTAACAGAGTAATAGGTAAATGGGTAAACTTCGTAGTTTGGGTCGGGTACCATTCATCAATGGTTCTCCGCACAATTAATTTCCTTCATTTATGACATCTTCTGGTCCAATTCTTTTTAATCTCTCTACAAGTATTCATGTTATTTTTCTGTCTCTGTATTCGCAGAACCTGCGCTTGATTGTGTATTTCATGGATATTATCCTCTGATCATTATGCAGGGTTTGGGTACGTAACAAGGTGTTCCAATTACAGGGGCGGCTAGTGAGGGACGGCTGCGGGGCACCTTAATCCCTAGAGAAATGACGTACATACATAAACATTTAATTTGTATATTTCATATTCGTGCTCTTCAAACTGGTTTCAATTAAAATTAGAACATTTTTACCTAGCGACCATATATATTTCACAATATGTAATTACATTTGCGTTAAGCGTAACCATAGACAAGGTATACTATGAGCGTCCGCACTATGCCGGGCTGAATCTCTGTCGCCCAAGTGAAATCGCCTGTTACCGTGGAAATGGCAAACGTCCTCACTCAGACACCAGCTAGTTTCACGCAATTCTCAGTCACAATTCGGGCGTATTAATTAGTAGAAGCCCAGAGATGAATAAATAAGCTACGCTCAGTAGTAGTATATCTTGTTTATGGTCACGCTAAATAGTTAGGTATTGTAGGTGCCAATTGTTTCGTGTTATAAACTTTCGTTGAGGATTTACGTGACTTTTTTGGCACGCTGTATAGAAAATGACTTATCTGATTCTCAGTTATGGAACCCTGGTCAAATTCTGTATTTCGAGGAATTCACAATGAAATTTAGGTCAACTTCAAGAGGAGAGATTTGCGTACACGCTGGTCTAATTGTCGTTAATTTTAATGCACTTTTCTAATTTTAATTCGATTTATAATCGGAAGTTCTGTTCAACATATTTGCCCAAATGTCTGTAATTTTCACATTTTTTGCTGAAAATGCTCTCAAACGTTTTGGTTCGACTAACTGATCAAGAATCTGTAGTCAAGATGGATTCTGATTCCGTCAGGCCGTTAACACCATAATTCTCGAACGGAATGGGATAGACAGTTGAAATTTTCAGATTAGGATTGGGAGATAAATATCTCGGTTAAGTTCGTTATTCGGCAAAATCGGCGATTTCGGATTAACGAAAAAATATTTTTTTCCTTCACAAATTTCAAATTTAAATTTAAATTTGGGCAATTGAAGTGCCAAGTTGATGAACACGGATCACGAAATTCATAGATACAAATAATTTTCGATTACAGCATTCTGTGAAATTATAGAATTAAGATTTATAATTGAAATTTATTTTGGTAAATCATATCTATGAAATTATTAGCTTGTTATACTTGAAAATTATATCAATGGATTCTTTTGATGAAACTGCATCTTAAAAATATTGTATTTGAAATTTGTAGTGTAAAAAAAATGTTTTTCAGTGAGTCGAACCAAATCGTCTAAGACCAATTTCATCCAAAAATTTTAAAATTACAGACATTTGGGCAAATTGATAAATACTCTGTTCCGAGGAACAAGAACACCATAAACTTGGAAAAAGCACTGACGTGAAGCCAGGAGCTTCATACGGAATCGAACGAGCTGAAATTCGGCACTAGATGGTGGCTCGAAGTTATGTGCGGAATTTCAGCTGATTCTGGTGCATATACAGGGTGAGTCTTTGACCCCTGCATTCATTTTAACCAAAGATTCCTCTCATCAAATGAAACACTTTTTCATTTACCATTTTTCCAGATTCGGCTCAGGTAAAAAGTTACAAGCGCTTAAAGATTTCACAATGTGCTAATACACTCCCGCATATAAATTATCTATGACATTGTTGGCGGACGAGAATAAGGCATGGTAACGTGGTTTACAGCTTGATTCGGGATTCCAACGCTCAGGGACGGATCCTTAAAAGTAGTGAAATTTCTGTAGTTTTCCATTTTAAAACATTCAATGCGTTGAAGGAGAAATGATGAAGAATAATATAATGTTCTAAAACGATGGAATATTCTTGAAATGACTGAAGAAAAAGTTTATATGCTTTCTTTATGCTAATTTCGTTTAGTTTTATGAATCCACGAGTCCATAACTAGAAAACCAGTAGAAGTAGAAAATAGCTAATATTTGGAAAATATATATCATAGTTATAGGAAACTTTACGCCAACATTCATTTTATTCGAAACTAGTTCAAACAGACAAATTATATCTCCGAAAGTATCGGTTTCTCAGAGTTGGGAATTATATCAATGTATTCATATGATAGAACTGCATCCTAAAGGAAATTCAATTCAAATAATAGTTTATTTATCAAGATTAAATGAGCAATCATGAGAATGAGAAAAGCACCATGGAAGAAATCAAATTAAATCTGGCCAATTTTGCCCAATAACGAACTTAACCGAGATATTCATCTCCCTAAACTACTCTGAAAATTTCAACTACCTACCTCATTCCGTTCGAGAGTTATATCTATGTCTATGGATGAAAAGCAGTCTCACTACTCTCAGATCTCTTACTTCATGTTCAGTTCCGAAATGTAAAAATTTTCTGAGAAAAACTAATTTCGGAGCAAACAACTGAGATTTTTCTCACTTCGCTCACAATTCTTCGATTGATTAGATAATCTGTCAGGAACATCATTTGACATTATGACAATTCATATTCATACATAGAATAATATCATTCTGTGAACGTTGAAATACGATTTATTATTGAAATTTTGAAAAATCATATCTCCGAAAGTATTAGCTTGTTAGAGTTAAAAATGATATGAATGGATTCTTATGATAAAACCTCTTATTAAAAAAAATTTAATTTGGAATTTGTTTCGTAAAAAAAAAAATTTTTTTTTGTTACTCCGAAACCATCTGTCCGATTTTGCCCAATAACGAACTTAGCCGAGATATTTATCCCCCAAACCTACTCTGAAAATTTCAACTCTCTAGCTCATTC